>OZ023208.1:10323564-10663564 GCA_963995525.1 Escarpia spicata | reverse complement strand
CCGGCTGCCTGTGTTTGGCTGGTTATATAAGGCAGGTAAAATGTCTATGTTAATTGCAGCTTGACGCGCTCAATATATAGGGTTATATCACGTGGCATGGATGACCACACCGGTTATGGGAACGCCGGGATGGCTTAGGGGCCGATATATACCCTCCCTTGCAGAGTGCTACCACAGGGAGTGGGTCAACTGTGAGAGATCCGGATTGTGACACTACTCTCCAGAGTAGGGTTGTAAGGAGCTCCCGATGAGATGTCCCGAGCCGATCATTGGTACAGTTAGCTCTGTATCATAGGCAGTAACGGCTCCAGTGTCTCCCACTTCCGGATTCTCTCTTTTTGTTTTTCAAAAATTAACTTCAATGTTGCTGGGCCATTTTCAAGACCTGAAAAGTAAAGTGCATATCATCTTACAGGTTCTTCCAGGTCCTCTTCTGGCTTGACTAGGGGTTACTGCATCTGCCTCTTACGTGCCGACTCTAGCTTTTGACATATGCTCGGATTGTGTGCATGCGTCTGAGTCTGGAACAGTCTAAGATAGGAGTGGGGCAGTGTATTCAGTTTCCATAGGGTTGTTTTGGTATAACTTATATATTTTGTGTCAAACGACTGCATCGGTGAAACCTCAACCACAGACTGTGGGAGACGTCTGTGCGTTTGTATATAAATGAGTTATTTCTAATATTTAATCGGCATCTTTCTTTAAATATTTAAGAGGTACCTTTTCGTATGTGCTTCGTTGGCTCCCAAAGTAACAACATTGGACAAGACTGCTGGATCACATTTCCCTGTTAGTATCTTATACATTTCAATCATATCTCCCGTGTGGCGACTGTATAATAGAGTTGGTAATTTAAGTCTCTGTAAACGTTCTATCTATTCAAGGTCTTTGAAACCAGGAATTAATTTGGTTGCTGTGCGCCGACCATTTTCAAGAGCTGTAATATATTTAATTAAGAATGGACTTAAAAGTTGTAGAAAAACACTTTTCATCGATGTGATCGAAAGTATGTCGGATTATCCCCATCATCTAATTTGCTTTGTTTTTCTTTCTGACATATATGCTTCAAAATCAAGCGATGGATCGAAAGTGACTCGAATAACTTTCACATTGTCCGTACTTGTAAGTGTTGTCTGGTTGTTTCCCAATGAATAGGCTTTATTCCTTGTGAATAATGATCCAATTCTCATATGGATCCATTTATGTGGATAAAATGTGATATTTACTCTTACTCGCAAGTGCCTGTACAGAAGAAATAATTGTATGGTTTACAAATGCTGATGTACTGAAAAGAAGAACTAACTGGACTAAAACGTAAAATTAAAAAACCACTCAACTCCACCACATGTTATAGCAATATCAGAAGTAAATCCTACACGTTTTAATAGACAACTTACCACGCAGGAATAACACTTGGAATTGTATTATAAGGAAACTGTGAACATTAGTGAAGGCAAAGGCAGAGGGATGTTCTTGTTTATTCACCATTTTTTTGCATTTCAAGTACACCAGTTTGATGTTGAGTTGAATGAAGCACTGTTTTGCATTTTGGTACTGAAACGGAAGGATACCCTTTTGTTAGGCTCTTTTTATAGAAGCCTTAACAGTACCATTGAGAACAATGACAACCTTAAGAAATTACTGGATACAATAACTGAGAAATGTTTTTCACATGTTCTGCTATTCTTGGAGATTTCAACTACCCGTAGATTGATTAGTAAATAATTTAAACTACAGCAGCAAGTACTGAAGATAAATAATTTAAATTAATAAAATAAATCGAGACTGTTACTTGGTGCAACGTTTTATAGAGCCCACTAGAGGTAACGGTACAACTAAACCATCGCTCCTTGACCTTATAATCACTAGTGAATACCGAGATCTCAAGAGTCGAGACTCCATCAGCATTAGGAAGAAGCGACCAATCATTCAAAGCCAAGCTAAAATCATTAGGAAAAACAGATTATGGAAGAATATCTTCTTACCAAAGATATCGAAACTTAAGAGAAATTTTGTCGATTGCGCTATTAGGTCAGGAGACTGACAAGAAAGCACAGAAACTGTATGAAAAGGATATAATTAATGAAATAAAACATAATCTAAGAAACCTGGCAGTATGCAAGGGCAAAAATTAAGACATAAACGGAAATACCCAACTTTCCAGAAAACAAAAACAAAGATGACATGACAAACTCGGCGGACTTGGAAAAACATAGGTGTTAGCCAATTACTTCTCCTCGGTAATTATGAGAGAACCAGAAGGAGATATCACGGAGGAACCTATGAGATTTTTATAACCCAATGGAATCTTCCAAAATCAACCCATCGATAGTGGCATATAAAAACTATAAAAACTAGCATATCAAAACTAAAGACATTTAAACCATCAGGACTTGGTGGCCGCCATCCTTGTGTCTTAAACGAAGTAGTAAAGAGCAGCGGCAGTATATTATCAAACATATATGACCTGCTCTGGTCCTATTTCTTCCTTATTTGTTGTCTCCAGACCTGCTCTGGTCCTATTTCTATACTTGATTGCAGAGGCATGTTTATTGTGCTTAACTCTCCTGTTGACATCAACAAGTGACTTGGCTCTCTTTCTCAGGAGGGCATTTTTCACACCCTAGAGAATAGATGACAATGCATGGTCTTTCACAAGCCACCTGCACAATGTGACACCGTTCTGCCCCCTTAGCAGATAACATAAAGGGTGGCCTGATAAAATTGCCTTAAGTATTCCTCTCCTGGGGATGTAGAAAGTTGACTGTTATACACAGTGTATAGGGACACATGTCACGCACACGCACACGCACACACACGGTGTTATTTCAGAACGTATGGTTGAGTAATAGTGAGATTATGACAGCTATCCTTTGGCCTTTTTTAAATGGCTCGAGTTCAGTTCAATATATTTGTGACTGAATGCTATTAGAGTATTGTGTTGTAAGTGCAGACATACTATGTCATTTGTTTGTTTAAAAACTGTTGGAATGTTGTTTGTGATAACAATGTTTCAGTGTTGTGTGTGGCAGGTTCGATCCCTGCTAATGTTCATTCATGCATTACTGGTTGTGCACACACACACTTACTCCATTCAGTAATTTCAGCCGTTTACAAGAACTCCATCTAAATTAAGTTAATTCCACTTAAACAACTATTGGAAATAGCACAGCAAATTATGGATTTTTAAAGAAATTAACCAGGTATATTGCAAGGTATATTATGTCCTGATGTCTGATGTTATGGTTTCTAGATTATCAGGGTTTCACTATCATATGAACACTTGTCATAACAAGTTAAAATTTATGTAACAAATTTATTGACACATCTATAATCATGTACACACATGCTGAATAATATTAGGCATTGGCAATTGGTATGACAACAATATTTTCAGACAAACATGTGTATTAAAACAGGCAATTCTCTTTTACTTAATTCTCTTTTACTTCATCACATGATCAGAGGTAATTAGTGACTAGTCTTTTTGTTTTCACTTCTCTAGATTTAAGTACAAATCGGCTTGCATTTTGCTTAATTAACATAATGCCAGTTCTTGATGTGTTTACCATAAAGGTGTACTATATTCAACAATACGTGGCCAGTGACATCTGTGCTGTTATTGCCACCTTGAGATTTATTTTAAATATAAGTTTTAAGAGATAGTGTTACTGAATGTCAAATGTTTCAAACAATTTCAAGTTAGGGAATAACAAAATAATGCTCTTCTTGAGGAAACATTATTTCTTAATATAAAAATAAATAGTACACAAGTTACTATTGATAGCATACATACTTGAATTGAGTGAACTTTGCCTAGTACCACCAATATGGGCAAAAACCCAACATTACCCAGCTAAATGTAGATCTACACACCATAAACTGTGTTCATCTTGGAACTAATGAGCATCTAGTATTCACCAGGTCAGATATCCACAGCTAGACGAGCATGTTGATAAATCTTTAAATAATTTACTACGAAAACCTATCGTTTCTTTACCATGTGCTTTTGACATTTTCATTTGAACGTACTGGCATTTAAAATATAAGGCAACAATGCAGTATTTTGAACATATATATCGTTAAACCAGGCATGGTTCCTTCAGCTCTACAAAACTACAAAAGCAGGCATGGGACATGTGAAATGTTGTACATTCTAATAAAATACATCACAAGATTTCTTTCCCTACAATTCTGTTTCTGTGTGAAAAAATATTCAATAAGTATTTGGCATATTTGGCATTTGCACTCAATAAATACTTTGCATCAGACCATCACTTATGTTGGCATGATCTAGTGATAAGATTGCACATAATTACCTTATCTCGCCATCATATTAACATTTCTTTATGAATTTACCCTTCACCATTCAAGGACAACATTTCACTGCTAGAAAATGTGTACACATTAAGCAAAATTACAAAGAATTCACATCTACAGGCTAATGGTACAATTCAATCTGACATTAGTTAACCTCCTGTTTTGCATAGATATGATCTACACATTTTGTATCATTGTAGCTACACACAAGTTTATAGTGTCTAGATTATGTTCGCAACATTGAAAATACATTGAATGTTTCTCTTGGGTTGACTTGGCTCCGATGCCTAAGTCAATATCTACTCTTCAGCATGTCCTATTACAGCATCAGGCCCAGCAGAACCAACAACCAATCCTCTAACATCTCCCTTCCAGCGGTGCATAGGCATCCACCTTCATGACATTTTGTTTGCCACTTGTCACGACTTCCAATACTTAATAATTTCATCAGTCATATAATAGATCTTTTTATCATACATTTTTCAGCATGATGACAACAAAACTGTGCTTTTGTTTGAAATATCAACCAGTTCTTATTCTGTTAATACGTTTCAAATCAACTATCAACCAGCCGAGATATATCATTTTAATCGGTTACATTTATGTTAATAAAACTAATAAAGCTGACAAAGCCCCAAAACATAAAGAAACAAGAACACTGTAGCAACTGGATGGCCGTAGCAATGAGGGGTGTCAGGGCGCCACGACATACCCCGACAGCGTCATTGGTGAGGTCCAGGGGTCCCTTACCCTGGATATACAGGTTGCTGACACAACCCTCTAGCATCTTCTCGTACTGACCAAATGTCATGCCATCCAGGATAGGCACGCCACCTGAAGCATAACCAAATCAAATCAAATCAAATTTATTGTAACTCATTACAATACAAATCAAGTTAAGACAAATCCTATATAATAACATAATGAGCAGAACAAGGGAAGAACATTATACTATGTTATATTCCCTACATAACAACCAATGTCAACCCTCTGGCAATACTGGCCGAACACGCTTAAATATTAATCTATCCTGCACGTGATATGTTGCCTAGCAAAACCTCCCGTCAAATCATCAGAAAACAGAGGTGTGTGTGTGATAATTTAGATATATTTGCTGCGGTCTCTGATGATGATGTGCACAAGTTGGTTATGAAATCTAAGACAACCAGCTATGTTCTGAACCCCATGCCAACCAAATTGGTCAAATAGTATATTGAGGAATTTGTGCCATTCCTTACACACATCATCAATTGCTCCATTGCTGCTGGGGAATTCCCACACGAATGTAAGACTGCACTTGTAGAGCCACTGCTTAAAAAAGCAGAACTGGATCCTATTCCAAAAAACTATCGCCCTGACAGACAGTCAGACATGGGGTCAAGTACATTGAAAGGTATTTAAATGCAAATGCAATTTGTTAATGTCAAATGCAAATACTTTTCAAAAGTATTTCAATACTGTTCAAATACTTGACGTCCCCGTGCTCGTGCATAATACATAATGACAAAAATGAGCTATACTTGACCTTTGTTTATCCAGAATTAAGGGAGTTCATTGAGTCCATAGACCCATGTTATAATTGGTCACACATTTTTTTATTTTCTCCTGTGACAGGTTAATCCTGTTTTCCATTTCCTGTGCCCATTGATGCGTCTTCCAATAAAATTAGAATAAGCCACCCACTGTTAATTAAATGCCTGCTAACCTGATCCTGTCACAGGCCAACTGATACACTGATCATCCATCTGATAATGACCCGAGTAGTTAATGATCATCAAAGCATGCAAATGCTGCAGTTGGTCAGCTAATAAAAGAGCTATAGGAAGGCCAGTTTTCTCTCAGTGAATGTCATGCCTCGGTGATCACATAAGTAACACGATTGACCTGTATCAACAGCCCAGACCAAGCAACAATTTAATTAAGTACAGCTGTGATAACAGTTTTCATTGACATAATTAAATGCTATAAGTTCAAATACTTTTAAAATGTATTTAAATGCAAATAGTTTTGGCTCCAAATTTTCAAATGCAAACACTGGATCAGTTGCATTTAAATGCGTTTAAATGCAAATGCATTTGCATTTGACCCCATGTCTGCGCCCTATATCGAATCTCCAGTATATCTCTAAATTAACAGAACGGTCTGTTGTAGACCAACTTTGCTTTCATTCAGAATGTGGATTTCCTTGCCACCTTGTCAGTCGCCGAAAAGAGCTGGACATTCTACTGAAACTGCACTTGTAAAGGTCCAGTCTGACATTCTTTTAAACATGGACCAACAGAAACGCCACAGCAGTTGGGGAGGATTTGACACTTCCAATACGAACGACTTGATGCCGACCGGACAAGTAAGATCTGAACCACTCAAGTGCAGCGCCAGTGACACGGAATCTGTGAGTGATTCTGCTCAATTGAATTCCGTGGACAATTGTGTCAAAAGCGGCGATCAAGTCAAGCATAACCAACACAACAACACAGCCACGGTCTACTGCAGACATAATATCATTGTGAACTTTAAGCAGAGCCGTTTCAGTTGAGTGATCTTGTCGCTATGCCGATTGAAACTGGTCGTGCAAGTTGTTCTCTTGCATGTGGACATTCAGCTGTTTTGCTACAACGCGCTCGATTACTTTAGAGAGAAATGTCAGATTCGATACAGGTCGATAATTCTGCATTGATTCTGGATTTAGTCCAGCCTTCTTGATGGCGAGATGCAGCCAGTCTTGTATTTATCCGGAACAACGGACGCGTGCGAATAAACTAAGCTGACCTGCATTATGATTGTATTGATAAACCAGTTCTTCTACGTTCAGCAAGTCAAGATCATCCGAACGGAACAGTGGAATGTCTTGTCGAAAAGACACTACATTATTGTTGCATAACTTGCAATATTTTATTTTCATCAAAAGAGTGCGATGTTGAAGAATGGCTATGATGAAACTCACCGCAATGTGGTCAGAAAGGCCCATGTCCGTAAAGGTAACATTTCGAACAAGGTGTTCGTCCTTGCTGCGGCCTGGTCATGAGTACATCCAAAGTGTGTCCTTTCCAGTGGGTTGGCCCGCGAACATGCAACACCATCCCTGTGGCATTCACATAATTGGCCAATCGCCGTGCATCAACATTTGCAGCGTTGTCAATATGAAAGTTCAAATCTTCCATGATAATCAGAGGTCCAGGTTTTGTGGCATGCTGGTCGATGAAACGGTCCCATTCTTTAAAAAAACACAGTTGTTGACAAGCCATTTATCACAGATGGCGGCGGTCGATAAATAACAACGATTCTCAAGGATGACATTGGTGTTCAAAGGATCGAAATGCATCGGTATCCTGTTTGTGTAAGACGATTTCGGCGTGTGCTTGATGGAATATCCATATGGTACAATGTCTGTAATCACATTGGCGTCCCTCGAAGGCTTCAACCACGTTTCGCATATCGCCATCATATCGAGATGGTTTTCAAGTATATGATCCGCAATGGCGAGTGTTTTGTTCTGACACGATTGTGCGTTAACGTAGCATACTCTTACGCCTTGATCGCGCTATAACTGTTTACGCAATGGTAAAGTTATGAAATTTTGTACATTTGGCTTGGTTGTGCCAACGTCGGTACTCTTGCGTAGTGAATTATTGTCCTGATCTGTTTTGTGACTTTACGACCGCCAAGGTGTTTACGTTTCGTAGACGAACGCTTGAAGATGCACAGTTGGTGAAAGAGAAGATTCACACAGCAGGTCACCGGAGATCTGATATACCTGGTTGCATGGGCGGCAGTTGACAACAAATGTGTCCTAGAATAACGCACCACTGATGTTGACACACACGCATGCTGAAGTGCGTCTTGCGTCACTGAGTATCATCGGCGATTGCACAAAAGTTGTCCGTGGTCCGGTGTTATCCAAGAATAGATCACAGCGTTCTGCTTGACAAGTTTGCAACCGGTTCTCAAGGCAAGCGTAGACGAATGTCGATTAAAAACAATAACAGTCCGGCACCAGTAATCATTTTCAAGTAAAATGTAAACGTCCGAAGTAATATATGTACCTCTATATACGCACCTGAGAAATATGAAAAACGTTCCTAGAATTGAAATACGTCAAACTTGTAACAATAAGACAGCTGTCGTGGAAGCTACTGCCAAGCACAACACCTCAGCTCCATGTCATGCCATGAATATGTACAAAATAAAATCGACACACACCTCAGAAGGGCGGGATACTTGTAAATAAACAAGGGTTGAACTCTCGATAAGCCAAAAGGCTGCCATCTAAAGTTAATTATCTGCGTGGCAATCTTGTTAAATAAGCTGAAATTATGCTGACGCGGCGGTGAACAATTTCAATAGCAACCCCCATCTTCTGATGTCACAGTTGAGCCAGGCAAGCAAGCGGAGAAACTGAAGAAAAGTTGAAGTGAAGATACAGCGACATGGCGTAGCGGCAAAAAAAATCAACAGACCTCCCCCGCCCGTCTTCCCATTTCATCAGTTGAGACGAGTTAGGAGACAGCGCAAGAGACAGCGAGAAGACGGTGAAATTACGGCTGCGCAATGACGAAACATTTTCAACAGCACCCCCCCCCCCTCCGCCCCATACTCCCCTTCATCCCCCAGTCATCCGATGTCACCAGTCGAGCAGAGACAGTGGAGAAGCTGAAGTTACGGCGGTGCAGAAGCAACACATTTTCTGCGACTACAGCATTTGGTTTGGCTCAGATCGAGAAACCCTCACCTGCACCTTAAGTTAAGCCTTAAGACTCCAAAAAAATGTCTGATTACACCCCCGTGAAGTTCACAGAAACTCTATGAGGCTCACAAAACACTTCCAATTATACACCTACCAACCTCACCTCCTTCACTGTAACAGCAAGACGTCTCTGGATGTAGTTTTTTTTGTGCGACAAATAGTGGCGCCACATCACGGGGCTTGGTTAATCAAGGCTAGAGGAAAATGCTTTAGTTCCAACAGATGACATTACTGCTACTAGCAGTCCACGGACAGCCGTCTCAGATCTGCTGAACCGGAATTAAACGTACTTAAGAAAGTTCATGCCAGCATGACACAGACGCCTACAAACAATCATAGTTGTTGATGAGACGGTAGCTGTTTGAGTGTCAACACAGTGTGCTTGCGAGATCACTCAGAACAGCCTCAACTAGTCGTTTAGTTAGTTAATGGGTAGATGTCAACACCATCCCAATGAAAAACCATTGCACGTAATATTTTATCATACCTTTACAGACTTATGTTACGTATAAACATCGAATCAAACAGACATGCAAATAATATAGTAATTGTTATAGATGTGGGCTCTCCATCTTTGCGCATCATCTTTGTCAAACACGTCCGTAGATGAAAGCAAGGCTGACCTGGCTCACTGTCTCATCCATTACATGATGGAGCACGGTAAGCACCTGCCCGATGGATGCGAACTCGTCGTGGGTGGGGGATTTCAAGACAACAAATGCACAAAATCAACTGTTAGAGATGTTGGTTGTGCATTTAAATAAGGAAGCAGACACGCGCCTCATATTACATGCATGTGACAGTGGCAAGCACGTTCAAGAGGACAGTGGTCGTGTACATAGACACACGCGTCTTCCTCGTGTTGCTTCTCTTTATAGCCTACTGTGACATGAATGAGGCAGTGACAAGCACGTTCAAGAGGACAGCGGTCGTGTACATATACACACGTTTCTTCCTCGTGCTGCTTCTCTTTATGGCCTCATATTACATGCATGAGACAGTGACAAGCACGTTCAAGAGAGCAGTGGTCGTGTACATAGACACACGCGTCTTTCTTATGTTGCTTCTCTCTGTGGCCGGATCCAGTAAAACCAACTATTGGGTTGTACTTGGTAATGTTGTAAGAGATGGCACTACTTTGAATCTGCAGGTGGTGTAGTGTTCTATATATATATATATATATATATATATATATCAGTTTGGAGGTGAACGCGTATTGTGAACGCATTATGCTAAACCATTAATGTAAGTAAAAAACAATCTGGAGCTTCAGCGCCATTCCGTTCCGCTATCGGTTCACGACAGCGGAAGATGGGGGGGGGGGTAGTTCTTGAAAATTATTATTCTGCATCGCGCCGCGGTAATTTAACCTTCTCCGCTGCCTCGGCTCTCAGCTGATGACATCGAAGACGAGCGGTGGCGGTGGGAATATTTCTCGCGGGCCGCGGCGACGTTCAAAATTGTTGAAGCTCATTAGAAACCTCCAGTTGCACCCCATTGACAATCGCCACGAAAAAAAACACCTTATGGATTCCAGAATACTTCGATTTGCCCATTGAGGCTCGCCAAAAAGCCCATATGCACGCTCAGATTTATTCGGGGGGGGGGGCAGAACCATATGTCTGCCCTCAGCGAAATTCCAGACCCCTTTGCACCCTGTTCCCACGCATATGACTCACCATAGAAACGAGCGCAGTGGCTCGCAGCAGCATCTTAATTGTATATTAGAGTGTGCACGTGTCTTTTACGACCAGCACGTGACTCCATACTTGTCAATGTGACGATGATAAAGAAAACGATAGGGCAGAACTATTGTCCAGTGGCAGACCAACGGATGTGGAATATTTTATTAAATATGTCCGATCAACAGTAACATTGAAAGCATTCCGGCAAACATCTAACTCACCTATTTTGCTTCTAATATGGGATCGGGCAAGTATTTTGTTATAAAATGCCATTTTTGACCTAATACAAGTTTTTAATTAATATCTTGAATCTCATAATATTATACCTGTCCAAGGACAACAACATATATATTTAGTACGCAAAAATAAGATGGATATGAATGGTAGTTTTCGAGATATCATGTTTTCAAAATGAGGTTTTAGCAGTTTAGCACCTGGCAGGAGACCAACAAACATTAAAAAAAATACAACTTAGGCAAATAAATAGATGAACACTTGGAAGATACATTTTATATGTAGGCATTAAAACAAGTTTCATTGAGCTGTATTGTGTTGTTTGGTTTTTATCTGACTTTTTGTGAATGGGTTTCCTTTCCCTGATCACCTTGAGTCAGGGAAAATTGTCAAAACTATACAACTGTTCTGGACATGAAACCAGAACATCCATTACAACATAATAAAGTAGTTACATGAAGAAATAATGGGATATTTCTAATGTACTTTAGTTAAAAAGTTAAGTTCTGTAAGAAATATAGCTTACTTTGTATAAGTATAACTGCTTTTTATAAAATAATATTAAATTAAAACTATCTGTAGTCGCATATTTAACACAACCACTGTTTCTTTGCAATTTTGTAAATTTGGATATTCGTTTTAAAATATATTAATGTACATTTCAAAATGATTTGGTCGTATAACAAAAGGAACAACCAGCCTACGTTCTTATGAAAGTTATAACTAAATGTCGTCGATCTTGGCCCGCCGTCCATTCTACCATCGACATTACTTTATTATATGATATTATATTTGCTTTAATTTGACATATGTACACTATTTCCAAAGTAGAGTAAAAAATAGATATTATTTAATAAATACGATTTTCCATGCGTATCCGTAGATCGTATGCACAATTTGAAAGTCGGCCTAAATAGCAACGACATGCCAACATAATTATTATCGCCGGTCGGACATGGTCGTAGTAGCATCTTTTGCCGACATTCCTGTTATTGACTAAATATTTCGTAGTTCCCTAATCGTTTTTAACGTAACACATACATGTTACAGTATACATAAAACATATTCGATCATGTAAAGTGGGATAACAAACAGTGAAAATAGCACAAAGAATGTTGAGCAAAATATCAGTTAACGACGGGTATAGCATGCCCCTCACACCAAAGATCGACTTGTACTATAGCGCACATTGCTAAGGTTGTGTGGATCAGTCTATTTTATCGCGATGGGAGATCCACTTTTAACAGTAAACAAATACTCAAATTATTCGCTACGCGTTATCAATACAATATTATTTGTTGTGTAGATCATCTTTATTTGCAATTAGGAACCACAATATACCGAAATATCTTGCATATGCATCGACAAAAATATTAGAAACGTAACTAACGGCACGAGTAGCGAGCGAGCTACCGGAGCCGCGCTAAGCGTCGGTACTCGGGTAAAATTCGCAAATCTTTCACCTTTCAAGTATCGGCGCGGCAACAAATTTAATGTAGCTAGCCGCTCACCGCCCGATTGTCTACGCTGCGACGCATCTCGACGGTCGTAGGCAAATCGCGTATGATCGTAAAGGTAGGTAAACCTAAGTTCTTATACAGCGCAGTATCCAGTCCTCAGGACTGCTCAAAGCACTTTACACTTTACTCCCTGGCAGACCTCTTCAATCGAACACCATCTCGACTTCTCTGGGACGAATATCCACCACTGTCTATCGCATACAGCTGGGTGAACTGAAGCAATGTAGAATAAACGAACTTGCCCAAGGTTCGACACCGCCGCACTGGATTCGAACCCACGTTCTCTCAGTTGAGAGCCCTGAGCTTGTAAAGCTGCGCTACTGCGCTCTACATAAGCTAGTGACTGGCCTACGACTGACCGCCGCACACCGGTTAGCTGTGACGCAACGAAGGGCAAATTGCCGTTAGAAACTATGTATTTGTTATGGTAATTACCAACAAATCAAGTCGAAAATATAGGCGTACATTTGTCTTGGTAAATTAGGCATAGTACAAATTAAAACAAATACATCACAATTATAATTGCAATTTTTAAGTTGATAATGTCGATTATGATTACCATATGTGTCCTTTGTAAATAAATGTTGCTCGAACAACTTTATTATTTGCAATATTTTTAGAAGACGACTGTGCCAATACTGTTCATTGCAATACAATTTAGTACCGCTCATTGATTAAACGAAGTCATACCATTGGGAGTGGTGTGCATCGAGTTTTAACCAACTTTGAAGGCGTGATGCAGAGCCTGTTACAGAGTCGATTGTACATGATTACAATAGAGTGTCGTAGGAGGTCTATATAGCGTGCATGAGAGGAATGAAGACGGACAACTGTACAGTTTCCGAGAATCACATCGAAGAAGTTAATTATGCCTTCGACCGATATTGGACCAGTCGGGATGTCCTATGTTGGACCACTGGTCCAATGTAAAACACCCGTGGTCCACTATACGTACCATCCCAACACACATGATATATGAAAATGTGTCATACTGAAGTTTCTGCATGTGTATATTAGACTCCTACGTATGGCCCGGGACCTTGTTGAGTAACAGGGGAGGCCTACATTTTTAATCACGGGGTATATTATTTTCTGAAATGTTCACTTTGTTTGACAGTTTTGCTGGAATATGCGGGAAACTAAAAAACAAATAATATTTGTTTCTTCAAAACGCCTCATTATTTTATTGATAATCACCACACCTTGCTTAAAGTTTGATAGACATGGCTATTATTTTCACAGACAAGCAATAATGTGAAACTGCCTCTTATTATGTTATCAATGGTCAATAATTGCATATGTGGCACGTATACTTAACCCGTAGCAAGCATCATAAGTCGATCACGCTCATTTGGGCAAAAACATCCCGTATTCAAACCTAGCCCCTCCTGCCAGAACGACCAAAACTAAAACATGGTTTATTTAGTTTTAGATACAAAATACTATTATTATTATATTATATCAATGACATACTTGGGAATGTCGCATCTGTTTGATTGATTTAGGCTACAAATTATATTTTCCAGAGACAAAACGGAAAGTGGACCCAAGAGGAACTGGATAGAGCGGTCATGTCATTCAGAAATGGAGACGCCGGCCTCAACGCAACTAGCAAGACCTAGGGGGTTCCGAAGGCTACCCTGAAGCGGCACCTAAACAACAAAAACAAAATCGCTAATGGTCCAAGAAAGTATTTTGGTCGCCCTTGCACTCTGCCGCCAGAGTTGGAGAACATGCTGGTGGAGCATGTTTTAAAACTGGAGAATATGCTGATTGGTATGACCAGGAAAGATTTGATGGATATGGCATATCAGTTGGCTGAAGCGAATGGGATAAGGCATTGCTTTAACACTTAAAAACAAGCAGCTAGCAGACATTGGTAGCGTGATTTTATTAGGAGACACCCTGAACTCTCCCTCCGTCAAGCCGAGGCAACTTCTATTACGAGAGCCAAAGGGTTTAATCGTGAGAGTGTGCATGAGTTCTACGATAAACTAGAAACTTTGGTTGACACGTACTGATTCGATGCTACAAACATCTTTAACGTGGATGAATCGGGTATAACAACTGTGCAGAAGCCTGGCCGGGTCTTTGGGAAAATAGGGAAAAGGCAAATCGGATCTCTTACTAGTGGTGAGAGAGGCTTTACTACAACAGTGGTGTGCAGCATGACTGCAGGGGGCAACTATGTTCCACCAATGATAATTTTCAGGCGTAAACGCATTATAGAATCACTGGAAGCGTCAAAGTGAATAATGAATCAGGCTGGATGAACAAGGAACTCTTCGTCGTCTGGCTGAAGAACTTTGTATCTCATGTTGGCTGCACCAAAGACAAACATGTTCTGTTGATTTTTGATGGTCATTCGTCACACACGAAAAATACTGAAGCAATCCATTACGCCCGGGACCATGGAGTCGTCATATTATATATTCCTCCACACACAACGCACCGTCTCCAACCCCTTGATCGGGTTTTCTATAAACCTGTGATGACCTATTACAATGTGGAATGTGACACTTGGCTGAGGACCAAACAAACTACAGTCACCATCTCCTCAGTCTGTCGTATCTTCGGAAGGGCATACGTACGCTCTGTTTCCATGGTAACTGCTGCCAATGGTTTCAAGTGCACAGGCATTTGGCCTTGTGATCGGAACATATAGACTGATGCAGATTTCGCCGCGGCTGGAAGGTTCAAGTTGTCCTACTCGGAAACTGGTATAGATGTTCCATCGAATTCTGCCTGAGATGCCACTGTGCAGAATGACAATTCGTCAAATACAACAACCTCGTCCGCGAGCGAGCAACAGTCCAACAACCGAAGCCTGTCCACGTGCGACCGACAGTCCAATGATCCATGTCCGCCCACAAACAAGTAACAGCTCAATGAGCTGAGCTCATCCACAAGCACCAGGCAGAATAATTTCAGGCATGTCACAACCAACCCATGCCCATCAGTGAGAGATCAACAGTCTAACAAACCTAGCCTGTCCGCGAATGAGCAACAACAGTATAATGACCCAAGCCCGTCTACAAGCGAGCAACAATCCAACAACCAAAAGCTGTCCACGAGAGAGCAACAGTCTAATGATCCATGCCCATCCACAAGCAGCAGACAGAGTGGTTTCAGGTGTGTCGCAACCAATGCAGATGGACGTTGTTTCTTCCGAGTCGTTGTTATTTGTCAAGATCTCGATATGCAGCATGCAGAAAGAGACAACGATGGCAATTTAAAGGACCTGCGAATGAAAATGCGAGAAATGACTTCCGCTGATGCGCTACAATCCAACACGATTGTACATATGCTAGACAACGTTGGCCTTTATGAAAACATTGATGAGAGGAAGGTGAACGCAGATCTACCTCAGAGACTGTGCTATGCATCTATCGAGGACAGAATCGCATCAATGGCGAATCCCAGTGAAATTATTGGGGATATAGAGATCGTTGCAACGGCACGCTGTCTACAACGACCAGTGCATGTCTGCGTTGGAGAGAGTGTACTTGAATTTGGGATGGAATTTCAGGAGTCTGGTGCAATTATGCTCAAATACATAAATCTGAGTGAAGATGCTGGTCATTGTGAAGCATTAGTCCCAATCACGGGGCAGCTTACTGATCAACCAGAGCTGGTTAGAAAGGTCACCACTCCTGCAATCATGTCTCCCATCCCAAAACCAGCGATTTCTAGGGTCAAGAGAAGAACCACCAAGTCGGAAATCATAAACTCCAGTCCCTATAAAAAACTTTAACAACAAAAGTCAAAAGGCACAAAAGTAGGCATAACTCAACAGTTGGCAAAACAAATAGAAAGACAACAGATCCAATTAAGAAAAAAACGAAAAAAACGAAAAAAACGGCAGCTTTCTCCTGCCAGCCAAAACGAAAAAAGCGGTCAATGTGACAACGAATCTTGGTAATGTGTACTGTGTAACGAACAACGAAAAGAAACCATGGTGAAATGTGTACACTGTGGGATATGGATACATATGAATTGTTCTGGTGGCCTGCCCTATAACTATCGATGTGACATGTGTCAGTAAAAGATCGTATTCCTAATTTGGTGATCAGGGACCATCAATTACCGACTGGTATCTTTTTGTCATTATTAGACACTCTACTGGCCATTATTCCGTTGGTTTGTTCGTTTATCCGTGACAGACTCTATCATGGCAATCACTTCGTTGGCGTATTCTTCTATTCGTGACAACATATAATAGTTTGTTCTCAGTTCATAATTAAATTGTGTCAAATCTATTTGGCGTTTAGTCGTCACATGTCATTTGTATGCTCATTGGAACGCCGTAGTTTTCGTGATTTATGCATTAAGCGACTATCTTCTTATAAGTCTGAAGTGGGTGCTGAACCTTGGTTTCTTTCAAAACATCAAGACAGATGACGTATATCGAACCAGAAGCACCTATATTGGACCACCTGGTCCAATATCAGGACCACTGTAGTCCAATATATGTCACCCGTTACCAATTACGAAAAACACTTTTTTACATTTTGTGGGAAAAAAATAACAAATGCATTGACCCTATTTCCTGCTTGCACACAGAGCTTGTAGTAACTCGTGGCCTGATCCTTGATGATCCTCGATATCACGTACAGGAATGGAGAAAGATTGCTCGGAAGTTAGGTGTTCAATATCGGTGCACTTTCCCAACGCAATTAACGAGTGAAAACAATCGATATGGCTATAACAGAGGGTTGTCTTTCTCAAGACAAACTCACAGACGGTGCTTGTTTAATAAATCCTTCATATGCTTGAGCGTGTTGACAAGACGGCATGCTGATATGGACATTGCGCGTCTTCAGGTTCAACAGCAGTCACGTGGGCACGGAGGCTCGCAGGCCAGGTTAAGAAAATGGTGGGGAGGCGATCAAGTGGCGCCACGATGCGTAATTTTGGTGACCCTCTTCGAGTGACAAATGTTCGGGTTTAGATCGATGCAAGTGTATATTTTATAAGGAAGCGTATACGCATGTAGGACGCATGTGACGAAGTTTGGCGGCTCTATGTCGTCGTTTTGATGGTTAGGTGAGAAAGTAAAAGATCGTCCTCATCCCTCTCTCCTGTTATTTTATGGTCACTTTCACTTCTGGTCTCATCACAGGGAAATGGGAAAACAGCCTTTTATTGGTTAGTCTACTGACTTTTTCTACAACCGAAACTCTTATGCGAGTGCGAAACACCAAAAGGTGTGGTTTGCTTCCACTTAATTAAATGGTGCTATTGGGAATCTTCATTGTGAACATAGAACATAAATAAATACAGTAGATCCACACAAATTATATATAACGGGCGCTGCGTGTGATTTCAACCAGGGTAGGGGGCAATTGAAATAGGTGCGGTAACACAGCCCTGAAGACTGTATAAATACTATTCATGGTTTACAATCAGCATGTTGCATTGTGGAGTAGCACAGGGGTAAGACCTCCAGACTCTCGACTGAGAAAATGCGGGTTCGAATCCAGTGCGGCGGTGTTGAACCTTGGGCAAGTTCGTTTACTCTACATTGCTTCAGTTCATTCAGCTGTATGAATGAGTACCTGGCTATGGACAGTAGTGGATATTTGTGTACGAATAGTCTTCGTGCATTAATTGCAGCGTGGCTGAATGCTTCCCAGAGAAGTCAAAATGGTGTTTGATTGAACAGGTCTGCCAGGGAGTAAAGTGTAAAGCGCTTTGAGCAGTCCTGAGGACTGGATACTGCGCTATATTAGAACTTACCTTTTGCATTGTGGTCACATATTTTGCAGACTATGACTTATTTGTTGAAATAAAACATTTCATTGTCACAGACACATAATAATATTGACGCAATAATAAACAGTTCAAGTCCATTATAACGTGACTTATCGAGTAGTTTTTATTCAAACATAATTTCTGTAGTGCATACAACATACAGGAGCTAGCTGTTAACATGACGACATCGATCTACCACTAGTGGCCGTGAAAGACAACGCTGCGGCCCACACGCTGTTTGATGTAGATTTGCCTAACTCGCTGCAGTGGCAAAGACACGCATAACAATGTGGTGTGATGTCACAACAAACATTCTGACCAATGAGTGGTATTTACCAAAACACCATGTTGGGCTTAAAGTAAAACAAATATACATGAACGATTTTGAAGTATGTACACTTCAAGTTACCTCATTATGGTACAACTAACTGCATATACTTTAAAAATAGTCTAAGTTAATTAAACTACCATAACATTGATCACTTGTTAAATGGAATGGTGACATTGACCTTCAATGAATTCTGGACCACAGTACACCGCTGAGCAAATACCAAATGTGACTCGTACACATGTTGTACCATCTGGTACACACAGTAGAGCAATCAAGTGAGACAATGGGTGTATGGTCAACGTAATTATACAAATAAATAACGATGTTTACAGATATGAAATTATACCATATACATCATACACATAGAGAACATATAATGCTAAATAATACAAACAATTATTACCATATATACCCGGTACTAAAACATCTCATTTTCCTTGTAACATCGCAAATATTGATTGTGACATATTCTGCTAAATTAATAGCTTGTTAACATCGCTTCTCAATTACAGTATTTTTTAATATACATAAAAAAAACTGTTCTAAACATTCCAAAGCAATGACGTTTTATGTTAAAATTTAACCGGTTATACAAATGTTGGAGTATGCGTATTTTAGTAGCTGCATATTTACCATAAATTAGCAACATCTGCCATAGATAGTAACCTCACATGGTAAACGTGAATGACACATGAAGACATAACACAGCAAAGCAATAACGCACGAGACACAATAAATAGGCAGTTCAAAAAAAAATATCTTTCGTTCTACGCAATGATTTTTTCAACACAGACTAACTTACACCTAAGAACATAATCATCCCCCTAATGCATCCTTCAATGTTAAAACAGCAAGTGAAACACAGCTGTCATCAAATCGATGACATTTAGCATAAATTGGATCAAATTTCAAAAAAGAAAACAACATGGATAATGTTCAGCCTAACACGATCCAACAGTGAATGAGATAAGTGACCAGAAATACACCACCAAAACACAAGTTAAAACAAACCACTACACAGGTGCCTGTGAAAAAATTAGCTCTGCACAGACTGGCTTTCTGCACACGATGCAGGAACCAGCTGGCAGGTTTTGTTGAAGTGCCTACAATATAATGTCAAATAAAGTCATATCAGAATGAAACTTTTATATACAGAACACGTTTTTATCTAGCGCTAATGATAACTTAAACATCTAAACAAAATACATGTAACTACAAAAGCATAATTGACCTTTCTTTCCCATGAGCATTCATTAAGAGACAGCTAATTTACTGCCATGATAATTATGTAGAATTAAATATATGTCGATGACGACTGTGTTTGGCTTTGTACATTCAGACACGTCAATCATACTACACTGTATATACATCAAACGCAACAGTATCAAATAATAACAGTATTGTCTAAGTATACAATCAAATTGCTAGGCTAAGAATAAGGAATACAATATACTAACAGTAAGAAATAAACTAAAATACACTCGGCAAAATTACCTTCTATAAGATATATATATATATATATATTTATGACAAAAAAGCATAAGCAGAAAGGTCAATTGCAAGTGTGATTAGACGTAAATAAGTGACGTAATGGAGGTAAGTCTCGAGCAGGCGCCGCAGTGTCACGGTCAGTTGTGTTGACCAGACTAACAACAGAAGATAACACTTTACTGATTTATGTAGTTAACCCGGTTGTAGTTCTGCCATCATTGCCTGCTATATGTATAAACGTGTGCACGCACGCATTACTCGTGCACACATGCGAATATGAAGACAATCCAAGTTGACTCCTTCATATAAAAATATTGATAACAAAAACATGTTTCTATAATTTAGATTAAATATATCATAGATTAATATGACTCTACCACGTAAACTAATATTAATATTTGACAAGAACAGTCCATGTTGTTTGAGATATATAAAACACACTTTCTGGTCTGTTTTGACAGTTGTTGTTGACAAAGAGTGGACGATTTAGATACAATGTTTCTTTGTTTGAGCTGTGCTGACTTGGACTGATGCTACAATGTGATACATTTAAGGCCTGACCTTGGGTCAATCCCTTGTATACAACATGAGGGGTAAACATCATCGTTACCCAGTTTATAACGCCACAACTTAACTAACGACTGTATAAATAAACACAGATACACAATACGGGGACATTTGTCACATCCAGCGACACAATTTAACGGCGTTTTCGGGAATCGAACCCTTTCTAGGGCCTTCAGACCCATAAAGTCACTGCCCTGGTATGACATCGGTGTATCGCAGGTTATAACCCCTGAGCAACAAGGGTCAGGTTCTCTTTGACACAGCAGGGTAAACCGGGACAAGGAGGGTGAATGACCAGGACTAAGTTAATTGATCTACTTACCAGCCATACTCTGTCACCAAACTGGTCCTCCAGATGAAGGCAGGTGTCATGTGACAGAGAACAGCTGTAGAGACTGGAACATAATTAATGACTGTTGTTGATTACACTCATTACAAGGCAAAATTACAACAACACTAACTTTACGACCACAACTTCCGGTGTAATTATTTACCACCAATTACAGGTGGATTCGTAAAGAAATGTGGGCTTTGTAATTGTAACTTGACCAAGAAACAGATCCACTTTTGTTGATCTTCTAAAAGACGACAAATTAGCTGTGCACCTGTCAAAGTTTGTCACGTAGGTGTGTTTAGTTTAGTGACACATGAACTGACACATGTGTCGTGTCAATGTCAACACACATATATAAAAGGGCTTACTTACATGAGGGTTAACCCCCTTTGTGCCCTCAGCATCTCTGTCACATGACCACCTACAGACGATGTCAACTTTCCGTAACTTGTCTCAACATCTGTAAATTGTAAACAAACCTTTGAGTTATAATTTGTCTTCAAAACTTTGTTTATTTCGGTGGCTGTAAAAGTTAATTACAAGTTTGAGATCGACGCAAACATCAAAACTAAAACGAGTCATATAAAATGTCACTAAAGACAATTAACTGATTTGACGCGTCGAGTCCAATAGCAACCACACCAATCTTCCTATGTCAAGATCCGAGATATATGGGAAACATGCTGAACCCCTGAGGAATCTCCCGGATTTCAACAAAAAAGTTGGCAGGTATAAATTATATATTTTCTTTGTCATGTTGTAAGAACTTCTAGGGTCAGGTATGTTTAAGGTGTCAGACGAGTATCCAAAAATAAAATATTCTGGTACGATTTAACCATGGGAGTAGAATATCATCTTTAGACACATCTGCCTGATTCACAGTGTAAACATTGTTGTCTGTTTATTGCTCTCACACAGACTGGATTATTTACACTTGTCTTTGACGTGAATAATACAGACGGCGTATTGCACACAACAATGTAATCCACTTACTTGAACATGTAGTGCCATCAAACATATAACCGTACGAGCATGTCGTACATTGATCAGCAATGGTGCAGGAATCACAGATGTCAGCACAAGCTAGAAGCAGAAGAACTTGATATAACACCCAGAATTGTATGTGGTTCACAGAAACACTGCGACGTCTCAGCAGCACTCGGATCCACTGCGACATACAGCAAGAAGGCTGCATGTTTATCTGCAAGGCAACCGGATAACATTTACATGTGTCCGCTGTAAAGCTCGTCATTGTTCTGCAATGTAGAATATATTAACTGTGTGATATAGATTTCAATATGCATTTGCAGCACAGTATTGTAATTTTGTGAGTGCATTGTGCTATTCCGCTAACAATGCAGTTGTTTGTGTTGGACTCCCCATGATAATTTACGTGTAGGGAAGGACATAACTGCAAACTCAACACACCATTTTGTTTAGTGGTGTTGCACCACCAGCACAACGTACAACAAATAACCAATGTTGAAGTTGAACATGTATTAATATCAAACACTGTAGAATGCAATACATACCTTTACATTTCTTTCAAATACTGTCATAAACTAAGGGTGACTTGCAAGAGTCACTGTCACACACGTTTGCCACAGAACACTTGGAGCAGTCAGCCGCACATTCTACAACAAGCAAATAAACATCAGTTGAGCAGTCACAACAAGGAACAGTAGATGACACAGTCTCTCAAGACAGACTTCAGCCATAGAGACAGGGAGAGAGTGACACAGAGAAAGGAGACAAAGAGAGAGGGAGAGCGAGGCAGAGAGAGAGGAAGAGCGATGGAGAGAGAGGGAGAGCAAGGGAGAGAGAGGAAGAGGGAGGCAGAGGGAGGGAGAGAGACAGAGGTGGAGAGAGACCGAGGGGGAGAGAGAGAGGAGGGGAGAGGGATGGAGAATGATGGAGAGGAAGAGAGACAGACATACATAACATATAACATTCACATACTGCAGATATTTCATTACCATCTTTCTGGTAGATGTCTAATGATCATTCCACCACGATCCGAGAAGTCTCGCGGGAATAACCCTACCATGTTGCCCCCTTACACTAACATATCATAACAACTTATGACACATTATTGTTAACTTTTTTGTAGTGGACTGCATAGAACAGTACACAAGACTTATAGAGACGATGTTCTCGCTGACTGCAGATCCGTAGTCCTTCGCTCAGTTCACATGCAGTAAATTGAGCGATTTGATGTGCTCATCAGCAAGACATGTGGTTCTGCAACTGTCAACGATGCAAGGCATCAACTCTTCTCCAATGGCAGTCATCAACGACCCAGGCCGCCCTCTTCGAGCATATCAAGAGGTACTTGTTCCAAGTCTCTTTTATCGGGAAGCAGTCAACCGCTTGCCACCAGGCAATCGCTGTGTTTGGTCAATAGAGATGGGAACAGGATGAGCGCAGCAAGCAATGGCTTCCTTTCTGGACCACTCTCGCCGATGCAAGTATGGCTTGTGCCCTCCTCCTACATGGTGGCTGCATGAAACGTGCAAGGGCAATTGAAAGAACTGCAGGGCAGGCCTTCATTGCACAGCATTGTGCAAGTGCGAGGGTGGCTTCCTAAACAATGATGGCAAAGATGCTAACCATTGAACTTCTACTAATGGATAGAAGGATGGTCGGATGATGGATGCTATTGTTTAGGAACATTCATTTCAGGTTTCGTTTCGACCCATTGAAGCAATGATTCTGAACTATTTTAAAATTAAATCTTCACAATAACGGTTGAAACAAAATATCATTGAATTTGTGTATCTAACTGACATATCATTGCTATTTCTAGAATAATATCATTACTATGAACTGGGTTACATTCCCAGTTGTACATAATCATAAGTTTCTGTAATAAATGACGACATTGATCTTCACCTTGACCTTCATTATATATAATCCATTTCGCCTTTCAGTATTGGTTCGAACATAATAATACAAACTATACCCCTGTTCACACAGTAAGATCAATCGAATCATCAACAGATACATCGATTTTGGTGCATTTATGAGCAAATTTGACCGTTACCTTCACTGAAGTGACACTTAACCTGAATATTTAAGAAAACACAGGAAAAGAATTCGTTATTCTCGAAAACGCCTAAAAGTGGCCTCATTTATGGTTCTACTACTTTTGGTTCTCGAGTTATTGCACAACCTTACAACGGACAGTGGCCATCTTGGTTTTGTCCCATATGACCGTCACATAGGGAGCTCAGCTTGGCTCCCGTGGAAGAATGAACTGTCACGGCCATATCTAACGCTGGTCCAAAAATGGTGATTGTGGAAAGATGTGAACAATTATAAGATTAAGCCCCCTGACTATAGGCCAGTTACAATCTATGGCCTCAGCTCAAAATGAACTGCATTTTAAAAGGGGTAGGATCCAAGTGTTGCACATTTGGGGTTGGGTCCATTCTCAGTGTTCAACATTACGACAAAATAAATTTTGTGTACAAAATGTGCATTAAATTTAGGTGCAACTGATTGGAGGACGGAAAAAATTCCTGTGAACAAGAATGTTCAAGACAACTAGGAGGCATTGATCTGTGCTGTGAAGATGTCAATAACAATTTTTTCAGACCAATAAGAAATAAACATTCCCGTAATTTAACAACATGATATTAGGTCGGGCGGCAAAGATTTTTTTCCCTTATGCTGTTTGGATTAATACAGCTAAGCTAATCAATTATTATACCTGTCAACTCACCCGTGAAATCTGGGAGTTGCCCGGAATATAGGTAAGTCTCCCGTCTTCGAGACAGCGCGACACCATGGGAGATGTGCCAATACGTGCTGAACCACTGAATTTCCAGCAAAAAATCTCCAATAGCAACCACACCAATCTTCTTATATCAAGATCCGAGATATATGGGAAACATGCTGAACCCCTGAGGAATCTCCCAGATTTCAACCAAAAAGTTGGCAGGTATAAATTATATATTTTCCTTGTTATGTTGTAAGAACTTCTAGGGTCAGGTATGTTTAAAGTGTGAGACGAGTATCCAAAAATAAAAATAAATTATTCTGGTACGATTTAACCATGGGAGTAGAATCTCATCTTTAGACACATCTGCCCGATTCACAGTGTGAACGTTGTTGTTGTTTACACTTGTCTTTGACGTGAATAATACAGACGGCTTATTGCACACAACAATGTAATCCACTTACTTGAACATATAGTGCCATCAAACATATAACCGTACGAGCATGTCGTACATTGATCAGCAGTGGTGCAGGAATCACAGATGTCAGCACAAGCTGGAAGCAGAAGAACTTGGCATTACACCCAGAATTGTATGTGGTTCACAGAAACACTGCGACGTCTCAGCAGCATTCGGATCCACAGCGACATACAGCAAGAATGCAAGGCAACCGGATAACATTTACATGTTTCCGCTGTACAGCTAGTCTTTGTTCTCCAATGTAGAATATATTAAATGTGTGATATAGATTTGAATATGCTTTTGCAGCACAGCATTATAATTTTGTTTTAGTGCTTTGTGCTATTCCACTAATAATGCAGTTGTTTGTATTGGACTCCCCACGATAATTTAGTGTAGGGAAGGACATCACTGCAAACTCAACAAACCATTTTGTCTAGTGGTGTTGCACCACCAGCACAACGTACAAATAACCAATGTTGAAGTTGAACGTGTATTAATATCAAACACTGTAGAATGCAATACATACCTTTACATGTCTTTGAAGTACTGTCATAAACTAAGGGTGACTTGCAAGAGTCATTGTCACACATGTTTGCCACAGAACACTTGGAGCAGTCAGCCACACATTCTACAACAAGCAAATAAACATCAGTTGAGCAGTCACAACAAGGAACAGTAGATGACATGGTCTCTCAAGACAGACATCAGCCAGAGGGAGAGCGAGGGAGAGCGAGGGAGAGAGAGGAAGAGGGAGGCAGAGGGAGGTGGAGAAACAGAGGTGGAGAGAGAGAGCGAGGGGGAGAGAGAGAGGAGGGGAGAGAGGGGAGAGAGAGAGGGATGGAGAATGATGGAGAGGAAGAGAGACAGACATACATAACACATAACATTCACATATTGCAGACATTTCATTACCATCTTTCTGGTAGATGTTTAATGATCATTCCACCTCGATCCAAGAAGTCTCGCGGGACTAACCCTACCCTGTCGCCCCCTTACGCTAACATATCATAACAACATATGACACATTATTGTCAACTTTTGTGTAGTGGACTGCATGGAACAGTACACAAGCCTTAGAGAAACGATGTTCTCGCTGACTGCAGATCCGTAGTCCTTCGCTCAGTTCACATGCAGTGCATTGAGCGAATTGATGTGCACTTCAGCCAGACCTGGGGCGGAAGTACTCGGTACTCGTGTACTCGAGTACATTTTTGAAGTACTCGTACTCGTACTCATAAAACTTATGGGTCATGTACTCATACTCGTACTCATTGTACTCAGATTTTACGAGTACATTACGAGTACATCTGAGTACTTTCTCAATATATACTGGGAACAATTAATTTATTTGCAGTTATAAAATCAAACTTTCCTGAAATATTTAAATGCTCAACTATTTTTTAAAATACTTTGTTATTTCACATAGAATGCCACCTTGCCATCCCTACACATAGTACATCCTCATTCTCTGATAGCCATGAGTCCATGACTATGATACCCTAACATGGCAACAGGCAGCATCTTTCCCCAGTCAGAAACACCCTGTTAAGCAAACAATAATTGTAGGCTATCAGTTCAGGCCATAAAACTGTTTAATCAAGCCACCAGGATGTCCATAAAGAGCCAACTACTAGTAGCAGTTAACCCACCTGTTAGACAGGGAATGCATTTAATGTAGTCTGGAGACCATGCCACTTGGCACTGGCAGACAGTGCTAACTGCTAAGAACAAGAACTGCCAGTCTTCCTCTGTAGAAGTAAGGTGGCTCAAGTCAGACTTCACCCTACACTAATATAATCTGGTGCCAACTTAGTGTGACACCAGTGAAGCCATGTGGCATGATAGTCTAGGTCAGAGAGAACACACACTGAGGGAGGAGAGATAAGAGAAATGCTAAACAAAGACATGTAGCCAGTGGGATGCCAGGTAACAAATCCTCCTGTTGGTTGCTTTGTTTTACATGCTTAACCTGGAGACAACCAGCAAAGTTCAATTATTGGCTGGGGGTATCCACTGATCAGTCTCTTTTACCCACTCATTTGTGATCATTAAAGACAGATATCAACTTGATTGGCTAAGTTTTTTTCTCAAATGTCAATCGTACTTTATGATTGGTTTACGTGTGCCTAGTTGGTCGGTGACTCAATATTGCCCCTAGATATATCATGACAGTGATACCACATGCCTACATTGCAGAGAGATCTACTACATTGTCGATTAAGTTAATTGGAGTATTATTTGTTCAACTTTGTTGCAAGAGCTGAAGTATAAAACTAGTACTAGCAGCATGTCGACTGTACTTAGCCATTAGCCATAGCTGGGAAAGTATTCCGCCCTGAACGGTGCAGCCTCAAAGACTCAACCTTTGAACAACTCATGTTCATCCGGTGCAATGGAAAATAGATGCAGAAATCATAGGATGCCACATAAATAAATGTCATTGTCGATGAAATAAAGAGTTTTTTTTACAATTTTCCTCATAAAAAAATTGATCAACTGCCATTGTATATTCACTTGTGCTGAGTTATATAAATTAGATTCATTTTAATAATTTAGCAATACGTTATTATTTAATATTTATATTTACAAAAATGTACTTGTACTCGTACTCGTGAGAATGTACTTGTACTCGTACTCAGTTTTTATCAATGTACTCGTACTCGTCCATCGTCAAAGTACTCGTACTCATGAAAATCTACTCGGCCCCAGGTCTGATGGAAGCTGGTATCAATCCCCACCCCAGGGGCAACCCTCACATTAGGGTCAACACCCTCAAGTTCCAAGGGTCTCTTCAGATTGAGCCCAATAGTTCAGCCATGGGACGAACCTGCAAAGAGGAATAATCAAAAGGCCTTATAACTTACTGTTTCCATTCTCCCTCTATTTGTTGACTTGACTTTAAGTCAAGTAGGCTGATTTATAGCTGATCAGAGGCAAAAGCAGTGGCTGAAGCTGTAAAGCCAGGGTACAAAAGTAGTGTACACAAGTTGTGTACACAAGTAGAGTACACAAGTAGTGTTTACAAGGAAGGAACAAAAGCAGGTACATCTAGACCAATGGGTTTGACCATTAAAGCAGCTGTGTGTGGAAATAAAAGATTCCTGCAAATGCGACACAAATAAACACACAAATAGGTAGAAGACGCATATAAAGGCCCATTCTGTGAAGCTGCCTAGAATCCATGTTGTTGACTCCAGCAGTACACCAGGAATAAGGGTAATTAACCACATGTGTGGACAAGTACAAAAAACATGGATAGATTTTATTTAGAGCAAACCTGGCATTTCAACAAGGATTTATTCTAATCATCTCAAAGAGAGAAAAAACTTATTTTATGTCCACAATGTAAGATAAAATAGATTACAACATTTATAAACGTTACAGCCAATCATCACCAGCTGTTATTCACGTATGATTAACCGATTTATATGGCTTTATGCTAAAAGATTCAAGGCAAAATTCTGGATGCTGAGAAATCGCATACATTTTCCCTACCTTCTTCTCCTCTACTTCCCCATATACTACAAGTGTCATATTACTTGAAAACATCAATAAAAAAACATTAGCTGCCCTGGCTATTGTAACTACTGACCATTCAACTAATGCATATGAAATGTGGCTAATGTAGGAATGTTCTTTCCCTAGGAACTGTTTGTGAACACAAAAAGTCTGTCCGTGTGGAGGTTAATTTGTCACAGCAATCGTTGAAATCACCAGTTCCACCACTCCAACAACATAAGAACTTCTGAGGCATCTTAGTTACGAAATACGCCTAAAAATGTGGTTTAACAACACTAGAGACCAGGAGACTGAGAGGAGATCAGATAGAAGTGTTTAAAATATTGAATGGTTTTGAAAATATTAATAGAAATGGTTTTTCTCAGTTAAGAAAGATAGAAGAACCAGAGGCCATGAAGTTACATTAGTAAAGGTACAGTGTCGATTAGATATAAGAAAGTTCTCATTCTCACAAAGGACTGTAAATGAATGGAACAGATTATCTCCTGATTGTGTTGGTGCCAGTAGCGTGAATGTTTTTAAAAAAAATGTGCACAAAAGGGCGGAATACACGTAGATAAAAAGTACTGGACTCTCGATAAGCGAAAAGGCTTCCTTGTCTACCTGCCATCTAGAGTTAATTTTCTGGACGGCAATCTTGTTAAATCTTGTTATCATCATTACATTAGGAAACAACTGCACAGAAAATTAATATTGTGATTGTAACACATTCAGTGAAAACATAAAAACATTGCAAGAGGCAAGAAAATGAACAAACTAAATTATACACAAAAAGATGCCAAGACTCACAGTGAGAGATCAAAGACAAGAGCTCATAAAATTATCACTGATCCAACACACACCGTTCAACATCTGTTCGAATAACTTTCTTCAGGCAGGTAATTCAGATATATCCGAGCTAACACAAATCGCTTCAGAGACAGTTTCTTCCCCCACGCCGTGGCTGCATTTATATTGCATTATTAGGGAATAAATATAAGCCTGAGCGACTGATTAATGGAATGGAATTTTGCCACATGTGTTTTATTCTTCTTTTATGTGTTAATTTTATAGCTTAGCCTAGCAATGTTAATGGATAATTAATTTTTAGACAATTGTTCATATGACAGAGTATAATACATGTTTAATGTGACTGTATGTTTTAACACCAACACACATTCTAAATTGACATATATTTTATGTTTATCATGGCAATGCAGTATCTGTATAATCTTTATATTTATAAGAGAAGTGAGAAAACAGGAATTTGTACACTTATATAACAGACTTGAAGGGGCGACTCAGCTCACACGACAATCCTCGATAGCCAAGGGGGCAGTTGCACTGTTCCGCACCAAATGCCCTGTCTCGGCCTGTGTCACGGTTCTCAGCAATGTCAAGAGACACGTCTTGAATCCTGGGGACAGGCAGACAATGATATGTATATATATAATATATATATATATATATATGGTCAGTTATCACGGTATTGTAATGGTGTTCATGGCAACCGTCTCGGTGAAAAGTGTCAAGGGAACCCAATTTTTATGTGAGTATCTTCATAACTAGGGCCGATATAGTGAAATAAAGGGTATTTGTCACCATTTTTGGAAGTTGTTACTTTAGTACTATTACGCTAACATGAATTAAACAATAACCAGTAATCATAAGTGTGTGCTTTGTTCTCCTATATAACGGTAAATAGTTCTACATAGTCTTCAAGAAATCTCAGCGTTTTGTTGAATGGTTGTGTCGTTGGGACAATGTATGTGGTGGGGTAGTTTGGAAGATTGATCCTAGCTATAGAGCAGCACAGGCTTTGCGGCACAAAGTATGTACAGTAAAACCTGTCTTAGTGGTCTGTTGGAACTTGGTCAGGACATGTTATGATTTAATAGTGTTACACGTTCTGTTGTATCTATAGTGGTCTGCTGTGACTACGTCAGGGCATGTTATGATTTAATAGTGTTACACGTTCTGCTGAGTCTGTAGTGGTCTGCTGTGACTAGGTCAGGGCATGTTATGATTTAATAGTGTTACACGTTCTGTTGTATCTGTAGTGGTCTGCTGTGACTAGGTCAGGGCATGTTATGATTTAATAGTGTTCCACATTCTGTTTAGTCTGTAGTGATCTGCTGTGACTTGGTCAGGACATGTTATGATTTAATAGTGTTACATGTTCTGTTGTATCTGTAGTGGTCTGCTGTGACTTGGTCAGGACATGTTATGATTTAATAGTGTTACATGTTCTGTTGTGTTTGTAGTGGTCTGCTGTGACTTGGTCAGGACATGTTATGATTTAATAGTGTTACACGTTCTGTTGTATCTGTAGTGGTCTGCTGTGACTTGGTCAGGACACGTTATGATTTAATAGTGTTACATGTTCTGTTTGATCTGTAGTGGTCTGCTGTGACTTGGTCAGGACATGTTATGATTTAAAAGTGTTACATGTTCTGTTGTGTCTGTGGAGGTCTGCTGTGACTTGGTCAGGACATGTTATGATTTAATAGTGTTACACGTTCTGTTGTATCTGTAGTGGTCTGATGTGACTTGGTCAGGACATGTTATGATTTAATAGTGTTACACGATCTGTTGTAACTGTAGTGGTCTGCTGTGACTTGGTCAGGCCATGTTATGATTTAATAGTGTCACGTCCAGTTGTTTCCATAGTGGTGGTCTGCAACGCACTGTCACAGTGTCACTTGTTGTGCAGTCCCTGCTTTGGGGGTAATGGCCCCTGCTTTGAGATCATGGTCCCTGCTTTGGGGGTCATGGTCCCTGTTATCAGCACACTTAACAAAAACCATGCCATGTAATAAAACAATAAACTACCACTAACATTATAATATTAGTGACATTTTAATATAGTGATTTTGTTTCATGTTGTTATAATTATAGTAGAAATTTACACATTCAATTATTTGGTTAAATTTAATTAATTATTTAACTTATTAATTTAATGTGTTTAATGATCTTTTAGACACATTTTATTTTTAACATCACTACTTGTAGAACAAATGCTTAATTTTATCTTGTTATTGCCTATGAGCAGCCTTGTTTAAACAAGATATATTACATTGCAAATGACTACAAATAAAAAAAACATCCACAGTAAACAAAATGATTTTACTCCGTATACAGATACAGTTGTTTTAATAAATCACACAAGTAAACATACTATTATTGTTTGTTACAGTTAGTTCTTTGACAACCGTTTCCATCCCAAATATGTGTTCATGTGGGAAATGCTTATCATCCACTTGGAACATGTTCACGGGAAAGGGTGCAGAAGTCTCACAGAGTCAAAAAATGACACATAGTTTTGTCGGGAAACATGCTTATGAATTTAAAAGTGTGCATCTACACAACAGGAGCTAAGGCATGCATGGGTTGAAGATGAAATGCATTTGCACATTTTGTTATTTTGGTCGATTCTAGTCATACATATTGACACTTGAAAGTTGAGAAGTCAAGTGACTGAAGTGAGCAACATCTTAGCTAATTCAATATCATACACTATAACATACTGAGTTGACCACAAAGAGAGGTTTGACTGTGCACAGCTTCAAATCCAGGCTGTTCTACATATCTACGGCATATATATATGCCGAAGGATAAAGAACTATGTCTGGGATAACTGTATTCTAGTTTTGACATATTGACTGGTTGCACAAACGTGCACAAGGTCCGTTTTTGGTACCTCTGTCTGAAAATCCGACGCCACCTTGTCTTCTCCTCTAATCATATGCGCCGATTTGCATGTGCCCTGTGCATTGTAGGATTCATATTTTGCAATTTCTCTCACACTTTGATGATATATTTAGTAATAATTTATGTTTTTTATGATTAGGACTTAGTTTGCTGATTGCATGAACTGTAAGATAGCATAACACGCAAGAGACCAGACCTGGGGATGAGTACATTTTCATGAGTATGAGTACTTTGATGATGGATGAGTACGAATACATTGCTGAGTACGAGTACAAGTACATTCTCACGAGTACGAGTAAAAGTACAAATACATTTAAAAAAAATTAAATATTGACACATCTTACATTTTATTAATTAATCTAATTTATATAACTCAGCACAAGTGAATATGCAATGGCAGTTGATTGATTTTTTGTTGATATTATAAGTTTGCAATTTATATTTTCTGATCATAGATTACTGGTTTTAGAGAGGGTTAGCACATGTCCATAATCCCCTTTGGACTTTTTAGCCAGCGGATTATACTAGTGTAGGAGGCAGTCTGACTTGAGCCACCTTACCTCTACAGAGGAAGACTGGCAGTTCTTGATCTTAGCAGTTAGCACTGTCAGCCAAGAGGCATGGTCGCCATTAGCCGTAAAAACACTGCTGGACAATAAAACTTGGTGGACTTCTGATGCTGCATGTGTAATATGCAGCATCAGAAGTTTTATACTGAATATTTCTGTTACTTTGGATTGAATAAATTGTTACTTAATACAACCGTAGTTCACATTCATTCATATTAAACAACGGTTATTACCCACTAAGTTTCCTAAATAGTTTTGTAAAAAGAGGTACACACTGTAGATTATTAATTTTGTTGGTCTTACTGAAATGTCCTATTACAAAATGTGTGGTTACCAGATCTTTAAAAATGACCATGAATTCTGATTACTTTTAATAGTTTTACCCAAATGTACGATTACTGAAATGTCCAATTACCAAAATGTCTGATTATCAAAATGTCTGTTGCCCAACTGTCCATGGCCAAAGTATCCTTTACCAAAACTTCTGGCTACCCTCCTGACTACATCAAAGGCATTTCCTGTCTAGCTGGTGGGTTAACTGCTAAATGGCTCTTTATGGACATCCTGGTCACTTAGTTAAACAAACAGGTTGATGGCCTGAACAGATAGCCTACAATTCTTGTTTGCTTAACAGGGTGTTTCTAACTGAAAAAAGATGCTGTCTGTTGCCATGTTTGGGTATCATAGTCATGGTTGTCAGAGAATGAGGGTGTACTATGTGTAGGGATGGTAAGGTGGTATTCTATCAGAAATAACACAGTATTTAAAAAATAGTTGAACATTTAAATATTTCAGGAAAGTTTCATTTTACAACTACAAATAATATATTTTCCTTAAGTACTCAGATGTACTCGTAAAATCTGAGTACAATGAGTACGAGTCCATGACCCATAAGTTTTATGAATACAAGTACTTCAATAATGTACTCGAGTACTTGAGTACCGAAAAATTGTTAGTGAAACAGCATCAGTGATTTATACATTCATAATATATGACTGCTTGTGTAATTTACATTTGTTAACTTATATATTAAGCACTGCTGCATTAGAAACAACCAGTCATTTATGTTATTGTGTGAGAGGAATTATTTTATTATGTAAATTGATTATGTACGATTGTTACTGTGTTGCAAATATTGCACAAATAAATGTTGTTAGAAAAGTTAACCACACAGTAAAATTATTCAGATGCATAGATCATAACATTGTGATATTTTTAATATTTGACAGAATGTATTATTTCTCAAAGTTAACTTTGAAATAAAATATAACTTTTCTGAACATAAATCGGCTTCTTTTCCACCTTAACCAAGAATAGCATAATTTGACATGGAAAATGCATTATTTGACACTGTATTTTTCTGAAACAGAATTTTGAAACAGAAAATCAGTGTACCTACGGGTATACATGCATCATGTATATTTACTGTTAATTATTGGTAATTTCAGGGATTCCACATGACTGTTATTAATTTGCCAGTGTACCATGTTATAATGCATAAAGTTAGTATCTGGCCACATATTCATACATGTTTTAAATTTATTTATATTTCAAACGAACATCTGTGGTTAATTTGGATTAAATTGGTACTGAAAACAGAGTTGCATATATACGCACACAATTACTTGGCTGATACTTTTTTAATTTGGCTCCTAAAAATGTAGATAGGAGCCAGTTGGCCCCTAGACAAAAAAAATAACTTAGAGGGCTGCTATGGGCCCGCTACCGTCGCGGGCCGAGTGTAGGCGGAGAAACTGGACACAGCGTAATTTGGGCCCGCCACATCGGATCCCCGTGGGCCATGGCTTGTCAACTTGTTATTCTAATAAGCATGTTGTGTGATTTTGTTTCACGAATACTACATTAATTAGTTACATTTCACGTGTAGTTTCTAAACTGGTTGACGTATATTGTATTACTTACTTGACAGTCATAGCAGATTTCCGATGTCAATAAACACTATTCCAGGTATCCAGTGATATTTGCGGCCAATTCCTCGCAGGAATTTCAACGTGAAATTTACTCAACAAACGGTGGCGCCACCACACGGTGTCTGTATTATCGCGTCAACGGCAAAACATCATCGCAGAGCTACTAGAGTACTGACCTCACGCGGACAGTTTGAAAATATCTTTTAGCCAATGCGGTATACCTATAAATCGGGTATGAACATGTTTTTTGACGGATTATTGACAAAAGGCGTGACCAGAAAAAAGGGTCATGAGTGATCAGTCCCATCGTCACCGGTGACGATGGGTACTGATCACTTGGGCAACTGAGAGCTACACCTAACAGCGTGATCGCGTGTGATTGTGACATAATTAAAATGTGCCGAGTCTCATCATATCTTTTATTTGTTACACATTACAGTGTATAAAGAAGACAACTTGATTTCTTTGGTTGGATATCGGATCAATATTATAATAAATATAACGGAAATGTTACCCCCATTCGATGTCACATTCTGCAACCCCACCCAATTGACTACATATTTATGTCTGATCCGATGCTGGGCATGTGAGTAGGGCATACGATGTGTGTGTGCTACCAACATGGTCACGAAAGCGTTTAAATTTGCCCCATCCCACCCAACATAAAAGTTTAAGCCCGAGCATTCGTGACCATGTGAATGAAGCACTTGAATATTCGACGTAATGATCATCCAGTCATCCATCATTATAGTAGGTCTAATTTAAGATATGTCAAGTCGAACCAAAGACAACACAATCGACATTTCGGTGGTTCGGTTGAAACCGTTGAAACGAATGAGCATATATATATCATAAATGTGTAAGTTTTTTAACGAAGGTGTATAAATATAGTACAAAAGGCCTAATATACATGCCGATGGCAACGGCAAACCTTGACGTACGGCAATTGTAAGCGGCAAAATAAAATCGCTCTAATTGGAATTATAAGAGCCTGGAACACATACGGCGGCATACCGCTCGACTGCAAAACTGCTCGACGGCAAAAACGTCTAGAATCGAAACAAAGGCGATTTTCAAAAAATTGCCGAAGTGAACCAGGACGCGCGCAATAACGTCAGGAGCACCGAGTCGCGTCACTGGCGTCTCTGGGGTAACGAACAAACATTCACGCTCACATTTAATGGGGAGGGGGCAGAACATTAATTATGCCTGAACCCCCCCCCCGGGACAAATTCCAGGGGGCAGCTGCCCCCCGTTCCAGCGCCTATGGTGTGTTTAATTTTAATTTTATTATAATATTATGCTAAATGTATACGCCGCACGCACACAGAGACACGCGCGCACATTCACAAACACACTCACGCACACACACACACATACACTCAAACAAACACACACACGCACACACACACACTCACACACACACACACACACACACACTCAAACAAACACACACGCGTACGGACGCACGCACCCAGCCACCCACACCAACATACACATACACACATACACGCACACGGTAACGCACAATCAGACATACACGCACGCATGGGTACATACACGAACGCACGCTCATATAAAAACACACACAAGCACAAACAAAAACACGAATCACACAAACACACGCGCGAGCGCACACACATACACACACACACACGCACGTTTGCGTGCATACACACAAGCAAGTAAACAACCAAACAAGATGTACAGAAACAGGTTCAAAAACAGGTTCGTTCCCCATGCCATAATTCACCTAAACAAGTTAACAAGTTTGAGTTAACAAACCACCACATGCAAGCCGACCGTTAAAATAAAAAATTATGCACTAACTACTCTCACGTTTGTATTACTATTATAAACTTATTTCTTGTATGCACTACGTTTAACTATGTTTACTAACAATACCTTGTATTCTCTTTATGCTCAGCAAGCAGAAGAAAGTTATCTGATGTACCTATTATTATTGGACAATAAATTCGTATTGTGTTGTGAACAGTGATTCCGTCATCATCACCCATGTGGCGCCACTGAGCCCCGCCTAAGTTGACCGGATAGACAGCTGTCGGCATGTGGCGTCACTTTGTTAAGCGTAAAGCTAGCATATGCAAGGAAACAGCATGCTGATGCGGGATGCAACAACAGAATTGGAACGTAGCTTGGGCAAATTCGTTTACTCTACATTGCTTCAGTTCAGTCAACGTTACAAAACACGGACGGACATTTACAGCTAGTAACGTCTACTTTTAACAAGATTTAACAAGATTGCCACCCAGAGAATTAACTCTAGGTAGCAGGTGGACAAGGAAGCCTTTGGCTTATCGAGAGTCCGACCCTTTTATCTATGTGTATCCCGCCCGTCTGAGGTATGTGTCGATTTTATTTTTAAACATATTCACACTACTAGCACCCACACAATCAACAGGTAATCTGTTCCATTCATTTACAGTCCTTTGTGAAAATGAAAACTTTCTTATATCCAATCTACTCTGCTCCTTTGCTAATGCAAGATCATGTCCTCTAGTCCTTCTATCTTTCTTAACTGAGAAAAACATATTTCTATCAATATTTCCATAACCCTTCAATATTTTAAACACTTCTATCTGATCTCCTCTCAATCTCCTGGTCTCTAGTGTTGTTAAACCGCATTTTTTTAGGCGTATTTCGTAACGAAGATCCTTCAGATTTGGTATCATTTTAGTTGCTCTCCTCTGCACTCTTTCTAGCATATCTATGTCCTTCCTGCGATATGGCCTCCACGCTTGAATACAATATTCTAAATGAGGCCTAACTATTGTTTTGTACAGCGGTATTATTAGCTCTTTTTCCTTATACGTTATGTTTCGCCTAATTAATCCAAGGATTTGATTTCCCTTTGAAGCTGCAATTCCGCACTGCTCTGAAATCTTCATATCAGCACTAACGGTTAACCCTAAGTCTTTTTCTTTTACAGTAGTACTTAGTATAGTACCCCCCATTGTATATTATACTTCTTCGTTCCCATGTCCTATGTGGAGGCATTTACATTTCCCAAAATTGAACATCATTTGCCACTTTTCAGACCATTTGATCAACCTGTCAAAATCATCTTGTAAATGCTGTCTATCTCCATCACTTTTAATCCTTCTAAACACTTTTGTATCATCCGCAAATTTCAACACCTTGCTTGTTATTTCATCATCCAAATCGTTGATGTATATTAAGAATAATATAGGACCTAATACTGATCCCTGTGGTACCCCACTCAATACCGATTTCCAGTTTGAAGCCTCCCCATCAACTACTACACATTGTCTTCTGTCAATCAGCCATTGTTCTATCCAGTTTATTATACCATTTCGTATGCCATGGGCCTTTAGTTTAAGCAGTAATCTTTGATGTGGTACTTTGTCAAAAGCTTTTTGAAAATCTAAGTAGACGATATCTACTGGTGATCCCTCATCTACCCACTTAGTGATGTCTTCCAAAAAACATAACATATTTGTTAAGCATGACCTCGCTTTAAAAAAACCATGTTGAGATGGGTTTATCAAGTTTTGTTTAACAAGAAAATCCTCCATGTGATCTTTAATTAGTCTTTCTAATAATTTACAAATCACTGATGTTAAACTCACTGGTCTATAGTTCTCTGAATTGTTTCTCGAACCTTTTTTGAATAACGGTATAATGTTTGCTTCTTTCCATTCTAAAGGAACCACTCCCTCTTCTAATGACAAGTTGAAAACTGTTGCAAGGGGTATGCTAATTTGTTCTACAATTTCCAATAATAGTTTGGGTGGAATACCATCCACTCCAGGTGATTTATTATCCTTCATAGCCCTTATTTTCTTAGCTACCATTTCCGGGGTTACAATTAATTGTCCTAAATAGTCTGAATCTGCCCCCTTGAACTTAGCCTCTGGTATTGGCAGTGAACTAATATCTTCCCTGGTAAACACTGAACTAAAGTACTCATTCAGGTCTTCCGCCATTATGAATCCCTCTGATATTATATTTCCAGCACTATCTTCTCTTCTATGCTTATGTTTGGACTTCGATAAACTAACCCAACTGTTAACGTTGAGTTTCCTGTAACTATGTTACACCAAACAGCTTCTTCGCAATCTGCTTCTCTTTCTAATTTTATTTCATAAGCCTGAATAGATTCTTTAATATTTAAAATAACTCCACCTCCCTTTCTTCCTATTCTATCTTTTCTAAACATTACATATCCTGTCAGTCCCAATTCAGCATCTGATATATCGGTGGTGGTCCAGGATTCGGTTATACCTATTATATGAGGGTCAATATCTTCTACCATAATGTTTAGTTCATTTCTTTTGTTTACTATACTCCTTGCATTTAAACAAACACATTTATATCCAGCTTCAGAAGAGTTTTCCAGACTGTTATTTGTTGATTTATTTGTGCTGTTCTTACCTATGCCTCCATTTTCAGGCTTTTCTGTGAGTCCCCCCTGCGAATCTAGTTTAAATAGATGCAACCTGTCCCACTGTCAACAGATTGCAGCAGATTCTCTGAGAAAACTGCTGCCCCCTTTCCATTAAGATGGAGGCCATCTATCATGTACATATCTTCCCTCCCAACAAAGTATCCCCATAAATCTGTGAAACCCACCCCCTCTTCTTCACACATCTGCTCAGCTAGTGCATTGATCGCCATCCTCTTGCAGTTTCTATACGTTGCCTCCCTTCCTCCCATTACTGGCAAAATTCCTAACAAAATAACCTGTTCGACTCTCGTCTTCTTTAGCTTCCTCACTAACTGTCTATACTTCTATACTATCGCAGTTGTTCCCTCCCTGTCTGCATTATTTGTTCCTACATGTACCAGTATAGACCCCCCCTTGCCATGTCCCAATACCTTCTCTACCCTGTCAGTTACATGTTCAATCCTAGCCCCCGGTAAACAAACAACGATGTCCTTCCCCTCGCTCAGTGTCTTGTCCGTCTTTCTCATAATGGAGTCACCCATAAACACCCTCTCTTTCCTCATTGCCCCCTCAATCACTGCCTTAGAATAGCTCCTTCTTCGGTTTGCATCTGTCTGGTTGTTGTCTTTCCCCCCTGCCGTCTTCTCTCCTGTCACATTCTCTTCCGATCCATTCTTTCCTGTCGCTTTTTCTCTTGTCACCTTTCCTCCTGTCAGCGTCCCTTTTATCGACTTCTCTTCTATCACATTTGCTCTCACTTCCTTTTGTCCCTTCTTCTTTCGCCCCGTCTCATTTTCCTCTCTCCTCTGCCGTTCCATCTTCCCTCCCTCCCTCTCTACAGTCACTTTCTTCCCTGTCACCTTCACGCTTGTCACATTTTCTGTTGTCGATTTTCCAATTTCTTCCCCTCCAATCACCTTCTCTCCTCTCAATCTCCTTTCCTCGGTTTTCTTGCCACTGCTATTCTCCTTCAGTCTTGCAGTATCCTCACCTCTCTCCCTGTCGTCTCTCTCCATTCGACCTGCCTCCTTGCTAATTCCCATCTCCATTCCCTTCACAATATCTGTCAACCTAACTAACTCCTTCTGCAAACACTCCACCTTCCAACATCCATTGCAGTGAAAGGTGAATCCTTCCTCCATGGTTTCTGCCCATGACTTTCCACACCCGGACAATGCAAAATCTACCCAGCTGTGGCAGTGATCGCACACCAAGTGTCGCTTTGCCTTGACTTGCCGCTTGCAAGGCGCCATACCCCGATCAGAATTTATTTAATAACTTAACTAACTTAGTCTTTATAAAGACTGTTTCCTGTGTACTACAGCACACTTTAGGTTACAAATTTCAATTACACAGCCGACTATTTATCCTAACACGAACGCTAACATCACCGGTAGTGACCTAATTTAAATACAATCAATTACGTTATGTTAGGCTGCTTTACTTATTTAGGTTACGCCGCCCGACTATCGCCCTTGCTTAATTTTAACAACAATGCTACCTAATCAAAATATATAGCAAGTACTGGCTTACACAGATATTATCTTATGTAAGTAGTTTGATGGTTGTTACTTTATCTCCTATATATATTCTACCACATAATCAGGTTTGTTAAATCTTGTGTACAACTTATCGAAGGCTAAGCCGCCTAAGTGAGTTACCCTATTATCACTCACTATACTAAGGTGTTCTAAAATACTTTAACTAACTAACTTTAAGCATAACTGCTACTCAATATATGTTTATTGCAACTTTATGAATGATATTAAGGCAAAAATAATACTTATCAATCAGTAATTCCACTTGTTTATCCACATTTTTACACCACCAATTTCTACGATCTATCTCCGCCAAATACAGCCTCGATTGCACTATCTGGGTGGATAATCACAAATTCAACTTAACAGGTTTGATAGCTCGTGATGAACGCCTGATAGCAGCTGGCGACTGAATGACAGTCGGTGTTGGTGACCCTAACATGTTAGGTGCCTTAGCATTGGGTGCTTTTTCTGTTTGTCCTCTGGATCGACCACCACAGGCTCTGTCTCGGATGTCACGACAATGGGAGGTGCAGTCGCGACATCGCTCTAACCTCCAGGTGTAGCTGGGTGGTCATCATTCGCGACCATGTGGTCCACATGAACGGATCGCCTCCTGTTTCCTGGCAGTCTAACCAAATATTGTTAGTGGCCCTAAAACTCTGACCACCGTTCCAGTGTCCACTTCTCCATTCCTCATGTCATGTTTCTGACTCTCACTCTCTAGTAGACGTCGAACTTGCGAAGGCTTAAATGAGCTCCAAAATGCTGTTGTTTCTGCTTTAATTGCCGATCTTGCACTACTGCTTCGAGACTGAGTTTCGACATCGCAAGTCTGGTGCGTGGCGCTCGGTTCAGGTACAACTCTGACGGCGTTTTATTGTAAGTGAATGCGGTATGTTTCGGTACTGGAGCAGTATGTCCGACAGACGTTGCTGCAATGGTAGCTGGCTGTTCGATTTTGCAAGCATCTTCTTGAATGTTTCGACATTCCTCTCCGCGAGGCCGTTCGTCGCCGGGTGGTAATCTGGACACAGTATATGCTTGACGTCATTCAACCTCAAGAAACGAAAAAATTCCTCGCAAGCGAACCGAGGTCTGTTGTCTCGCGTGGTAACCCAAATGCTGCGAATATACTTCTCAGTTGCACTATCGTCTTGCTTGCAGTAGCTCGTTTGACGGCTTGTGTCTGTAAACAAAGCCATTTGTTACGGAGAAAGGGGGTCACAGTCTATTGTAATTCATGGATATACATAATTATTTGTAATGTTCCAAATGCTAACAATGTCGTTTTCCTGCGGTACGTGCATAGTTGCCTATATAATAATAATACACCAACTGAACCCATGACCCATTGGATATGCGATCACTTCACATGTTTAGGAGTTAGTAATAATTAAGCGAGATTTCTCATAAAGTTGATATTTATAATTCTAGTACATTTGTTTTCTATGTGATCATCTTCTCCACTTTTCTGACTACGTTTGTACTAAAATTCAGCGTATTCCTAATAACATCACTGTATCTACGGGGTGTCTCAGAACACCACCCGATTTTTGACTCCCTAAAAATGTGCGAAGGTACGAGACATTGCAGTGGCACGGCGAACGATCACGTCCTTCCCCCTGTAGTTCCACTCGTAGTTTTTTTTGTTAGATCTTGTTCTAAATCGAAGTTGACGTTTGTATAGACCGTGAGTGGTGAGACATGTCTTTCTCTGTTACACCTCTTTCGTTTTATTGATTGATCTCCTTTCAGTATAGGTGATACACTCTCTACGAGGTTTATTATCATGGTTTAGTGATACAGCTGTACATGCAACTTAACAATATACTTATACATTACACTACTTGATAATATATGACGTATCCATAAAGTTCATATTTATATAATATAAAAGTAAATTATTAATATTTTTGTTTTGCTTACGAGTTGTAGTATTATTTTTACTATTCTATAACTAGGTAATATCTAGTAGTAGGCATCCTGCAGTCTCGTAAGACTATGGATCTGTGCCCTGGTGTCGAAGATCAGTTGTTGGCTTGGCAGCGTTTGTTGTGGCTGTAGAGGCCAATTCTTGAGTGGCAGTCTTTATTGCATATGCTGCACTTGAAGGTGCTCTCGGCTCTGTTCTCGGCATGGGTGTTTTTTTTCTGCGGTTGCGTTTTTCTTTTGCTAGCCTGCGAAGAGTATCCTCTCCTCTTTTGAGACCCCTGTGTAGTTTTTGCCTCCATGTGGATCGATCTCCAGCAAGACCTTCCCAGTTGTCAACATATATGTCTAGTGCCTTCAAGTCTCGCATGCATACGTCCTTGAAGATCAGCTTTCTTTTCAGTGGCCAGCTCACCGTAGAGGATATCTTTTGGAAGTCTCCCATCTTCCATCGGATGAACAAGGCCGAGCCAGCGGGGACGGCGTTGCCTGAGCATGGTCACCAGGCTTATAGACTTGGCACGTGAGAGGACCTCTGTATAGGGGACTCGGTCCTTCCAGGAGATCCCGAGGATGCGCCGCAAGCAGCGCATGTGAAATGAGTTCAGTCGATTCTCCTGAGTGGAGTACATCGAATCACTACCGTACAGAAGTGTACTCAGAAGCTAGGCGTTGTACACTGTCACCTTTGTGTGCTCTGTCAGCATTTTGTTATTCCACACTCTCCTTGCGAGCCGGGCAAGTGTTGAGGCCGCTCGCCCAATCCTTCTGCTGATTTCTGCTTTTAAGGAGAGGTTGTCAGCAACGGTGGACCCGAGGTAGGTGAAGAGGTGGACGACCTCTAGCTCATAATTGTTTATGGTGATGGCTGGGGGAGTGATCACATCCTACCTCATGATGTTAGTCTTTCTCAAGCTGACTGTCAGTCCGAAATCCATGCATGCGTTTGCAAAGCGGTTTATGAGGTTTTGTAGCTCGTCCTCAGTATGCGTGATGACTACTGCATTGTCCGCAAACGGAAAGTCTCTGACGAGGGCCAGGCGCATCTTGGTCTTCGCCTTTAGGCGAGCCAAGTTGAATAGTTTTCCGTCAGATTTCGTGTGCATGTACACTCCCTCAGTCGAAGATCCAAAGGCGTGCTTCAACATAAGGGCAAAGAATATCGCAAAGACGGTTGGGACGAGGACGCATCCCTGTTTGACGCCACTGGTAACCTTAAAAGTCTCAGAAGTAGAACCGTCATACAGGATTGTACCTCTCATATCATCGTTGAATGAATTGATTATGCTGCAGAGTTTTGGGGGGCATCCTATCTTCGGTAGGATCTTGAACAGATCATCCCTGCTCACAAGGTCGAAGGCTTTGGTAAGTTCGATGAAGGCAATGTGCAGCGGCTTCTTCTGTTCCCTGCACTTCACATGTAACTGTCGAAGCGAAAAGATCATGTCACTAGTTGATCTATTTGCTCTGAAGCCACACTGAAAATTCTGGGTAGAATCTGTCAGCGAGTATGTGTAGTCTGTTCAGGAAGACACGATCAAACAACTTGCCAACTAACCCCAGGAGTGAGATGCCTCTGTAATTGTTACAATCACTCATGTCTCCTTTGTTTTTTGTATAGCGTGACGATGTTGGCGTCCCTCATGTCTTGCGGCATGGCCCCTTCACTCCAGCACTAACAAAGAAGTACGTGTAGGGGTTTGAGTAGGGTTCTCTTGCCGCACTTGATGATTTCGGGTGGAATTCCATCGCCTCTAGGTGCTTTTCTACTGGAGAGGTTGTCAATAGCCTTGCTGAGTTCGTCGATGGTTAGTTCCTCGTCTGGTGACAGTATTCTCTCAGTACCCTACCCACCTCTCCATTAGATTTTTCCTGTCATGGATCTGCTTGCCTGTGGAGGACCTTAGGGGAGTTGACTTTCACTGAGTATGGCATACGGCTTTCTTGATGCCGCTATACGTGGCCCCAGTGTTGCCTGTATTAGCTGACCCTTGTATGTCCTTGCATATATGGTGCCAGTATTCGTTCGCACAACGCCTAGCAGTCTGCTGGACTTTGCTTCTGGCTGTTCGGAGTACCTGGAGGGTTGCTTGGCTGGGTGAGCGCTTGTGTTATTCAAAGTCATGACACTGCAGTTAACCTCGAACCAATCATTTGTCTTCCGTGACTTCTTCTTTTCAAAGACTGCTGATGCCAGTGCTTTGATCGGGGGTGTCTCCAAGATGTATTGTGTCGGGGCTTCGTCTGAAAGAAGGAGTTGGTGATGCAGAGGTCGAATTGGAGCACAACTAAAGAAGTTGCTGTCCACACTAATTTATCTTGCCGACTCCGTGATGTCCCAACTGACTGGCCAGGCGACATGATCGGCTCCCACCCTTGCGTTGAAGTCACCCAACAGCAGCAGGTGTTTCTGTGGCGGTATGTGGCTGATGATGAAATCCAGGTTTCCATAAAACTCATGTTTGGCTTCTGATGTTGAGTACATGGTTGCCGCATACACATTGATTATGTTGACAGGGCCGTCAGACGTTTGAAGACGGAGCGAGACGAGTATTTCAGATCCGTTTCCGTCAGGCTCTATCATCCCTATCAGTTTGTTCTTGACTGCAAAGCCTACGCCCTGCTCTCTTGTATCGTCGAGTCCCTTGCCTTGCCAATAGAACGTGTGGTCCCTTTTCATCAAAGACCCTGATTCGGCCAGGCGTGTTACTTGGAGTGTGGCGATGTCGACATCAAACCTTTTGAGCTCGTTGTTAATGACTGCAGTCTTTCGGGCGTCACTGATGTCATGGAGGTCCTGTGAGATGCCTGTCGTCATAGTACGAATGTTCCAGCATCCCAACTTCATAGACGATTTCCTTTTCCGGTTCCGGTCCGTTTTCCTTTTCATTGTCTGTTTTGTACTCTGTCTTGTGTTGCTTGGTGCAGGGATTTCAGTCCACTCTTCAGGCTACAAAACCCTAAGCCCCGCGCAACCAGTGAGGCAGGTGAACTGTGGCGAGACAACACCTTGCTGGCTTGGAGCTGCCCAGCTTGAGGCGGACGGTAGCTATCCAGTGAGATCTGTAGATCTGTAGATCTCTCGGAAGCAACCCCTGGCGCCACACTCCACGCCAATCGAGCAGGAGGCTTATAACCGGTAAACTGCTGCTTCCCGTGTTTTATCTACACCGTGAGGTGAAGCTGGAGTGTCCTCTCCAAGGCACAAGTCTGGGCAAGTTGATATGGAGGGCCAGTTTTTGCCCATGCAGCAAGTCCCCCTCTCCACGTCACTGGTGTATCCAAAGGAACAGCCAGAGCTGATACAGTTTGGCACCAGTGCCGTCGCAGGAGCTACCAAAAGGAAGTTGAACACATCATCGGATTGCCTTCGTGTCTCCCACTCCGGATTTGTTGTCAGGATTTTCTAACTTACCCTTTCCCATGCATGTGAAGGTATAGCCGCAAGGCCGCGAAGGTCTGGAACAAGAGTTTACCTTCTCCTAGACATGCGACCTGTCAAGGTTAACGAGTCCCATCTGCCCGAAGCGTCTGATTTTAACTTTTAAGGCGCCAGATATCCGCCTCTGCCCCTTCTTCTGTCAGTAAAGAACAATTCCGTCATGTGAAGGCCAGGAGCTGGATTGGGCTGTTAGAGGCTTTACGAGACGCACACCGTTGAGGCACTTAATAGGTAGTGAGAGCTTATCCTCATACCCATCCCGCTTAATAGTCTTGGAATCAGTAATATGTAATTACCCTATATATGTAAACTAATGTAATACCATAATACATTACAAATAGAGGTGTGCGTATTGTACCAAGGAACCATAGCGAACCCCTGTTAGCATAGCGGACAACTTATTACCGCGTTTATGACCCTATTGGCCAGCCATAATACGCCGTGTGGCGTCGTTGATGTGGTACGTGTATGACAGACCGATAGGGCCATATACGCGGTACTAAGTATATATTATCGTAGGCGCGGAAACAGGGGGAAGGAGCAGCTGCCCCACCTGGAATGTACCACCCCGAGTCAATATGAGCCTAAATGTGGGTTTTGGCGAGATTCAAGGGATGCAATTGGAGGTTTGTGGTGAGCTTCGATAATGTTGAACGTCGCCATATAAAATATTCAACATTCAGTCTAACCCCCCTTCTTCTGATGTCATCAGTCGAGAGCTGAGACAGCGGAGAAGCTTAACTTACGGCAGTGCGGCGGCGAAAACATTCCAACAGCACTCCCTCCCCGTCTTCCGATGTAATGATCCGACAGCGGAGCGGAGTGGTGCTGAAGCTCCGCTCCTCCAATATTAATTTCGTTCCCGCGCCAGTGCATATTATTACTGTATTAATTAATTACGATACACTAAAACTGAATCACCTGCTAACATCCTGCACAATGCACATTATCGGCCTGCCATATTATGGCGTATATTATCATAGGCGCGGAAGAAGCAGCGACTAGAATTACCACTGACTCCACGACGGTGCACGTCAACGACACGCAATGAGTGTTTGGTTACCGGAGAACGATAGCTGTCGACACAGCAAACGCCGGTGAAAACTCCTGCATGAATTGGCAAGCGGCTAATACATACTACCAACAAGGAATGTTGGTAGTATGTCGCACCGATGACAAACCAAATCCGCGCAACTGTCACTTTCAACCGACGTTAACAAGATCCAGGTGAAAAATTTGACAACTTTGTCACGGATCTCCGAATTCTTGTGAAAGACTGTGGCTATGCTGAAGACGACCGCATGCTCAGAGATGCAATTATTCTGAGATCATCGCAAGCCGCGGTCTGCGTGAAATGTCTAGAGAAAGGATACAAACTGACTCTAAACATGGCCATGAATATTGGCCAGACGTACGAGACGTCCCAGGAAATTATGCGCGCAATAAACGTCGATGAAGACCCCACAATTCATGCCGTGAACATTGAAGGTCGGGGGAAACCGAGGATACCTGGACGTTCGAGGAAGGGATCACAGTCCAGATTCCGCAAAGACCATGCTAAACAGAAAGCGCGATACCAGGCTCAACGGAAATGTCAGAAATGCGGGTACAACATATCGCACGAACGTTGCCCCGCTAAGGACAGCAAGTACCACTACTGTCATAAGACGGGACATTTTGCGTCGATGTGCCGCAACAAGGCGAGCGCCCACATAGTTGAGGACATGTGTGGCTTTGAGCAATCAGATGATGACGGCGACGCACATCTGATCAATACCATCACCGATACGGACGGCGACTGGTGGGAAAGCACAGGTGTAAACGGAACACACATCCAAATGCAGATAGTCACCGGCGCTACGAAATCTCTGATGCCGTACAACGTGTACAGAGATATGCACTGCAATCACCCAATCATAAAGACCGCTCGCAAGTTCAAATGGTACACTCGTCACCCAATTAAGGTAGAAGGTTGTGTCACACTCCCAACTCGGTACACAACAATTGCGTTAAGGTACAGTACTACATCGTACATATATACAAGAAACCATTGTTATAAGAGCTTTGTTGTCGAAATTAATCCCAAACATGAGTACAGTGGACGCTCCACTTCGGGATGTGATGAAACGAGACGTCGATTTTTACTGAGGCAAACCACAACAGAGAAGCTTCGAAGAGCTGAAGTAACTTTGTTGCAGTGCGCCGGTGTTGGCGTATTACGATGTGACAAAAGATGTCACAATACAGTGTGATGCGAGTAGCAACGGACTAGGAGGAGTCCTCCTACACAACCAATTACCTGAACGAGCTACACGCTATGATCCTCAAGGGCTGGCCAGATACATAGCAGGAAACACCGCACACAATCAGAATGTACTGGACAATATGTGACGAACTCTCCGTATCTGACGGTGTAGTGTACAAAGGTATGATAATCGTGGTGCCGCCATGCATGAGGCCAAACATGCTTGCACAAATACATGAGTCGCGCATGGGCATAACGGAATGCAAGCAGCGAGCACGGGAAGCACTATACAGGCCAGGGATGACGCAACAAATCGAAACTCTCGTGAGTGATTGCGCTGCGTGTAATACGAACTAGAATAAGCAACGAACCGAAACGCTCAGGCTAACGAAAACACCCGATCTGCCTTGGATTGAGGTAGCTGCGGACATTTTCGAGTGGGAACGAAATAACTAGTTGGTCACTGTGGATTACTATTCTAAGTACATGGATGTCGACAAACTCGAGAATTTGAGCAGCGCAACAACGCTTGATGCCCTCAAGTCACAAATGAGTCGACACGGTATTGCAGAAAAATTGAGATGTGACAATGCGACTCAGTTCTCGTCTCGCGAATATGCGCTATTCTGCAAAGACTGCCAGATCGAACATTGCACGTCATCGCCTGCCTTCTCACAGTCGAACGATGAGGCAGAAAGAGTGGTACAGAAACGACTTTGGCGAAAGTGTACAGTTAAACACTTGGCCTTGCTAGATTACCGCATTACGCCGCTAGAAAGCTGCAATGTGTCACCAGCCTAGCTGTGCATGAGTCGCAGGCTAGAAACAAATTGCCGATCGCCAGAGAGCTTCTAAAGCTAACTGCCTACGACGTGACAAAAGTAAGACGTACACAGCCTGAACCGGGACAAAGAGAACCAGCGTTATTATCACGACCGGAAGTTCGACAGTGATCTCCCTGTACATCTGCCAGGAAATCCAATGAGGTTGGCTCCATTTCCGAGCTCCAAGAAATAGCTACACGCCAAAGTTGTAAGCCAACATCAAGCTCCTCGATCGCATGTCGTTGAATGGAACGGGAAAAAGCACAGACGCAACAGAAGACACCTGCCACTGTCAACGTTCGGAGCGGAACGGGTATACCCCAGAGTCAGGCCAGAAATATGCCGTGAGCGAGCCTGACCAACAAATGCTAAACTGGGAGTTACTCAAACAGCAGCAGCCCTGAAGAATCACAAGCCGCGTCTAGCGTTCGCAGTGCGCCCGTTACTTACCCGTCGCCCCCACCGGAATTGTGACCCGTAGTCGTTGTGTGAGCAAGTCAACAAGACGCATGGACTTGTGAACTATGGCCAGGTTAACCGAAGGGCAAACGTCGTGACTGAGACGTTCCAGTCCCACCAGGATAGAATAATCCCTGAGTGACCCGTAGTTGTTTAGTTCAAGACGGCAGATAGTCTACCCTACAGTCTATTTAACTTTATATGTGTTTTAGTAGTAGTTCGCGCACGAAGAGTTGTTCGCAAGAAGAAGTTGAACTTTACATCTTAGTTTCGAGGAAGCACATAATACCAAAGACATTAATTGTTTAATAATTTCAGTAATTTGAGCTTTAATTAGAAGTGTGAATAATTGACAGAAAATGGAAGCAGACGTGGACCTTTATAAATACGAACTTACTTGGTAAATTGTACAATTGCATAAGTACACGTTCACATTTATTAACTATTTATGAATTGAAAGATCATACATTTTGTTTTAGCAGTACAGTTAACATGTCTTTGAAAGAAAGGGAGGTGTAGTGTTCATGCTTGCTCTAACTGCGCATGCACGCGATTAGCGGCAAGCCGTCAATAAACGTATAGAGTTACCACACTCTCGTTACATAGTCGAGTCACGATATGTTACAATCACGCCACATTGTGTGTGTTCGGCTTATGTCAGCGAACTGAGAATTAACCAACTAATGACCACTTAGGCCAACGGTGCCATTTCCAGTGAAAACGATGCGGTTATTCACGTCTAGCTGTTTGTTCCTGGCGGTAACTCAATTACAGCTGTTGATTTGTTGAATGCGGCAATATTGTCAGACACACGGTCCAATACACAAGTGTATATATTACAGCGGGGCCAGCAGGCACGAATAAACAGTCAGTGCAAAGGTGGCTCACTTCAAGACGTACGTGACATCACAATTTCAATTTGTCAACACCAATTACGAGAACCAGGGAGCAATGTCTGGTTTGTTATAATAGTGTGCTACCGACGTATAAGGGCCTACTATCTCACTTCACTCATGTCGGTCACTCGGGTCGAACTCTCTTTCCAAACTCTAGTCTTCTTCATGTCCCCACGCTGTCCTGTGTTGTTCTTCCATGTGTTTGCTGCAACGGGATGGTCTTGGATGCAATCATTATTTAATATTTATGTCTACAACAGTGTCCAGCAAATCTCACCCTTATTTCTTGGATCTTCTGAGTAATTCCGTTTGTATCTTTATACAAGTGACACGTGTTTCCCCCGTTAATGTTGAATATGGCTTGCAACATACTTGTAAAACACCCATCTAGTTGTGTTCTGGGTGTCTTTGTTAGTGTCCAAGACTCGCATCCGTGCAGCAGCAGAGAATCCACCGTTACAATGAACCGCTGTTGCTTGATCTTGCATGAAAGTATAGGCCTAGATTTCAAAACAAGTGTTCTTAGTTCGTTTTCATGTTATTGTCTTCCTGATATGGATATATTTAGTTGCAAAGATGGCTCAAGTGCCCGACGTACTTAATATATTTGACCTTCTCCTAATACTATCGTACTATGCAATACTATCATGTGCAATTTAAAATCCTGATGCACACATATAAATCCCTACATGGACAGGTTCCATGATGTATATCGGACGTGCTGAATGTGTACAAATCAAGAAGAACGCAGCGAACCATGGATTCAGTGACATTTGAAGTTCCAAGGGCTAGAACAGTTACTTGCGGAGACTGAAAATGTCAGTGTTCAGCAGCCAAGTTGTGGAATGCGCTACTGGCTCACATTCGTGAAGCAAAAACATTGAACACTCTAAAGAGGCTGCTAAAACACATTTGTTCCTGGCCAATTTTTGTGCTTAACTATTTCTAGTCAGTTTTTATTACATTTTAAAACAGTATATATATATATTCATCTTATTATATCCAACCTTCTGAATTTTTTTTTCTTTCTCATGCTATCTTTTGTTATGCTTTGTTTTTACTGTCCATGATTATTCTATTGATTGTATACAGCGCTTTTGAGCAGGCTTTTATGTATAAAAAGAGCGCTTTATCAATTCTGTATAATAATTGTTCCTCCTCTGGTCACAATGTCAATGTTTTCGGGGAGGCTGTATGCCATTAATTCAGGGAATAGAAGGGGTCTTGTGCGTGTGTGCGTGCGTGCGTGCGTGCGTGTGTGTGTGTGCGTGTATGCGTGCGTGCGTATGTGAGCGCGGATGTGCGTTTGTGCGTTTGTGCGTTTGTGCGTTTGTGTGTGGGTGTTTGACAAAGTTGATGCGCAAAGATTATGCATGGAGAGCCTAGATCTATAACAACAACTATGATTGTTTGTAGGCGTCTGTGTCGTGCTGGAATGAACTTTCTTACGTTTCAATCCCAGTTCAGCAGATCTGAGACGGCTGTCCGTGGACTGCTAGTAGCAGTGGTGTCATCTGTGCTAACTACAAGCATTTTATTCTAGTCTTGATTAAGCAAGCCCCGTGATGACGTGATCTGCCAAGAAAATCGATGCTTGCCAAGAAAATCGATGCTTTCGCCATGAACAGCCTCCGACGCCTCGCCAACATAAAGTGGGTCAATATCAGCAATAACACGATCATGGAATGTGCCGGTCAGAAGCATGCATCAATACTCATCACCCAGCGACGCCTTCGATGGTTCGGCCACCTGCAATGTATGGCACCAAACTACCCTGCCGCTCTATTATACCAATTCCACCCACAACACATCGGCTGGAAACGGCGCCGTGGGCGTCCACGCCTTCGATGAATCGACTGTGTTCAGCACGATTTGGATGACCTGGGCCTCATGCTTGAGAGTGCCGAGCAGCTGGCCGTTGACCGCCTCACCTGGAATGCGATGATAGAGGATGTGGTATGACCTGTACGCCTGGATATCCGGCAAGAACCCTAAGTCAAGTAAGTCAAGTGATGTGGCGCCACTATTTGTCGCACAAAGAACAAAACTGCCTCCAGAGACGTCTTGATGTTGCAGTGAAGGAGGTGGAGTTGGTAGATGTATAATTGGAAGTGTTGTGTGAGCCTCAATGAGTTCTTTGCGAACTTCATGGGGATATAATCAGACATTTCTGTGAGTCTGGTGGCTTAACTTCGGGTGCAGTTGAGGGTTTCTCGATCTGAGCCGAATCAAATGCTGTAGTCGCAGAAATTGTGTTGTTGCTGCACCGTCTAACTTCAGCTTCTCCACTGCCTCTGCTCGACTGGTGACATCGGAAGACTGGGGGTGAAGGGGAGTATGGGGGGGGGGATGCTGTTGAAAATGTTTCGTCACTGTGCAGCCGCAATTTCACCGTCTTCTCGTTGTCTCTTGCGCTACCTCCTATCTCGTCTCAACTGCTTGACAAGTTGCAAACTTGTCAAGCAGGACGCTGTTGTCTATTCTTGGATAACACCAGACCACGAACAACTTTTGTGCAACCGCCGATGATACGCAGTGACGCAAGATGCACTTCAGCATGCGTGTGTATCAACAATGGCATCAGTGGTGCGTTGTTCTAGGACACAGTTGTTGTCAACAGCCGCCAATGCAACAAGATATACCAGATCTCCGGTGACCTGCTGTGTGAATCTTCTACTTCACCAACTGTGCATCTTCAAGCGTTCGTCTAAGAGACGTAAACACCGTAGCGGTCGTAAAGTCGCAAAACAGATCACTACGCAAGAGTACTGGCGTTGCCACAACCAAGCCGAAATGTAATACTTTAATAACTGTACCATTGTATAAGCAGCGCGATCAAGGCGTACGAGTATGCTACGTTTACGCACAATCGTGTCGGGAAAAAAACACTCGCTATTGCGGATTATATACTTGAAAACCATCTCGATATGATGGCGATATGCGAAACGTGGTTAAATCCTTCGAGCGACGCCAGTGTGATTACCAAATGGATATTCCATCAAGCACACGTCTCGTCCTACCACCAAAGGGGGCGGTGTCACTATTATCCATAAATCCGAAATCGTCTTACACAAACAGGTACCAATGCGTTTCGATCGTTTGAACACATCGAGTGCAGGCTGAAAACACATACGTCATCCATCAGAATCGTTGCTATTTACCGCCCGCCGCCATCAATGAAAAATGGCTTACCAACAACTGTGTTTTTTAAAGAATGGGACCGTTTCATCAACCAGCATGCCATAAAACCTTGACCTCTGATTATCATGGGAGATTTGAATTTTCATATTGACAACGCTACAAATGTTTATGCACGACGACTGGTCAATTCTGTGAATGCCACAGGAATGGTGTTGCATGTTCGCGGGCCAACCCACAGGAAAGGACACACTTTGGATGTACTCATGACCCGCAGCACGGACGAACACCTTGATCGAAATGTTATCGTTACGGATATGGGCCTTTCTGACTACTTTGCGATGAGTTTCAACATAGACATTGTTCAACATCGCACTGGTTTGATAAAAAAAACCGCACCATTGATGCAATGTCTTTTCGACAAGACATTCCACTGTTCCGTTCGGATGATCTTGACTTGCTGAACGTAGAAGAACTGGTTGATCAATACGATCATATGCTGGTCAACTTAATTGACTCGCAACCGTCCGTTGTTGCAGGCAGATAAATACAAGGCTGGTTGCATCTCGCCATTAATCAAGAAGGCTGGACTAAATCCAGAACCAATACAGAAATATCAACCTGTATCGAATCTAACCTTTCACTCTAAACTAATCGAGCGCGTTGTAGCAAAACAGCTGAATGTCCAAATGCAAGAGAACAACTTGCACGACCAGTTTCAATCGGCATATCGACAAGATCACTCAATTGAAACGGCTCTGCTTAAAGTACACAACGACATTCTGTCTGCAGTAGACCGTGGCTGTGTTGTTGTGTTGGTTATGTGGACATCGTTGGCCCTCTTCCACCGTCACAGGACATAAATATGCTAGAAAGAGTGCAGAGGAGAGCAACTAAAATGATCCCAAATCTGAGGGATCTTAGTTATGAAATACGCCTAAAAAATGCGGTTTAACAACACTCGAGACCAGGAGATTGAGAGGAGATCAGATAGAAGTGTTTAAAATATTGAAGGGTTATGAAAATATTTATAGAAATATGTTTTTCTCAGTTAAGAAAGATAGAAGGACTAGAGGACATGATCTTGCATTAGCAAAGGAGCAGAGTAGATTGGATATAAGAAAGTTGTCATTTTCACAAAGGACTGTAAATAAATGGAACAGATTACCTGCTGATTGTGTGGGTGCTAGTAGCGTGAATATGTTTTAAAAAAATCGACACATACCTCAAACGGGCGGGATACACATAGATAAAAAGGTCGGACTCTCGATAAGCCAAGGGCTTCCTTGTCCACCTGCTACCTAGAGTTAATTCTCTGGGTGGCAATCTTGTTAAATCTTGTTATGCTTGACTTGACCGCCGCTTTCGACACCATTGACCACGGCATTCTATTGAGCAGACTCACTCACAGATTCGGTGTCACAGGCGCTGCGCTTGAGTGGTTCAGATCTTACTTGTCCGGTCGGCATCAAGTCGTTCGTATTGAATGAACGTTTATTCAACAACAAATAACAACAACATAATACATGCACAGTATGGTTTGCTGCTGCAGCTGAAAGGACATAGCTGAAGTCATAGACTTATGTGTTGCTATGCCCTTCTCGAACTAAAAAAACCTCAATAAATACAACACGATTGGAAGTGTCAAATTCTCCCTCCCCAACTGCTGTGCCGTTTGGTGTACCGCAAGGCCCCGTACTCGGGCCATTGCTGTGCATTGCATATATCACACCACTTGGTGACGTTATATCAAGAAATTCGGCTAGGTTTATCACCCTTATGCCGACGACACGCAACTTAATGTTTCGTTTTGTCCTGGTGGAGATGGCCAACTGAACTCAATAGGTCGTTTGAGCTGTTGCCTAGAAGAAATTGGCGAATGGTATCGGAACAATTTACTGAAATTAAATGATCAGAAGACGGATGACATGGTGCTTGGTACGAAGCAAAAGCAGCCACTGCTAAAGGAGATTCATATTTTTGACATGACTTTGACTTCGTCTTCAAGTGCGCGCAATCTGGGCGTTGTATTTGATCAATCCCTCAACATGACTAACCACATGAGTTCCATTTGCCGAACAGCGTATATGCACCTCCACAACATCAGTCGTATCAGGCGATACCTCACAACATATACGACTAAACCACTAATGCACGCTTTCGTCATATCTAGATTGGACACGGGAACGCGCTACTGGCTACTGGCTACTGGCTACTGGCCTATCACGTGACCTTAGAACTCAGAATCAAATTATTTGACGTATAGATACGATACTTATACAATGAATAACGTAAGTAATATGTAAGATCGGGAGACTCCCATTAAGATACATACTATCGCCAGCACAGGAGCCATCCCATAAATATAAACAAACAACAACATTGACACATTCACAAACTTCAACGAATCCAACACATGGCAGTCAGAATCATCAGGTTCACACCTCGCCGTGCTCACATAACTCCGGTTCTAAAAGAATTACACTGGCTGCCAATCAAATGCCGAATCGACTTTAAAATACACCTTTATATGTTCAAATGTCTGAACGGGACGGCGCCGCTGTATCTTGCCAACCTGTTAACCAGGCACTGTCCCGGACGCACACGTTCATCTGAACAACTTTTGCTTAAAGTTCCACGAACGAACCCGGTCAGGTTAGGAGACAGGTCCTTTCGTGTGATTGGACCTCGATTATGGAATGCACTGTCCATTGCTATCAAGTGCAGCAGAACTCTGTTGGCGTTCAGAAAGACACCAAAGACGCACATGTTCAAAGCTCAATACTGCTAACATTTTTAACATTTCATTTCACTTGGGGACATTCTGTTCTACATTTTTTCTTATGTTTCTTTGTTTGCAGGTTTTATTAATATACATTGAATCGCTTGATTGAATTTGATTGTACAGCGCTTTAAGCATATTATGGATATTGCGCTTTATAAATATTATTATTATTATTATTACTAGCACCCACACAATCAGCAGATATAGGAGAGAAAACATCAATGAGATTTGATAATTCGTCTCCTCTTTCGATATCACGATGCTATTGCCGAACGGCAACAACGGACACGTATCAGTACCCCAGAATAAACCCTGAAAATCTGGACACATATGTATAGGCCTACTACTCAGAGCTCGCAACAGAAAGGTAATTGTTCATATCTTCCATTAAGATATCGACGACTCGTCGTTAGCTATATATTCAATGAGCTAGCTTATTGAATTGCCATGCGACTCCGCGAAACTCAGGACGACCTCCAAGGAGTTCGATCTGTCGCATGCATTTGCCGACGGAACTGTACCCTCGTCTGATCAAACAAGCCAAGCGCACATTGCAATCTGTTTGACACAGCATACCACAGCGTTCGCTTTATTTTATGTCCAAAAACAACATTCCCTGTACTCTTTGTAAAATATATGTTCTTTTATAACATGGCATGCAGTCCTTAGGTCTGTTTAAAGCGCTTGGACAAAAATGTTCAATTGAAGACCATCTCGGCTTATCTGGGACGCCGTCGGATACACTGCAATTGGTGCGAGAATACTATTCGTTCACAAATACCTTCCAATGCCTATATATAGCGTTGTACTCACTCATACAACTGAGTGAACTGGGACAGCGTGGAGTGAACGAACTTGCACAAGGTTCGAAACGGCATCAAAACGATTCGATTGAGATTGCGATATTCTGAGTGCCGACACCGCGTCCCACGTGTCCCGCAACAGCTTAATTCAATTCATGTCCCACGCAAATATCCTACTGCAATGCATCTAGCGAGTGTGATTATGACTGTAAGCTATAGGTATTGAAAATTACCGTATGTTCGTTGTTTATTAACTGACATCCTTTGACTGCACAACTGTGTGAAACAAACAATGCGACACTTCTTTGGCTTCCAGAGTTTTTTTTTAACGAAAAGGTGCATCAAATGACGAAAAGACACAGTAGGCAATCAACCAGTCATTTAATAATATAAATATATATAATATCGGAATTGATATATCGCCCGAATGCACTTGACGCTTTGCAAAAAGCAGCATAAATTAAATAAAACTATAAAATATACATTATTTAAAAAATAAATAGTGTAAAAGAATTTATTTAAACGTAACAAATAAATAAATACATAGAAAGTACATTTATAATATACACACATGAATAAAACATTACGAATAATCATAGGTGCCTGGCTGAAACCTTTGAAGCGGGAAATTTGACGGAATGTCAAACATGACGTCACCGTCCAATGCTGATTCGTAGATATCACTTGGGTTGCCTGTATCGATGTTACGTGTCCCGTGTTACCCATCAAATGTCTCTATATATCTTTGGAATGTGCCCCCGTTAAGTGCCCCCCAGACTTTGGAATGTGGCCCCACTTAGGTTAGTCTCAAGGGGGTGCAATTGGAGGTTTTTGGTGAGCTTCCGAAATTGTGAATAAATGTTCAACAGCATCCCGCCATCGTATTCCGATGTCATGATCCGACAGCGCAACAGCAGAGTGGTGTTGAAGCTCTGGCAACAAATCTTCAATAATACCCCCCAAGCTAGCTTTTCCAATGTCAAGATCCGACAGCGCGACGGCGGAGTGGCGATTTCGTTACAACGCGATAACTCGACAGCGAAGTCATGGTGAAGCCCTGGCTCAGCCTATCCAATATGAATTTGTTTCAGTGGAGGTTTTTTGGCGATCCTAAAGGGGGTAAAATTGGAAGTTCCACTAGAGTACTCTCTATGGATCCGTCCCTGAATGGGTCACGTGCCCCACGGTCAGGAGCTCCCGGAGCGCCGATGAAAAAACCAAGGACCATAGCTCCCGGGGCTCAATGAAGTGATAACAAATTCCTTGACTCCGAGCTCATGGGGCGCCCCAGTCAAGTGAGAATCAAATTATTCCAGGGTCCCGAGATCCAGGGTAATCAGGTTAAAACAACGTTTATTCCAGGGCCCAGAGCTCCTTGTCTTTCGGTGTGGGCCTCACAATTCAAATTTGCCCCAGGGCCCCAGTACATCTTAATCCGCTCCATAGTCCGTGGATATAATTTTCGCCTTTTGCGCTAATTTTTAAACTTGCATAATGTGTGAAACAATTTTAAAATGGTGTTCAAGAAAGTGACATAGATGCGGGATGTTGATTCACTGGAAATGTATATTTAAAAGAAGGACGATTTCCGAATGCAATTTGAAATGCAAGGACACTACAACACCAGGCGGACTTTATTGTAGACTATATAAGTAGTATGGAGGTGCTTTGGGCGCTCGCCCCGGCCCCTTTAGGCCTAGCTCTATGCATAAAAAACGTCCTTATCTTTTTCGGGAACATACTTATAAAAAAAGATCAAAGGGTTTTGGTGACACTAAACGTTTTCGGGAACATACTTATAAAAAACGTGATTGATGACATATCACTTTTGATTGATTACCCTTCCCTTGAGGTGCCACTACCTAGCGGTTATTTCAGTGACTATTTTAGTACTTTACCCTCTAGTGAGAAACGTAGGACCTACCGTTGTGCTTACGTAAGCACTTATATAGCGTCCCTAGCGACCGTTGTGCTTACGTATAATTAGCCATGTAATTATATATATATATATATATATATATTTTTTTTTTTTTAACGTAAGCCTATATATAGCTCGAACTTACGTAAGCCCTTATATAACCACAACGGTTATAGCTAAAACCACTGTGGTTATAACGGCGCTCTAAACCCATTGTGTGAGAATAACACCGCGGTACCCTATGTAGCAGCAGCCGCCAGCAGCGGTGACCTATGATCTGGCGGCCTAGATACTATCTAAATTTAACTGTGCGGCTTAGCCGGAACGGTTTTAATATCAGGAGGCGTACAGCGTAGTTGGCGCTGTCAAAATGAAACCAAAATACATTCAGCGATGAAACGTTTAAAAGCTGTACTCAGCAGCTGTCTAGTAAGGCAGGATGATTATGTGCAGTGGATATGGACGTTTATGTGCAGTGGATATGGACGAATAGGAAGCAACGATGTAAGTAATATATTATTTTATTAAAAAATGAACTAGACTAATATTCAATCATGGAGGGCCGCCCGGGTACTTTGCGGCCAGGTCCGTGTAACACCGCCCCGTAGCGCGCTTCCTCGGCGCGGGAAAGGCCGGGAATTGTATAATGTCACGATTCCGCGTCCAGCGGCGCTTGGACGCGGCAACGGCGCGTGAAATCCGCGTCGCTCGAACAGTTCGTCCCTTGGAATTGGGGTGGTCCAAGCGCCGTTCGATCCCCGTACCAAGAATACAGAAATCAAACCGTCCGGTTCGACGTCAGAATCGTCAGGCGGCAGCGTCGCTGGTCGGCGTTCGACCGGTGACAGGCCCGCCGCCCTCGGTGGCTGGCCGCGCGATGTTGGGCGGACAATACAGGTCGGCTTGCTGGGAAGGCATCCAGTGTAGGCAGATGGATTCTGTGTAGGCTGATGTATTGGACGAGGCAGGTGGATTCTGTGAAATAATGCATATGAATAATGAGGAGGTAATAAAGAATAGTTTAATACACGAATATAATAAAAGTAATTAATAAAGAACTAACCGATAAAGACGACTTACCGCTGTACTAAATAAAATAAATAAAATAATAAAATAAAATAAAAACTTACCGCTGTTCTTTGCATATCTAATAATGAGGAGAACTAAATAACTGTTAATAATATAAAAGTAATTAATAGTAATTAATAAAGAATAGCACATATATAAAATTTATTAATATAAAACTTACGGATAGGATAAAAGACGACTCTACTAAGAACTAAAATAAATAAATAAAATAAAATAAAATAAAACTTACCGCTGATCTTTCGTGGAAGGTTGTTCAGACGTTGTGCTGGCGGTAGCCATGATTGAATGGAAATGAGCAACGACCATTGCATACATGCATTATTTCCTAAAGTCATTTATGCGTTAAGCGCGCATGCGCGAAAATGACGTAAAAACATTGAATGCGAGAGATCGAAATAGCAATAAACGAAAATATAAATGCATGAAATAATGCGTTGTATAATATTAGTTAAAGATCGGGCCTTTTGTGGTGTATAAATAATAGAGAAATTCGATGTAACATTTGTGAAAACGAATGTACTAAAGCGAACGCTGATTTTTTTCCTGCAGCAGAAACCGAATGCTGACACAAAACAGCTGCGGCGCGTGATGTTATGCGTTAAGTGCGCATGCGCGAAAGCGACGTAAAAACAATTAATGCAAAGAGTTCGAAATAGCAATAAACGGAAATTTAAATACATGAAATGAAGCGTTGTATACGCTTAGCGAGGGATCGGGCATCTTGTGGTGCATTAATAATAGAGACATTCGATGTAAAAGTCACATTTAACAATGAATGTACTAAAGTGACCGCTAATTGTTTTCCTCCTGAACCGGATAACTAGAAACCGAATGGTGACGCATAAACAGCTGTGGCGTTAATCGGGGGATCGCATATCACGATCGGAATGTGAAGCTAGAACAATGCCATTTCAAAAACGATACACGAACTATAAAAGCATGAATTGAAGCGTTGACTAGGATCAGTGGGAAATAGGGATCTGTGTAGTGCCATTATATTATAGAAAATCGATGTAAATAACGTTTGTGAACGAAAAGCACTACATGACCGTTCATTTTTTTCGAAAGCAAAGACATCCGAGACTAGTCAGTTATGCGTTAGAACGCATGCGCGAAATGTTGTAATAGAACCGTAGACTAGGGCGTTATTCGTAAGTGCGCATGCGCCATATGCTGTGTAGGGTATAAAGGGATTGTAAAATTGCTATTAGTGTATAACGCAAACGATCTAACTATTTCAGCTACATCAGACGTCCTTCCCGCAGCAACAATGGCCGACGCTACCGAGATGACACCTACGAAAAAGCTTAAGATGCGCAAGCAGGCGTCCAAGGTGACTGGCGGCCAGCAGGCAGCATCGACGTCAGCCGGAGCAGCTGGCGCACAGCCCGCTGCTAAGCGCCCCGTGGTGGTTCTCGCTCCATCGATGGGTCGTAAGCGAAGCGCCGACGAGGCGGCGTTGGAGCCGGCGCGGAGTGCCTCGCTCGAACGCGAGTGCAGCGCCGAATCGACGCGCGCTACATTGGTGAGTGTGAGGGAGCTGGCGTGCGCTGAGAATGGCGTCTATAAGATTAAGACGCCAGTTCGTATTGAAGCCGTGTATTATAAAGATAAGTGCACGTACCGGGGATGTACCAGGTGCCGGCGCAAGTTGCTTCGGCAAGTCAAGGATGCCATTATGATATGTCGAACGCACGGTGAGCAGAGCGAAGGGAAGAATTTCTTTGCGTTGCGTGTTATGGTGAATGATGGTGAAGACGATGAAGATGAGCTTTGGCTAACGTTGTTTGACAAGCAAATGACTAATCTAGTTGAGTACAGGGCCGACTACTTGGATGAATTAAATGAGGAGGAACTGCGTGATACCGTGCTGGAATTAACTGGCACGAAGGTGGAGCTAAGTGTGCGTAAGACGTCGTGGCATGGCGATCCGTCTTATACGGTGCGTACGCTAAAGAGATACGAAGATGCCTACATCGACGATGATGATGACTAATGTGTTTCTTGTGTTGTTTGTGTAGGAGTGCCCGCTGCTGGTATCGTTGTTGACGGGTAAACCGATGAGTGACGAGGCTGCGCGCCTACAGGCCGAGATAGCCGAAAATTATATAATGGCATGGTGCGCCTGGTACGAAGCGATGAACTTATTTAAAGCATAACAATTTTCTTCTGTAGGAGGTCCGTCGCGTGCTGTTGGACATGTTAGCGAACAACGAGCGGATGCGTGCAAGGTATGCGGAGGTTGCCTTGTTCGTACAAACACTGCTGGATCGGGGAGTGGCGGAAAGTGAGACGAAAGATGCTGTGCTGCTGGCCCGTGTTGCTGAAAAAAGGGCGGACTAATCATAATAATGTGTATTTGTAGAGGGCGGAAGGACATGAAAAAGCCGCTGCGGTAGCCGCATTCGAGAGACTACTACTGAACTACGACAATGCGGTGCGTGACCTGTATGAGGCGGCGTTCGTACAAACACCGATGGACGAAAACTAGAAAGCACAGCGAGATGCGGCCTAATTATAATGTGTGTATGTTCCTAGAGACTGACGGTGGTCGTAAAGCTTAGAAGGACATGTTTTATGCTGTAGGGGTGCGTGCGTAGCGATAACGAGTTGGACGTTATCATCGAGGAGGCGCTTGGCGTCCCACATATCGAACCGCCGATGTACGACATGTACACGTTGTCGCCAACACCACCGGAAGTGATACAACGTCAAGTCGTCGCGACGGGTCGGGGTCAGTTGGCCTGCCGCTATGAGCGGCATGCGATGTCCCTTTTTGCCGAACAACTCGGTGAGACGGTTCTGGAGAGGGCGCGCGATCGATGCGGCGCGTGCGAGGTCAATGAAGGCTGCCCGTACGTTCATATGGCCGGCTATCGCGCGTTTAGGCCGACTCGTGTGTATACACAGTACTACGACAACGTGTCCAACATCGTCACGCGGCACTTCAACGCCGCGTTGGAGACGTGTCTACATCAATCGTTGATACCGACCTTCACGCGTCTCGTGCATCTACTGCACGTTAAGGCGAACGGTCAGCAGCAACCGGAATGTGCGGGGGAAATCTATCTAGTCCAGTTCGTGCCGGACTGGATGCTGGGAACGGACTGGCGTGATTTCGTCAACCACGAACGACTGGAATCGGCCGTTCACGTGTACATTCAGTACCGAAGCGGTCTCTAAGCCACATGAACACTAGAACATTACTGCTAGAAACATTTGCTTTGTCGATTTACTTTAAAATTATGCGCTTGTTTTAATAAAAATCGCGCTTTGCTAATAGGAAGAAAAGCTTGTACGGTACGCTTAATAAAACGTTGAAAATGTACGTTCCGTTTCCGAGTTACTTAACAAAACACCACGCACACACACACACACACACACACACACAAACACACACACACACACACACACACACACAACATTAGGATCGACCCACCACCACCACCCCACGTTACTTAACGCACTACTGCGCATGTCCACCCCCACTTTACTTAACACACGATAGCAATGCGCATGTCCGTACAACATCCACCACCACCACCACAGCACCCTGTTATAAATAGTGGTGCTCGAAAAAGTAGCAGCCAAAAGTATGCCGCCGCCTCCTACTAGATGGCAATGTCCGAAATGCGGTACTTATTTCGCAAAACAATCGACGTTAGAGAGACACGCGAAGAGTTCGAAACGATGCGGCGATAACGCGCTATGCGTAAAAAGACGAGTGTCCGAAATGTGGCGCAACGTACAATACGCGCACCGTTATGCTACGACACATGAGGGATACGTGCGGTCGTCGGGAGGTGTCGCCACCTCCCGATGGTCAGAATGCACCGGTCGAACGTGGACGAACGTGGACGAACATCGACGTAGCATAGAGACGTCGATAGCGCGCGGTACCGTACAGTCCCGCTACAACTATCGAATGATCGCCTGTACGAGTACGCGAGTGCTCGAACCGCGTCTAAGGGTTATGTTTCGCGAACAAAAGAACGCGTTTAAAATTAACGTCAGCTATGGTTTCGTGTTACGCCACAAGGTGTCGGGTCGTTACCGCTATTTTCACTCGTCCTTTAACTGCTGCGGTCGCCTCCTCGAAACGCCCGCCCTCCTTACCGATAGCCGTTCCTTCGAACGCTTCCTCGACGTCGTGCGCACGATCGACGTACTACAGTACGTCATCGCGCAGCGCCCCGACTCGGGGTGGGTGGTCGAGCTCGTAACGAACGCCACCTACTTCGTGAACGCCATCCTAAACCATCCTATCGGGTGCGTTGGCACAGCGCTCCCCGCCTACGTGCGCAACAACAGGTTCTTAGTGACGTTGACGAACGATCGTCGGGCCACGCCCTACGACGACCATCTATGCCTCTTCCGGTGCATCGATCTCCACCTGCAAGGCGGTCGACAACGCGGAACGCGGACCAGCCCCAGAATAAATTCGACCCGTTTAACGAGAGTCGCTAAACGACTGCACGCGCGCTACGCTTCGACGACGTCGAACGGCGTGCGCCTGAACGAACTGGAACGCGTGGAGACGGTTTTCGGCATCAACGTCGCCGTATATCGACTGACGGAGGCGGGCACCGCCGAACTAGTCCGTCGGTCGCTCGAAAAGCACCCCACGACCCTGAACGTCAACCTGTACGAGACGCACTTCTCGTACATAAGCGACATGCGCGCGTACGCGAAAACGTACAAGTGCTCGAAATGCGGCAACTGCCTCTGGCGGTACCCGTGGCGATTACGGCGTCACGAAGCGACGTGCGAAGGTGGCGTGCGTCACGTCTTTCCCGGCGGCGTCTACCGACCGACGCTGTCCGTGTTTCAACGGCTCGACGACGAAGGCATCGACGTCGGCGGCGACGACCTGCGCTACTACCCGTACCGCGCGACCTTCGATTTTGAATGCTATTTTGCCGCCAACGATCTTCCGCCGGATACCGACAAATGCCGGTGGCTAGCGCGACACGAACTGCTCAGCGTGAGCGTCGCGTCGAACGTTCCCAGACACGAAGCGGCGCGCTGTTACGTCACGAACGGTGATTCGGCCGAACTAGCGCGCCGCCTCATCGACGACCTGGAAGCCGTGAGCGCGGCGGCGTGCGCGCCTCTTCGCCCCCGCTATGACGCGGTCTTCGCGGCGCTCGACGCGCTCGACGACGACTGGCGGCGAAGACGGTGCGACGACAACGACGCGTCACCGTATGCCGCACTCGCCGACCGCCTGTGGACGCACCTTCGTCAAATGCCCGTACTGGGCTTCAACAGCGGTAAGTACGATTTGAATGTCGTCAAAAAGTATTTGACCCCCCTGCTCATAACCGACGACGCGCAGCACACATCGTCGGCGTTCACCATTAAACGACAGAACAATTACATGTGCCTGACGACGTCGACGTTGAAATTCCTCGACATAACTAATTACCTCGCCCCCGGTGTCAGCTACGAACGCTATCTGAAAGCGTACGGCTGCGCGGCGACGAAGGGGTACTTTCCGTGCGTTGACGCGCCTGGACGAGACCGTCCTGCCGCTGCGCGAAACTTTCTACAGCCACCTGAAACGCGAGGGAATCTCCGCGGGGGGGTACAAAATTTGTGCGATGGTATGGCGTGATGAACGCATGACGACGATGCGCGAATTCTAATCTGGTATAATAACCGAGATATGGCGCCGTTTCTCGAGGCCCTCGAGCGGCAGTTCGCCTTCTATTGCCGCCAGCGCATCGATATGTTCAACGACGCCATCAGCCTACCGGGATTTACGTTGTTGTACCAATTCAACGACCTGCCGCTGTCAATCCATTTCTCGCTATTCAACGAGTCGAACAAAGACCTGCACCGCCTACTGCAGTCGCAGATCGTCGGCGGCACATCGATCATCTTCGCGCGTCATCACGTGGCCGGTGTGACGTCAATTCGAGGCGGCAACAATCCGTGTCTTTCGATAGTAGGCTATGACGCGAACGGCCTCTATCTATCGGCGATGATGCGGGAGATGCCGACGGGTTGGTACACGCGCCGACGCGCCGAGAACGGCTTTCGAGCGGAACGCGTGCACCGCTACGGTCGTATGCCCGTGGCGTGGTTGACGTACGAGGCGGAACGGACCGACACTCGTATACGGCACCAGTTGAACGGACGCGAGAAGCCCGTCGGTAAGTACCGAGTCGACGGTTGGTGCGCCGCCACGCGAATGGCGTATCAATTTCACGGCTGCTACTTCCACGGCTGCCCGATGTGCCAGACGCACGTGACGACGAACGCCGTCAACGGTCGACCGATGACGACGAAATGTGGGAGTGCCAGTGGCGAGCCATGCGTCCCCCCGTGGCGCCGACACCGCCCGACGCGTCACGATGGCAACCGGGGCGGCGTTGTACGCACTCGACGATACTGGAGGGTGTACGCGACGGCTCTCTGTTCGGCCTCGTGCAGTGCGATATCTCCGTGCCGGAAGCGCTGCGCGCCAAGTTCGCCGAAATGCAGCCCGTGATCAAGAACGTCGATATCACGCGCGACGATCTCAGCCCGTTCATGCGCCGCTACGCCGAGTCGCACGACTTTACTCACCCGACCTCAACGGACGCTCGTCGGTATCTACTTCAGCACGGCGATCGTGCTCGCCACGCCCCTCCTACGCTGGTATCTGGAGCACGGGCTCGTCGTCGCGCTCATCTACCAGGTGATCGAGTACACGCCGATCGAGTGCTTTAGCCGCTTCGGCGACACGGTGTCGACGGCGCGACGCGAGGGCGACGTCGACCCCGATAAATCGATCATCGCCGACACCTTTAAACTATTCGGCTGTGCAGCAAGACGTACTACCGCTTCGGCGGCGGCGACAACGGCGCGAAGTACAGCACGAAGGGCCTGAGCAAACGTCAGAACGCCGACATCGACAAGAACACTTTCCTCGCCGTACTGCGCGATCGACGCAGCGGCATCGGCTGGAACCGCGGCTTCCAGGTGAAAGACTCGTCCGTGTTGACGTTAGTTCAAGAGCGCGCGGCGTTGGGCTACTTCTACGCTAAACGCCGCGTACTCGATGACGGCGTCACCACGGCATCGATACTCCTCTAACTCGTATACGAACAACAACTAACGCGTCTAACTCGCCTAACCTAGGGGGGGGGTGGGGCCGCCTAGGGGTAGGGTTCTGTATGTATGTATGTATGTATGTAGGTAGGTAGGTAGGGTAATAAAACACAATTGCGTACATTTTTTCGTCATCGTTTTTTATTACTATACACGTAAAAGCGAAGCGAAGCTGCTTTAATACAATGGCTTTAGCCAATCGAATACGAGACAGTCATTCTCCACCCGATTGGCGCCGAATAGGGTCTGGAACGTCGTCAACGACATACCGCGACATCGGAGGAGTAGGTAGGCGACGCAATATTGTCCGCACACGTTAGAGACGACGCTCTGCAACCGCTTGTCGTTGTACGTCAACGTGTCGCCGCAGTGACGGTGCGGGAACGCGCGGAAGTCGGCGTGCAGCGGCGGCAGACCGTACGAATCGAAGTACTCGCCGACGCCTCCCCGGTCGACGTAGACGGCACCCAGCGCTCCCCCGGCTCGCCGCCGTCGTCGGCGTTGCACACGAAGGCCGTCGGGTAAGTGGTGACGGCGGTGGTAAGTATCGCGTCTTTAGGTACGACGCCGACGACGATGTGTTTAGCGCACACATCGAGTTCGAGGCGACGCAGCAGTTGGACCGTATCCATAGTAGTTACGACGTATAGTCGTACAGGACGTTCCGGTTCAGGTCGATCTCCATCACCGTATCGAATTCCGCGTACACGACGACGTTCACCGGTCGGGGTAGCGCCGCCCCGAAGTGCATTTCAGTGCACACTGTCCCCTGACGCACGACGTTGAAATGGTCCCCGTCGCAACAGTCGGGGGTCAGGTCGAAAGCGAAGATGGTGTAGCCGGCGCCGAAGTCCGCGCGCGATATGTCGTTCCCCTCGGCCTCGTTCGCCTTTCCGGTAGCCTCGAAGAGATTTATGTAGCTTCGGACGTACCGGTGGTGCGGGAAGTCCGGCTGCAGCGGCTTTCTCGGCATCTGACGTCCGACGACGGTGAGCGCGAGGAAGTTTATGTCGTTGTGCCGCGCCTCGGACGGATTTCTAGTGTAGTCTCCGTTATAGGAGACGTTGTCGATCATCATCAGTATTATGCGTTTCGGAATCACAGGTTCTCGTGCGTGTGCGATAGCGCACCCGCCGTTATCGAGAACGACTTGCAGTCGATGCGGCGCATCGGAAACTTAGCCGTTCCCAACCCCCACGCTTTGATATGACCCAGCTGAACTTCCGGGTACAACTTCACTTTTCGTACGTACAGGGTAATTTCTCGTAGCACGATACGGCACCCCGGCGCGACTGCCGGGGCCATGAGCGCGAAGGCGTCCTTCGAGCGCACCATGCGTAGTTTAGTGTCGACGCCGCTCGGTAGGAGGCGGTTTAGCATAAACGCGTCGACGTGCAGGCGTCCCATCATCTCCACCTCGGCGTTCCCCGCCGTCATATCGCGCCGCGCTATGTACCCGGTATTTTCGTCCCCGCGCGTGTTCATGTGTCCAGCGCTGTCTTTGTACCACAATGACCCCGTGAGATGCGATCGTTTCGCGTCGCTACCATAACTCAGCAGGGTCTCGAAGTAGGCCCGGTACGGGTACGTATTGGTCGACGGCGTCACGAGCGTGCCGTTCAGCGACACGTCGATTTGACTGAACATCGAATGCAGGACATTGTTGACCGGCGCCACGGCGGCGCCGGCCGCCAGATCGGTACCGTCCCCCTGAATCACTTTGAAGCGGACGAACACTTGAAGACCGAACCCGGGATGAGGAACTCGATAGGGCCGCCGGCATCGAGAGCCGTCAGCGGTTGGTAGACGGTCCACTGACTGCTCTCGATGCTCTTCTGCGTCACCGGCCCGGTGAACAGCTCCAGTTCGGCCTTCACGCCCTCGGATGCCGCCCCGCTATTCACGAACGCCATTATTCGTCGAATATATCGACCGGTCGACGTCGTTTCTTCCGTCTACTCGCTCGGCGCGGTTTCTTTATAGCGGCGCGGCGCTGCTGCTGCACTTTTTTTCTCTTAGGCGCCCTCAATAGGCCGTCGAGAAGATCGACGCCGGCCTCCTTCGCGCGTCGTTTTACCGACGCTTTCAGATCGCCGCCGGCGACGACGTCCCGCGCCACGCGCACGCCGGTTTTGAGCGCGCGTTTTCCCAAAGCCAAGGCGCCTCTCTTAAAAAGCGGCATGGCGCTTCGAAATAGGCTCCCGAAGATATTACCCAGACCGTGTCCTCGCTGACCCCGACCACCGAAGAAGAACGGCAGTTGACCGCCGACCTGTCGAACATAGTAGTCCTCGTACGGGATCGTTGGCATCGTTAAAACAATGTCGATTTACAGCGTGTAATGTGAAGCGTCGCCACTAGCTTTCCCCGCTCGAATGATATGGGCTGACCATGATCGTCTCTTATATCGACCTCGATCGTATCGAATTGATGCCGCAGCAGCTTCACGTATTGGACGCGGTCGAACGTTTCCGAAATAATGGTGCCGTTCGTACCGGAAACGGCGATGTTTCGCAGGAGAGGCGCGTACACGTCACAGACGACGCGCGATTCCACGAGATCCGTGAACACGTACAGGGTGTCGACGCCCGCCTTCATGTCCACCGTATTGTGACCTTCGTACGCGTACGTGTACGCGGCGGGGTAGGTCTCGATAATGACGCCGCCCCACGGCTCGGGGCCCATTATCGGAGAACTCGTGATAACGTTGTTATGGAAACCTAGCACGCTCTTCAGACGACTCGTATCGGGTAGGGTAAAGAAGACACCCGGCGACATATGCAGCGTCATTCGGTGAGAGACGTCGCTGAACTCTAGACGCACTTTGACCTGATCGGTGCACAATTTCATTAGCTGTTCTTTGATCTGGCGCTTCAGCGCGTCGGCGTCGTTGTAGAAACCGTGAGTAATCGTACCCTGTCGGTATATCTCGATACCGTCTACGGTCGTGTAAACACCCGGATCGCCTAGCGGGGCCGACAGGTAGAATGTGGCGTCCTCCTCTCTCACGTTGTACCACGTGTGCGGGTACAGTAGCGTCACCAGTCCGCATTCCCATTCGCCACCCGACAGGTCGAAACGTTGCGGCAGCGTCGTGATGTAGTGCATCAACGTATTTTCGGGGTACCGCTTCATAGACGCGTTGCTCGGTAGCGTTAGGTAAAATTCAGACGATACCGCCATCACCGCTTCGTCACCGACCGCCGCCGCTCATAGACGGACTCGGGAGCAGGTAACCGAGACAGCTGCTCAACAGCGCCGTCCACAGGTTGGAGTCGCCTTGACCCCGCGTCAGATTGTATATACTAACGGCGATGACGAAGTACAGGACGATGACCTGACAGATGAATACGATTTCGGCCTTAGGACATTCGTTACCGCAGAGCCGCCATGGAACGGGTTCGTGGACGTCGGTTTCGACGGAGTGCTCGGCGGCGGCGTCGACGCAGTCCTCGCTGGTAGTCTTCGTCGGCTCGCCTGAAGAGGTATCGTCGCAGTGCCTCGTCGCCTCGTCGATCATCGTCGCGCCACTGAGTTCTGTCGATACAGCAGGGCCCCTTATACGGGAGGAACGACGTTCCGTCGCATAAGCCCGCCTCGTGCAGTCGCCAGCATCCCTGGTGGCGAGTCCAACGACTCGTCATGACCGCCGCGCTATTATAGGTCCACGAGCAACGCGGCGTCGATCCAACTGTTGAAGGAGGCCGGATATACGCTCCATTTTACGAGCGCCTCCGACCCGCCGCCGCGCCGACGACGACGACGCTGCAGAACCTCCTCCACGCGATACAGTTTATCTTTCGGAACGACAACGCGTTGTACTTCCTGTTCATAGAAGGTGCCCTCTACCGGCGTCCCGGCGTCGTCCTTCAGGCGATAAACGGGAGGCTCGGACGGATGCGCCTCTACGACGGTGAATAGCTCCTCGCTCCAGTTAGCCATGTATCCTTTTTTGAACGGACCCCTCGTCTTACTGAGATGCACGCGATATCCCTCGCGCAGTTTCGTTTTTTTCCGCCGGCCGCCTCCGTCGCCACCGTACAGGCGTTGCCATACGGCCTCCTGATTCGTCGCTTCGACGCTCGCCGGCGTCCTACCGATGCTGCGGTGGTAGGCGTTGTTGTACGAATGCACGAGATCCGGTAACGCTTCTACGTAGCGCAGCGTCTCGTGTTTCATAAAATAGCGCCACATGCGCGTATTCAAAGTCCTATTGATGCGTTCCACGACGCTCGCTTTAGTCTCCTCGTTATGCGTCACGAAATGATGAACGCCTCGCTCCTGTAGGAACGTTTGCAGGGGTCGGTTCAGAAACTCGGTCCCCTTATCGGTCTGCAGCGCATTCGGTGGCGACTGCGCGCCGCTCAGCAGACGCTCGAAGGCCGCGACGAGCGACGTGCCGGACTTACTCTTCAACGGAACGCACCACGCCCACTTCGAAAACACGTCGATGACCGTCATTAGGAATGTTATACCGTCATTGTGTTTTTTCGAGTGGTTTCGTCCACCCACGATGACGCAACGTCGTTTGAAACGTCGTTTAACCGGTTTGTGTAGGGTATAGGCGTCCTGCTCCTCTAGCCACTTCTCGACGGCCGGTCGTCGTCGTCCCCCCTTCGACGCCCGGTGCAAAGCGTCGACGCCTACGTAACTACCCGCACGTTTAGGATCGAAGTAGAGTTCATTCAGTTCGTCGTCGTTTCGTTGTCGAAGCTTTCGTTTTGGACGACGACGACGACTCCACCCGGACACCATGATGACGACGACGACGATGACAATTGAACGACTACTATTATACACATATAGAGAGCGATAACCGCGATGACGAGGCTGACGACGATGGCCGTTATCGTTCGTTGTGATGGCATCGTCAGGCCGATTTTTCCCACCTCACGACGTCCAACGCTCGTTGTTTTCTAGACCCACGTCGTCTTCGCTCCGGCTTCCCCGATGAATCCTCCCCCACATCCTCTTCTGTACGACGCCACCTTATCGCGATCGGATAAATCCGACCGCTCTAGAATGTCCTTCATGTCGCTGTCCAGGCTACTCAGCACACGTGATCGTGGCGTGCTCGACGGCGGCTGCTGTGGTAGAAGGAGGCTTTCCACCAATCGCGGGTCGACCAACGCCATCTTCTTCGCGTACTGCATCATTTACCCCCGCCGATGACCTACCTGAGCAGCGGCAGGAGAACGGTGCTCGCTAACGGCGCTAACAGGGCCGTCAGAAAACCACCCGCCCCCGTTTGCAAGATGGCTCGCTTCCGCTTCACCGGAATTCGTTTGTCGACCAGCTTACGCAGGTGATCCCTGTATTTCGTCAACACGCGTTTCTGCCTCGGCGACACCTCAAGTTCCCTCTCAGAGTATTGTACGCGCAATCGCACAGACTACATATGAGACCGACCTCCGAGTGGGCGAGCACGGCTTTTCGCAGCAAGATGTTCCGCTTAAGCTGCAGGGCGAAAATGTGTCTCTTCACGCGTTGCTCCGAGACCGTCGCCGCCGCCGCCTTTGGTCGTCTCTTCAGCGCTACCACCTCGCCTCGTCCCGTCATAACGACTAATAAGCGTACGCGGCGACGTCCCTCTCTACTTATAGTCGACCACCGCCACCCTTCCGTACATAGACGTACTGGAGGGGGTCGTCCGGAAATATACACGTACGCAGGCGCATGTACTCTTCCGTTTCCTGTTTCAGGTCCACGAAGAGATAGCCGTACGCCGCCAACGTCGCGTCTTTGAAAGCCTCTATCATGTAGTTGACCTTTCCCGGGTACATCTGTTTCGCTAGGTGACCTACTTGACCGGCGTCTCTGGGGTTCTTGAATAGCGCTAAGTATTGGGCGTTCAGGCTGATTGTGCGGTTTTCTTTCCCTTTCGGAAACATGTTCTGTCGGAGTTGCACGACCGACGTATTACAATGATTACTTTTTTTAGTAAATAGTTCCGTCACCCCGCTATCGGTCTCCTCCATGAGGTCGTCGAGTACTAATAGCGTCCTCTTTTTTCCGTCTAAGCGTGTCGTAGCCGGCAGGCCGTCTAAGAACTCTATTTTCGTAGACATATTCCACCAATTCGGCATCCCCGGTGGCCAACAGCTCGGCCTTCAACTTAGTCGACCCGCCAAACTTACTCGGCAACAACCCCTTCATACACGAGACTCTAACGACGTTCCATTCGCTTCCCGTTCTCTTTTTCCGAATTACGTAACTGAGTCGTTTCACTACATAGGGCGATCGCGTTTTTTTATACACTCGGCGCATTCGAGATCGACGTTGAACATCGCTTTCCTATACTGATAGGCGTGCTCGACGGAGCGGAAACCCTAACCGTACACCCTCACTCGGCACGCGTACATATTCGACAAGAACGAGCGCGAACCGCCAAACTTTATAGGATCCGACATGACTACTACCGACACCCCGCTACCGGCATCGCTTATATAGAACCGACGCCGCCGCCGCCACCTCTAGATGGAGAGGTAGCATCTAAAAAAGGGGCCGACGTACGGATTCGGACCCGGAATCTTTCGATCCCTAGTCGAACGCTCTCCCAGGAGAGCTAATCCGGCGCCGGCGTTTATGAGTGGATTTATCGCGGTTATATACAGGGAACTATACGCATTATTTCTTACAACGGTCGCTAGGGACGCTATCGTTGATCGCTAGGGGTAAGTTGGTCGCTAGGGACGCTATATCATTGCTTACGTAAGCACAACGGTAGGTCCTACGTTGATCGCTAGGGAAATTAGTCACTGGGATAACCGCTAGGTGGTGACACCTCAAGGGAAGGGTAATCAATCAAAAGTGACAGGTCATCAATCACGTTTTTTATAAGTATGTTCCCAAAAACGTTTAGTGTCACCAAAACCCTTTGATCTTTTTTTATAAGTATGTTCCCGAAAAAGATAAGGACATTTTTTATGCATAGAGCTAGGCCTAAAAGGGGGCGGGGCGAGCCCCCAATGCACCTCCATACTACTTATGTATACTCGAAGAACGACATCGATCATTTTCATACTTTGCTTAACCGCAACTTCGCTAATAGAAACGTAGATAATGGGGGGGGGGGTAGTGTAGGATATTTTTGCGGTGCCGTTGGGGTAGTTTTTGTTAATTGTTGCTGTGCCGTGTCGTTTCTCATTCTAGGCGATTTCTCAGATAGCATTTCCAACTCGGGCCAATATTGGGACAATGTATGTTGCTATATTGTGCCAATGTTGGCAGCCAACATTGGGGTAAGTTCGGGTCAATGTTGGTCTAACAATGGCAGTTCCGATGCTTGGCCTATTTGCGGTTGACATGTACGACCCACAAAGAATCTGAAACACTCCAAGTATAATATATTATGTAACCCTGGCGGAATTGTTTCATCGCAGCGTCTCGTGTTTCATAAAATAGCGCCACATGCGCGTCTTCAAAGTCCTATTGATGCGTTCCACGACGCTCGCTTTAGTCTCCTCGTTATGCGTCACGAAATGATGAACGCCGCGCTCCTGTAGGAACGTTTGCAGGGGTCGGTTCAGAAACTCGGTCCCCTTATCGGTCTGCAGCGCGTTCGGTGGCGACTGCGCGCCGCTCAGCAGACGCTCGAAGGCCGCGACGAGCGACGTGCCGGACTTACTCTTCAACGGAACGCACCACGCCCACTTCGAAAACACGTCGATGACCGTCATTAGGAATGTTATACCGTCATTGTGTTTTTTCTAGTGGTTTCGACCGCCCACGATGACGCAACGTCGTTTGAAACGTCGTTTAACCGGTTTGTGTAGGGTATAGGCGTCCTGCTCCTCTAGCCACTTCTCGACGGCCGGTCGTCGTCGTCCCCCCTTCGACGCCCGGTGCAAAGCGTCGACGCCTCCGTAACTACCCGCACGTTTCGGATCGAAGTAGAGTTCATTCAGTTCGTCGTCGTCGTCGTTTCGTTGTCGAAGCTTTCGTTTTGGACGACGACGACGACTCCACCCGGACACCGTGATGACGACGACGACGATGACAATTGAACGACTACTATTATACACATATAGAGAGCGATAACCGCGATGACGAGGCTGACGACGATGGCCGTTATCGTTCGTTGTGATGGCATCGTCAGGCCGATTTTTCCCACCTCACGACGTCCAACGCTCGTTGTTTTCTAGACCCACGTCGTCTTCGCTCCGGCTTCCCCGATTAATCCTCCCCCACATCCTCTTCTGTACGACGCCACCTTATCGCGATCGGATAAATCCGACCGCTCTAGAATGTCCTTCATGTCGCTGTCCAGGCTACTCAGCACACGTGATCGTGGCGTGCTCGACGGCGGCTGCTGTGGTAGAAGGAGGTTTTCCACCAATCGCGGGTCGACCAACGCCATCTTCTTCGCGTACTGCATCATTTACCCCCGCCGATGACCTACCTGAGCAGCGGCAGGAGAACGGTGCTCGCTAACGGCGCTAACAGGGCCGTCAGAAAACCACCCGCCCCCGTTTGCAAGATGGCTCGCTTCCGCTTCACCGGAATTCGTTTGTCGACCAGCTTACGCAGGTGATCCCTGTATTTCGTCAACACGCGTTTCTGCCTCGGCGACACCTCAAGTTCCCTCTCAGAATATTGTACGCGCAATCGCACAGACTACATATGAGACCGACCTCCGAGTGGGCGAGCACGGCTTTTCGCAGCAAGATGTTCCGCTTAAGCTGCAGGGCGAAAATGTGTCTCTTCACGCGTTGCTCCGAGACCGTCGCCGCCGCCGCCTTTGGTCGTCTCTTCGGCGCTACCACCTCGCCTCGTCCCGTCATAACGACTAATAAGCGTACGCGGCGACGTCCCTCTCTACTTATAGTCGACCACCGCCACCCTTCCGTACATAGACGTACTGGAGGGGGTCGTCCGGAAATATACACGTACGCAGGCGCATGTACTCTTCCGTTTCCTGTTTCAGGTCCACGAAGAGATAGCCGTACGCCGCCAACGTCGCGTCTTTGAAAGCCTCTATCATGTAGTTGACCTTTCCCGGGTACATCTGTTTCGCTAGGTGACCTACTTGACCGGCGTCTCTGGGGTTCTTGAATAGCGCTAAGTATTGGGCGTTCAGGCTGATTGTGCGGTTTTCTTTCCCTTTCGGAAACATGTTCTGTCGGAGTTGCACGACCGACGTATTACAATGATTACTTTTTTTAGTAAATAGTTCCGTCACCCCGCTATCGGTCTCCTCCATGAGGTCGTCGAGTACTAATAGCGTCCTCTTTTTTCCGTCTAAGCGTGTCGTAGCCGGCAGGCCGTCTAAGAACTCTATTTTCGTAGACATATTCCACCAATTCGGCATCCCCGGTGGCCAACAGCTCGGCCTTCAACTTAGTCGACCCGCCAAACTTACTCGGCAACAACCCCTTCATACACGAGACTCTAACGACGTTCCATTCGCTTCCCGTTCTCTTTTTCCGAATTACGTAACTGAGTCGTTTCACTACATAGGGCGATCGCGTTTTTTTTTATACACTCGGCGCATTCGAGATCGACGTTGAACATCGCTTTCCTATACTGATAGGCGTGCTCGACGGAGCGGAAACCCTAACCGTACACCCTCACTCGGCACGCGTACATATTCGACAAGAACGAGCGCGAACCGCCAAACTTTATAGGATCCGACATGACTACTACCGACACCCCGCTACCGGCATCGCTTATATAGAACCGACGCCGCCGCCGCCACCTCTAGATGGAGAGGTAGCATCTAAAAAAGGGGCCGACGTACGGATTCGGACCCGGAATCTTTCGATCCCTAGTCGAACGCTCTCCCAGGAGAGCTAATCCGGCGCCGGCGTTTATGAGTGGATTTATCGCGGTTATATACAGGGAACTATACGCATTATTTCTTACAACGGTCGCTAGGGACGCTATCGTTGATCGCTAGGGGTAAGTTGGTCGCTAGGGACGCTATATCATTGCTTACGTAAGCACAACGGTAGGTCCTACGTTGATCGCTAGGGAAATTAGTCACTGGGATAACCGCTAGGTGGTGACACCTCAAGGGAAGGGTAATCAATCAAAAGTGACAGGTCATCAATCACGTTTTTTATAAGTATGTTCCCAAAAACGTTTAGTGTCACCAAAACCCTTTGATCTTTTTTTATAAGTATGTTCCCGAAAAAGATAAGGACATTTTTTATGCATAGAGCTAGGCCTAAAAGGGGGCGGGGCGAGCCCCCAATGCACCTCCATACTACTTATGTATACTCGAAGAACGACATCGATCATTTTCATACTTTGCTTAACCGCAACTTCGCTAATAGAAACGTAGATAATGGGGGGGGGGGGTAGTGTAGGATATTTTTGCGGTGCCGTTGGGGTAGTTTTTGTTAATTGTTGCTGTGCCGTGTCGTTTCTCATTCTAGGCGATTTCTCAGATAGCATTTCCAACTCGGGCCAATATTGGGACAATGTATGTTGCTATATTGTGCCAATGTTGGCAGCCAACATTGGGGTAAGTTCGGGTCAATGTTGGTCTAACAATGGCAGTTCCGATGCTTGGCCTATTTGCGGTTGACATGTACGACCCACAAAGAATCTGAAACACTCCAAGTATAATATATTATGTAACCCTGGCGGAATTGTTTCATCGCAGCGTCTCGTGTTTCATAAAATAGCGCCACATGCGCGTCTTCAAAGTCCTATTGATGCGTTCCACGACGCTCGCTTTAGTCTCCTCGTTATGCGTCACGAAATGATGAACGCCGCGCTCCTGTAGGAACGTTTGCAGGGGTCGGTTCAGAAACTCGGTCCCCTTATCGGTCTGCAGCGCGTTCGGTGGCGACTGCGCGCCGCTCAGCAGACGCTCGAAGGCCGCGACGAGCGACGTGCCGGACTTACTCTTCAACGGAACGCACCACGCCCACTTCGAAAACACGTCGATGACCGTCATTAGGAATGTTATACCGTCATTGTGTTTTTTCTAGTGGTTTCGACCGCCCACGATGACGCAACGTCGTTTGAAACGTCGTTTAACCGGTTTGTGTAGGGTATAGGCGTCCTGCTCCTCTAGCCACTTCTCGACGGCCGGTCGTCGTCGTCCCCCCTTCGACGCCCGGTGCAAAGCGTCGACGCCTCCGTAACTACCCGCACGTTTCGGATCGAAGTAGAGTTCATTCAGTTCGTCGTCGTCGTCGTTTCGTTGTCGAAGCTTTCGTTTTGGACGACGACGACGACTCCACCCGGACACCGTGATGACGACGACGACGATGACAATTGAACGACTACTATTATACACATATAGAGAGCGATAACCGCGATGACGAGGCTGACGACGATGGCCGTTATCGTTCGTTGTGATGGCATCGTCAGGCCGATTTTTCCCACCTCACGACGTCCAACGCTCGTTGTTTTCTAGACCCACGTCGTCTTCGCTCCGGCTTCCCCGATTAATCCTCCCCCACATCCTCTTCTGTACGACGCCACCTTATCGCGATCGGATAAATCCGACCGCTCTAGAATGTCCTTCATGTCGCTGTCCAGGCTACTCAGCACACGTGATCGTGGCGTGCTCGACGGCGGCTGCTGTGGTAGAAGGAGGTTTTCCACCAATCGCGGGTCGACCAACGCCATCTTCTTCGCGTACTGCATCATTTACCCCCGCCGATGACCTACCTGAGCAGCGGCAGGAGAACGGTGCTCGCTAACGGCGCTAACAGGGCCGTCAGAAAACCACCCGCCCCCGTTTGCAAGATGGCTCGCTTCCGCTTCACCGGAATTCGTTTGTCGACCAGCTTACGCAGGTGATCCCTGTATTTCGTCAACACGCGTTTCTGCCTCGGCGACACCTCAAGTTCCCTCTCAGAATATTGTACGCGCAATCGCACAGACTACATATGAGACCGACCTCCGAGTGGGCGAGCACGGCTTTTCGCAGCAAGATGTTCCGCTTAAGCTGCAGGGCGAAAATGTGTCTCTTCACGCGTTGCTCCGAGACCGTCGCCGCCGCCGCCTTTGGTCGTCTCTTCGGCGCTACCACCTCGCCTCGTCCCGTCATAACGACTAATAAGCGTACGCGGCGACGTCCCTCTCTACTTATAGTCGACCACCGCCACCCTTCCGTACATAGACGTACTGGAGGGGGTCGTCCGGAAATATACACGTACGCAGGCGCATGTACTCTTCCGTTTCCTGTTTCAGGTCCACGAAGAGATAGCCGTACGCCGCCAACGTCGCGTCTTTGAAAGCCTCTATCATGTAGTTGACCTTTCCCGGGTACATCTGTTTCGCTAGGTGACCTACTTGACCGGCGTCTCTGGGGTTCTTGAATAGCGCTAAGTATTGGGCGTTCAGGCTGATTGTGCGGTTTTCTTTCCCTTTCGGAAACATGTTCTGTCGGAGTTGCACGACCGACGTATTACAATGATTACTTTTTTTAGTAAATAGTTCCGTCACCCCGCTATCGGTCTCCTCCATGAGGTCGTCGAGTACTAATAGCGTCCTCTTTTTTCCGTCTAAGCGTGTCGTAGCCGGCAGGCCGTCTAAGAACTCTATTTTCGTAGACATATTCCACCAATTCGGCATCCCCGGTGGCCAACAGCTCGGCCTTCAACTTAGTCGACCCGCCAAACTTACTCAGCAACAACCCCTTCATACACGAGACTCTAACGACGTTCCATTCGCTTCCCGTTCTCTTTTTCCGAATTACGTAACTGAGTCGTTTCACTACATAGGGCGATCGCGTTTTTTTTATACACTCGGCGCATTCGAGATCGTCGTTGAACATCGCTTTCCTATACTGATAGGCGTGCTCGACGGAGCGGAAACCCTAACCGTACACCCTCACTCGGCACGCGTACATATTCGACAAGAACGACCGCGAACCGCCAAACTTTATAGGATCCGACATGACTACTACCGACACCCCGCTACCGGCATCGCTTATATAGAACCGACGCCGCCGCCGCCACCGCTAGATGGAGAGGTAGCATCTAAAAAAGGGGCCGACGTACGGATTCGGACCCGGAATCTTTCGATCCCTAGTCGAACGCTCTCCCAGGAGAGCTAATCCGGCGCCGGCGTTTATGAGTGGATTTATCGCGGTTATATACAGGGAACTATACGCATTATTTCTTACAACGGTCGCTAGGGACGCTATCGTTGATCGCTAGGGGTAAGTTGGTCGCTAGGGACGCTATATCATTGCTTACGTAAGCACAACGGTAGGTCCTACGTTGATCGCTAGGGAAATTAGTCACTGGGATAACCGCTAGTTGGTGATACCTCAAGGGAAGGGTAATCAATCAAAAGTGACAGGTCATCAATCACGTTTTTTATAAGTATGTTCCCAAAAACGTTTAGTGTCACCAAAACCCTTTGATCTTTTTTTATAAGTATGTTCCCGAAAAAGATAAGGACATTTTTTATGCATAGAGCTAGGCCTAAAAGGGGGCGGGGCGAGCCCCCAATGCACCTCCATACTACTTATGTATACTCGAAGAACGACATCGATCATTTTCATACTTTGCTTAACCGTAACTTCGCTAATAGAAACGTAGATAATGGGGGGGGGTAGTGTAGGATATTTTTTGCGGTGCCGTTGGGGTAGTTTTTGTTAATTGTTGCTGTGCCGTGTCGTTTCTCATTCTTGGCGATTTCCCAGATAGCATTTCCAACTCGGGCCAATATTGGCCCAATGTATGTTGCTATATTGTGCCAATGTTGGCAGCCAACATTGGGGTAAGTTCGGGTCAATGTTGGTCTAACAATGGCAGTTCCGATGCTTGGCCTAGTTGCGGTTGACATGTACGACCCACAAAGAATCTGAAACACTCCAAGTATAATATATTATGTAACCCTGGCGGAATTGTTTCGTGCAAGCGTTTGCATAGGCTATTGTTATGTCAGTCGCCAGACGGGGGTAGGGTAGCTTGAGCCACACCCAGTCGCACTTTGTTAGGGATCATGGACGTGTCCACAGAGATTTACGTACAGTTCTCTCGGCTCCGTATTACGAGTATCCATATACACAGCCTGGTGAGGTATGTTTTCATGTTTATATATTTATATGTTATATATAATAGTGATACCATTACAATACTGCATAACTTGTTGCCTTATTACCCATCAGTTCGGATGTGCCAGCTATAGTATAACGAGTGTAGCAGCGTTCTGTCGCATCATGATAAATATAAATTGTATTTACGAACGACTTACATATCTTTCAAGCATTTGAACTAATTATTGTGATGTATAGGTATGTCGTGTGCATACGTTTGACTTTAGATAATGTGGTAATTACTAGTCAAAATTAGTAATTAGGTAAAACAAGTTTCTTCGACTCTTGCCTGTACAAGCTTGTCTGTACAAGTTTAGACTATAGGTTGACTGATGATTACATGCGGTTTACCACGTCTAATATTAGAACAGCCGACAAAACTTAGTAATGTAGCGTTGTATGTATGTTACTATATTGGGCCAATGTTGGCAGCCAACATTGGGGTAAGATCGGGCCAATGTTGGTCTAACAATGGCAGTTCCGATGCTTGGCCTAACACTGGCCTATCAACATTGGCCCATGGTTGGCATTCCAAGCTATAGGCTGTCTTCTCTATCATAGGCACAGGACGGAAATGTTATGGCATCTGGGCTGTGAATGTAGTGAACCTCCAACACCGGCGATATCACTTTGGGTTATCCAGCGTCTTTCTTCTTTGCAGTGCGGAGAAACTTAATTGCATCCAGTGCTAGGATTCACCACTTCCACCCAGCATTGATATAATCACTGGACTGAAAGGATACACGTTGGAGCATCAACGGTGCATTTCCAAATTCTCCTTTACGACGCCACCCAGCTGCCCGATGAAAATTCTGACTGCTGATCCCGAACAACCGACTCGGAAGGTAGGACCGTGTCTTTGTAATTGTGTTGGCTTCCATGCTTCTGTTTATATTCAGTTGATCACTGAACATTGATACGATTCTGACCATGTTCTATTTGTCACAATATTTTCCTATTCGTTGTGAATACAATTAACAATTATTTGTATGTTTCGCCCTACGTATGGTTAATTCCGTCTGTCAAGTGTTCTCCATAAGTATTGCGCCTAGACATATGCGTCTGCGTAAATACGATTAGAAAGGCGTCCATTATTAAATACAGTCTATACATTACTTACAGTTATGTTGACGTTGTTTTAAAACGTGAATCCATACTTTTGGTGTCTGCTATGCAAATCGTCTAGGAGGAAATGTTAAAAATACCGAGTACCCATACACATGCACACTCATGTATACGTTATCTAAAATATAGTTGCATGCGCTTAGGAAGATATTGTGGGCAGGGTTTTTTTTCAATTATAATACGGGCATCTCTAAGAAATAAATAACACCTTTGTCCCCAGAACAATGACGCATCTCGTCGGCAAAATATATTGTACTAGCAATAACGCCTACAGATACTTAACTAAAAACACAACGTTAGCTAAAACGACATACATTCGAAATACACCATATGCCTACTTGTCTCACACGCACGCATGCACGTATGCACGCACGTACGCACGTACGCACGCACGCACACACACACACACACACACAAACACACATACAAAATACATACATACACGCAAACCCGCATACACCACGCACCACGCACCACGCACCACGCACCACGCACCACGCACCACGCACCACGCACCACGCACCACGCACCACGCACCACGCACCACGCACCACGCACCACGCACGCACGGGTCATTTTGAGAAACATCTGGAAGGCAAAACAAATAAAGCTTAACACCAAACTGAGGATATATAACTCAAATCTCAAGTCAGTATTACTTTATGGCTCGGAGACACGGTGAATTACACATAAAAACAAACTAAAAAATACTTTCATCAACAAATACCTGCGCAGAACCCTACATCTAAAGAAGTAAGACAAGATGCCCAATACTACACTATGGGAATGGACCAAACAACTACAGAAGACGAAATAAAGAAGATGACATTAATGGAGCACAGTAGCGCAGCGATAAGAGCTCCGAACCCTCGACTGAGAGAACACGGGTTCGAATTCTGTGCGGAGGTGTCGAAACTTGGGCAAGTTCGTTTACACGCACACACGCGATGTTATGAATATATACAAAATATCACAATATTATAATGCATCAAGTATCAATAAACTTTGATATTTTATTAAGTAACTGTGCTTTCCTCCTCAACAGTTAACAGGACAGGAAACACAATATTTGATGGCCTCGTTGCATAACGCGTAATTGTATGCGCGCTCACAAATGTATTTGTAATTGTATGTAAGAGCACAATAAAACGGAAAAAAACATATTTGGAAAGGAGTAAATATGAAGTTGTAAACTTACAAATAATAATGTTCGTGGGCATATAATCCGTTCGTGTTTTACGCCGGTTGACATGTACGACCCACAAAGAATCTGAAACACTACAAGTATAATATATTATGTAACTCTGGCGGAATTGTTTCGTGCAAGCGGTTGCATAGGCTATTGTTATGTAAGTCGCCAGACGGGGGTAGGGTAGCTTGAGCCACACCCAGTCGCAGTTTGCTAGGGATCATGGACGTGTCCACAAAGATATACGTACAGTTCTCTCGGCTCCGTATTACGAGTATCAATATACACGGCCTGGTGAGTTATGTTTTCATGTTTATATGTTATACATAATAGTGATACTATTACAATAATGCATAACTTGTTGCCTTATTACCCGTCAGTTCGGGAATGCCAGCTATAGTATAACGAGTGTAGCACCATTCTATCGCATAATGTTAAATTGTGTTTACAAACGACTTACATATCTTTCAAGCATTTGAACTAATTATTGTGATGTATAGGTAGGTTGTGTGCATACGTTTGACTTTAGATAATGTGATAGTTACTAGTCAAAAGAAGTACTTAGGTAAAACAAGTTTATCCGACTCTTGTCTGTACAAGTTTAGACAAGTATCTATACGGTGACTGATTATTACATGTAGTTTACCACGTCTAATATTAGAACAGCCGACACAACTTAGTGATGTAGCGTTGGTTGCTTAACTACACTGTTGCGATGTTGTAGTCGCAACTAGCACGCTGTCTCTCTGTCTCCCTGCTCCTACATCTGTCTCTATAATTTATATATTTTTTTCTCCCCGTCTACCCTTCTCCAACCCTCCCTCTCTACCCGAATCTCTCTCCCCTCCTCCATTCTCTGTGTTTGTCTATTAGAATGTTAGTCTATAAGTCGGTTAGGCATTACGTCAGTACGCATGACTGTATGTTTGCCGGCCGGCCTCCTTCTCTACCTGTATTTTTCTCTTACTGTTTGCCTCTATGTCTTTTTGTTTGTCTGCCTGTCTTGTCTGTTTGTTTGCTTGCCTGCTTGTCTGCCTGCTTGTCTGCCTGCCTGCCTGCCTGCCTGCCTGCCTGCCTGCCTGCCTGCCTGCCTGCCTGCCTGCCTGCCTGCCTGCCTGCCTGCCTGCCTGCCTGCCTGCCTGCCTGCCTGCCTGCCTGCCTGCCTGCCTGCCCTGCCTGCCTGCCTGCCTGCCTGCCTGCCTGCCTGCCTGCCTGCCTGCCTGCCTGCCTGCCTGCCTGCCTGCCTGTCTGCGTGCGTGCCTGTCTGCGTGCCTGCGTGCCTGCCTGCCTGCCTGCCTGCCTGTCTGCCTGTCTTTCTGCCTGCCTGTCTGTATGTATGTATATCTGCTGCTTGTCTGCTGGTTGTATGTTTATCTGCCTACCTCTGCCTCAGCCTTTGCCCTTGACTGTGTCTCTACATATCTGAATTTCTTCTCTCCTGACTGCCTATCTACCTGGATGTATATATGTCTGTCTGCTGCTTGTCTGCTGCCTGTATGTTTATGTGCCTATCTCTGCCTCAGTCTTTGCCCCTGTCTGCCTCTCTTTTCTCTCCAGTCTGCCCATCTACCTGGATGTATGTCTGTCTTTCTGTCTGTCTGTCTGTCTGTATGTATGTCTGTCTGTCTGCCTGCCTGTCTGTCTGTCTGTCAGTCTGTCTGTCTGTCTGTCTGTCTGTCTGTCTGTCTGTCTGTCTGTCTGTCTGTCTGTCTGTCTGTCTGTCTGTCTGTCTGTCTGTCTGTCTGTCTGTCTGTCTGTCTGTCTGTCTGTCTGTCTGTCTGTCTGTCTGTCTGTCTGTCTGTCTGTCTGTCTGTCTGTCTGTCTGTCTGTCTGTCCGCCACCCTGCAGGCTGTATGTTTATCTGCCAAATTCTGCCTCAGTCTCTGCCTCTCTGTAGCTGGTGTCATTCTCCTGTCGGCCTACATGCCAGCCAGCCTGTCTGCACACCTGTATGTTTGCCTTCTTTGATCTGCCTCTGCCTCTGCCTCTGCCTCTGCCTCTGCCTCTGCCTCTGCCTCTGCCTCTGCCTCTGCCTCTGCCTCTGCCTCTGCCTCTGCCTCTGCCTCTGCCTCTGCCTCTGCCTCTGCCTCTGCCTCTGCCTCTGCCTCTGCCTCTGCCTCTGCCTCTGCCTCTGCCTCTGCCTCTGCCTCTGCCTCTGCCTCTGCCTCTGCCTCTGCCTCTGCCTCTGCCTCTGCCTCTGCCTCTGCCTCTGCCTCTCTGCCTCTGCCTCTGCCTCTGCCTCTGCCGTCTGCCCTCTGCCTCTTGCCATGCCTCTGCCTCTGCTACTTTCTCTCTCTCTCTCTCTCTCTCTCTCTCTCTCTCTCTCTCTCTCTCTCTCTCTCTCTCTCTCTCTCTCTCTCTCTCTCTCTCTCTCTCTCTCTCTCTCTCTCTCTCTCTCTCTCTCTCTCTCTCTCTCTCTCTCTCTCTCTCTCTCTCTCTCTCTCTCTCTCTCTCTCTCTCTCTCTCTCTCTCTCTCTCTCTCTCTCTCTCTCTCTCTCTCTCTCTCTCTCTCTCTCTCTCTCTCTCTCTCTCTCTCTCTCTCTCTCTCTCTCTCTCTCTCTCTCTCTCTCTCTCTCTCTCTCTCTCTCTCTCTCTCTCTCTCTCTCTCTCTCTCTCTCTCTCTCTCTCTCTGTCTCTCTCTCTCTCTCTCTCCTCTCTCTCTCTCTCTCTCTCTCTCTCTCTCTCACTCTATCCCACCCTCTCTCCCTCTGTAATTGTGTACTGTCATGGATCTCTCTCGCATTCCCTGGTAATTGGGTACGGTCATGGATCTTCTGCTATATAGTAGTGAAACATAGGGTTTAGATTGAGAGATACCATAGAAAGTTCTTGAAAAGTCTACTAAAACTTAACAGGAACATCGCAAATCGTATGGTATATAGAGATGATGGCCGACAAAGTGCGACAACAATTATAGAAAAGAGAATGATAAACATTTGGGTACACTTAATTGAAGGCAAACAAAGCAAGATATATAGTATTATGTTTAGGCTGATAACAAACTACACGACAGAAGTTTTACTAAATCAAAATGGAGTTATAAAACAGGAGTGTAATTGATGGATGTTTATTATGTAACATGTGGCATGATCATGGAAATGTAAATACAAATGTATTGAAGCATACCCTATAACGTAAAAAGAAAGACATAAACAGACAAACATGGCATAGAATTCATGTACATAGGCTGATTTCAAATTGCAGAATAAAATGAAATAGGGCTCGAGAAGTATGTAATCTACTTGAGCCCATCTGACAGAATCAAGCTATGTAAATTTCGCTGTGGAAATCAAAAACTACCTATTTCTGTTGATCAGTATCTCCATGAAAATGCTCAGAGGCTCTGTAATTTATGCAACAATGGACACCAAGGTGATGAATATCATGATGTACTTATATGTCCATCACTGGTAGAAGAAAGATCAAAATACATAAAGAAATATTTTGGAATCATGCCTAATACTTTGAAATTGTACCAGATGTTTAACGTACATAATGTGAAACAGTTGACAGATCTTTCCAGATTTATTAATGTGTTCATAACAAAGTTTGTGTATCTAACAAATTCAATGTCAATACTGTGAATAGCGGATAATAAAAAAATACATTGTAGCACATAGTTAATTTACTAGTGATGTAGTTAAATGTAAATCAGTTCAAATTGTGCAATACATGTATAGTACGAGGTTTATTTTATCTTATATTATTTTACTGATTATACAATTATCGAAAACACTTAATACAGTAAGGTCACTGAATGTGTTTTGCTTCGTGTTGTTTATGTTTGACGTACTGTAAATATGATTCATATAATAGAAGTCTAGATGTTCTTAATAATACAATATGTTCTATCAAAATGTTCTTTATAAAGAAAAATTATCTCATATTCCGCAAGGAGTCGTAGGGAAATAAAACTCTTTGCCATTGTCACTCTCCATCCGCCTATCTTCCCCTCCATCCCCTTTCTCACCTCCTTCCTCTCCCGTCCCCTCCATTTCCCTGCCAACCTCTCCCTCTCCGTCTCTCTCTACCCCTCCATCCTTATCTTCCCCCTCGCTCTCCCTGTTTTCACTCTCTGTCTGTCCTATTCTCCCTCTCTATCTCTCTGAATCTCTGACTCTCTCTCTGACTCTCTGTATCTCTGTATCTCTGAGTATCTCTGTATCTCTGACTCTCTCTCTCTCTCTCTCTCTCTCTCTCTCTCTCTCTCCCTCTCCCTCTCCCTCTCTCTCTCTCTCTCTCTCTCTCTCTCTCTCTCCCTCTCTTCTCTCTCTCTCTCTCTCTCTCTCTCTCTCTCTCTCTCTCTCTCTCTCTCTCTCTCTCTCTCTCTCTCTCTCTCTCTGTCGCATTTCATGGTAATCGGGTACGGTCATGGATCTTTCCATATTTTACACGAATGGCGAGGCTATTCCTATATACATGCCAACTGTGCTTTGCACAAACAATGTCATGGTTGATTACATCAGAGACAATGCATTGATTCAACTACCGGTGAACATTCTGGGCATCGCGTGCAAGCCAAACCATGGTAGCTTCTTAATCAGGTGTGTGACTGAGATGCATAAAACGACCAATAGGAATACAGCTGATGAAATGTAGGTGACACGACAGGTTTTAGTACAACACCGACTTAAATGGTGGTTGGTTGACTGGCCTGGGCGCTGTTCATATTTTATGTATGAAACAAACAATATTCGCTTGACGCTCGATATGGTGCTTCGTGTAACATGTGATTTCAACTGTGCAACAGACCATTGGACATGAAAACAGCGTGAAGGGGTAGCCATTGCAAGATGGCTGCAGCAGCGCCAACCGAAAAAGGCAGGGAATGTGGATATTTAGAAGAGCAAGTTGTTGTAGTCTGTTCTATATATTGCCTTTGGGTATAACAAGAACATTCGTTATTGTTGATTTGTCTATTCATGGCGGCAGGCACGCGCGTGCAAGAAAAGAACATGGTTATTGTTTTTAAACGTTAATTTTGGATCGTATCGTAATGTAGACACATGTACATACGCACTGGAGGGATGTGTTCTTAGGCCACCTTGCGAATCACAGTGCAAATACACACACACGCTTGTGCATGGCAAATTATAGTTAGATTAGTTGGTTGTGATCAAAGTACTAGAAACAAATGTGTCGTCACTTAAAGCTCACAATATCAATGCACTAGTTGACACATTTATAATGCAACGCACCACGGCGGAGTAAACATAGGTTCTGACATTATCTATCCTTGTTTCAATTCACCATTAATACCGCACTGTGTATTGTACTTGAACCGTTGTTGGTATAATACATAGACAATAAATATGATTTGAATTTTGGAAGTTTTCCACTGTGTGCGGCCATATTGGATTCGTCCCCTAACGTCGTCAACCCAAACTGTCCATGAACAAGCGTACATCAGAATGCATATAATAGATTACTAATATTATTTATGCCGCATATACATACGTTTACTGCATCATATCATGTAACATAACATATGAGCAAAGTTTTAATACCATTCTAACGAATAAATAACTTCAATAAGTGTAGATATACACAATTAATTAAAGTTGAAGTTCACACCACATATTTCGCTGACTGTGTTTGGCCGGTTATAAAAGCAGGTAAATTGTCTATGTTAATTGCAGCTTGACGTGCTCAATATATAGGGTTATATCACGTGGCATGGATGACCACACCGGTTATGGGAACGCCGGGAAGGCTCGGGGGCCGATATATACCCTCCCCTGCAAGGCACTACCACACGTTGTGGGTCAACTGTGAGAGATCAGGATTGTGACACTACCCTCCAGGGTAGGGTTGTAAGGAGCTCCCGAATGATGTCCCGCGCCCATCATTGGTGCAGTTAGCTCTGTATCATAGGCAGTAACGGCTCAAGTGTCTCCCACTTCCTGATTCTCTCTTTTTGTCTTGCAAAAATGAAATTAAATGTTGCAGGGTCATTTTTAAGACCTGAAAGTAAAGTGAATAACATTTTAGAGGTTCTCACGTATGCTAGCTTGACTAGGCATTACTGCCTCTGCTTCTTGTATGTCAGCTCTCGCTTTTGACATCTGCTCGGACTGTGCCCATGCGTCTGAGTCTGGCCCAATCCAAGAGAGGAGTGGGGCAGTGTATTCAGTTTTCATAGGGTGGTTTTGCCATAACTTAACTATTTTTGCGTCAAACGACTGAACCGGTGAAGCGTCGTTATCCCTCTATGTAACAAATCTGGATGAGACTGCTGTACCCTATTTCCCTGTTAGTATATTATAAATTTCAATCATGTCTCCTCTGAGGCGAAGTTATGTTAGAGTTAGGCATTTCACTGAATGTGGTGATGACGAACAAGGTTGAGCGCTGTTTTGTGGACTTAACCGTCTAAAAGTGCATCAATAGTAACAACATAGTTGTGACTGAATGCTGTTAAAGTATTGTTTTGTAAATGCAGACATACTATGTCATTTGATTGTTTAAGAACTGTTGAACTGTCTTGTTTATGACAATAGTGTTTCAGTGTTCTGTGTGGCAGATTCGATCTCTGCTGGTGTTTAATATCCAAACACTACTGATTGTGCACACACACTTATTTCACACAACTTCAGCCATTTACAATAACTCCACCTAAACTAAGTTAATTCCACTTAAACAAGTATTGGAAATAGCAGAGCAAATTAGCATTAGGAGGAAAGGAGCAAATTTGCATGCTTTCTACAGAAAGATGTCAGTAGGCGACCACATGCTAATGTTCGACAACTACAACTGTACTCTAGTATGAGAGGCTATACTGCTGATACATACATCTTCTGGGGTGTTTGCCAAGGATGGATGCAGTACTTGGATGTGCACTGCTGTAATTTTTAAAGTTTTAAATGTAGTTGTTTGCACAACTTTGGATAATACCGAACTGTTTTATCAGGCACTTTTGTTGGTTGTGCAATTTGAACTGACATGTTTCATACAGTATGGACATTAATCACTACTGTATTTGTCTGCATTTTGAAAGAAATTAATCATGTATATTGCAAGGTATATTATGTCCTGATGTCATTGTTTCTAGACTATCAGGGTTTCACTTTATCAAATGATAACTTGATATAACAAGATGAAATTTGTGTAAAAAAAATGTACACACATGTTGAATAATATTAGGCATTGGTAATCGGTATGACAATAATATCTTCACACAAACATGTGTATTAAAACAGGCAGTTCTCTTTTACTTTACCTGATGATCAGAGGTAATGAGCGACTAACTAGTCTTTTTGTGTTCATTTCTCTAGATTTAAGTACGAATCGATTTGCTCTTTGCTTAATTAACTGAATGCCAGTTCTTGATGTGTTTACCATAAAGGTGCATTATATTCAACAATATGTTGCCAGTTGAGTTTTCAAATATAAGTTTCAAGAGACAGTGTTACTGAATATCAAATGTTTCAAACAAGTTCAAGTTAGGGAATAACAAAATAATGTTCTTCTTGAGGAAACATTGTTTCTTTGTATAAAAATAAATAATACACAAGTTACTATTGATAGTATACATACTTGAATCGTGTGAACTTTGCTTATTACCCCCAACACAAACAAAAACCCAACATTACCCAGATAAATGTAGATCTACACACCATAAACTGTGTTCATCTTGGAACCAATGAGCATCTCAGTTTTATCCAGGTCAGATATCCACAGCTAGACAAGCATGTCGAAAAATCATTATATAATTTACTACGAAAACCTAACGTTTCTTTACGCGTGCTTTTGAGATTTTCATTGTAACATACTGACATTTAAAATATAAGGCAACAATGCTGTATTCTGAACATATGTATCTGTAAACCACACATGGTTCATCTAATTCTACACAACTAAAAATGGGCCAAGATGCCCTGAAGTCCTTTGGACTATATTGTGAGTTTGTAATTATTAATCAAATGGTTTTTGGTGAATCATAGTTACAGATCATTAAGGGTTACGATGGAAGTAAATTGTTTACATGTTTAGTGGAGACTGTATACATGTCAGTGAAGATACACCTGGAAGTGAAATATTCGAGCATGAGACTGTTGATTATGTGTTGTTATATGAGAATTGGGTCTTTTATTATAACAAATTGTTTGGCAAGTATTCTAACACTATGTCAACTCTTCTAATGGTTGACATTTGGTTGTTTCAGGTGTCAAAATACCAGTGATCACAATGTCAACACATACATCGACGTGACACAGAAGCCACGTGTAGGATGACAACAACCAAGATAAGTCTTACAAAGCTGGGTTTCCTGTCTATATTGATACAAAATGAACTGATTTACATAGTACCATGGCATGTAAATAGAAAAGAAAGTAGAATGCATTTTTTTATTTGATGTCAATAAACGTGTCCAGAATATTAATTTTCTATGTTTGTCACCTACATATGACAATATATCTTTAACCAATATATACCACAGTCAAACCATTTTAAAGATAATTAAATGAACATCAAAATAAACACAACTTGCAATTACAGAAATTAAATAGTTTTGAAGATTCAGCTTAAAACCTACAGGCACCCAGAAATTGTGAAATTTGTGGCAGCAGCATGGGGAACAGGGATACATGCTAATTTACCTGGCCTGGTGCACACAAGCAAGTCAGTATCATAAACTTGCCTGCCCAGGTTATGCCAGTGCAGTAGGGATTCCCATTACACATTAATCACAGTCCACATGGTGGCATTCTGTTTGACACTTGGACAATGGCAGGCAGTGGGCTTAGGCTAGTGCAATAAAGAGGCTTACAGCTGCCCAGGTTCTGCCAGTGCAGTAGAGAAATAGGAAAAATGTGATAATTTAGAATTTGAAATTTACCAGTGGGGGTTAGAATGATTAAATCAAATACAGATGTCATGTGTATAGTGGCACTACCACATGAAATATCTATGCAAAATCAGAGAAAAAGGTACTGAAGAGTTTTTGAAAAAAACAGGCAAAATTTGAAAATTTACTAGTTTGGGGGGATCCTGGGGAGTTAGATTTATTCAATCAAATACAGATTTCTTGTGCATAGTGGCAGTACCAAAGCATATGTCTATGCAAAATTAGAGAAAAAGTTACTGAACGGTTTCCGAGATATGGCAGCTAACGGCACATGGCGGACAGCAGAGTGATAGCATAAGTCCATTGAACCTTCGGCCCAAAGGAATAAAAGCACAAGGGAATTATTGTGGTAACTTGAAAGGAATGACATTCCCCTTTTAGCAGTTTAATATCAAGATACTATAATGGCGCCAACAATTGACACTGGCTTGTTGTTCCTTAGGTGCACAAGGAAAACAAAACATGACTACCAGGTATTTCAATTTGTAGAAAACACTTTATTCACTCAAATCTAGCTCATCTCCGTAATCTCTGTGATGTTAAAGAAATTTGACGACGGATGCAATTTCACATTAATGGAGACATACAATGAGATCATTTAACGAAAATAAATATGCTTACCAGCATGCTTATAATTTTAACAACACTCACTGGTACTTGCATACACAAAGCACACCTTTCAACAACAGGTCGAGAGGTTGACTGGAAATAACATTAAATAAAATGTTAGTTCGGTGATTTTCTGAATACTTCCTCCAACGGTACTACATGCGTCTAAACTTCAATCAGTTATAACGTTTTCTTTCGTCAAAATAAAACAGCTTTTGTTATAAATTTATACACACATTCTGCAGTGTAGCTTAGAAACCATTCCACCATGTCGCAATTCTAGACTGGATATTATTGGACTAACATGTTGACATTGTGACCGACTCTGATGATACAATATGAAGAATTAATATGCTAACTTGGAGGCAGGATAAGTGCTTTTTCTATCAGGTGCCACGGTCCACTCCCGATACCTATGTTCATGTGTGTCCATGAACCATTTTACTGATACCAACTAATTAACAAATTCACTTTCTTTTAATACAAACACTTTACTCTGACAATTTGGTGAAGTTGGGACTACCATTTTTGACTTATAAAAGTTAATTAAAATACATTTCATGAGAAATGTGACCACTGAAGCAAATGACAAACACGTTTTGATGTGTTTGGCAAAGGGCACTGGCACACACTCGATGGCCTCCGACTCGCAAGGGTAACATCACCACTGAAAGGGCTTCATTTTGTGAGTGAAGACATCTCACTAAATATGATGTCTGTGACAACAGCAGAGATCTTACATTACCAATTGCTGCAGCACCCTTTATGTCTCATCTGAAGATGACACATGAATACAATACCTTATCAATCGTTCACAATTCTCATTTACAAAATTTTTCCTAGAAATCAGCCAAACATTCAGACATAGGAGAAGAGAACATGTCAAATAAAAAACATAAAATAACATACGTTGACATGATTGAACAAAACAAACAGTTTCAGTGACACAGATCTGTGAGTGAGAATGTAACATATTCAGTTGTCTACAACATAAAAAAAAACAATTTATTAACCAACCACTTCGATTGACAATCTTCTCTGTTATGCAAATTTCAATGTACATATGTTTATTTTTAATATAGAAAACCTTCATCAGGCAAACAAATAAAAAAAAACTACCTTGTCCTCTTGGGACAGGTAACCTACCCACACATTTAATCAGCATTATATGGGATAATTAACTACAACACTTTTAATTCTACCTTTTACATCCATTAGTGGGGAAAGCAAAAACAAACTTCACCATTAGACATAATTCAATACATCAATATTGGCAGGAAAACAATAGAACAGAGTACTGAGAGGTGGTGTCTTTATAAACCATGAGCATATATGTTATATATCCACAGGGACTGACGCATACAATAGACACTGGTCATACGGGAGATAGTCATTTCTTGTCTGATGGAGCTGTCCGTTTGGAAATGTTCAGTCATGTGTCACAATCCTGTAAAGTACAACACAAGTCTAACCCACACTAATGAGACTGAAATTAATACCACCATCAGATAGACACAGCACGACTGAACGGAAGTCCATCGTCAGACAGTTTCAGTCTGACTATCACTGACACACACCAACACATTCACAAGTTAGAAAACTGTTCATTTCAAAAGTAAATAAATTACAATAATCTTGATTTCGTGTAAGTGATGCCTGATGATGTCATGATTTGAAACCATTTCTTGTCTGTTGAAGTATGTCTGTAGCTGTAGCATGAAGACTGTCTTGACATTGCGCTAACTAACCTATGTGTTTGGCTGTGGTGCTGGAGTCTGAAGTATGTATGTAGCTGTAGCATGAAGACTGTCTTGACACTGAGCTTACTACCCTGTGTATTTGTCTATGGTGCTGGTGTCTGAAGTATGTCTGTAGCTGTAGCATGAAGACTGTCTTGACACTGAGCTAACTACCCTGTGTTTCTGGCTGTGGTGCTGGAGTCTGAAGTATGTCTGTAGCTGTAGCATTAAGACTGTCTTGACACAGAGCTAACTACCTTGTGTGTCTGGCTGTGGTGCTGGTGTCTGAAGTACGTATGTAGCTGTAGCATGAAGACTGTCTTGGCACTGAGCTAACTACCCTATGTGTTTGGCTGTGGTGCTGGAGTCTGAAGTATGTCTGTAGCTATAGCATCAAGACTGTCTTGAAACTGAGTTAACTACCCTGTGAATTTGGCTGTGGTGCTGGTGTCTGAAGTACATATGTAGCTGTAGCATGAAGACTGTCTTGACACTGAGCTAACTATCCTGTGTGTCTGGCATGCTGTGGTGCTGGAGTCTGAAATATGTCTGTAGCTGTAGTATGAAGACTGACTTGACACTGAGCTAACTACCCTGTGTGTCTGGCTGTGGTGCTGGAGTCTGAAATATGTCTGTAGCTGTAGCATGAAGACTGTCTTGACACTGAGCTAACTACCTTGTGTGTCTGGCTGTGGTGCTGGTGTTTGAAGTACATATGTAGCTGTAGCATGAAGACTGACTTGACACTGAGCTAATTACCCTGTGTGTTTGGCTGTGGTGCTGGTGTCTGAAGTACATATGTAGCTGTAGCATGAAGACTTGTTACATTTATGTTAATAAAAGTAATAAAGCTGACAAAATAATACACTTTGTCTAAGAAAGAACTATCTACAACACAGTCCCCAAAACCTAAAGAAACAAGAACAATTCAGAGATATATAAAATGTAGGAGTTTGATGGTTCTGCATAGCCCAAAGATGCACTGTAGCAACTGGACAGCCACATCAATGAGGGGTGTCAGGGTGCCACGTCTAGGGCAGTTCACATCGAGCAGGGCAAGACATTGACACCTCGACAGCGTCCATGGTGAGGTCAAGGGGTCCCTTGCCCTGGATGTACAGGTTGCTGACACAATCCTCCAGTATCTTCTTGTGCTGACCAAATGTCGTGCCGTCCAGGTTAGGCACGCCATCTGAAGCATAACAACCACTGTCAACCCTCTGGCAACACTGGCCGAACACACTTCAATTACCCTATTCATCACGTACATGATCTGTTGCCTAGCAAAACCTCAGCCAAGTCATCAGAAAATATGTGGTGGGTTCGGACATTCTGTGGAATATCTTGTTGAAATTCTGGTCACAAAAGTGTTTCTTTAAGGCAAAAACATAAGGCAAAGTTTTTTAAATGACAACTGTATGCGGGAATGATTGATTTATGAGATGTCATGCAGCAATAGTAATATAATTCACATATATATATATATATAACCATTAACAACACTGTTGACAAAGCAAAGCTTGACGGAGGTTACGAGTAAAATTGAATTGTGACATAAGCAAAACTGCGACGTAGTGGATACATCAATTATTACACAAACTAACAAAAATACTGGTCCACCAGAAGGGATAACTTGGTCATTTGTATATACCTATTGCCGTGTGTGACTAATATGTATGACTAATAATTGTATCGGTTTATATCGTTTTTTGCTGAAAGTGAGTGATCTACTGTGTTTATGATGATGTTTTTTTAAATTGTTACTCTAACATATAACCCACAATATGCATACATATATATTGTGTAGATAAACTCGTATTAACCAATTACCATGATTTAAGAATACAACTTTATGTTTGATGTTTTTTGTTATTAGTACTGGTCTGCAAGATAATAAAGGGCAGATTCAGACTATTTAGGACAATTAATTGTAACCCCGGAAATGGTAGCTAACAAAATAAGGGCTATGAAGGATAATAAATCACCTGGAGTGGATGGTATTCCACCCAAACTACTATTGGAAATTGTAGAACAAATTAGCATACCAATTGCAACAGTTTTCAACTTGTCATTAGAAGAGGGAGTGGTTCCTTTAGAATGGAAAGAAGCAAACATTATACCGTTATTCAAAAAAGGTTCGAGAAACAAGTCAGAGAACTATAGACCAGTGAGTTTAACATCAGTGATTTGTAAATTATTAGAAAGACTAATTAAAGATCACATGGTGGATTTTCTTGTTAAACAAAACTTGATAAACCCATCTCAACATGGTTTTTTTAAAGCGAGGTCATGCTTAACAAATATGTTATGTTTTTTGGAAGACATCACTAAGTGGGTAGATGAGGGATCACCAGTAGATATCGTCTACTTAGATTTTCAAAAAGCTTTTGACAAAGTACCACATCAAAGATTACTGCTTAAACTAAAGGCCCATGGCATAGGAAATGGTATAATAAACTGGATAGAACAATGGCTGATTGACAGAAGACAATATGTAGTAGTTGATGGGGAGGCTTCAAACTGGAAATCGGTATTGAGGGGGTACCACAGGGATCAGTATTAGGTCCTATATTATTCTTAATATATATCAATGATTTGGATGATGAAATAACAAGCAAGGTGTTGATAATACGCATTTCTGCAAATGTTAGTTACGTGTCGTTCAAGGGACATATTAGAATCAAAGGTCACCCCCAAGATTCTGGCGTGTGTGTTGGATAACACGCGCACGTTTCTGATAGTTACACCGTCAGGAAGAACATTTTCGGTTGCTGATTTTGGTTGGATGGTGATGATCTACGTTTTGTCATCATTCAGTTTTAGCATGTTGGTTTTCATCCATTGACGGATACTGGCAACACAGTGTTTTATTTTCGTGATGGCAATGTCGAGTGGAAATATTATCGCTCAGACTACAATCTTGGAAAAGTTGGATGTCGTCGGCATATAGATGGTAAGCCATGCCATGGTGGCTGAGTAGCGACGCGAGAGGAGTCACATATATAGTGAACAGTAATGGTAAAAGAACTGACCCCTGCGGGACACCGCAAGTGAGCCTGTGAGGTTTAGACCGCTCACCAGCAATCAACACCGTATATTTTCTGTGTTGTAAGTAGGCAATGAACCATGACAAACAGTGATCGTCGACGCCGATGGTGTTGCTCAGTGTGTTTAAAAGAATGGCATGGTCAATTGTATCAAATGCTGCGCTCAGATCAATTAGCAGCAGCACCACACCTTAGCGTTCGTCCATGCACCGAATCACATTGTCATGCACATGCAGAAGCGCAGTTTCAATACCACAGTCCTGTCGGTAGGCTGATTGCAACGGCATATACCGGTTGTTTTCAGGCATGTGTGCAATCAACCGATTTGTTACAATCCTCTCGACTAACTTTGATAAAAAGCACATGTTAAAAATAGGCCGATAGCTTTTCAAAATGTCACTATCAAGACTTGATTTTTTCAGTATGGGTGTGGTGACAGCAACTTTCATTTCATCAGGCATTCATTCCAGCAAACACTTGTTGATGATGTTCGTAATAGGCGTTGTCATGACATCAGAGCGTTATTTTACCAAGTTTGAAGGCATCGGGTCAAGTTTGTATGTCTTCGATGATGACTTGCTCAGTGGTTACGCGGTTTTTTCTTGTGTGACAGACACGGAAGTAGAGAGATGACAGTCTGTGACAGAGTGATCTATGCTCACAAAGTCGGTACTCACATTGTGGACTTCTGGTGCTTGTAGTGTGGTGCGAATACACTGGATTGTGTCGTCAAAGTAGTGTACAAAGTTGTTGGCGAGCGATTCGGCACATAGGTATTGTGCTGTGTTACCCCGATGCAGCAGCTTGTTTGCGATGTTGTAGAATTGCGCTTGGTTCCGGACAATTTTTGCTCGTAATGGATCTTTTTCGCTACAGCGCACATGTTGTTGACTTTCTTTCTTTGCTGTACATACATGTCTCGGTGCACAATTTTGTCCTCCTGTATTGATGTTTAAGCCGCTTACGTTTAGGTTTTACAACTTTGATGTCCGCGTTGCACCATGGCACGTTGTTCTTCACGGTGATGGTGCACTCTATGGCAGAAGCATGTTGGTCGAGTATTGACAACAAAGTATTGTTGTAACGAGAAAATGCCGCTGCTGCCGATTCGCTGGTTTGTTGAACAATCAGATCAGAGCAAGTAATGTCACGGCTGATTTTCTGATGGTTGATAGTTTTCAACTTACGAACAGTCATTGTTCTCTTTGGTGGGACTGTAGTTGTTATAGGTACCGTAAAGATAACGGCGGAGTGGTCAGAATTGACAGAATCATCGCAGGTGGCATCTTCAACAGGCAGCTCACCATATCTCGTTATGATAACATCGAGGATGTGGCCTTTTTCGTGAGGTGCATGGGCAACGTGCTGTTGGTGGTTTGTTGCGGAGAGAAGGTCTTTAATTGGTTTGGTATGTGCACTGGTGGGATTGTCAAAGTGAAAGTGAAGGTCCCCAACGAGTAGCAGCTGACCGGATGTAAATGTGAGGTCATCGAGGAGATCGGCAAACTCCCTCAGAAATACCTGAACATTTGGTGATTTCGGTTTTGGTGGAGGTCTATACACTGTTACAAATCGCAACAGTTCGAGGCCAACTATTACTAAGCAGTTGATCTACTACATGGAAGTGTAGTTGTTGTGCTTCATTACAGTTACAGAGACGGACTCACGGAAGATAATGGCGACGCCTGCGTCTTTGGCGTTGGCTCGCGGTATGTATTTCATAGCGTATCCAGGTGGCACCACATCGGTTCTGACTGCAGTTAATTTCACAGGAATTGTCTTAGTTACTTGGCATTGTGTTCGACCGTCAGTGGTCCCTCTGTGGGTCGGTATTGTGCAAGAAATGCCTAGTTGTTTCAGGTCGTTGTAGACTGCCTTTGTAATACGCTTGAAGGCTTTCGTGGTTTGCTGGCATAGTTGATGCAATAACTAAAATAATTACTGCACAGTCTACTGAAATCACAACCACACGTGAACACGCTGTTGGGTGTAGCTCTCAGCTGATGGCGATGGGGACTGATCACTCATGGCCCTTTTTTCTGGACACGCCTTTTGTCATTAATCCGTCAAAAAAACATGTTTACACTCGATTTCTATATATATATATAGATCTTTACAAACTGTCCGCGTGAGGTCAGTATTCTAGTGGCTTTGCCGTTGACGCAATAAAACAGACACCGTGAGGTGGCGCCACCGTTTGTTGAGTAAATTCGGTGTCATTATTCTTGCGACGAATTGGTCCCAAATAACTCTGGATATCTGAAATAGTGTTTATTAACATTGGAAATATGTATGCCTGTCAAGTAAGTAATACAATATACGTCAACCTGTTTAGAAACTCCACGTGAAATGTAACTAATTAAGTTAGTATTTGTGAAACAAAGTCGCACAACATGTTTGCGAGGTTAAAGTTCTAGTTGACAAGCCACAAGGGGATCCGGTGTAGTGGGCCCAGATTCTCCGCCAGGATTTCGCCTTGTTAGTAACGTGGTTTGCTCTTGAATATAGAGGGGAAGATATAACATAACAAGTCACTGCTTGTATATGTATAGTAATCATAATTGACAGACGTCAGTAATCATGATTGTTTCATCTTGTTGAGGTGTGGTTTCCACTTGACCACTCAGTTGAAGTGTGGTTTCCACTTGACCACTGGTTCTTGGTTGTGGTGATATTTTATTGCCCTAACCCTAGGCCTTGTCCCCACCAGACCTGGTGCCGAGTACATTTTCATGAGTACAAGTACGAGTACTTTGATGATGGATAAGTACGAGTACATTGCTAAAAGCTGAGTACACGTACGAGTGCATTCCCACGAGTACAAGTAAAAGTACGAGTACATTAAAAAATATATAAATATTAAATAATAATGTATTTTAAATTATTAATTAATCTAATTTATATAACTCAGCACAAGTGAATATGCAATGGCAGTTGATAATTTTTTTATGAGGCAAACTAATAAAACCTCTGTTTCATCAACAATGAAATTCACTTCTAATTCTAATTCTAATTATCTACGTCGTAAGGAGCCACTGTTGGCTATGGTTTACGACGGGGTGGGTGCGTATGGTGTTATTGAGTGTTTGAGCCGCAGGATAGGAGACTGAAATCGTTTATGGTCTCAGCCTGGACCTGCGACTCGTTTAGTTTATTCCAGTCTACTATTGTCTTTACGAAGTATGAGTTTTTGAATTGGTCGGTGTGGGATGCAGGTACTATATAGCACCTGGTGTTATTGGTTGTTAGGTGTTGTACAAAGTTTGAGGATACGTGATCTGGAAAATGTTTGGGTTGGATGCGTCTTTTATTTATTTTTTTGGGCCGAAAGTATGTTTCTGCGGGGATGGCTGGGATAGATCCCTCAGCTATTTTGTACATGTATTTGAGTCGTAGATCCCGACGTCTGCTTTGTAGGGTATTGAGTTTTAGGTCTATTAATATGTTTGTCATTGATCCTTCATGTCTGGAGTGGTAGTCGCCGGTAATGAAGCGAGCAGCACGGTGTTGTATACGCTCTAGTTTGTCTATGTCCCCCTGATGGTATGGGTCCCACACTATGGCTCCGTACTCTAAAACAGCGCGCACAAGGGCAATATATGCGGTCCGTTTGTTGTTTATAGGACAGTGTCGTATGTTACGTCTTAGGAAGCCAAGTGTTGAGTTTGCTTTTTTAGTTGTTGTTGCGATGTGGGAGTGCCATTTAAGGTTGTCGGAGATAGAGATACCAAGATAGGGATTACAGTTTACACGTTCTAGGATGATGTTATTTAAGGTGTAGAAATAGTCAGTTTTATGTTTTACACTGAGGATGTAGCATTTGTTTGTATTGAAGTTCATACCCCAGTCCTTTGCCCATGTTTGGAGTTGTTTTAGGCCGTGTTGTAGTGCAATGTGATCGTTGAGTGTTTTGATTTCTCTATATAGTAGGCAGTCATCTGCAAATAGGCGGACTTTAGATTTTACTGATGATGGTAGGTCGTTTATATGACAGAGGAATAGTAGGGGGGCAAGTACAGTGCCTTGTGGGACGCCGGATTTGACGGGTACTTCTCTCGAGGTTTCGCCGTCTAGAACAACTTTCATAGATCTGTCAGTGAGGAAATTTTCTAGCCACTTGAACGTGGTTCCGGTTATGCCATAGTGGGATAGTTTATGGAGGAGTTTTGTGTGGGGGACTGTGTCGAAAGCCTTGCTAAAGTATAATATCGCTATGTCTACTTGAGTTCCAGAGTCGAAAGAAGAGAATAGGTCATGCGTGGTGGTTAGGAGTTGTGTTTCGCAGAAGCCTGCTCTGCCTCTGAAGCCATGGTTTAGGTGTGTTGCATGGGACCGATGTCAGTGAGATGGGGCGGTAGTTTTCTGGTAGGTGCTTATCTCCTTTTTTAAATACAGGTGACACATTTGCTGTGCGCCAGTCTGACGGTAGGTTGCCTGTGTCTATGGATCTCTGGAAGATGTCTCGGAGTGCAGGGGATAGGGTGTCGGCACAGTTCTTAAGGACAGCATTGGGGATCTGGTCAGGGCCACATGCTTTATGTGGTTTAATGGACTTGAGTAATTTACATACTCCGGTGGTGTCAATTTTAATGTCACATATATTGGGGTGTTGTGGGGGATCAAGGTGTGGGGGCGCAGATCTGTCTTCTTTCGTGAAGACACTCTGGAACTGGTCCAGGAGGATCTCCGCCTTTTCCTTACTGTTACACACCAGTGATCCATTCTTTTTCAGGGGAGCTACTCCGATGTTGTCTTGTTTTCTACTTTTGATATAGCGCCAGAATGGCTTTGAGTTGTTTGTTTGGAGGCCTGTGGTGATGGTGTTATTAATAAAGTCCCATTCTGCTTTACGCATACTTCGTCTACATGTTTTCTGTATGAATTTGTAATTTTCCCAGTTGTTTGTTTTCTTAGCTTTATTGTACAGTCTTCTCTTTCGCTTTAGTAGTCTTTGTAGCTTTCTGTTTAGCCATGGGAGATTGGCATTAATTTCAGTGGCATCGAATGATCTTATCATCTATTTGCCATTGCACCGAATGAACATGAGTTGTTCACAGGTTGAGTCTTTCAGGCTGCACCGTTCAGGGCAGAATACTTTCTCGGCTGTGCAGAATACCCTTTCAACTGGGGCTGATGAGGCTGGAATGCTGAGATGGTGAGGGACCAGCTGAGCCGAATGGAGAACCATTCCGGTGATGCCATAGCGTCGTTGTTGGCGATCCAGTAGTATTGTGTGATCTACCGTATCAAATGCGGCGCTTAGATCGATGGGTACAACGATTGTACCTTGTCTACGGTTGAGATAGGTTGGACGTCAAGAGGTTGAGGGTAGTTCTTTTGTGTCGGTGCTCTTGAGACTTATGGTTATTAACTTTTAGGCAGTGTAATCAAGAAAGATGTCGGCACGATTGATAGTAAGATGTCGGTGACTAGCAAGAAACTTTAACATACGAAAGTTGTCAAATTGAGTGTGCTACTGAGATCAATTTGCCACTTCACCCATTATCGCTCATCAGCGGCATGGGCAGGAAAGAGGCTGGTAACGTTGGCCAAGTCCAGGATGTTGCCGCCAACACGAGAGATGCCGGCGATCTCACCGATGATGCCAGTTGCCCTGACCATGAGACGCATACGCCGGTAGTGTGCAATGAGCTGTTGTGCTATGTATTTAACAAAATGGACTTGCTCGTACATGACACTCTAGTAAAGTTATGTACAGACTTTTATGGGTCAAGGGAAATTGAAGCTGCGAAGATGAAGATCTTTAGCTGCTCTGCAATCAGTGAAACTGGGGTAAGGATGATCAAGCGTCAAGGGCCCAGCAAAGACAAAGCAAACATGGAAGACATCCTTCACATACTACATAAATGTATCCCGCAGTCCAGCATGCTACCTAAGTTTGTGGCTTGTGAATTGTCCCGCCTGCCTCCACTAGATGTGTGTAACATTGACTTTGCATTCCTGATACACGAGTTTCAGGGAATGCGTGCCGAAATGTCCTCAATGAGAGAGGAGATCAAGCTTTGTAAGCAAAGCAACATCTCACAGTCTGTATGGGCCAACCGCAGCACCAGTGTGACAAAGCCAGTGCCGTTGGTGGTAGATTTGCCTCCAGTGCCGACTGATGAAGCCGTGAAACCGGCTCTCCCACACAGAAGGAAGAAGGACCTATCACCTAAGGCGCCATCTGCAGGGGCGACAGTAATCACATCGATGAATGGTGTAACTGTTGATTCTCCATGTGGTGCTGAAGAGAGCAAGACCAGTGGTTCCTTTCTTGTCGCATCGTCGACAGCTGTCAGCAAACAGAATGAAAGCTTCACGGTGGTGGAGAAGAAGAAACGTTCAGCTCGGAACAAACACAGTACTGTGATTGGCACCAGAAATGACTCTACATTGAAAGCAAGACCCGGTCGATTCCTGACCATGTTCGTATCGAGGTTGGATCCATGCATGTCACCTAGTGAGTTTGAACAATACATTAAGTGCACTCTTAATGTAACAGCAAAATGCACCCAGCTGGAAACCAAACATGACACCTATGCCTCCTTTAAGGTGGAAGCAATGTGCGATAACACTTCTAACTTCTACGACCCCCAAAGATGGCCTGCTGGTGTATACATCAGGAAATTCTATTTTCGCAAATCGTAAACAATGGCTAACCAACTGGCAAGTTTTAACTGTAACGGGTTCAAGAGCTTTGAACCAAATCTTCACGAACTTCTCAGCAAGTGTGATATACTGTGTTTACAGGAATTGATGCTATTGAAACAGGAATGCATATTATTGAATAGTTGTCATCCAGATTTCTATGGTCATGGTGTGTCTCCTGTGGATGCCACTAGGGGTGTCATAACAGGTCGCCCTTATGGTGGAGTAGGTTTTCTATGGAAAAAATCGTTAGATTCCAGTATATCAATGATTGATTCGGTTTATGACTGGCTTTGTTGTATAAAAATCAGTGATGGTATGAAAGAATACTTTCTTATCAATGTATATTTACCATTTGAAAGCTATGAAAATAGGGATAACTTTAATGACTGTTTAGCTAAACTTAATGTTTTCATTGACAGTATCAATAGTAACTGTATTACTGTTGTGGGGGACTTCAATGCTAATCTTGCTAAACAAACTATGTTTGGTGAAATTCTACAGAGCTACTGCACTGACAATAGCCTCATAATTGTAGATGTGGAGCACCTCCCCGGAGATACATATACATATGTAAGTCCAGCGTGGAGCACTACCTCTTGGTTAGATCATATTATATGTACTTATGATGCAAAAGACTGCATTACTGATATAAAAGTTATGTATGCATGTATTCTGTCTGATCATCATCCAGTGTTATATACAATTACACTCAGTAAGCTGCCTGAAAATGAGGGTAGCACGATAAATGAATCAAATCCGCGTATACAGTGGGATAATCTCTCATCCAGTGAAATAGAATACTATGCAAGATGTATGTGTGAGGGTTTGTGTAATATTGCCTTCCCTGAAGGGATTAAATGTTCCAACGTGAACTGTCATAATCATAGCCATACTGCTGACCTCGACACATTTTATGATGAGATCATTACTGCATTGTCCAAATCAGGTGAAAAAATGTTAAAGCAAGTATCTGGGAAGAGGAAACCGTTTACACCTGGTTGGAACGACCATGTAAAGGATTTACACATGGCAGCTAGAGATGCATATCTTTTATGGAAGGACATTGACAAACCCAGAACGGGTGCTGTTTATGACGTTATGCGGCAGGCTAGGTCCAAATTCAAACATGCACTTAGAGTTTGCAAGAACAAAAAGAATTCCATTATTGCGGATAAAATGACTGAGAAAATGAGTGGAAAAAACGATAGAGGTTTCTGGAGGGAAATCAAAAACTCCACAAACAGTAATGTTAAATTAGCAAACACTGTGGGTGATGTCCATGGCAGCCAAAACATAAGTGGAATGTGGCAAGAACACTACAGTCAAATTTTCAATGTAGTTAGAGGAAGTTGTAGCAAGGAATTTCTTGCTGATCTGTGTCAGGAGCATGCCGTCTTTGACCAAGGTATGAGGGTGACTGTTAATGAAATTAGTGAAATTATCAAAGATTTATCTTACAATAAGTCACCTGGTTTAGACGGCATTACTAGCGAGCACATGAAGTGGGCGGATCGACAGCTGCCAGTTTTATTGGCTATATTGATGTCGGCTATACTTACACACGGTTACGTACCGGGAAATATGCAAAAATCTGTAATTGTTCCCATTATTAAGGATAAAAATAAACGTGTCAGCGACAGAGATAACTATAGACCGATATGTCTGTCTAATGTATTCACAAAAATGGTGGAAAAAATACTGTATAATCGGATGCAAAGTCATCTACGAACTACAAGTAACCAATTTGGGTTCAAACCCAAACATGGGACAGAAATGTGTGTATTTGTGTTGAAGGAGCTCCTTCGATACTACACTAATCATGGGTCATGCATGTATGTTGCCTTCCTTGATGCCTCCAAGGCATTTGACAGGGTGAATCACACAACATTATTTATGAAGCTACTTAAGCTTGGAGTGTCTAAATATTTAATTAAAGTGATATGTCAGTGGTACTGTAATCAGACTATGTGTGTTAAATGGGGTTCGGTATTTTCCAACTTCTCTGTGACTAATGGAGTTAAACAAGGGGGTATGCTATCTCCTTTCTTATTTAATTTATACATGAATGATTTGAGTTTGCTACTGATGAAACTACCCATCGGACGCTGTTGTGGTGATACAACTGTTAATCATCTCATGTATGCTGATGACATTGTACTACTGGCTCCATCGGCTAAGGGGTTGCAAAGACTGCTAGATGTATCATACTATTATGGATGTGACAACGACATATTGTTTAACAGAGTAAAGTCGCAGATAATGTTTTTTGACACAAGACAAACCAGTTTTGAACTAGTTCTTAAGCTTGGTGATGCAGTTCTGAATACAACGAAGGCATACAAATATCTTGGCCATATAATCTGTAATGATCTGTCGGATGAAACGGATATGAAATCCAAAGAAAGGAGTTTGTACGGCAGAAGCAATATTCTACTCAGGAATTTTCACTTTTGTTCAGTGAAGGTGAAGAACAAACTGTTCACATTCTATTGTAGTAATGTGTATTTATGTTCCTTATGGGCTAATTATAGAAAAGCTGCTATGCAGCACTTTATTGTCTCCTATAACAATGCATTTAGAATTATGCACAGCCTAGGTGTAGTGCTAGCCTAATGTTTGTTAGTTCTGACAAGGACTGTTGCAATACTAGATTTAGAAAATGCATGTACAGTTTTATGAGCAGAATATCTGCATCGACAAACAACATTATTGAGAGTATTATACACAGTGATGTTTATACGACCTCTGTATTGCGCAGGAAGTGGATTAGTGCAATATATACACTATAATATACTTTTTATTTTTACTATGGACATAGTGCATATTACATGTATGCTTTTTTGTCTGAAATAAAGATTGATTGATTGATTGATTGATTGATTGATTGATTGATTGATTGATTGATTGATTGATTGATTGATTGATTGATTGATTGATTGATTCAGCCAGAGTTGGAAAACTCAGAACTGCAGTGGGTCACTGTGATGATCTGTACATGGCTGAATGAGGCATTCATCCACCTTTACAATCAGAAATCTGTTGATATTATAAGTTTGCAGTTTATATTTCCTGATCATAGACTACTAGTTGTTGAGAGGGTTAGCATATGTCCACATAACAGGCTCAGCATCCCCTTCGGACGTTTTAGCCAGGCTGCTAGCATGGGATTATACAAGTATAGGAAGCAGTCTGACTTGAGCCACCTTACTTCTATAGAGGAAGACTAGCAGTTCTTGTTCTTAGCAGTTAGCTTTGTCAGCCACTGTCAAGTGGCATGGTCTCCAGACTACATCAAAAGCATTTCCTGTCTAACTGGTGGGTTAACTGCTAATTGGCTCTTTATGGACATCCTGGTGGCTTAATTAAACAAACAGGTTTAGGGCCTGAACTGATAGCCTACAATTATTGTTTGCTTAACAGGGTGTTTCTGACTGAGAAAAGATGATGCCTGTTGCCATGTTTGGGTATCATAGTGATGGTTATCAGAGAATGAGGAACTACTATGTTTAGGGATGGTAAGGTGGTATTCGATTAGAAATAAAAAAATATTAAAAAAATAGTTGAACATTTAAATATTTCAGGAAAGTTGCATTTTATAACCAAATATATTTATTTTCCCCAGTATATATTGAGAAAGTACTCGGATGTATACGTAATGTACTCGTAAAATCTGACTACAATCAGTATGAGTACGAGTACGAGTCCATGACCCACAAGTTTTATGAGTACGAGTACTTCGAAAATGTACTCGAGTACACGAGTACCAAGTACTTCGGCCCCAGGTCTGCTGTCCAGCCGACGGTGATTCTTCTTTGAATCTCCTTGTCTTTGTTTTTGTCTCTGTTACTGTATCACTGTCCCAGATAGACGTAGCTTTCAACGTTCTCATGCTGATATATATATATATATATTGGTGTGTCATTTTCTAACATCACTTTTATCTTTGAGATGTTTATCTTGAGACCTTTGTTTTTCACTTTCATCATCTAGCTCCTGAAGCATGTTTTGTAGTTCTTGCGGTGTAGTAGTGCATATGTTTATGTCATCGGCGAGGCGAAGATGACTGAGATATTCTCTGTCTATCCTCAAGCCTCTGGTTTCCCAGGTCAGTCTTCGGAATATGTTTTAGAGTGTTGCCGTGAACACCTTGGGCGATATGCTGTCACCCTGTCGTACTCCTCTCTCGATGTTGATCTTGTTGCTCTTTTTGTGTAGGTGGACTGTCACCGAGATGTTGGTATAGGTGTCTTTCAGGAGTTCAATGTACACGTTTTCCATCCCCCGTTCTTGAAGGGAGGTCAGTATTGCTTGAGTTTGCACCAAGTCGAAAGCCTACTCGTAGTCGACGAAAACTATGCAGAGCAGGATATTACATTCTCGACACTTCTCTTTCAGTTGATTTACGATGTGTATGTGGTCTGTCATTTAGTACCTGGTACCTGCTTCTAAATCCTGCTTGCTCTCATAGATGGTTTTCATCGAGTGTCTTCTCTAGCGTATTCGTTAGTATCTTTGTGAGTAATTTGTAGATGTTTGATATCAGACATATCGGTCTGTAGTTCTTTAAGTTACTTATTTCCCTTGAAGATTATTACCATCTTTGCCTTCTTCCATGCGGTGGGTATTCGACTTTCTCATAAGCATTTAGTATACAACTTAGCCAATGTCTTCGAGATGGTATCTTCTCCTGCTTTTAATGTTTCAACATTTACATGGTCGTTGCCTGATGTCTTCCCATTCTTCATATCCACCTCCCATGATGTTATCTCTGGTACCTCTTTCAGGTCGGTGTGAATTATGGTATTCTGTTCACTGTCGTATAGCTCGGTGTAGAATTCCTCTATTTGTTTCATGATCATATCTTGGTCTTGTATTTCTCTACCCTGCTTGTCTAAAAGTGTAATCAGTCTGTCTCGGCCTGATGTGCTTAGTATACCTTAGTATAATAGACTCTGTACGACATCTGTACCAGTGGGTTACTGGTTCAAACAGCATGCGTCAGAGAGCAGTGACAGGTGATGTGCTTAGTATACCTTAGTATAATAGACTCTGTACGACATCTGTACCAGTGGGTTACTGATTCAAACAGCATGCGTCAGAGAGCAGTGACAGGTGATGTGCTTAGTATACCTTAGTATAATAGACTCTGTACGACATCTGTACCAGTCGGTTACTGGTTCAAACAGCATGCGTCAGAGAGCAGTGACAGGTTATGTGCTTAGTATACCTTAGTATAATAGACTCTGTACGACATCTGTACCAGTGGGTTACTGGTTCAAACAGCATGCGTCAGAGAGCAGTGACAGGTGATGTGCTTAGTATACCTTAGTATAATAGACTCTGTATGACATCTGTACCAGTGGGTTACTGGTTCAAACAGCATGCGTCAGAGAGCAGTGACAGGTGATGTGCTTAGTATACCTTAGTATAATAGACTCTGTACGACATCTGTACCAGTGGGTTACTGGTTCAAACAGCATGCGTCACAGAGCAGTGACAGGTGATGTACTTAGTATACCTTAGTATAATAGACTCTGTACGACATCTGTACCAGTGGGTTACTGGTTCAAACAGCATGCGTCAGAGAACAGTGACAGGTGATGTGCTTGGTATACCTTAGTATAATAGACTCTGTACGACATCTGTACCAGTGGGTTACTGGTTCAAACAGCATGCGTCAGAGAGCAGTGATAGGTGATGTGCTTACTATACCTTAGTATAATAGACTCTGTACGACATCTGTACCAGTGGGTTACTGGTTCAAACAGCATGCGTCAGACAGCAGTGATAGGTGATGTGCTTAGTATACCTTAGTATAATAGACTCTGTACGACATCTGTACCAGTGGGTTACTGGTTCAAACAGCATGCGTCAGAGAGCAGTGATAGGTGATGTGCTTAGTATACCTTAGTATAATAGACTCTGTACGACATCTGTACCAGTGGGTTACTGGTTCAAACAGCATGCGTCATAGAGCAATGATAGGTGATGTGCTTAGTATACCTTAGTATAATAGACTCTGTACGACATCTGTACCAGTGGGTTACTGGTTCAAACAGTATGCGTCATAGAGCAATGATAGGTGATGTGCTTAGTATACCTTAGTATAATAGACTCTGTACGACATCTGTACCAGTGGTTTACAGGTTCAAACAGCATGCGTCAGAGAGCAGTGATAGGTGATGTGCTTAGTATACCTTAGTATAATAGACTCTGTACCACATCTGTACCAGTGGGTTACTGGTTCAAACAGCATGCGTCAGAGAGCAGTGGTAGGTGATGTGCTTAGTATACCTTAGTATAATAGACTCTGTACGACATCTGTACCAGTCGGTTACTGGTTCAAACAGCATGCGTCAGAGAGCAGTGATAGGTGATGTGCTTAGTATACCTTAGTATAATAGACACTTTACGACACCTGTACCAGTGGGTTACTGGTTCAACCAGCATGCGTCATAGAGCAATGATAGGTGATGTGCTTAGTATACCTTAGTATAATAGACTCTGTACGACATCTGTACCAGTGGTTTACAGGTTCAAACAGCATGCGTCAGAGAGCAGTGATAGGTGATGTGCTTAGTATACCTTAGTATAATAGACTCTGTACGACATCTGTACCAGTGGGTTACTGGTTCAAACAGCATGCGTCAGAGAGCAGTGATAGGTGATGTGCTTAGTATACCTTAGTATAATAGACTCTGTACGACATCTGTACCAGTGGGTTACTGGTTCAAACAGCATGCGTCAGAGAGCAGTGATAGGTGATATGCTTGGTATACCTTAGTATAATAGACTCTGTACGACATCTGTACCAGTGGGTTACTGGTTCAAACAGCATGCGTCAGAGAGCAGTGATAGGTGATGTGCTTACTATACCTTAGTATAATAGACTCTGTACGACATCTGTACCAGTGGGTTACTGGTTCAAACAGCATGCGTCAGACAGCAGTGATAGGTGATGTGCTTAGTATACCTTAGTATAATAGACTCTGTACGACATCTGTACCAGTGGGTTACTGGTTCAAACAGCATGCGTCAGAGAGCAGTGATAGGTGATGTGCTTAGTATACCTTAGTATAATAGACTGTGTACGACATCTGTACCAGTGGGTTACTGGTTCAAACAGCATGCGTCAGAGAGCAGTGATAGGTGATGTGCTTAGTATACCTTACTATAATAGACTCTGTACGACATCTGTACCAGTGGGTTACTGGTTCAAACAGCATGCGTCATAGAGCAATGATAGGTGATGTGCTTAGTATACCTTAGTATAATAGACACTGTACGACACCTGTACCAGTGGGTTACTGGTTCAGACAGCATGCATCAGAGAGCAGTGATAGGTGATGTGCTTAGTATACCTTACTATAATAAACTCTGTACGACACCTGTACCAGTGGGTTACTGGTTCAGACAGCATGCATCAGAGAGCAGTGATAGGTGATGTGCTTAGTATACCTTAGTATAATAGACTCTGTACGACATCTGTACCAGTGGGTTACTGGTTCAAACAGCATGCGTCAGAGAGCAGTGATAGGTGATGTGCTTAGTATACCTTAGTATAATAGACACTGTACGACACCTGTACCAGTGGGTTACTGGTTCAGACAGCATGCATCAGAGAGCAGTGATAGGTGATGTGCTTAGAATACCTTACTATAATAAACTCTGTACGACACCTGTACCAGTGGGTTACTGGTTCAGACAGCATGCATCAGAGAGCAGTGATAGGTGATGTGCTTAGTATACCTTACTATAATAGACTCTGTACGACACCTGTACCAGTGGGTTACTGGTTCAAACAGCATGCGTCAGAGAGCAGTGATAGGTGATGTGCTTAGTATACCTTAGTATAATAGACTCTGTACGACACCTGTACCAGTGGGTTACTGGTTCAAACAGCATGCGTCAGAGAGCAGTGATAGGTGATGTGCTTAGTATACCTTAGTATAATAGACTCTGTACGACATCTGTACCAGTGGGTTACTGGTTCAAACAGCATGCGTCAGAGAGCAGTGATAGGTGATGTGCTTAGTATACCTTAGTATAATAGACTCTGTACGACATCTGTACCAGTGGGTTACTGGTTCAAACAGCATGCGTCAGAGAGCAGTGATAGGTGATGTGCTTGGTATACCTTAGTATAATAGACTCTGTACGACATCTGTACCAGTGGGTTACTGGTTCAAACAGCATGCGTCAGAGAGCAGTGATAGGTGATGTGCTTACTATACCTTAGTATAATAGACTCTGTACGACATCTGTACCAGTGGGTTACTGGTTCAAACAGCATGCGTCAGACAGCAGTGATAGGTGATGTGCTTAGTATACCTTAGTATAATAGACTCTGTACGACATCTGTACCAGTGGGTTACTGGTTCAAACAGCATGCGTCAGAGAGCAGTGATAGGTGATGTGCTTAGTATACCTTAGTATAATAGACTCTGTACGACATCTGTACCAGTGGGTTACTGGTTCAAACAGCATGCGTCAGAGAGCAGTGATAGGTGATGTGCTTAGTATACCTTAGTATAATAGACTCTGTACGACATCTGTACCAGTGGTTTACAGGTTCAAACAGCATGCGTCAGAGAGCAGTGATAGGTGATGTGCTTAGTATACCTTAGTATAATAGACTCTGTACGACATCTGTACCAGTGGGTTACTGGTTCAAACAGCATGCGTCAGAGAGCAGTGATAGGTGATGTGCTTAGTATACCTTAGTATAATAGACTCTGTACGACATCTGTGCCAGTGGGTTACTGGTTCAAACAGCATGCGTCAGAGAGCAGTGATAGGTGATGTGCTTAGTATACCTTAGTATAATAGACTCTGTACGACACCTGTACCAGTGGGTTACTGGTTCAAACAGCATGCGTCAGAGAGCAGTGATAGATGATGTGCTTAGTATACCTTAGTATAATAGACTCTGTACGACACCTGTACCAGTGGGTTACTGGTTCAAACAGCATGCGTCAGAGAGCAGTGATAGGTGATGTGCTTAGTATACCTTAATATAATAGACTCTGTACGACATCTGTACCAGTGGGTTACTGGTTCAAACAGCATGCGTCAGAGAGCAGCGATAGGTGATGTGCTTAGTATACCTTAGTATAATAGACTTTGTACGACATTTGTACCAGTGGGTTACTGGTTCAAACAGCATGCGTCATAGAGCAGTGATAGGTGATGTGCTTAGTATACCTTAGTATAATAGACTCTGTACGACATCTGTACCAGTGGGTTACTTGTTCAAACAGCATGTGTCAGAGAGCAGTAATAGGTGATGTGCTTAGTATACCTTAGTATAATAGACTCTGTACGACATCTGTACCAGTGGGTTACTGGTTCAAACAGCATGCGTCAGAGAGCAATGATAGGTGATGTGCTTAGTATACCTTAGTATAATAGACTCTGTACGACATCTGTACCAGTGGTTTACAGGTTCAAACAGCATGCGTCAGAGAGCAGTGATAGGTGATGTGCTTAGTATACCTTAGTATAATAGACTCTGTACGACATCTGTACCAGTGGGTTACTGGTTCAAACAGCATGCGTCAGAGAGCAGTGATAGGTGATGTGCTTAGTATACCTTAGTATAATAGACTCTGTACGACATCTGTACCAGTGGGTTACTGGTTCAAACAGCATGCGTCAGAGAGCAGTGATAGGTGATATGCTTGGTATACCTTAGTATAATAGACTCTGTACGACATCTGTACCAGTGGGTTACTGGTTCAAACAGCATGCGTCAGAGAGCAGTGATAGGTGATGTGCTTAGTATACCTTAGTATAATAGACTCTGTACGACATCTGTACCAGTGGGTTACTGGTTCAAACAGCATGCGTCAGAGAGCAGTGATAGGTGATATGCTTGGTATACCTTAGTATAATAGACTCTGTACGACATCTGTACCAGTGGGTTACTGGTTCAAACAGCATGCGTCAGAGAGCAGTGATAGGTGATGTGCTTACTATACCTTAGTATAATAGACTCTGTACGACATCTGTACCAGTGGGTTACTGGTTCAAACAGCATGCGTCAGACAGCAGTGATAGGTGATGTGCTTAGTATACCTTAGTATAATAGACTCTGTACGACATCTGTACCAGTGGGTTACTGGTTCAAACAGCATGCGTCAGAGAGCAGTGATAGGTGATGTGCTTAGTATACCTTAGTATAATAGACTCTGTACGACATCTGTACCAGTGGGTTACTGGTTCAAACAGCATGCGTCAGAGAGCAGTGATAGGTGATGTGCTTAGTATACCTTACTATAATAGACTCTGTACGACATCTGTACCAGTGGGTTACTGGTTCAAACAGCATGCGTCATAGAGCAATGATAGGTGATGTGCTTAGTATACCTTAGTATAATAGACACTGTACGACACCTGTACCAGTGGGTTACTGGTTCAGACAGCATGCATCAGAGAGCAGTGATAGGTGATGTGCTTAGTATACCTTACTATAATAAACTCTGTACGACACCTGTACCAGTGGGTTACTGGTTCAGACAGCATGCATCAGAGAGCAGTGATAGGTGATGTGCTTAGTATACCTTAGTATAATAGACTCTGTACGACATCTGTACCAGTGGGTTACTGGTTCAAACAGCATGCGTCAGAGAGCAGTGATAGGTGATGTGCTTAGTATACCTTAGTATAATAGACACTGTACGACACCTGTACCAGTGGGTTACTGGTTCAGACAGCATGCATCAGAGAGCAGTGATAGGTGATGTGCTTAGAATACCTTACTATAATAAACTCTGTACGACACCTGTACCAGTGGGTTACTGGTTCAGACAGCATGCATCAGAGAGCAGTGATAGGTGATGTGCTTAGTATACCTTACTATAATAGACTCTGTACGACACCTGTACCAGTGGGTTACTGGTTCAAACAGCATGCGTCAGAGAGCAGTGATAGGTGATGTGCTTAGTATACCTTAGTATAATAGACTCTGTACGACACCTGTACCAGTGGGTTACTGGTTCAAACAGCATGCGTCAGAGAGCAGTGATAGGTGATGTGCTTAGTATACCTTAGTATAATAGACTCTGTACGACATCTGTACCAGTGGGTTACTGGTTCAAACAGCATGCGTCAGAGAGCAGTGATAGGTGATGTGCTTAGTATACCTTAGTATAATAGACTCTGTACGACATCTGTACCAGTGGGTTACTGGTTCAAACAGCATGCGTCAGAGAGCAGTGATAGGTGATGTGCTTGGTATACCTTAGTATAATAGACTCTGTACGACATCTGTACCAGTGGGTTACTGGTTCAAACAGCATGCGTCAGAGAGCAGTGATAGGTGATGTGCTTACTATACCTTAGTATAATAGACTCTGTACGACATCTGTACCAGTGGGTTACTGGTTCAAACAGCATGCGTCAGACAGCAGTGATAGGTGATGTGCTTAGTATACCTTAGTATAATAGACTCTGTACGACATCTGTACCAGTGGGTTACTGGTTCAAACAGCATGCGTCAGAGAGCAGTGATAGGTGATGTGCTTAGTATACCTTAGTATAATAGACTCTGTACGACATCTGTACCAGTGGGTTACTGGTTCAAACAGCATGCGTCAGAGAGCAGTGATAGGTGATGTGCTTAGTATACCTTAGTATAATAGACTCTGTACGACATCTGTACCAGTGGTTTACAGGTTCAAACAGCATGCGTCAGAGAGCAGTGATAGGTGATGTGCTTAGTATACCTTAGTATAATAGACTCTGTACGACATCTGTACCAGTGGGTTACTGGTTCAAACAGCATGCGTCAGAGAGCAGTGATAGGTGATGTGCTTAGTATACCTTAGTATAATAGACTTTGTACGACATCTATACCAGTGGGTTACTGGTTCAAACAGCATGCGTCATAGAGCAGTGATAGGTGATGTGCTTAGTATACCTTAGTATAATAGACTCTGTACGACATCTGTACCAGTGGGTTACTGGTTCAAACAGCATGCGTCAGAGAGCAGTGATAGGTGATGTGCTTAGTATACCTTAGTATAATAGACTCTGTACGACATCTGTACCAGTGGGTTACTGGTTCAAACAGCATGCGTCAGAGAGCAATGATAGGTGATGTGCTTAGTATACCTTAGTATAATAGACTCTGTACGACATCTGTACCAGTGGTTTACAGGTTCAAACATCATGCGTCAGAGAGCAGTGATAGGTGATGTGCTTAGTATACCTTAGTATAATAGACTCTGTACGACATCTGTACCAGTGGGTTACTGGTTCAAACAGCATGCGTCAGAGAGCAGTGATAGGTGATGTGCTTAGTATACCTTAGTATAATAGACTCTGTACGACATCTGTACCAGTGGGTTACTGGTTCAAACAGCATGCGTCAGAGAGCAGTGATAGGTGATATGCTTGGTATACCTTAGTATAATAGACTCTGTACGACATCTGTACCAGTGGGTTACTGGTTCAAACAGCATGCGTCAGAGAGCAGTGATAGGTGATGTGCTTAGTATACCTTAGTATAATAGACTCTGTACGACATCTGTACCAGTGGGTTACTGGTTCAAACAGCATGCGTCAGAGAGCAGTGATAGGTGATATGCTTGGTATACCTTAGTATAATAGACTCTGTACGACATCTGTACCAGTGGGTTACTGGTTCAAACAGCATGCGTCAGAGAGCAGTGATAGGTGATGTGCTTACTATACCTTAGTATAATAGACTCTGTACGACATCTGTACCAGTGGGTTACTGGTTCAAACAGCATGCGTCAGACAGCAGTGATAGGTGATGTGCTTAGTATACCTTAGTATAATAGACTCTGTACGACATCAGTACCAGTGGGTTACTGGTTCAAACAGCATGCGTCAGAGAGCAGTGATAGGTGATGTGCTTAGTATACCTTAGTATAATAGACTCTGTACGACATCTGTACCAGTGGGTTACTGGTTCAAACAGCATACGTCAGAGAGCAGTGATAGGTGATGTGCTTAGTATACCTTACTATAATAGACTCTGTACGACATCTGTACCAGTGGGTTACTGGTTCAAACAGCATGCGTCATAGAGCAATGATAGGTGATGTGCTTAGTATACCTTAGTATAATAGACACTGTACGACACCTGTACCAGTGGGTTACTGGTTCAGACAGCATGCATCAGAGAGCAGTGATAGGTGATGTGCTTAGTATACCTTACTATAATAAACTCTGTACGACACCTGTACCAGTGGGTTACTGGTTCAGACAGCATGCATCAGAGAGCAGTGATAGGTGATGTGCTTAGTATACCTTAGTATAATAGACTCTGTACGACATCTGTACCAGTGGGTTACTGGTTCAAACAGCATGCGTCAGAGAGCAGTGATAGGTGATGTGCTTAGTATACCTTAGTATAATAGACACTGTACGACACCTGTACCAGTGGGTTACTGGTTCAGACAGCATGCATCAGAGAGCAGTGATAGGTGATGTGCTTAGAATACCTTACTATAATAAACTCTGTACGACACCTGTACCAGTGGGTTACTGGTTCAGACAGCATGCATCAGAGAGCAGTGATAGGTGATGTGCTTAGTATACCTTACTATAATAGACTCTGTACGACACCTGTACCAGTGGGTTACTGGTTCAAACAGCATGCGTCAGAGAGCAGTGATAGGTGATGTGCTTAGTATACCTTAGTATAATAGACTCTGTACGACACCTGTACCAGTGGGTTACTGGTTCAAACAGCATGCGTCAGAGAGCAGTGATAGGTGATGTGCTTAGTATACCTTAGTATAATAGACTCTGTACGACATCTGTACCAGTGGGTTACTGGTTCAAACAGCATGCGTCAGAGAGCAGTGATAGGTGATGTGCTTAGTATACCTTAGTATAATAGACTCTGTACGACATCTGTACCAGTGGGTTACTGGTTCAAACAGCATGCGTCAGAGAGCAGTGATAGGTGATGTGCTTGGTATACCTTAGTATAATAGACTCTGTACGACATCTGTACCAGTGGGTTACTGGTTCAAACAGCATGCGTCAGAGAGCAGTGATAGGTGATGTGCTTACTATACCTTAGTATAATAGACTCTGTACGACATCTGTACCAGTGGGTTACTGGTTCAAACAGCATGCGTCAGACAGCAGTGATAGGTGATGTGCTTAGTATACCTTAGTATAATAGACTCTGTACGACATCTGTACCAGTGGGTTACTGGTTCAAACAGCATGCGTCAGAGAGCAGTGATAGGTGATGTGCTTAGTATACCTTAGTATAATAGACTCTGTACGACATCTGTACCAGTGGGTTACTGGTTCAAACAGCATGCGTCAGAGAGCAGTGATAGGTGATGTGCTTAGTATACCTTAGTATAATAGACTCTGTACGACATCTGTACCAGTGGTTTACAGGTTCAAACTGCATGCGTCAGAGAGCAGTGATAGGTGATGTGCTTAGTATACCTTAGTATAATAGACTCTGTACGACATCTGTACCAGTGGGTTACTGGTTCAAACAGCATGCGTCAGAGAGCAGTGATAGGTGATGTGCTTAGTATACCTTAGTATAATAGACTTTGTACGACATCTATACCAGTGGGTTACTGGTTCAAACAGCATGCGTCATAGAGCAGTGATAGGTGATGTGCTTAGTATACCTTAGTATAATAGACTCTGTACGACATCTGTACCAGTGGGTTACTGGTTCAAACAGCATGCGTCAGAGAGCAGTGATAGGTGATGTGCTTAGTATACGTTAATATAATAGACTCTGTACGACATCTGTACCAGTGGGTTACTGGTTCAACCAGCATGCGTCAGAGAGCAGTGATAGGTGATGTGCTTAGTATACCTTAGTATAATAGACTCTGTACGACACCTGTACCAGTGGGTTACTGGTTCAAACAGCATGCGTCATAGAGCAATGATAGGTGATGTGCTTAGTATACCTTAGTATAATAGACACTGTACGACACCTGTACCAGTGGGTTACTGGTTCAGACAGCATGCATCAGAGAGCAGTGATAGGTGATGTGCTTAGTATACCTTACTATAATAAACTCTGTACGACACCTGTACCAGTGGGTTACTGGTTCAGACAGCATGCATCAGAGAGCAGTGATAGGTGATGTGCTTAGTATACCTTAGTATAATAGACTCTGTACGACATCTGTACCAGTGGGTTACTGGTTCAAACAGCATGCGTCAGAGAGCAGTGATAGGTGATGTGCTTAGTATACCTTAGTATAATAGACACTGTACGACACCTGTACCAGTGGGTTACTGGTTCAGACAGCATGCATCAGAGAGCAGTGATAGGTGATGTGCTTAGAATACCTTACTATAATAAACTCTGTACGACACCTGTACCAGTGGGTTACTGGTTCAGACAGCATGCATCAGAGAGCAGTGATAGGTGATGTGCTTAGTATACCTTACTATAATAGACTCTGTACGACACCTGTACCAGTGGGTTACTGGTTCAAACAGCATGCGTCAGAGAGCAGTGATAGGTGATGTGCTTAGTATACCTTAGTATAATAGACTCTGTACGACACCTGTACTAGTGGGTTACTGGTTCAAACAGCATGCGTCAGAGAGCAGTGATAGGTGATGTGCTTAGTATACCTTAGTATAATAGACTCTGTACGACATCTGTACCAGTGGGTTACTGGTTCAAACAGCATGCGTCAGAGAGCAGTGATAGGTGATGTGCTTAGTATACCTTAGTATAATAGACTCTGTACGACATCTGTACCAGTGGGTTACTGGTTCAAACAGCATGCGTCAGAGAGCAGTGATAGGTGATGTGCTTGGTATACCTTAGTATAATAGACTCTGTACGACATCTGTACCAGTGGGTTACTGGTTCAAACAGCATGCGTCAGAGAGCAGTGATAGGTGATGTGCTTACTATACCTTAGTATAATAGACTCTGTACGACATCTGTACCAGTGGGTTACTGGTTCAAACAGCATGCGTCAGACAGCAGTGATAGGTGATGTGCTTAGTATACCTTAGTATAATAGACTCTGTACGACATCTGTACCAGTGGGTTACTGGTTCAAACAGCATGCGTCAGAGAGCAGTGATAGGTGATGTGCTTAGTATACCTTAATATAATAGACTCTGTACGACATCTGTACCAGTGGGTTACTGGTTCAACCAGCATGCGTCATAGAGCAATGATAGGTGATGTGCTTAGTATACCTTAGTATAATAGACTCTGTACGACACCTGTACCAGTGGGTTACTGGTTCAAACAGCATGCGTCATAGAGCAATGATAGGTGATGTGCTTAGTATACCTTAGTATAATAGACACTGTACGACACCTGTACCAGTGGGTTACTGGTTCAGACAGCATGCATCAGAGAGCAGTGATAGGTGATGTGCTTAGTATACCTTACTATAATAAACTCTGTACGACACCTGTACCAGTGGGTTACTGGTTCAGACAGCATGCATCAGAGAGCAGTGATAGGTGATGTGCTTAGTATACCTTAGTATAATAGACTCTGTACGACATCTGTACCAGTGGGTTACTGGTTCAAACAGCATGCGTCAGAGAGCAGTGATAGGTGATGTGCTTAGTATACCTTAGTATAATAGACACTGTACGACACCTGTACCAGTGGGTTACTGGTTCAGACAGCATGCATCAGAGAGCAGTGATAGGTGATGTGCTTAGAATACCTTACTATAATAAACTCTGTACGACACCTGTACCAGTGGGTTACTGGTTCAGACAGCATGCATCAGAGAGCAGTGATAGGTGATGTGCTTAGTATACCTTACTATAATAGACTCTGTACGACACCTGTACCAGTGGGTTACTGGTTCAAACAGCATGCGTCAGAGAGCAGTGATAGGTGATGTGCTTAGTATACCTTAGTATAATAGACTCTGTACGACACCTGTACTAGTGGGTTACTGGTTCAAACAGCATGCGTCAGAGAGCAGTGATAGGTGATGTGCTTAGTATACCTTAGTATAATAGACTCTGTACGACATCTGTACCAGTGGGTTACTGGTTCAAACAGCATGCGTCAGAGAGCAGTGATAGGTGATGTGCTTAGTATACCTTAGTATAATAGACTCTGTACGACATCTGTACCAGTGGGTTACTGGTTCAAACAGCATGCGTCAGAGAGCAGTGATAGGTGATGTGCTTGGTATACCTTAGTATAATAGACTCTGTACGACATCTGTACCAGTGGGTTACTGGTTCAAACAGCATGCGTCAGAGAGCAGTGATAGGTGATGTGCTTACTATACCTTAGTATAATAGACTCTGTACGACATCTGTACCAGTGGGTTACTGGTTCAAACAGCATGCGTCAGACAGCAGTGATAGGTGATGTGCTTAGTATACCTTAGTATAATAGACTCTGTACGACATCTGTACCAGTGGGTTACTGGTTCAAACAGCATGCGTCAGAGAGCAGTGATAGGTGATGTGCTTAGTATACCTTAATATAATAGACTCTGTACGACATCTGTACCAGTGGGTTACTGGTTCAACCAGCATGCGTCATAGAGCAATGATAGGTGATGTGCTTAGTATACCTTAGTATAATAGACTCTGTACGACATCTGTACCAGTGGTTTACAGGTTCAAACAGCATGCGTCAGAGAGCAGTGATAGGTGATATGCTTAGTATACCTTAGTATAATAGACTCTGTACGACATCTGTACCAGTGGGTTACTGGTTCAAACAGCATGCGTCAGAGAGCAGTGATAGGTGATGTGCTTAGTATACCTTAGTATAATAGACTCTGTACGACATCTGTACCAGTGGGTTACTGGTTCAAACAGCATGCGTCAGAGAGCAGTGATAGGTGATATGCTTGGTATACCTTAGTATAATAGACTCTGTACGACATCTGTACCAGTGGGTTACTGGTTCAAACAGCATGCGTCAGAGAGCAGTGATAGGTGATGTGCTTAGTATACCTTAGTATAATAGACTCTGTACGACACCTGTACCAGTGGGTTACTGGTTCAAACAGCATGCGTCTGAGAGCAGTGATAGGTGATGTGCTTAGTATACCTTAGTATAATAGACTCTGTACGACACCTGTACCAGTGGGTTACTGGTTCAAACAGCATGCGTCAGAGAGCAGTGATAGGTGATGTGCTTAGTATACCTTAGTATAATAGACTCTGTACGACATCTGTACCAGTGGGTTACTGGTTCAAACAGCATGCGTCAGAGAGCAGTGATAGGTGATGTGCTTAGTATACCTTAGTATAATAGACTCTGTACGACATCTGTACCAGTGGGTTACTGGTTCAAACAGCATGCGTCAGAGAGCAGTGATAGGTGATGTGCTTGGTATACCTTAGTATAATAGACTCTGTACGACATCTGTACCAGTGGGTTACTGGTTCAAACAGCATGCGTCAGAGAGCAGTGATAGGTGATGTGCTTACTATACCTTAGTATAATAGACTCTGTACGACATCTGTACCAGTGGGTTACTGGTTCAAACAGCATGCGTCAGACAGCAGTGATAGGTGATGTGCTTAGTATACCTTAGTATAATAGACTCTGTACGACATCTGTACCAGTGGGTTACTGGTTCAAACAGCATGCGTCAGAGAGCAGTGATAGGTGATGTGCTTAGTATACCTTAATATAATAGACTCTGTACGACATCTGTACCAGTGGGTTACTGGTTCAACCAGCATGCGTCATAGAGCAATGATAGGTGATGTGCTTAGTATACCTTAGTATAATAGACTCTGTACGACATCTGTACCAGTGGTTTACAGGTTCAAACAGCATGCGTCAGAGAGCAGTGATAGGTGATATGCTTAGTATACCTTAGTATAATAGACTCTGTACGACATCTGTACCAGTGGGTTACTGGTTCAAACAGCATGCGTCAGAGAGCAGTGATAGGTGATGTGCTTAGTATACCTTAGTATAATAGACTCTGTACGACATCTGTACCAGTGGGTTACTGGTTCAAACAGCATGCGTCAGAGAGCAGTGATAGGTGATATGCTTGGTATACCTTAGTATAATAGACTCTGTACGACATCTGTACCAGTGGGTTACTGGTTCAAACAGCATGCGTCAGAGAGCAGTGATAGGTGATGTGCTTACTATACCTTAGTATAATAGACTCTGTACGACATCTGTACCAGTGGGTTACTGGTTCAAACAGCATGCGTCAGACAGCAGTGATAGGTGATGTGCTTAGTATACCTTAGTATAATAGACTCTGTACGACATCTGTACCAGTGGGTTACTGGTTCAAACAGCATGCGTCAGAGAGCAGTGATAGGTGATGTGCTTAGTATACCTTAGTATAATAGACTCTGTACGACATCTGTACCAGTGGGTTACTGGTTCAAACAGCATGCGTCAGAGAGCAGTGATAGGTGATGTGCTTAGTATACCTTACTATAATAGACTCTGTTCGACATCTGTACCAGTGGGTTACTGGTTCAAACAGCATGCGTCATAGAGCAATGATAGGTGATGTGCTTAGTATACCTTAGTATAATAGACACTGTACGACACCTGTACCAGTGGGTTACTGGTTCAGACAGCATGCATCAGAGAGCAGTGATAGGTGATGTGCTTAGTATACCTTACTATAATAAACTCTGTACGACACCTGTACCAGTGGGTTACTGGTTCAGACAGCATGCATCAGAGAGCAGTGATAGGTGATGTGCTTAGTATACCTTAGTATAATAGACTCTGTACGACATCTGTACCAGTGGGTTACTGGTTCAAACAGCATGCGTCAGAGAGCAGTGATAGGTGATGTGCTTAGTATACCTTAGTATAATAGACACTGTACGACACCTGTACCAGTGGGTTACTGGTTCAGACAGCATGCATCAGAGAGCAGTGATAGGTGATGTGCTTAGAATACCTTACTATAATAAACTCTGTACGACACCTGTACCAGTGGGTTACTGGTTCAGACAGCATGCATCAGAGAGCAGTGATAGGTGATGTGCTTAGTATACCTTACTATAATAGACTCTGTACGACACCTGTACCAGTGGGTTACTGGTTCAAACAGCATGCGTCAGAGAGCAGTGATAGGTGATGTGCTTAGTATACCTTAGTATAATAGACTCTGTACGACACCTTTACCAGTGGGTTACTGGTTCAAACAGCATGCGTCAGAGAGCAGTGATAGGTGATGTGCTTAGTATACCTTAGTATAATAGACTCTGTACGACATCTGTACCAGTGGGTTACTGGTTCAAACAGCATGCGTCAGAGAGCAGTGATAGGTGATGTGCTTAGTATACCTTAGTATAATAGACTCTGTACGACATCTGTACCAGTGGGTTACTGGTTCAAACAGCATGCGTCAGAGAGCAGTGATAGGTGATGTGCTTGGTATACCTTAGTATAATAGACTCTGTACGACATCTGTACCAGTGGGTTACTGGTTCAAACAGCATGCGTCAGAGAGCAGTGATAGGTGATGTGCTTACTATACCTTAGTATAATAGACTCTGTACGACATCTGTACCAGTGGGTTACTGGTTCAAACAGCATGCGTCAGACAGCAGTGATAGGTGATGTGCTTAGTATACCTTAGTATAATAGACTCTGTACGACATCTGTACCAGTGGGTTACTGGTTCAAACAGCATGCGTCAGAGAGCAGTGATAGGTGATGTGCTTAGTATACCTTAATATAATAGACTCTGTACGACATCTGTACCAGTGGGTTACTGGTTCAACCAGCATGCGTCATAGAGCAATGATAGGTGATGTGCTTAGTATACCTTAGTATAATAGACTCTGTACGACATCTGTACCAGTGGTTTACAGGTTCAAACAGCATGCGTCAGAGAGCAGTGATAGGTGATATGCTTAGTATACCTTAGTATAATAGACTCTGTACGACATCTGTACCAGTGGGTTACTGGTTCAAACAGCATGCGTCAGAGAGCAGTGATAGGTGATGTGCTTAGTATACCTTAGTATAATAGACTCTGTACGACATCTGTACCAGTGGGTTACTGGTTCAAACAGCATGCGTCAGAGAGCAGTGATAGGTGATATGCTTGGTATACCTTAGTATAATAGACTCTGTACGACATCTGTACCAGTGGGTTACTGGTTCAAACAGCATGCGTCAGAGAGCAGTGATAGGTGATGTGCTTACTATACCTTAGTATAATAGACTCTGTACGACATCTGTACCAGTGGGTTACTGGTTCAAACAGCATGCGTCAGACAGCAGTGATAGGTGATGTGCTTAGTATACCTTAGTATAATAGACTCTGTACGACATCTGTACCAGTGGGTTACTGGTTCAAACAGCATGCGTCAGAGAGCAGTGATAAGTGATGTGCTTAGTATACCTTAGTATAATAGACTCTGTACGACATCTGTACCAGTGGGTTACTGGTTCAAACAGCATGCGTCAGAGAGCAGTGATAGGTGATGTGCTTAGTATACCTTACTATAATAGACTCTGTTCGACATCTGTACCAGTGGGTTACTGGTTCAAACAGCATGCGTCATAGAGCAATGATAGGTGATGTGCTTAGTATACCTTAGTATAATAGACACTGTACGACACCTGTACCAGTGGGTTACTGGTTCAGACAGCATGCATCAGAGAGCAGTGATAGGTGATGTGCTTAGTATACCTTACTATAATAAACTCTGTACGACACCTGTACCAGTGGGTTACTGGTTCAGACAGCATGCATCAGAGAGCAGTGATAGGTGATGTGCTTAGTATACCTTAGTATAATAGACTCTGTACGACATCTGTACCAGTGGGTTACTGGTTCAAACAGCATGCGTCAGAGAGCAGTGATAGGTGATGTGCTTAGTATACCTTAGTATAATAGACACTGTACGACACCTGTACCAGTGGGTTACTGGTTCAGACAGCATGCATCAGAGAGCAGTGATAGGTGATGTGCTTAGAATACCTTACTATAATAAACTCTGTACGACACCTGTACCAGTGGGTTACTGGTTCAGACAGCATGCATCAGAGAGCAGTGATAGGTGATGTGCTTAGTATACCTTACTATAATAGACTCTGTACGACACCTGTACCAGTGGGTTACTGGTTCAAACAGCATGCGTCAGAGAGCAGTGATAGGTGATGTGCTTAGTATACCTTAGTATAATAGACTCTGTACGACACCTTTACCAGTGGGTTACTGGTTCAAACAGCATGCGTCAGAGAGCAGTGATAGGTGATGTGCTTAGTATACCTTAGTATAATAGACTCTGTACGACATCTGTACCAGTGGGTTACTGGTTCAAACAGCATGCGTCAGAGAGCAGTGATAGGTGATGTGCTTAGTATACCTTAGTATAATAGACTCTGTACGACATCTGTACCAGTGGGTTACTGGTTCAAACAGCATGCGTCAGAGAGCAGTGATAGGTGATGTGCTTGGTATACCTTAGTATAATAGACTCTGTACGACATCTGTACCAGTGGGTTACTGGTTCAAACAGCATGCGTCAGAGAGCAGTGATAGGTGATGTGCTTACTATACCTTAGTATAATAGACTCTGTACGACATCTGTACCAGTGGGTTACTGGTTCAAACAGCATGCGTCAGACAGCAGTGATAGGTGATGTGCTTAGTATACCTTAGTATAATAGACTCTGTACGACATCTGTACCAGTGGGTTACTGGTTCAAACAGCATGCGTCAGAGAGCAGTGATAGGTGATGTGCTTAGTATACCTTAGTATAATAGACTCTGTACGACATCTGTACCAGTGGGTTACTGGTTCAAACAGCATGCGTCAGAGAGCAGTGATAGGTGATGTGCTTAGTATACCTTAGTATAATAGACTCTGTACGACATCTGTACCAGTGGTTTACAGGTTCAAACAGCATGCGTCAGAGAGCAGTGATAGGTGATGTGCTTAGTATACCTTAGTATAATAGACTCTGTACGACATCTGTACCAGTGGGTTACTGGTTCAAACAGCATGCGTCAGAGAGCAGTGATAGGTGATGTGCTTAGTATACCTTAGTATAATAGACTTTGTACGACATCTATACCAGTGGGTTACTGGTTCAAACAGCATGCGTCATAGAGCAGTGATAGGTGATGTGCTTAGTATACCTTAGTATAATAGACTCTGTACGACATCTGTACCAGTGGGTTACTGGTTCAAACAGCATGCGTCAGAGAGCAGTGATAGGTGATGTGCTTAGTATACGTTAATATAATAGACTCTGTACGACATCTGTACCAGTGGGTTACTGGTTCAACCAGCATGCGTCAGAGAGCAGTGATAGGTGATGTGCTTAGTATACCTTAGTATAATAGACTCTGTACGACACCTGTACCAGTGGGTTACTGGTTCAAACAGCATGCGTCATAGAGCAATGATAGGTGATGTGCTTAGTATACCTTAGTATAATAGACACTGTACGACACCTGTACCAGTGGGTTACTGGTTCAGACAGCATGCATCAGAGAGCAGTGATAGGTGATGTGCTTAGTATACCTTACTATAATAAACTCTGTACGACACCTGTACCAGTGGGTTACTGGTTCAGACAGCATGCATCAGAGAGCAGTGATAGGTGATGTGCTTAGTATACCTTAGTATAATAGACTCTGTACGACATCTGTACCAGTGGGTTACTGGTTCAAACAGCATGCGTCAGAGAGCAGTGATAGGTGATGTGCTTAGTATACCTTAGTATAATAGACACTGTACGACACCTGTACCAGTGGGTTACTGGTTCAGACAGCATGCATCAGAGAGCAGTGATAGGTGATGTGCTTAGAATACCTTACTATAATAAACTCTGTACGACACCTGTACCAGTGGGTTACTGGTTCAGACAGCATGCATCAGAGAGCAGTGATATGTGATGTGCTTAGTATACCTTACTATAATAGACTCTGTACGACACCTGTACCAGTGGGTTACTGGTTCAAACAGCATGCGTCAGAGAGCAGTGATAGGTGATGTGCTTAGTATACCTTAGTATAATAGACTCTGTACGACACCTGTACCAGTGGGTTACTGGTTCAAACAGCATGCGTCAGAGAGCAGTGATAGGTGATGTGCTTAGTATACCTTAGTATAATAGACTCTGTACGACATCTGTACCAGTGGGTTACTGGTTCAAACAGCATGCGTCAGAGAGCAGTGATAGGTGATGTGCTTAGTATACCTTAGTATAATAGACTCTGTACGACATCTGTACCAGTGGGTTACTGGTTCAAACAGCATGCGTCAGAGAGCAGTGATAGGTGATGTGCTTGGTATACCTTAGTATAATAGACTCTGTACGACATCTGTACCAGTGGGTTACTGGTTCAAACAGCATGCGTCAGAGAGCAGTGATAGGTGATGTGCTTACTATACCTTAGTATAATAGACTCTGTACGACATCTGTACCAGTGGGTTACTGGTTCAAACAGCATGCGTCAGACAGCAGTGATAGGTGATGTGCTTACTATACCTTAGTATAATAGACTCTGTACGACATCTGTACCAGTGGGTTACTGGTTCAAACAGCATGCGTCAGAGAGCAGTGATAGGTGATGTGCTTAGTATACCTTAGTATAATAGACTCTGTACGACATCTGTACCAGTGGGTTACTGGTTCAAACAGCATGCGTCAGAGAGCAGTGATAGGTGATGTGCTTAGTATACCTTAGTATAATAGACTCTGTACGACATCTGTACCAGTGGTTTACAGGTTCAAACAGCATGCGTCAGAGAGCAGTGATAGGTGATGTGCTTAGTATACCTTAGTATAATAGACTCTGTACGACATATGTACCAGTGGGTTACTGGTTCAAACAGCATGCGTCAGAGAGCAGTGATAGGTGATGTGCTTAGTATACCTTAGTATAATAGACTCTGTACGACATCTGTGCCAGTGGGTTACTGGTTCAAACAGCATGCGTCAGAGAGCAGTGATAGGTGATGTGCTTAGTATACCTTAGTATAATAGACTCTGTACGACACCTGTACCAGTGGGTTACTGGTTCAAACAGCATGCGTCAGAGAGCAGTGATAGATGATGTGCTTAGTATACCTTAGTATAATAGACTCTGTACGACACCTGTACCAGTGGGTTACTGGTTCAAACAACATGCGTCAGAGAGCAGTGATAGGTGATGTGCTTAGTATACCTTAATATAATAGACTCTGTACGACATCTGTACCAGTGGGTTACTGGTTCAAACAGCATGCGTCAGAGAGCAGTGATAGGTGATGTGCTTAGTATACCTTAGTATAATAGACTTTGTACGACATCTATACCAGTGGGTTACTGGTTCAAACAGCATGCGTCATAGAGCAGTGATAGGTGATGTGCTTAGTATACCTTAGTATAATAGACTCTGTACGACATCTGTACCAGTGGGTTACTGGTTCAAACAGCATGCGTCAGAGAGCAGTGATAGGTGATGTGCTTAGTATACGTTAATATAATAGACTCTGTACGACATCTGTAACAGTGGGTTACTGGTTCAACCAGCATGCGTCAGAGAGCAGTGATAGGTGATGTGCTTAGTATACCTTAGTATAATAGACTCTGTACGACACCTGTACCAGTCGGTTACTGGTTCAGACAGCATGCGTCAGATAGCAGTGATAGGTGATGTGCTTAGTATACCTTAGTATAATAGACTCTGTACGACACCTGTACCAGTGGGTTACTGGTTCAAACAGCATGCGTCAGAGAGCAGTGATAAGTGATGTGCTTAGTATACCTTAGTATAATAGACTCTGTACAACATATGTACCAGTGGGTTACTGGTTCAAACAGCATGCGTCAGAGAGCAGTGACAGGTGATGTGCTTAGTATACCTTAGTATAATAGACTCTGTACGACATCTGTACCAGTGGGTTACTAGTTCAAACAGCATGCGTCAGAGAGCAGTGACAGGTGATGTGCTTAGTATACCTTAGTATAATAGACTCTGTACGACATCTGTACCAGTGGGTTACTGGTTCAAACAGCATGCGTCAGAGAGCAGTGACAGGTGATGTGCTTAGTATACCTTAGTATAATAGACTCTGTATGACATCTGTACCAGTGGGTTACTGGTTCAAACAGCATGCGTCAGAGAGCAGTGACAGGTGATGTGCTTAGTATACCTTAGTATAATAGACTCTGTACGACATCTGTACCAGTGGGTTACTGGTTCAAACAGCATGCGTCAGAGAGCAGTGATAGGTGATGTGCTTAGTATACCTTAGTATAATAGACTCTGTACGACATCTGTACCAGTGGGTTACTGGTTCAAACAGCATGCGTCAGAGAGCAGTGATAGGTGATGTGCTTAGTATACCTTAGTATAATAGACTCTGTACGACATCTGTACCAGTGGGTTACTGGTTCAAACAGCATGCGTCATAGAACAATGATAGGTGATGTGCTTAGTATACCTTAGTATAATAGACTCTGTACGACATCTGTACCAGTGGGTTACTGGTTCAAACAGTATGCGTCATAGAGCAATGATAGGTGATGTGCTTAGTATACCTTAGTATAATAGACTCTGTACGACATCTGTACCAGTGGTTTACAGGTTCAAACAGCATGCGTCAGAGAGCAATGATAGGTGATGTGCTTAGTATACCTTAGTATAATAGACTCTGTACGACATCTGTACCAGTGGGTTACTGGTTCAAACAGCATGCGTCAGAGAGCAGTGATAGGTGATGTGCTTAGTATACCTTAGTATAATAGACTCTGTACGACATCTGTACCAGTCGGTTACTGGTTCAAACAGCATGCGTCAGAGAGCAGTGATAGGTGATGTGCTTAGTATACCTTAGTATAATAGACTCTGTACGACACCTGTACCAGTGGGTTACTGGTTCAGACAGCATGCATCAGAGAGCAGTGATAGGTGATGTGCTTAGTATACCTTAGTATAATAGACTCTGTACGACACCTGTACCAGTGGGTTACTCGTTCAAACAGCATGCGTCAGAGAGCAGTGATAGGTGATGTGCTTAGTATACCTTAGTATAATAGACTCTGTACGACATCTGTACCAGTGGGTTACTGGTTCAAACAGCATGCGTCAGAGAGCAGTGACAGGTGATGTGCTTAGTATACCTTAGTATAATAGACTCTGTACGACATCTGTACCAGTGGGTTACTGGTTCAAACAGCATGCGTCAGAGAGCAGTGACAGGTGATGTGCTTAGTATATCTTAGTATAATAGACTCTGTACGACATCTGTACCAGTGGGTTACTGGTTCAAACAGCATGCATCAGAGAGCAGTGATAGGTGATGTGCTTACTATACCTTAGTATAATAGACTCTGTACGACATCTGTACCAGTGGGTTACTGGTTCAAACAGCATGCGTCAGACAGCAGTGATAGGTGATGTGCTTAGTATACCTTAGTATAATAGACTCTGTACGACATCTGTACCAGTGGGTTACTGGTTCAAACAGCATGCGTCAGAGAGCAGTGATAGGTGATGTGCTTAGTATACCTTAGTATAATAGACTCTGTACGACATCTGTACCAGTGGGTTACTGGTTCAAACAGCATGCGTCAGAGAGCAGTGATAGGTGATGTGCTTAGTATACCTTAGTATAATAGACTCTGTACGACATCTGTACCAGTCGGTTACTGGTTCAAACAGCATGCGTCAGAGAGCATTGATAGGTGATGTGCTTAGTATACCTTAGTATAATAGACTCTGTACGACACCTGTACCAGTGGGTTACTGGTTCAGACAGCATGCATCAGAGAGCATTGATAGGTGATGTGCTTAGTATACCTTAGTATAATAGACTCTGTACGACACCTGTACCAGTGGGTTACTGGTTCAAACAGCATGCGTCAGAGAGCAGTGATAGATGATGTGCTTAGTATACCTTAGTATAATAGACTCTGTACGACACCTGTACCAGTGGGTTACTGGTTCAAACAACATGCGTCAGAGAGCAGTGATAGGTGATGTGCTTAGTATACCTTAATATAATAGACTCTGTACGACATCTGTACCAGTGGGTTACTGGTTCAAACAGCATGCGTCAGAGAGCAGTGATAGGTGATGGGCTTAGTATACCTTAGTATAATAGACTTTGTACGACATCTATACCAGTGGGTTACTGGTTCAAACAGCATGCGTCATAGAGCAGTGATAGGTGATGTGCTTAGTGTACCTTAGTATAATAGACTCTGTACGACATCTGTACCAGTGGGTTACTGGTTCAAACAGCATGCGTCAGAGAGCAGTGATAGGTGATGTGCTTAGTATACGTTAATATAATAGACTCTGTACGACATCTGTACCAGTGGGTTACTGGTTCAACCAGCATGCGTCAGAGAGCAGTGATAGGTGATGTGCTTAGTATACCTTAGTATAATAGACTCTGTACGACACCTGTACCAGTCGGTTACTGGTTCAGACAGCATGCGTCAGATAGCAGTGATAGGTGATGTGCTTAGTATACCTTAGTATAATAGACTCTGTACGACACCTGTACCAGTGGGTTACTGGTTCAAACAGCATGCGTCAGAGAGCAGTGATAAGTGATGTGCTTAGTATACCTTAGTATAATAGACTCTGTACAACATATGTACCAGTGGGTTACTGGTTCAAACAGCATGCGTCAGAGAGCAGTGACAGGTGATGTGCTTAGTATACCTTAATATAATAGACTCTGTACGACATCTGTACCAGTGGGTTACTAGTTCAAACAGCATGCGTCAGAGAGCAGTGACAGGTGATGTGCTTAGTATACCTTAGTATAATAGACTCTGTACGACATCTGTACCAGTGGGTTACTGGTTCAAACAGCATGCGTCAGAGAGCAGTGACAGGTGATGTGCTTAGTATACCTTAGTATAATAGACTCTGTATGACATCTGTACCAGTGGGTTACTGGTTCAAACAGCATGCGTCAGAGAGCAGTGACAGGTGATGTGCTTAGTATACCTTAGTATAATAGACTCTGTACGACATCTGTACCAGTGGGTTACTGGTTCAAACAGCATGCGTCAGAGAGCAGTGATAGGTGATGTGCTTAGTATACCTTAGTATAATAGACTCTGTACGACATCTGTACCAGTGGGTTACTGGTTCAAACAGCATGCGTCAGAGAGCAGTGATAGGTGATGTGCTTAGTATACCTTAGTATAATAGACTCTGTACGACATCTGTACCAGTGGGTTACTGGTTCAAACAGCATGCGTCATAGAACAATGATAGGTGATGTGCTTAGTATACCTTAGTATAATAGACTCTGTACGACATCTGTACCAGTGGGTTACTGGTTCAAACAGTATGCGTCATAGAGCAATGATAGGTGATGTGCTTAGTATACCTTAGTATAATAGACTCTGTACGACATCTGTACCAGTGGTTTACAGGTTCAAACAGCATGCGTCAGAGAGCAGTGATAGGTGATGTGCTTAGTATACCTTAGTATAATAGACTCTGTACGACATCTGTACCAGTGGGTTACTGGTTCAAACAGCATGCGTCAGAGAGCAGTGACAGGTGATGTGCTTAGTATACCTTAGTATAATAGACTCTGTACGACATCTGTACCAGTGGGTTACTGGTTCAAACAGCATGCGTCAGAGAGCAGTGACAGGTGATGTGCTTAGTATATCTTAGTATAATAGACTCTGTACGACATCTGTACCAGTGGGTTACTGGTTCAAACAGCATGCATCAGAGAGCAGTGATAGGTGATGTGCTTACTATACCTTAGTATAATAGACTCTGTACGACATCTGTACCAGTGGGTTACTGGTTCAAACAGCATGCGTCAGACAGCAGTGATAGGTGATGTGCTTAGTATACCTTAGTATAATAGACTCTGTACGACATCTGTACCAGTGGGTTACTGGTTCAAACAGCATGCGTCAGAGAGCAGTGATAGGTGATGTGCTTAGTATACCTTAGTATAATAGACTCTGTACGACATCTGTACCAGTGGGTTACTGGTTCAAACAGCATGCGTCAGAGAGCAGTGATAGGTGATGTGCTTAGTATACCTTAGTATAATAGACTCTGTACGACATCTGTACCAGTCGGTTACTGGTTCAAACAGCATGCGTCAGAGAGCATTGATAGGTGATGTGCTTAGTATACCTTAGTATAATAGACTCTGTACGACACCTGTACCAGTGGGTTACTGGTTCAGACAGCATGCATCAGAGAGCATTGATAGGTGATGTGCTTAGTATACCTTAGTATAATAGACTCTGTACGACACCTGTACCAGTGGGTTACTGGTTCAAACAGCATGCGTCAGAGAGCAGTGATAGATGATGTGCTTAGTATACCTTAGTATAATAGACTCTGTACGACACCTGTACCAGTGGGTTACTGGTTCAAACAACATGCGTCAGAGAGCAGTGATAGGTGATGTGCTTAGTATACCTTAATATAATAGACTCTGTACGACATCTGTACCAGTGGGTTACTGGTTCAAACAGCATGCGTCAGAGAGCAGTGATAGGTGATGTGCTTAGTATACCTTAGTATAATAGACTTTGTACGACATCTATACCAGTGGGTTACTGGTTCAAACAGCATGCGTCATAGAGCAGTGATAGGTGATGTGCTTAGTATACCTTAGTATAATAGACTCTGTACGACATCTGTACCAGTGGGTTACTGGTTCAAACAGCATGCGTCAGAGAGCAGTGATAGGTGATGTGCTTAGTATACGTTAATATAATAGACTCTGTACGACATCTGTACCAGTGGGTTACTGGTTCAACCAGCATGCGTCAGAGAGCAGTGATAGGTGATGTGCTTAGTATACCTTAGTATAATAGACTCTGTACGACACCTGTACCAGTCGGTTACTGGTTCAGACAGCATGCGTCAGATAGCAGTGATAGGTGATGTGCTTAGTATACCTTAGTATAATAGACTCTGTACGACACCTGTACCAGTGGGTTACTGGTTCAAACAGCATGCGTCAGAGAGCAGTGATAAGTGATGTGCTTAGTATACCTTAGTATAATAGACTCTGTACAACATATGTACCAGTGGGTTACTGGTTCAAACAGCATGCGTCAGAGAGCAGTGACAGGTGATGTGCTTAGTATACCTTAGTATAATAGACTCTGTACGACATCTGTACCAGTGGGTTACTAGTTCAAACAGCATGCGTCAGAGAGCAGTGACAGGTGATGTGCTTAGTATACCTTAGTATAATAGACTCTGTATGACATCTGTACCAGTGGGTTACTGGTTCAAACAGCATGCGTCAGAGAGCAGTGATAGGTGATGTGCTTAGTATACCTTAGTATAATAGACTCTGTACGACATCTGTACCAGTGGGTTACTGGTTCAAACAGCATGCGTCAGAGAGCAGTGATAGGTGATGTGCTTAGTATACCTTAGTATAATAGACTCTGTACGACATCTGTACCAGTGGGTTACTGGTTCAAACAGCATGCGTCATAGAACAATGATAGGTGATGTGCTTAGTATACCTTAGTATAATAGACTCTGTACGACATCTGTACCAGTGGGTTACTGGTTCAAACAGTATGCGTCATAGAGCAATGATAGGTGATGTGCTTAGTATACCTTAGTATAATAGACTCTGTACGACATCTGTACCAGTGGTTTACAGGTTCAAACAGCATGCGTCAGAGAGCAGTGATAGGTGATGTGCTTAGTATACCTTAGTATAATAGACTCTGTACGACATCTGTACCAGTGGGTTACTGGTTCAAACAGCATGCGTCAGAGAGCAGTGATAGGTGATGTGCTTAGTATACCTTAGTATAATAGACTCTGTACGACATCTGTACCAGTCGGTTACTGGTTCAAACAGCATGCGTCAGAGAGCAGTGATAGGTGATGTGCTTAGTATACCTTAGTATAATAGACTCTGTACGACACCTGTACCAGTGGGTTACTGGTTCAGACAGCATGCATCAGAGAGCAGTGATAGGTGATGTGCTTAGTATACCTTAGTATAATAGACTCTGTACGACACCTGTACCAGTGGGTTACTCGTTCAAACAGCATGCGTCAGAGAGCAGTGATAGGTGATGTGCTTAGTATACCTTAGTATAATAGACTCTGTACGACATCTGTACCAGTGGGTTACTGGTTCAAACAGCATGCGTCAGAGAGCAGTGACAGGTGATGTGCTTAGTATACCTTAGTATAATAGACTCTGTACGACATCTGTACCAGTGGGTTACTGGTTCAAACAGCATGCGTCAGAGAGCAGTGACAGGTGATGTGCTTAGTATATCTTAGTATAATAGACTCTGTACGACATCTGTACCAGTGGGTTACTGGTTCAAACAGCATGCATCAGAGAGCAGTGATAGGTGATGTGCTTACTATACCTTAGTATAATAGACTCTGTACGACATCTGTACCAGTGGGTTACTGGTTCAAACAGCATGCGTCAGACAGCAGTGATAGGTGATGTGCTTAGTATACCTTAGTATAATAGACTCTGTACGACATCTGTACCAGTGGGTTACTGGTTCAAACAGCATGCGTCAGAGAGCAGTGATAGGTGATGTGCTTAGTATACCTTAGTATAATAGACTCTGTACGACATCTGTACCAGTGGGTTACTGGTTCAAACAGCATGCGTCAGAGAGCAGTGATAGGTGATGTGCTTAGTATACCTTAGTATAATAGACTCTGTACGACATCTGTACCAGTCGGTTACTGGTTCAAACAGCATGCGTCAGAGAGCATTGATAGGTGATGTGCTTAGTATACCTTAGTATAATAGACTCTGTACGACACCTGTACCAGTGGGTTACTGGTTCAGACAGCATGCATCAGAGAGCATTGATAGGTGATGTGCTTAGTATACCTTAGTATAATAGACTCTGTACGACACCTGTACCAGTGGGTTACTGGTTCAAACAGCATGCGTCAGAGAGCAGTGATAGGTGATGTGCTTAGTATACCTTAGTATAATAGACTCTGTACGACACCTGTACCAGTGGGTTACTGGTTCAAACAGCATGCGTCAGAGAGCAGTGATAGGTGATGTGCTTAGTATACCTTAATATAATAGACTCTGTACGACATCTGTACCAGTGGGTTACTGGTTCAAACAGCATGCGTCAGAGAGCAGTGATAGGTGATGTGCTTAGTATACCTTAGTATAATAGACTTTGTACGACATCTGTACCAGTGGGTTACTGGTTCAAACAGCATGCGTCATAGAGCAGTGATAGGTGATGGGCTTAGTATACCTTAGTATAATAGACTCTGTACGACATCTGTACCAGTGGGTTACTGGTTCAAACAGCATGCGTCAGAGAGCAGTAATAGGTGATGTGCTTAGTATACCTTAGTATAATAGACTCTGTACGACATCTGTACCAGTGGGTTACTGGTTCAAACAGCATGCGTCAGAGAGCAGTGATAGGTGATGTGCTTAGTATACCTTAATATAATAGACTCTGTACGACATCTGTACCAGTGGGTTACTGGTTCAACCAGCATGCGTCAGAGAGCAGTGATAGGTGATGTGCTTAGTATACCTTAGTATAATAGACTCTGTACGACACCTGTACCAGTCGGTTACTGGTTCAGACAGCATGCGTCAGAGAGCAGTGATAGGTGATGTGCTTAGTATACCTTAGTATAATAGACTCTGTACGACATCTGTACCAGTGGGTTACTGGTTCAAACAGCATGCGTCAGAGAGCAGTGATAGGTGATGTGCTTAGTATACCTTAATATAATAGACTCTGTACGACATCTGTACCAGTGGGTTACTGGTTCAACCAGCATGCGTCAGAGAGCAGTGATAGGTGATGTGCTTAGTATACCTTAGTATAATAGACTCTGTACGACACCTGTACCAGTCGGTTACTGGTTCAGACAGCATGCGTCAGAGAGCAGTGATAGGTGATGTGCTTAGTATACCTTAGTATAATAGACTCTGTACGACACCTGTACCAGTCGGTTACTGGTTCAAACAGCATGCGTCAGATAGCAGTGATAGGTGATGTGCTTAGTATACCTTAGTATAATAGACTCTGTACGACACCTGTACCAGTGGGTTTCTGGTTCAAACAGCATGCGTCAGAGAGCAGTGATAAGTGATGTGCTTAGTATACCTTAGTATAATAGACTCTGTACAACATCTGTACCAGTGGGTTACTGGTTCAAACAGCATGCGTCAGAGAGCAGTGACAGGTGATGTGCTTAGTATACCTTAGTATAATAGACTCTGTACGATATCTGAACCAGTGGGTTACTGGTTCAAACAGCATGCGTCAGAGAGTAGTGACATGTGATGTGCTTAGTATACCTTATATTCCCTGGGCCAGGAGCTAGGCCTATAATTAGAACAGCACCACCTCCCAAAATTATAGCAGGCAGTGGACTAGAATGATGCTATTTATTGACATCGTCTGGTCGTAGTAGCGCATGTGGCTAATTGTGTCTGGTGTGACTAGTGAACACAATTCGGGGTTGCGTTTTGACGTCATGGATAAATTAAAACCACGTGGCGGTTTGTTTGTCGGGCAGAATGCTCTCGCTACAGGCGCGCAACACGGGAAATTCGTGTTTTTATTTTGGCGCTCCCGTGAAATATACTTCACAATGCCATCAAGTTGTTGTGATGGTGGATGTACAAATCGTTTATCAAACATGTGTACTGTTAGATTTTATAGAATACCACTTGATTGTGGAATAAGAGCGAAATGGATCACAACTACCCATCAAATGCATTGGATGCCCAAAGAACACACCAGGATTTGTAACCAACACTTCTGCACACGTGTTATTAAACAAATCAAGGAATTTTGTGGGTGTAATTATAGATATACATCTAAACTGGAAAAAAACACTAAAAAATATCAAATGCCGTTGTTAAACAAATTGAAACGTGTTACCTCTCTATATTAAAATAACATATAATTCTTTAATAGTGCTACACATTAAGTATTGCATCAATGGGGGCTTTCAATCAAATAGAATAATAAAACTTAAAAAAGCCCTGAGAATTATCACCTTAAGTAATTATATTTCCCACTCAGAACCACTTCACAAAAAACACACCTGTTAAAAGTAGATGACATCCTTAAATTACAACAAATAAAATGTTACTATAAATATTTACACAATGACCAGTTTATTTACAAAACTGGTGGATAATGTTTAACTATGAGGTACATAATCATGATACAAGAGTCAAGAATAAACTATACACTTATAAAATTAAACATGAATTTGCAAAGAAATGTCTTAGGCATAATTTGCCACTTTTACACAATAACATTCCCGATATAGTAAAAGAAAATCTTACTACACATAGTTCATAAGGATTTGCCAAGTATGTTAAACTTTTTTTACAAACTTATCAATTAACATGCACAAGGCAAAACCTCTATATATGTATGCTAAATTAAGAACCGACAACCACCTGTCAACTTTATACAGTACAAAACAGTGCCTTAAGGACAAACACAATATGCATGTAAGCTGGCTCACACTACACACATGTTCACATTCATAGTATGTTTTTTTCTGTAAGAATTTGATTTGGTTGATGTATTGATTCAGTTAAATTAATTTCTATCACAAAAGGTGGCTCCTCGATAGCGACTACCACAGTCTTAGAGGAGTCTCCTGACCCTACTTTTTGTTAGTTACCATACATTATACCATGTTTATCATAAAGTTATATGTTTGAATACTTTTTTGACATGGATGTATTGTATCTAGTTATTATTTGAAATGTTTGGGTCAAATAAAACAAATTCTTCTTCTTCTTTTTTAAACTGGCCCTACTTATCCAGATTATGTCCCTTCCTTGTTTGCCTTCGAGACAGCTGCAGTTTGTTGCCATCGTCAAGTGGGCGAAGAAAGATTCCAGAGAGCAAAAAGAAGAATGGTCCAAAAGACCGAGGAAGAAAAAATACAAGAAACTGAAGAATATATTTTCCACAAATGCAAATTCCCACGGACTCTGTTGGTTTGCCCCAGTTTTGTTTCTGTTGTGTTAGACAGCAACCCAGGCTTAAAATGATTAAAAACACTTATTAACATGTCTCTGCAAAAGTCATCATCCTTTGTTACTGAAGTTATGTAAATCTTGTTGGCAACACCTGTATAACTGACCAGATCACACTCAGTCATACCAGCGACTTCCATCTGCAATTGAATCAGGGAGTAATACATGTGACCTTTCTTCAAATTCCCTTGTCTGTCAATGCAGAAGCTATTGTCACTAAATTTTATGGGATCCTGTCCCTTCAATGAAAATGGACACGTTACTTCAACCAGATTACCGTTGTGTCAATCACATGATCTCACACTGTGTGGAGAGGCACCAAGATAGAGGTATCTCTCATTCACTGATAGACCAGTTCTCTTCAGCCTGGCCTCAGTGTGGTATGGTCTGACAGTTGTTTCATAAACAGTGAGGGCCTCGATCATGCCTCGTTATCCAGTCCCCACTATTTCAGGGTGTAGATAATGATGATAACGATTAAACCACACGGTGTCAAGGTGGCTTATTTGGTCATCCAACTGCGCTATTATTCACATGTGCCCATCCACACAAACAACTGATAAACTACAACTAACTACAACTATGAAACTAACAACTAACCTACATAACACAACAAACGCCGGCTTACCGCGTCTGTTTGTTTACGTCTTTCTGCCCTAGGCGAACATGCGCATGCGCGACCTACTTCTCTTTGTTGCCAAACACATGCAGCAACCCCGAAAAACGGATGGCAAAGAGAACATATGTACGGACTCACGGAGAGTGGAGGGGGAAAGGAGGCGAGTAAGACCTAGACTGCGATGGGAGGACAGTGTAACGAAATATGTTGAGTGATAGGGAGAGTGGCGGAAAACGAACGAGAGAGAGGAATGGAGACGGCTGGTGGAGAGAGCAGTGCAGGCTCAGTGAGAGAGAAAAAGATCAGAAATCGAGCTTTTGAATTAGGGCCAGTTTCACCCCAGACATATAGGGAGATAAGAGAAGTTCAAATTAATTCACGTTTGTGGAACTCCTCAATGTGGATGTTTTGGTGAGCCTCGGGGGTGGGGGTTCAAATCGAGGTTTTTGAAGAGCCTGAAGATGGAGTTGTTTCGATGAGCTTCAGTGGGGGTGCAAATTGTGATTTTGGAGAGCCTCAAAGTGGATGTTTAGGTGAGCCTCAAGAGGGTGAGTGCAAATCGAGGTTTTGGAGAGTCTCAACCCACCAAATATCCACCAAGTTCCGACGCCACTGTTTTGGGTTTGGCTTTGTTGTCTGAGCTTGAACAAATTCGTGACTTTAGGCAACACTGGATGCTTTATATGTTCAACGCATGTGTCCATGGTTGATGACTCTGTATCTGTACGCATACGGTTACACTTCTTTTTATTTTGCATACAGAATTGTGTGTTCGTACTTCTAAATATTGTGATAGAAACCTAATGCGATTAAATTTAAACTAAGGTAAATCGTGGCATGCGGGCAATCACTTTATAGAATGTAATCTAGGTTCTCGCACCAAAACCGGAGACCAAAAACGAATTTTTAACAAGATTTAACAAGATTGCCACCCAGAGAATTAACTCTAGGTAGCAGGTGGACAAGGAAGCCCTTGGCTTTTCGAGAGTCCGACCTTTTTATCTATGTGTATCCCGCCCGTCTGAGGTATGTGTCGATTTTATTTTTAAACATATTCACGCTACTAGCACCCACACAATCAGCAGGTAATCTGTTCCATTCATTTACAGTTCTTTGTGAAAATGAAAACTTTCTTATATCCAATCTACTCTGCTCCTTTGCTAATGCAAGATCATGTCCTCTAGTCCTTCTATCTTTCTTAACTGAGAAAAACATATTTCTATCAATATTTTCATAACCCTTCAATATTTTAAACACTTCTATCTGATCTCCTCTCAATCTCCTGGTCTCTAGTGTTGTTAAACCGCATTTTTTTAGGCGTATTTCATAACTAAGATCCCTCAGATTTTGTATCATTTTAGTTGCTCTCCTCTGCACTCTTTCTAGCATATCTATGTCCTTCCTGCGATATGGCCTCCACGCTTGAATACAATATTCTAAATGAGGCCTAACTATTGTTTTGTACAGCGGTATTATTAGCTCTTTTTCCTTATACGTTATGTTTCGCCTAATTAATCCAAGGAATTGATTTCCCTTTGAAGCTGCAATTCCGCACTGCTCTGAAATCTTCATATCAGCACTAACGGTTAACCCTAAGTCCTTTTCTTTTACAGTAGTACTTAGTACAGTACCCCCCATTGTATATTCTACCTCTTCGTTCCCATGTCCTATGTGGAGGCATTTACATTTCCCAAAATTGAACATCATTTGCCATTTTTCAGACCATTTCATCAACCTGTCAAAATCATCTTGTAAATGCTGTCTATCTCCATCACTTTTAATCCTTCTAAACACTTTTGTATCATCCGCAAATTTCAACACCTTGCTTGTTATTTCATCATCCAAATCGTTGATGTATATTAAGAATAATATAGGACCTAATACTGATCCCTGTGGTACCCCACTCAATACCGATTTCCAGTTTGAAGCCTCCCCATCAACTACTACACGTTGTCTTCTGTCAATCAGCCATTGTTCTATCCAGTTTATTATACCATTTCCTATGCCATGGGCCTTTAGTTTAAGCAGTAATCTTTGATGTGGTACTTTGTCAAAAGCTTTTTGAAAATCTAAGTAGACGATATCTACTGGTGTTCCCTCATCTACCCACTTAGTGATGTCTTCCAAAAAACATAACATATTTGTTAAGCATGACCTCGCTTTAAAAAAACCATGTTGAGATGGGTTTATCAAGTTTTGTTTAGCAAGAAAATCCACCATGTGATCTTTAATTAGTCTTTCTAATAATTTACAAATCACTGATGTTAAACTCACTGGTCTATAGTTCTCTGACTTGTTTCTCGAACCTTTTTTGAATAACGGTATAATGTTTGCTTCTTTCCATTCTAAAGGAACCACTCCCTCTTCTAATGACAAGTTGAAAACTGTTGCAAGTGGTATGCTAATTTGTTCTACAATTTCCAATAGTAGTTTGGGTGGAATACCATCCACTCCAGGTGATTTATTTTCCTTCATAGCCCTTATTTTCTTAGCTACCATTTCCGGGGTTACAATTAATTGTCCTAAATAGTCTGAATCTGCCCCCTTGAACTTAGCCTTTGGTATTGGCAGTGAACTAATATCTTCCCTGGTAAACACTGAACTAAAGTACTCATTCAGGTCTTCTGCCATTATGAATCCCTCTGATATCATATTTCCAGCACTATCTTCTAGAGGACCGACCTTATCTTGAACTTTCTGTTTGCTTCGAACATACGCATAAAAACTCTTGCTGTCATGTTTTATATTACTAGCTAATTGTTGTTCATAGCTTCTCTTTGAATTTCTAATTTCAGCTGTAGCTTGGTTAAGTGCTTCTTTATAATTGTTGTAGTCTTCATCATTTCCAGTACATCTATATGACTTCCACATCATTTGTTTATACTTAATTTTTATAATGGCTTCTTTCGATAAGTGTTTCTTTTTGGACCGTTTTCCTTGGTTTTTGAAGGGTACAAATTTATCGATTATGCACTTAATTTCACTCTTTAATATATTCCAGCATTCTGTTGCCGTCTTATTTTTCAGTGTCTTATTCCAGTCTATCTTTGCTAAATATTTCCTCATGTCCTTATACCTTCCTTTGTGGAAATTTCTCCTATACTGCTTTTTGCTATTCCTTTCTGATTTTACTTTGATGGTAAAATGTATCTGGTTGTGATCGCTACTCCCCAGTGGCTCACATATCTTGACATTGTCAACTAATTCATTCTGTGAGGACAAAACTATGTCTAACACATTCTCACCCCTGGTTGGTTCTAGCACATGTTGAGAAAGGAATGTATCTTGAACTAAAACTAAAAACTTGTGGTCCTCTCTCCCCATACTCTGTAGAGATTTCCATTGTATATGCCCATGGTTAAAATCCCCCATAATAATACAGTCCCGTTTGCTTACTTCCCTTATAGCGTTTTGTATTTTTTCATTCTCTTCTATGCTTATGTTTGGACTTCGATAAACCAACCCAACCGTCAACGTTGAGTTTCCTGTAACTATGTTACACCAAACAGCTTCTTCGCAATCTGCTTCTCTTTCTAATTTTATTTCATAAGCCTGAATAGATTCTTTAATATATAAAATAACTCCACCTCCCTTTCTTCCTATTCTATCTTTTCTAAACATTACATATCCTGTCAGTCCCAATTCAGCATCTGATATATCGGTGGTGGTCCAGGATTCGGTTATACCTATTATATGAGGGTCAATATCTTCTACCATAATGTTTAGTTCATTTCTTTTGTTTACTATACTCCTTGCATTTAAACAAACACATTTATATCCAGCTTCAGAAGAGTTTTCCAGACTGTTATTTGTTGATTTATTTGTGCTGTCTTTATCTATGCCTCCATTTTCAGGCTTTTCTGTGAGTCCCCCCTGCGAATCTAGTTTAAATAGATGCAACCTGTCCCACTGTCAACAGATTGCAGCAGATTCTCTGAGAAAACTGCTGCCCCCTTTCCACTAAGATGGAGGCCATCTCTCATGTACATATCTTCCCTCCCAACAAAGTATCCCCATAAATCTGTGAATCCCACCCCCTCTTCTTCACACATCTGCTCAGCTAGTGCATTGATCGCCATCCTCTTGCAGTTTCTATACGTTGCCCCCCTTCCTCCCATTACTGGCAAAATTCCTAACAAAATAACCTGTTCGACTCTCGTCTTCTTTAGCTTCCTCACTAACTGTCTATACTTCTGTACTATCGCAGTTGTTCCCTCCCTGTCTGCATTATTTGTTCCTACATGTACCAGTATAGACCCCCCCTTGCCATGTCCCAATACCTTCTCTACCCTGTCAGTTACATGTTCAATCCTAGCCCCCGGTAAACAAACAACGATGTCCTCCCCCTCGCTCATAGCATAAGGTGTGTACCTCTTCTACCACTCCCCATTACATTTTTGAATGGTTTCATCTGAATATCCTTGATCGAAAATATAAACGATAATTGATATACCTAAGCACATGAAAAACACGAATTTTGATGGCATCTTTCAATGCTGTTCTTACGTACAGGGCGCTGCACGAATACCTCTCGCCTGTCTACATACAGAAACTCGTGCGTGTCTACATGCCAGCCAGACGTCTTCGGTCTGCTGATTCGAACGCACTAGTTGTTCCGAGAACACGCAGCAGAGCCGGTGACTGTACATTTGCTCGTGCAGCGGCAACAGTATGGAATGCTCTGCTGTCAAGCGTTACCAGCGAAACATCACTGGAATCATTTAAATCTGTCTTGAAGACTCACCTGTTCACTGCAGCGTATATGTAACTCGGACGCTTACCAACACTGTTTTACCATAGCTGATTGATGTTTATTTATTATTTATTTATCTATATATTTATTTTTCATATACATGTTAGCCTAATTTATTGATGTTTACATTAATTTCTTTTAATTATAAAAATAATAATAACATGATCTTAACTATTTTTATTTAATGATATTTTATATCACATTCCTTTTATTCTTCTACTATATTTAGTGTCTTAATTACTATTATTATTAGTTCATTTATGTATGATAATATAACAACTATTGGTTTTTATTCAAATGCTGTATTTTTAACATACATTTGTATATTGTTGCAAAGCGCTGTGAACAGTATTGGATGTGGCGCTTAACAAAATAAAATATTATTATTATTATGCTGTTTGCGGGCGTCATGGTTACGTTCTATGACGTCCGGTGTATTATATCATCGAAGACTGCTCACTCACTTGCAGGATTGTTCAATACAACACCATCCCGATGTCTCAGGGAAGCATAATAATAATAATATTTTATTTTGTTAAATTCACTGGAATTCACAAATGTTTCGTTATTTTATGATAGTTTGTTTTCTTTACACATGCACCGTTGTAATGTTCAAAATTAATGTAACAGTTAAGTTAAAAAGAAGACAATTTGACTCGTGTAACTACAAATGTGTTTCTCTAGGACTAAGTCAACTGCGCAACGACAGTGACTTTATTGGGAAACAAAAGGCATCTTTTTGGGCCTAAGCATCTAAAAGAGTTAAGAAAAACTAAACATTAGCAACTACAATCAAGAATATTATGCCAGCAGTTTATTACAATAACCTTGTTGAAGACACATAATTTAAATTGCACGGACATCACCATTGTGATAGAAAGCCTGATTTATAATCCTTTTGTTATACATAACGCCTTACTATAACACCACATTTTCGACATGTCATAGTCAAACAAATAACGGCTCGGTCCCTTGGCGAAGCCTGGACCTACGGGTCAAGCAATCTCGTGTGTGACATATCCAAATGCTGTTCGGTATATGTTATTTTATTCAAAAAGTGTTCGTATACCTTTACGATAAAAATGGCCTATGCCTTAACCCGGGATAAAAATTCGAAAAGTGGTCGGATACCTTTGCAACAATAGCTCGTATGCTTTAACATGGGATAAAAATGGCCTATGCTTTAACATGGGATAAAAATGGCCTATGCTTTAACACGGGGTGAAAATTCGAAAAGTGGTCGGATACCTTTGCGATAAAAAGGGCCTATGCTTTAACATGGGTTGTTCCGGTCTTCACATTGCGTAATCTCGAAAACCATTTTTGATGGAACCCCTATCTCTCCTACGTTAAAAATCCCTATCTTTAACCCGGGCGCGGTTTTGCGCAAAATCTGTATCTCGAAAACCGTTTTGCTACTACTTTCGTAGAATCCCTATCTCCCCCATGTTAAAAATCCCTATCTTTAACCCGGTCGCTCAGCCGAATCTCGAAAACCATTTTCGGAGCAAGCCTTGAGGAAAGTGGTAAACGAGATTTGTCGTTTACCAGTTTTGGGGGAATCCTATCTCTTAACATAGGAAAATCTCCTATCTTTAACCCGGGAGCCGTATGCGAGAAGTCGTTTACAAGATTTGGGGAATTCCTATCTCTCCCATGTTAAAAATCCTATCCTTTAACCAGTGACCGTATTTGAGGGCGCTGGCGGAAAAGTCCTATCTCTTAACATGGGTTTCCGCCGGGGCAACTCATTCGGTGCGCGGTACTTAACCCCTATTACTACTTACGTCCAACCAACACATCAGTGGAAATGATCTTGCCCAATTTACGTCGCTTCTGTTCGGGTTCCTTGGTGGTGAGCACTTCATAGCTGTCGAGAACTACGAACCAAGTGGAGAAATACATCATATAAGATGAACACACTTTATGAAAGGTACCTGTCTATGGCCAGGGTATCTGATGCAGAACGGCACATCCATCCACAACTGTGGCTTTGCCGTCAATTCCACCATTGCAGACAACATGGGGATCGAGGGTAGCGATGTACGAAACTAATTTAGATTTCACTGGCCTTCGCACTGTGCCGTTGTCGTGGAATAAAGCTGGGGCTACGGCTGCTAGCTCATGTGTGACGACACTGTGATCTGGTGGTCCAGAAGTATATGCTTTGGCCAATAGTCTCTGATACAGCTCCGTCGACGACATGCTACTGAATTGAATACGAGCAGCCACGCTACAACTAGACCGCTCAGACAAACATACAACTGCCCTGCCGCCGTCCTGACACTGTCTCCGTCGCTGTCAACGTCATGTATTTCTTCTTCGGCTACTTCCGGTGCGTTCAATTGACCCCTGAATAGTATGATGCCAGACGCCTTCTCGCGAATGAGGAACACGAACGGGTGGTCGGCCTTGAATGGCGGTACTAGATTGTCCTTGACGTCTTGTTCGTCGGGTATAATAGGAATTGCTTCGGGGCTGCCTTCGTTCACGTCGATGTACGCCTCGTGGACAACCTCCGACAGAACTAGGCCACCCCCGCCGCTGATCCCCGGCAGATCAGCCGCGGTGTCGTCGAACAACTTCTCCATGCCCAGCGAAATGAAGATGTTTTTCAGTTTCGTATTCACCGACAGCCGGAATTTCGGTAAGACCACGTCGATTTCGAGGCTGTACATTTTGGTTATGCAATCATCTAGACGAAAGACCCTGAATCTTTTCAAAAACACCGACATGCCACCGTCGTCGATGTTCGGCAAGAACACGTACATTGATACTTCATCATTGGCGAACGTAAATTCGATAACCCTGGCGTCTCTTAGTCTCATGCACTCGGCATATTGGAAGGTTCTATAAGTGAACGTCATCATTTTTGTGAGTATCTGGCGTGATTCCGTCTCGTAGAAAGGGGCAACGACAGTGCGTTTAACGTTAAATGGAACCGACCACCTGTTATATATCGCGTTCATAATCACCAAAGCGGCACGTGTTGTGTTTTCATCCACATTGAACACTTCCTTGATAGTTTGGTTGGTCTTTTTGGCTGCCCAGTTGTTAATATAATGTTGACATCCTTCTGGATTACTGACACAATCAAGAGTTTTTAAGTGAACGTCGTAACATCGCGAAGCGAGGTTGGTGTAAGTGTTCATAAATGAGAGTTCTTGCCGGCCGAACAGACCGTTAGCCACATGCAGCGTATGCTTGTGTGTCGAGCTGTTGAAAATGTTGGACGATAAGACACGAATTCTTTCGTGGACGTTGCCGCTAACGCCGTCAAAAAAGAGCACTTTCGCCATCTGCGTTCGTGTTGCTCCTTTGGCGCCGCCGTAGACATTCGCTAGCGCCGAGGAGAGACTGAACGGAGAGAAGAGTACGTCCTCGTTAAACGACGCGGCGAAGCCCAGACGTTTGTAGAGTTGCACGGCGAAATATGTGTTGGCTGACTCGACGTCTGTGGCTTTTCCTCCGTGGCACGTACGCCAGAGGAGTGCCACGACAATAGCTCTACACCACGACAATAGCTCTACACCACGCCACTGTCATCTGCAGCACACAGCATCAAGGTCAACTTATAACTAAGTCTTCAACAACGTATTTGTGCCTTTTTGTCTTTGGTTTGACGGGTGGCTGTAGAGGGTGTTGAGAAGTTTGTTTGCTATAATTATAGCAAGTTTGTTATAATTATAGTCGTAGGTAAAATACATGTAGACCCTAATGACGCCGACTCACTGCCACGTAGTGTGAACATAGTTATATAGACGATGACATCATAGCCGTAGGCCAAATTAACTATTGTGAAACTAAGTGTACACTACAATCGTGCACACACTGCAACCGTGCACGCACTTGGGTCATTATCATATCTAAATATGCTTTCAAGATGTTATTCATTAACAAATAATTGTCAGAATTCGGTTATTTTTTCCGACTTTTCATATTGGCAAACACTTTCAATTATGATTATTATTCGAATGAATGCCAGACGTTTCTGCAAATGGATAGGCGTGCCTCGGGGGACCTGGGGGCACGTGTCCCCTAGACCTTTGGAATTTTGCGTGCCCGTACACCTTTTTGAATGTGCCTCCGTTCAAGTTACAATAAGGTGAAATTATGGCGATGCGGCGGCGAACGTTTTTCAACAGCATCCCCCCTCCACCAAGCCAATGTTTAAAAATCAAAACACAAGCGATAATATCACATATATATTAATTTAACCAAAATCCGTAGTACTTAATAGAAAAAACCGTTTTCATAAACCCCCACAAGACATTTTACGCAGTGGATCTATATTATAAATAAATAACAGCTATTGTATTAATTACTTGCTTACAGATTGTTAGAAGTTATAATAAATTTCTGTACTGATTGTTCTGGATTATTATGCATTTATACGCTTGAGCGATTTGAAAATGTGTGGTATGGAAAGCCAAACATGACATTGTTCACAATTTTGAAGTTAAGGCGTAACGGTAGATCTTGGTTGATTTATTAGTGAAAAATTCATAGTTAGTAAGATAGCAGGTTACATCCGAAATCTCTGTTTGAGTAATTATATAAAGTAAAGTTAGCAACTGTTGTTGAACACATTACTCATAATAATAGTACACATAGTCATATTATGAAGATTGCCTAGAAAATAATCATACATCTTTTTCAGGAACGGGTCACTGATATGGAGCACTGTGTCATTTGTTAAGAAGGTGGTGGTGGTGGCTTAATGGTTAAACTTAGAAAGAAAGGGATATATTCACTGGTGGCGGTGTCAAAACTACGAGTTGATGGGTTGCTGAATAATTCTAAAATGCAGGTGATCATTATGTCCATAAAAAATGTGAATAAATTATCTCCGGCAACAAACCAGGTTGTTGCATCTGAATGTATGCCAACTCGTACGACCTCGAGAGGTTACAATTATCAAACTCACTGTTGCATCAAACAGGACAACATTGATCTGACAAAATTCCTGACCTTTCTGCGAAGTCACAACCAATTTTCCACCGACAATGACGAGCACCTGCAAAATCTTAATACTGGGGTCATATCTGATGAGAGAGTCAATGTAGACCTATCTGTGGATATTGGAATGAAAATCCACCAGATAATCACAGATCAGAAGTACGGAGACATCGTTCTCAGAACGTCAGACTGAGTGAAAACCTTCGCAGATATGAGGAAAACTATCAAACTGAAAGATGGAAAATAAGTGCATTTTCAGCAGTCTTAAAGACTTGATACCACGCTATATATGAACTTACCTTTCCTTTTTATTGGCACAACTTACAAAGTAGAACAAAGATGGTTTGTATGCAGCTGCCTGTGTGACCAAGTGGACAATGCACCAAAACACAAATATTTTGGTCGCCCGCTTGAATCCCACATGATGTTTTTATGCATTTTTATTTGTGGGCCGGTAATTTTTATTTTTAATATTGAAGAACTTATATTATATATACATTAATTAATTGTGCTGCATCCTAAAGCTCTTCTCAGCTGCACCCTACTGTCTCTTTCTGTCAGCACATCCAATGCCTCTGTATACAGTCTGACGCCAAGCAGTGTGACTCCAAGCAGTGTGATTTTCGGCCGCTGTCTCCTAGTCTTCACAGCTGATGTTGCCAGTAGTAGAGAGGGCTGCGCTGGCCCGGTGCAGTGCCAAAGATCAAAGGATCATCAAAGGTTTTTGGTGCAGTCGCACAATCGGTGCAGTCGTAGAGCACTTTACTTATAAAAAAGAAAATGCATAAAATCTGCTTATAAAAAGTATCTTATCACCCCTTATCTTAATTGGTTTTTGACAGCTTTACTTATAAAACAAGTTTGATTGATAACCATGCCGCCGACCCACCGCGGCACGCCTGTTGTTCTACTAAGTACATTAGAGCTGCCCTCTAGTGGCTATACTTGCTATGTAGAAGGTAGCGCCTCTAGTGTATGAATGAGTAATCAGTCATTTATGCGTAAGGAAGCTATATAGTGGTTATACACGTGGTGTAGTCAGTAGTGTCTCTAGATCAGCGGTATGGAGCCTATACGTTTTGGTGGTTCGGTGTCGTTCCTGTCGAATTTTTGTCCGTGTCGAGTCACTGCATACGGTCAGAAATTCAGATCAGTCGAGCACGCTTATCAGTTTAGAAAAGCAATGTTTAATGAAGACGAAGAAAACACAGAGTACATCAAACAGTCGTGGTCGGCCTATATAGCGAAGTTTCGGAATCAAGAAAAAGAGACCGGGAGCCGAATGGGATGCCATTAGGGTCGAGTGTATGAAGAACATGTTGATGAGCAAGTTCCAAGGGACACCAAAGTTGAAAGACGCCCTATTGGCTACCGAGGAAGTCGAATTGCTGGAGTGGGTACCATCAAAAGAAGCCTTCTGGGGTAGCGCTCACGGAGAAAAAGAAGGCCGAAATATGCTCGGGAAATTGTTGATGGAGGTGCGCGCTGAATGTAAAAGAAATGAATAAAAGCCATCGTTCGTTTCCGGCGCACCAGTCGTCAATATGAGCGCGTCGTTGAAGCATCCTTTTAAGTGTATAGTGGCTGGCCCTACGGGGTGCGGTAAGACTACTTTCGTCACTCGTCTACTACAGTTCGCTTCTTCTATGATCGAGCCGCCTCCGGAGAAAATCCTGTGGTGTTACGGTCAGTGGCAATCCGCCTACGAATCTATGACAGCCGACATAGAATTCATAGACGGTTTACCGGATCCAAAGATTTTATACGCCAAAACGAGGACGCTTCTAGTACTCGATGACCTTATGGAGGAAACCGATAGCCGGGTCATGACCTTTTTCACTAAAAAAAAGTCATCACTGCAATGCGTCCGTCGTACAGCTTCTGCAGAATATTTTTCCAAAACGGAAAGAAAATCGCACAATCAGCCTGAATGTACAATACATGGTGCTATTCAAGAACCCCAGGGACGCCGCACAAGTAGGTCACCTGGCAAAACAGATGTATCCGGGCAGAGTTAAATTCATGATGGAAGCTTTCAAAGATGCCACGTCAGCAGCTTACGGTTATCTAAAAAGAGGAAAACGTCACAGCGGACGTCATTCGTCAGGATGACAGCGCGCGTCAAGAAGCATATTATTATGCTGGAGATGATGCGCAGATATAAGAGTGACAACTTGAGAAAAGCCATACTTCGCAACGCTGACTCCGACTTCATCTGTAGTTTGTGCGACTGCGCTTACAACATATTGAAAGGGAACGTGAAATTGACAGCAAACCAGAAAAGAATACTGACAAAATACAAGAAGCATATGCGATCGTTGACGAAAACGAAGGTAACCATCCGGAAGAAGCAAGCGGTCTTGCAAACGGGTTCTGGCGGATTTCTGACGGCACTGCTAGCTCCGTTGTCGAGCACCGTCCTTCTCCCGCTGCTCAGGCAGATTATCGGGTGATGCAGCACGCTAAGAAGATGGCGTTGGTAGACCCGCGGTTGGTGGAGAGTCTCCTGCCGCTGATCGACCAGCCACCGAGCACGACCCGATCGCGTGCGATGAGTAGCCTGGACAGCGACATGAAGGACGTTCTAGACCGTTCGGATTTATACGAGCGAGCGAAGGTAGCGTCGTACAATCAATTGCTGAGTCGTTACAATTCGATAGAGGCGATTCGAGCGGCGCAGCCGGTACGCGTGTCCGTGGTGACGCCCGAGGGTGGCGGAGACGACCCAGCCGCTACCGCCGGCATCGCTGAGCGGTACAGAGCGCGAGATCGTGGAAAGCGTACCGAAAACGTTGAGAGGGAAAGCCCGTCTCCTGATCGAGAAAATGAAAACCGACCCGGTGAAGTAACATGGTCGATCTCGTGAACGACCTCATGCGAACGAGGAAGAAGGCGGTACCGTCGGTTGGGTGGGAAGCGTTCGGGGATCGTATGAGGCGGCTGAACGTCCCTATGGAACTCATTGGTAACGCCCGGCATCGAGCGTACATACAACTGCAGCAGCAGCAGCAGCAGGCGAAGCCTGAAAAAGGTAAACGTCGCCGTCGGCATAGCACTGAGTCTCTAGAGCGAAAGTGGGAGGCGGAGGAGGGGGCTCCCCGTCGCACTAAGTCGCTAGAACGAGAGTGGGAGGAGTATTAAAGAGGTTGAAACGCCGCCGTTGGAGTCACTGACAATGCACCCTCGAAGGTCGGTAGTCGTCGTCGGCGTAGTCGCAGCGGCTTTTGCTTTATATATGTGTATATTATTCGTCGTAAATTGGTCGTCGTCGTCGTCGCCGTGGTCATGGTGTTCCGGAGGCCTCGTCGTGGTACGCAACGAAAGCGCCGCCGCCGCATTCAACGAGACGACGACGACCGCCTGAAGCGCGCCTACTTCGACCCGAAACAGGCGGGTAGTTACGGCGGTGTCGACGCGTTGCACCGGGCTGCGGCTGGAGTACGTCAACCGATCGTGAAGCAGTGGCTAGCGGCGCAGGACACTTACACCCTGCACAAACCGGTGAAACCACGTTGCGTTATCGTAGGCGGTCGAAACCAGCAGTGGCAAGCCGACCTCGTCGAGTTAGCTAAACTGAAAAAACACAACGAAGGTATAACGTTCCTATTGACGGTCATCGACGTCTTTTCGAAGCGGGCGTGGTGCGTGCCGTTGAAGAGTAAAGCCGGCCCGGCACTCGTTGCGGCCTTCGAGAACCTGCTGCAGCGGCAAAAGCAGCCGCCGAACGCGCTGCCGACCGATAAGGGGACGGAGTTTCTCAACAGACCCTTTCAGAAACTGTTGACGGGATACGGCGTCCACCATTTCGTGACGCATAACGAGGAGACTAAAGCGAGTGTCGTCGAAAGATTCAACCGGACGCTAAAGACTCGTATGTGGAGGTACTTTACGAAGCATCAGACGCTGAGATACGTATAGCCGTTACCGGACTTCGTGCGGTCGTACAACAACGCCTACCATCGAAGCATCGGTAGGACGCCGGCGAGTGTCAACGCCGCGAACCAGGAGAGTGTGTGGCAACGGTTGTACGGCGGCGAGGGTCGAGGTTGCAGCAAGCCGAAACTGCGTGGGGGAGATCGCGTATGTATAAGCAAGGCGAGGGGGCGGTTCAAGAAAGGGTACATGGCTAACTGGAGCGAAGAGCTCTTCACCGTCGTAGAAACGCATCCGTCCGATCTTCCCGTTTACCGCTTGAAGGACGATGCCGGGACGGTACTAGACGGTACCTTCTACGAACCGGAGCTGCAACGAGTAGTCGTCCCGGAGGATAAACTGTATCGCGTGGAGGCCGTTCTACAGCGTCGTCGACGACGCGCAGGCGGTGCGGAAGTACTCGTGAAATGGAGCGGTTGTCCGTCTTCCTTCAACAGTTTGATCAACGTCGAGGCGCTCGTGAACTATAAAGGGTAGAGACCGTAGCGTCGGACGGTAGTCGTCGTGCCGTATTGTATGCGACATTCGGGGTGCTGGCGACTACACGAAGCGGGGTTGTGCAACGGCTTTTATAAGGGAGGGTGCTGCATTAACAGACCGCAGTGGCGCTACGATGTCCGACGAGGTGACAACGAATGCAGACAGTTTCGATATCCGCTTCACCGAGCCCGAAGACCGCGTCGACACTACCGAGTCCCTCTCCGTACGCGAACACGTTCCATGGTGTTTCTGCGGCAACGACTGCCCTAAAGCCGAGATCCTCTGTCAGATCGTCGTCGTCCTGTAAACGGTTATCGTCGTCAGTATATATAATCTAACGAGAGGCCAGGGCGATCTGTGGACTCATTCCGTATTGGATGCGACACTCGGTGTGCTGGCGACTACACGAAGCGGGGTTGTGCAACGGCTTTTCATTCTTTTATAACTACGGGTGCTGCGTTAACAGACCGCAGTGGCGCTACGATGACCGACGAGGTGACAACGAACGCAGACAGCTTCGGTATTGGCGTCACCGAGCCCGAAGACCGCGTCAACACTACCGTGTCCGCCTCCGTACGCGAACACGTTCCATGGCGTTTCTGCGGCAAAGACTGCCCTAAAGCCGAGATCATCTTACAGTGTCAGATCGTCGTCCTGTACACGGTTATCGTCGTTAGTATATACAATCTAACGAGAGGCCAGTGCGATTCCAATCTGTGGACGGCGCTGTTGAGTAGCTGTCTCGGTTACCTACAAATGAGTCCGTCTATGAGGCGCGATGGCCTCGTCTGACATTTACCTGACGCTACCGAGCAACGCGTCTATGAAGGCGCACCCCGAAAACACGTTGACCCACTACATCACGAATCTACCGCAACGCGTCGACCTGTCGGGCCAGTGGGAATGCGGGCTGGTGGCGCTACAGTACCCGCATACATGGTACAACGTGAGAGAGGTGGACGCGCACTTCTACATGGCTTGCAAGACGGGAGAACCGGGGGGTTTATTGCACCGAAGAAGGTGCGGAAATTTACCGCACCGGCTGTATCCCTTACGGTCAATACAAATACCCTTACGAGTTGAAGAATAAAATCAACGCGGAACTGGCGAGGCTGGCCACCAAAACAGTCAAGACACGGCTGGATTACAGCCCGATCTCTAATCGGATGACGTTGCGTATGTCGGCGGGTGTCCAGTTTAACATACCCCTCGAGAGCGGCCTGACCAGCGTACTGGGGTTCGACTCGAACGTTATGAGAAGCCCCGACCCGCCGGGAAAAATACAGCTCGACCCGCACACCGTCTTCTACCCTAAAGACCCCGGTGCGTTCACCTTCGAGTACGAGGGAAAATACACGGTGGACATGCATCGTGGACTTGAAACCGTGTACGTATACACGGACATCGTGGAACCGCGCGTCGTTGGCGACGCTTTCGCCCCGCTCCTCCGAACCATCCCCGTTCAAGGCAAGAACGGGGCCACGTTTAGCCTCCTCCACCAACTCGTCGACGTTCTGGCACGCGAGAGCTATGTTCGCTGAGTCGGTGTCCATTACGCAGTACTGGAACAGGGGACGCGGAATGTAGGCGGCGATGAAATTGTAGTAAAATGCCAGCATCCTCAGTTTGGCGTATTGATAGACGAAGTAGCCGATATGGATAGATAGCGCGTACCGGACGGTTCGCTTGTTCAGCGCCACCTCGTAGAGACCGTCGGGTACGACGACGTCGAGCTGCCGGAAGCGTCGATCGTTGACGAGCATCGAGGGGCCGGCCGTCGTGCAGTATTTGATTTCCCTGTGGAGATCAACGCGCGTAATAGTTTTCCCATAGGAACTGTTGCCAAGAAGCTTAAAGTTATCGGCGATGATGGCTTTGTCGGGGTCGGCGTCGCCCTCGCGTCGCGCGGCGGAGACCGTGTCGCCGAAGCTACGGAAGCACGCGATCGGGACGTACTCGACGATCTGGTACACGCGATCAACGACCAGTCCGTGCTCCAGATACCACCGTAGTAGAGGCGTCGCGAGTAGAATCTTGACGCCGAAAAAGCTACCAACGAGCGTCCGCTGAGGTCGCGCCAGGAGCTCGTGCGTTTCGGCGTATCGTCACATGATCGGGCTGAGATCGTTGCGCTCGATGTAGGCGATCTTGAAGATGGGCTGCATCTCGGCGAAGGCGTCGTACAGCGTGTCCGGAACGGCGATATCGCACTCTACCAGGCCGAACTTGGTGCCGTCGCGTACGGCCTTCGAGATCTTCGACCGCGTAATACCGCCGCCGCTGCCGGTACACGTCCATCGAATCTCGGGCGCCTGCGGCGGCGGCGGCGGCGGCTTCACCTCGCGCCACCGGCATTCCCACATCTCGACGACGGTGACGAAACGACGAAGGTAGGTTGTAATAGCATTCGTCTCGAGTCATCGGCTTCCCGTTAACGTCGTTCGTCTCCTTCACCTTACACGGGCAGCCGTGGAAGAAGCATCCTTGGAATTCGTATGCCGTTCGCGTATCTCGACACCGGCCGTCGACCCGGTACTTGCCGATGCGTTTCTCCCGCCCATTGAGCTGGTGTCGTATGCGCACACCTGTCCGTTCGGCCTCCCATGTCAGCCACTCCACGGCCATACGACCGTAGCGGTGCACGCGTTCCGATCGATAGGCGTACTCCTCGCGGCGGCGCGTATACCACCCCGTCGGCATGTCTTGCGTGATAGCCAATAGGTAGAGCCCGTTTGCATCAATCCTCACGATCGAGCGACAAGTCCGCGCCGACTTGTCGTACTGGTTCCGGCGTCGAACGGTTACGTCGGCCTCGTGATGACGCGCGAAGATGATCGAGGGACCGCTGACGATCTGTGATTGTAGGAGGCGGTGCAGGTCCTTGTTTGGCTCGTTGAAGAGAGTGAAGTGAATCGTCGACGGGAGATCGTTGAACAGGTAGAGTAGCGTTAAACCCGGTACGCTGATGGCGTCTTTGAAGATATCGATGCGACGCTGCTGGTAGAAGGCGAACTGTTTGTCGACGGCCTCCAAGAACGGTACCACATCTCGGTTGTTGTACCACTCGAGGAAGGCATGCAGCGTTGCCATCCCTTCGTCGCGCCATACCGTCAGGCAACTCTTGTACACCTCGGCGGAGATCCCTTCGCGTTTCAGGTGGCTGTAGAACGCTTTCCGTGGCGGCAGTTCGGTGTCGTCTAGTTTCCGCAAATCGTCGAGGTATTCGTAGGGGAAGTAACCCTTCGTCACTTCGCAGCCGTAACCCTTCAGAAACTTATCGTAGCTGAAACCGGGGGCCAGGTAGTTGATGATGTCTAAGAACTTGAGCGTCGCCGTCGCTAGACACATGAAGTTATTCTGTGGTTTGATCGTAAACGCCGACGACGTGTCCCGTCCTTCGGTCATTAGCAGGGGAGTGAGATAGTTTTTGACGACGTTCAAGTCATACTTACCCGAATTGAAACCGAGGACGGGGAGCCGGCGTAGATGCACCCACAGACGGTCGGCGAGTACGGTGTACGGGGACTTATTCGACACCACCCCCTCGTCGTTGTCGCCTGTGGCTGCTTGCCGCCAGTCGTCGTCGAGCGCGTCGATCGCTTCGAAGGTCAAGTCGTACGACGGTCGTATAGCCGCGCACGCCGATTCGCTCATGGCCTCCAGGGCGGCGATCAGGCGAGGTCGTTCGAATCCCCGGTCGTGATGAAGCATTGCGCAGCCTCGTGGCCGGGGACGTTCGAGGCGATACTCACGCTAAGTAGTTCGTGTCGGGCTATCCACCGGCATTTGGCGCTATCCGCCGGCAGGTCGCGATCGTCGAAGTAACACTCGAAATTGAATGTCGTTCTGTACGGGTAGTTGCGCAGGGGTTCGGCCACGAAGATACCCTCTTCGTCCAACTGTTGAAACGCGGACGGCGTCGGGTGGTAGACACCGCCGGGGAGACGTGGCGAACGCCACCCTCGCACGTCTCTTCGGAATACCGGCGAACGCGTAAGGATTCACCCCGTGGCCACCGCAGTAGTCGGCGTAGAGCCGTAAGGCGGGGACCGTCAAACGATCGGTGCTCGTGTCTAGTCTTCTTCTATGAAGCGTCAAAAAACGGAAGAGGCATAAGTTATCGGTGTAAGGCTCACCGTGTCGATCTTTCGCTAGAGCAACGACCGTCCTGTTGGCGTACAAGTAGGCGGGAAGTAGGCGCGTCGAGACAACCGATGGGATGGTAGATGATAGCGTTGAGGAAGTAGGTAACGTTCGTTACCAATTCGGCGTCCCACCCCGAGTCGGGTCGTTGCGCTATTACTTACTGTAGAACGTCGGGTTGTCGGACGGCGTCGAAGAAGCGTTCGAACGACGAGGGGTCGGTGTTGAACGTGGGGACTTCGAGGAATCGACCGCAACAATTACAAGACGAATGGTAATACCTTAAACGTCCCGTCTCCTTGTGTCGTAGAATAAACCCAAAAATTAAGTTTATTTTAAAAGCTCGAGTTTGTTCCTAGAACATTTGTCGTAGTCGGGGGTCGAGTGTGGCCATGTCCAAACAATCGGTCATTTGATAATTATACCTCGACTGGATTGGGCCGCGCGACGTCGACGTCCGTATACTAGACCAGTGCTTTTGAACGGTACGCCGTAGATCGGCCGACCATACCCCCGCCTCCTCGTCGGCGTCATCATCATCATCATCGCTAGGTGGCGGCGGCGGCGGTGGCGGTGGCGGTGGTGGTGGTGATGATGGTGACTTTTTTCGCTGCATTTCGTTCTCAAATGTCCCAACATACTCCGCCGAACGGTGAAAAATCGATTGCATTTCGAAAATTTAATATCCTCCTTTCCGCTAGCGCAGTTCTTTAAATGTCTCGTTAGGCTTCTACGATAGGCAAACTCCCGATCGCAATTCGGGCATTGGTACTGCTGCGGACGCTTATTTTTACACGAGTGCCCCGCCTCGACGGCTCGACCGTAGAAGCGGCAGAACATTGCCGCGACCGTTCTACTCAACAACGACAACTATATTAACTACGTCAAAGCCACTACGCTCCCTATAACCGCTATGATGACGACACGCCGCGCGCGTCTCAATATCGTTTCCCCGATCGCTTCGGCAAAGGCGTGCAGTAAATATTCTTTGCGCGTCCTTAGGCGGAGCGGCTGGTACTGGTTGCAGGGGTCGTGAATCGGTAGCAGCGGCGGCAACGACGACGACTATTGAGCTTCTTCGATCACCGTAGCTGGTAGTTGAGTGACCGGTATCAACGGCGATAGCCCTTCCGACGACGACGGAGCCGATGAAATTGTCACGACCGGTGGTGATGATGGTGCTGGTGGTGCCGCCGACACGAGGGTGTATAGGGTCGCGTACGTTGGCGGTGCCGGTGGCGATGACGTGGATGCCGACGAGCATGCTTCATCGGGAGTGGGGAGATAGATGACCACCTCCAATAGCGGCCATGGAACGGCGGCGGCGTCAAACTCCACTTTCACGCGCTTCGTGCGATCCTCGTCCGCGGACTCCCTCACAGCGTCGGCGAAAGCGGCAACCGGCTCCACCGGTGCCTCGTCGTGCACGGTCCTCAAAGCGTCGGCGATTATACCGTCGAGTACAGGATCCCGGTCGACGTCCTACAGCACAGAAAGCGAAGCGTTAGTTGGCATTCAAAAGCGTTTTACACGGTCTTCTTCGCACTCCGCGTGGTGTACGTCGTCATGTCACCCCACGAAGTTTTTCGTAGGATAACCTCTACGACCGTACCGACGAGCGTCAGGATCGTGTCGCGCAATTTTTCGGGACCTATAGACGCTATATAATCGGCTTAGGAGGAGACGAGCTGCAACATAACATTATCGAATAGACTGAGCCAAATTTCGTGATCGCTCTCCGGTTCGACATCCTCCTTCACCATCGCGCGCACCGAAAGAAAATTTCGGCGCGTTTTGTATCTCGTGGGATAAGCACATCATAGTTCCGGCGTTCGAACGAAACACCTTACGCCGAGTACGAACACTTACTTCTCACCGCTATAGCTGTAATTCTCACGGGCGCAGTTATCTTATACAAGCCGTCTTCCGACTGTATGAGATCGCTCAAACTCACCGATGTTGGCGCGTAGAGCGACGACGCTGGATCCGTGTGGCCGACAACGGGCGCGCTGAGATCGGGTGGTACCTCCTCTGCAGCACTGACCGTAGAAACGGGCTACAGCGGCGGCAATGCGGCGGCGCTGACGGGCGCGCTGATCGCCTCTGCGGCGACGGGCGGCGTAGATGCAACAGCAGCGGGCGCGCTGATACCGGTAACAGTGGCTGCCGACGTAGAAGGTTTTGGCGTCGACTTCTTTCTTTTCTTCAGTAGAGGCCCCAATACGCCTTGTTCTCCTTGCGCCGACATGACAGTCGTAGTCTGGTAACGAAGACAAATAAACGACGTTAACACACAGAAAACGAGTGACTACAGAGGTCTTTTTAGCCTATGTGTTTATAAGAGCCTAGTGAATAGCCTACGCGCGCTCGAACACGTATACCACAAAACAGCCGAGTCTGCCAAGGTTATTGAAAATACAAAAAACGAGCGGTCATGTTAGTGCACAAACTTCGCGTCACTTTTATAGAGCATTATTTGCAACTATAAATTTACCATAAGAATCTCTAGTCCTTGCTTCATATTATAGACCGTTTATTTTACACATTTAAGCTTCTATTAAGAATTTAGAAAATTACGCAACCCAGTCGAGTAAAGGCCTACGTGAGGGTGTCTACGTGCCAAGCGTCAGGCGTTCATAAGTGTGCCACCAGCAAACGCCGTCAACAACATTCCGTTAAACGCCGAACATGGAAACGGATCACTTTCACACCGCTCCAAACACTAATTCCCTACAAGCGCGTCATGGATCCGACAGGTACGTCACTCCCCTACATCGCCTTTTTAACATTAACTCGATAATATTTACAAAGTCTACTATTTTTGTACCTTTGCTAAATACATTTGTTTAATCTATTTACAGTTCGTCGCCGCGCCTAGCCTCTCCATGCCGTCCACTCCGGCTTGGTCGGGGACTTGGTCGGAGTGCTCTCCTTCGTCTCAGGGCGCCGGGTGCTGCAATTCCATTGCCGCCGCCTAAACCCGGTCTTGCTCGCGGCCGAGGCGCCGCAAGCAGCGCGGACGCTGTCAGGCGAACCACCACACCGCCTCTCCTGCAAGCGCGCACGACGCCCCGCGTCACAGCCATAGTGATCGGTGTGCCGAGACCACGCAAGCCACGCGTCCAACAGTGTAAACGATGATGATGACCCGTGGTCAGCGCCCATACCCGAAAACGAACCACCGAGACGTGGATTTGGACAACCGCCGCCGGGCTCGTTCACTTTTCTATGTTCAAGGCGCCGATATTAAACAGCCTTGTACATAAAATGTATTACTCCGTTTCCTTCTACGCTATAAAGTCAACTTCAGCTTACTAGAAACCAGCCGCCGCCGGGCTCGTTCACTTTCGTGTACGGCGCGCCGCCACGCTGACAACCGGACAACTAATAACACTCACCGTTTCCTATGTTCACAGCGCCGATATTAAACAGCCTTGTATATAAAATGCAGTACTCCGTTTCCTTCTACGCTATAAAGTCAACTTTAGCTTACTAGAAATCAGCATTGTTTCGATATTAGCGTTCCCCGGCTAGGCCCCGACGTTACGCCTAACGGAAATACCAGATCACAGGACACCAGCGCGAGCGCTCACGCGCCGACTTAACTAGGACAAGAGATCACACAACACCAGCGCTGAGGCTCGCGCACCGCTAAGCAGCCGCTCGCCTAGCTTTACCTAGCGCGCCGGCTTAACTAGGACAAAAGATGACAGGTGACCAGCACTGAGGCTTGCGCGCCGCTTGGCAGGCGCTCGCTTAACTTTACCTAGCGCACCCAGATCGTATGTCATCAGGCGTAACTAAGCACCGACGTCACACCAACAGTCGTCACATTATGTAGTGGTGGTTATGTGGTTATACGCGTAGAGCGATTATGTTGTGGTTATACTACGGCTATGTAGTGGTTACACGGCTAAGGTAAGGTTATGTAATACCACTAGAGGGCAGTACTGATTACTCATTCATTCACTAGAGGCACTACCTTCTACATAGCAAGTATAACCACTAGAGGGCAGCTCTAATGTACTTAGAAGAACAAACGTCGTGCCGCGGTGGGTCGGCGGCATGGTCATCAATCAAACTTTTTTATAAGTAAAGCTGTCAAAAACCAATTAAGATAAGGGTTGATAAGATACTTTTTATAAGTAGATTTTATGCATTTTCTTTTTTATAAATAAAGTGCTCTACGACTGCACCAATTGTGCGACTGCACCAAAAACCTTTGATGTTCCTTTGCACTGCACCGGGCCAGCGCAGCCCTCTCTACTACTTAGGCCGCTATTGTTATGTCAGCTAGTCGCCAGACACGAGTACGGTAGCTGGAGTCACACCCACTCGCAGTTTGCTAGGGATCACGGACGTGTCCACAAAGATATACGTACAGTTCTATACACGGATTCATGGTTCTACCATATATGGGCACCGTCATCTTAAATAAGTTTGTTTTGATTTGTTATCGTAACCACGTGCGTTTATTTACTCGCAACTCTGAATTGGGTCAAGATGTCGTCGGAACAGTGAATCCGTGTATCGGCTCCGTATTACGAGTATCAATATACACGGCCTGGTGAGTTATTTTTTCAGGTTTACATGTTATATATAATAGTGATGATATTAGAATAATGCATAACTTAAATTGTTTCTTGTTGCCTCATTACCTGTCACGTCGGGCATGCCAGCTATAGTATAACGAGTGTAGCAGCGTTCTGTCGCATATTGTTAAATTGTGATTACAAAGGAGTTACATCTAGCAAGCATTTGAAGTAATTATTGTGATGTATAGGTATGTCGTGTGCATACATTTGACTTTAGATAATGTGATAAGTTACTAGTCAAAAGAAGTACTTAGGTAAAACAAGTTTCTCCGACTCTTGTCTGTACAAGTTTAGACAAGTATCTACAAGGTGACTGATTATTACATACTGTTTAACACGTCTAATATTACAACAACCGACGCAACTAGAATGTCAGTCTATAAGTTTGTTAGGCAGATAGTACGTTAGTACGCCTGTCTGTCTGCTTGCCTGCCTGTCTGCCTGCTTGGCTGCCTACCTGCCGGCCGGCCTCCTTCTCTACCTGTATTGTTCTATGACTGTCTGCCTCTAGGTCTGTCTGTTTGTCTGCCTGTCCTTTCTCTCTGTCTGCCTGCCTGTCTGTATGTCTGCTGCTTGTCTGCTGGCTGTATGTCTATCTGCCTATATTTGCCTCTGTCTTTGCCCCTGTCTGTGTATCTACTTCTCTGTATCTCGTATATCTCCAGTCTGCCTATCTACCTGGATGTAAGTCTGTCTGTCTGCCTGCCTGCCTGCTGGCTATATGTTTATTTGCCAATCTCTGCCTCATTCTCTGCATAACTGTATCTCATGTCTCTCTCCTTTCTGTCTATTCACGGCAGCAGGCATGCGCGCGTAAGAAAAGAACATGGTCATTGACTTTGAGCGTTACTTTGGTATCGTATCGTACTGTAGACACATATATAGGAGAACACATACATACGCACTGGAGTGATGTACTCTTAGGACATATTGCCAATCACAATGCAAACTCACACACGCTTGTGCTTGGTCAATTATAGTTAGATTATTTGGCAGTGATCAAAGCACTAGAAACAAATGTATCGTCACTTAAAAGCACACAATATAAATGTACTAGTTGAAACATTAATTAATGCAACGCACCACATAAAAACAAGTTCTCACATCATCCCTCCTCGTTTTTAATTCAACATTGATATCGCACTGTGTATTGTACTTGAACAGTTGTTGGTATAAAACATAGACAATAAATATGATTCGACTTTTGGAAGTTCCCCCATCGTATGCGCCATCTTGGATTCGCCCCCTATCGTATTCAGCCATAACTATCCATGAACTTGCATACATCAGAATACATATAATAGATTAGTAATATTATTTGCGCCGCGTATACATACGTGTACTGCATCATATCTTGTAACATAACATATGACCAACGTTTGAATACAATTTTAACGAATAAATAACTTCATTACATGAAGATATCCAAGATTGATTAAAGTTGAAGTTCACATCAAAATTTTCGCCTGGCTGTGATTGGCAGGGTATAAAAGCAGGTAAATTTCCTATATTAATTGCAGCTTGACGTGCTCAATATATAGGGATATATCACGTGGCATGGATGATCACACCGTTTATGGGAACGCCGGGAAGGCTTGGGAGTCCGATTTATCCCTCCCCTGCAGAGCACTACCACACGTTGTGGGTCAACTGTGAGAGATCAGGATTGTGACACTACTCTCCAGAGTAGTGTTGTAAGGAGCTCCCGATGAGATGTCCCGAGCCGATCATTGGTGCAGTTAGTTTTGTATCATAGGCAGTACTGGCTTCAGTGTCTCCCTCTTCCTGATTCTCTCTTTTTGTCCTGCAAAAAATTACTTCAATGTTGCTGGACCATTTTCAAGAGCTGAAAAGTAAAGTGAATAACATCTTACAGGTCCTCTTCTGGCTTGACTAGGCATTACTGCCTCTGTCTCTTACATGCCAGCTCTCGCTCGGACTGTGCGCATGCATCTGGCACAATCCAAAGTACAAGTGGGGCAGTGTATTCAGTTTTCATAGGGTGCTTTTGCTATAACTTATGTATTTTTGTGACAAAATGAATGCACCGATGAAGCGTCAACCACAGACTGTGGGACACTGTTTCAAACATCTGCATTGGTATATGAGTTATTTATAATATTTAATCGGCATCTCCTCTGAGGTGACGGTATGATAGAGTTTGAAATTTAAGTCTCTGTAAACGTTCTTTGTATTCAAGACAAGGTCTTTGACACCATGATTAATTTGGTTGCTCTGTATTGAACATTTTCAAGAGCTGTAATATGTTTCATTAAAAAAGGACTCCATAACTGATCAGAGTATTCAATTTGTGAATGGTTCATCCATGTTATCGAAAGTACGTAGGATAATCCCCATCAACGAACTGGCTTAATTAATTGTTAAGAGATATATGCCTCAAAATTTATTGATGAATCGAAAGTGACTCCAATATCTTTCACCTTGTCCATACTTGTAAGTGTTGTCTGGTTGCTTTCCAATGAATAGCCTTTATTCTTCGTGGATGACGATCCAATTCTCATATTGAAGATATGTGATGTTTGGCACCTCAAACTCAAAATGTCGTTGTATGCCTTTAAGATACACCGAGTTGACGTTTATCATGGAGAAAATGCCCTATCCTTTAACATGGAGAAAATGGCCTATCGTTTAACATGGAGACTTTGAAAACTAAAAACAAACAAACACACTCATCCATAGCATAAACACGATTTTATTTGAATATTCCACATATGATCTCTCTTGAACACTGTTCCTGCGGATTGTATGTCCCACGTGAAACTGTTTTTGTCGCAAATCGATAATACTAATATGGTTCCCAACGTGTGATTTGCAAAGGTGTCACCGAATGACCTGCGTGCCGCGATGATGCAGGTCGTCTACGATTCCGATGACGACCGCTGTCAAATGGAATGCTGGTTTCCTTTGACATGTCATCGTCCACTGACGCTGTCTGCATGTAAAAGCCAACGATCTGAGTTCCCAACTAAATCCATTGGCGTGTTGACGTCCTTGAGACCACGAGCGAAGGTTTCCCATCCCACCGGTTCAAACGACTTTCGTTTTCTCAATACGTCATTCACAAGGTCCACAATGTTACTTCCGGGAATTGCCTTGTTTCTGTACATCATCTCGCCACGATCGTTCCAAATTACGGTACCTTTTATTTTATCGAGTAGTCATCGTGCTTTCTGCTTCATAGTTTTTGGAACGCTGTCGATGATTTCGTTTTCGATGCTCTCCTTTTCGACGACTTCATTTTTGTTAGCAGGGTTGTACTTTGTTTTTTCCTTAACTGGGAAATTTCTCGATGACCACACGCACGGGTTCCTGCATACGCTTGTCGGAAAGATCGTTGTACCGATTCGATACCTGGTTATACAACACAACCTTTTCCCTCTCGTGTATATCGCTTCGTCGTTCTAATATGCCTTGCAATTCATTGTCGAGTCGTTGCAAGACACTTTCAATAGGGTTAGCAGGAGAAGGACGCTGTGGTTGAATGTTTTCCTAAATACGGGGATCGACCAGCGCCATCTTCTTTGTATGCTCCATGGTCACCTGAGATGGAGACAAAAATGTCGAGTTTGTCGCTGAGACCAGAGACGTGGGTGTTGTTGTGGGCACCGAGACAAGTGAATTCAGCGACGTAGCATTTGTTGACGGTCCACAGCAACTGTGGACACTGTGCCATTTTCAGCTGTCCCGACGTGAGAAATGTCTCTTACAATCTGGGCACTGGAACGATGATTGTGTGGACTTGTTGACAGCTGGTAAAATAGGCAATAAGCTCATGGTGTAGGTGTTTACGATTCAAATGTAAAGAACGGAATGACTCTTGGAACTCGTCGGTCTGAGTATAAGTTCCGACTAGTGAATTGGTTACCCGTTACATGGTACCCGCGTATTTATAAACATGAAGCGGTACGCTAAACGTTCCGTCACACCTCAAGTCATGTGACTGTAATGGCTGACTCTACAGTTCTAACATTCCCGGAAGTGTGTCGACAATGGAGTAGTTAGTACACACACACACACACACACACACACACACACACACACACCACACACACACACACAGACACACCACCACACTTACAAACACACGCACACACACACACACACACACACACACACACACACACACCACCACACACACACATCATACACACACACCACACACACACACACACACACACACACACACACACACACACATACACACACACACACACAGCTGTGTATTCAGTGGACTGAAGAGTATCGTAGAAGGTTGGTTCTTGCAACTCGTTGATCTAAGTGTTTGATGTTTCGATTGTCCGATAAGTTTGTTTCTTGTCACTCGTTGATCTATGTTTTTGGTGTTTCGTTTGTCAGACAAGTTTGTTTCTTGTCATTCGTTGATCTAAGTGTTTGGTGTTTCGTTTGTCAGACTAGTTTGTTTGAATGATTGGTTCGTTCATCTCACTAGTGAAAGTTTGATTCGTGGAAGTCGTTGGTCTTAGTTTGGTTAAGTAAAGACACAAGATAAGGTTTGCACAGTTTATTCGTGAACAACACAAACGTATTTACATGTAACGCTCCATAACTACAAGAACCAGAGACTAGGCATTGATACAGGGTCTTCCAAAGTTTAATCGTGTACAAGATAAACAAAGTTCTTTACAGGTCACCCTCCATTACTGCCAGAACCATATGTTTCATAGTGTTTCGCCACTGTTTCGAAACGGCTTCTTGCAACCAAGTATTGATATTACACAACTGTTCGACTGTCACGTCGGATAACTTCACACCTGCGTCTAACAAAACACCTAAACAGTCTTTCACCACTGCAGTTGAATTAATGGTCTCGACAGCCTCGTCAAAGTGCATGCAAATTTGAATGTCATCGGGTAACATACAATCGTGATGACATTGACTAGGATGGTCTATCTTGCAACCACGTCATTGTCATCTTGAGAGTTCAACAACGGCACCTGCTATGTGTCGTGCCAGCGTCTTCTTCATTTCGGTCACAGGGAAATCAATGGTAAAGTTTGGACCAGCAAAGACAGGAGCGGAAGTTGTAACGTTGGCAGGCTGGGTAGAAGTTGTAACATTGAGAGCGTGGGTAGTTGTGACGTCGTTGGGAACGGAAGTTGGTGTCGATGCTGTCCCGTTGTCGTTAATCGTCTCTGTCGACACAGAGACCATTCGTTGCCGCTTTAGTGGTAGCGGGCCTTCAATGTAGTTCTGCAAGAATATTTCAATAATATTAAAACAATATTAAAGAATGCATGGGAATAGTACACCGTTGTTAGAGTACGGTGATACAAGGACCGGCAGAAACCAGTGACAAGAAGTGCTAGGAAGTAAGGTGACAAGTTGTATGATCATAAAGATAAATTGTCGACAAAAATTATCCGTGGACGCAACCATACAGGGAGTTAAGACATTGCCAGATGTTGATATGAAGAACAACGTAGGAGAATCCATCATCTTCGAAGCAAAGACGTAACAGAATATTATGTACCCGGATGTTAACAGACAATAGACGAGTCCAACCATATAGGAAATAATAAAACGGGGCAAAGTTTTAGCGGAAGTAAACATATACAGGGACGCCATTTTGACGGAAGGTATGAGGACGCCATTTTGACGGAAGGTATGGGGACGCCATTTTAGGGAAAGCATAGACAGGGGCAATGAGATTTTAGGTGAAAGTATATAGTAAAACAATATAAAATATGACTCACCACAAGCGCGTCCAGCTCGGCGTCCTCGGCGGCCCTCTTCTTCACACGGGGACAACTGCCATTGGTGACGTGTCTCTTCCAGTTATCTTTCCGTGTGAACGATGTCCCACAGTCCAGGCAGGTAAAGGGCCTCCGCGATGGTGGTAGTTGTCTCGGGGTCGGTAGGTCCTTCTCGTGGGCAGCATCTGTTCGAACCATAATATACATTATATAGTTAGTAAATGTGCCGAAAAGTCACTTGGGCATGCCGAAAGATCACGGATTGTAGAGTAGAAAACTCAAAATACACGCGCGCAAACTGCACGTGGACTGCAGAATAGTTATTCAGTTCACCACTTATCTAACAGGGGTGTCGCGCAAGTTCAAAACGATGGCTAACCAAATCACTACCTGTTTGACCAACTCACCTCGCTTACAAAATTACTGCGCATAGCAGTTTAATGATGTCACTGACCATGACGCCATTGACCCTGATGATGGAATTACATTCAAGTGCGAAAGCTCAAAACTATGACTAACCAAAGCACTACCTGTTTAACTAACTCACCTCGCGTACAAAATTACTGCGCGTACCATGACGTCACATGATTGGATTATATTACATACGCTAAAGCTCTAAATATTGACTAACCAAAGCACTACCTCCTTGACCAACTCACCTTGCGCACAAAATTACTGCACGTACCATGATGTCACATGATGGGATTACATTACATACGCGAAAGCTCAAAATATTGACTAACCAAAGCACTACATGCTTGACCAACTCACCTCGCGCACAAAATTACTGCGCGTAGCAGTTTAATGACGTCATACAGGATGCGCGCGTGCGCGCACTCGCAACAAACAAACATGTCCAGTCTCGCCTTGAGTACGGGTTTATAAGAGACACCAAAGGTCTAATTCCAAAATGGTCGCTCTGTTCGAAAAAATAGGTTCTGATATAACATAGTGCTATATGTAATCTACATTTCGTATGTATTACTTAAGATAAAACGACCTCTGTTGAATTTATAATCCTTTTATTATTATAAATTACACCTTATTATAACACCACATTTTCGACATGTCATCGTCAACCAAATAAGGGCTCGACCCCTTGGCGGAGCCTCAGCCTACGGGTCAAGCAATCTAGTGTGTGACATATTCAAATGCTGTTCGGTATATTTTATTTTATTAAAAAAGACGTTGAATACCTTTACGATAATAGCTCCTATCCTTTAACGTGGGAAAAATTCCCTATCTCTTAACATGGGGAAAATTCAAAATTTCGTCGTATACGTTTACGATACTAGCTCCTATGCTTTAACATGGGGTAACAATTCCCTATCCTTTAACACAGGGAAATAACTGGCCACGCTCATAATTGCCAAATAAGGTCATTTATGCAAATAAGGCGAGCTCATTTGCATAATCACTCCGTTTTCCGTTGGTTGGTAGAAGGTGCAACATCCGGGTATTTCCCTATCTTTTAACATGGGAGCCGGAACTACTTTTCCACAACGGAAAATGGATAGCATACGCGCTGATTAACCTATATTACTACTGCTGAGTAACAGGTGCTGCACACATTTCTCTGACATTGGGACAGCCTTTACAGAGCAGTTCCTGGAAATACGCTACACACCCTTGGCGTGTGTATAGTTTGTCGCAATATATTCAAATGGATACTGTTTTAATGCAACAGCGTAGATACATTGTTAATTACTGCTGTTAGTCAAAAACCGGCACGGCAAAGACTTGTGTCGGGGAAGTTTCCGGCATTTCAATTGCCAATAATGAAATCGCCGACCGTATTTTATACCTTGTTAACACTGCATTAACTTCGCCCGCTAAAACTGTTTTGTAACATTTCGATTCGGTCAAATTACGACTGCATTGTTTTACCCGAGTTTATGGACAATGTATATATATATATATATATATATATATATATATATCAACCCGAATTGTGTAAAAATTTCCGGGCACATGATGCATGGCGCTGTCATGATGGGCAAAAATATTATCCTGCATTAGTAATAATAATAATAATAATAATATTTTATTTTGTTAAGCGCCACATCCAATATTGTTCACAGCGCTTTACAACAATATACAAGTGTATGTTAAAAATAATGCATTTGAATAAAAACAATAGTTATTATATCATAGATAAAATGAACTAATAATAATAATAGCAATTAAAACAATAAATATAGTAGAAGTAGAAAAGGAATGTGATGTATTATATCATAAAATAAAATTTTTAAGATAATTTTTAGATATATAAATAAACTAAAATTAATGTAAACATCAATAAATTAGGCTAAAATGTATACGGAAAAAAAAAATAATAATAATAAATAAACGTTAAACATCAATCAGCTATGGTAAAACAGTGTTGGTAAGGGTCCGAGCTACATATACGCTGCAGTGAACAGATGAGTCTTCAACACAGATTTAAATGATTCCAGTGATGTTTTGTTAGTAACGCTTGACGGCAGAGCGTTCCACACTGTTGCCGCTGCGTGAGCAAATGTACAGTCACCGGCTCTGCTGCGTGTTCTCGGAACAACTAGTGCGTTCGAGTCAGCAGACCGAAGACGTCTGGCTGGCATGTAGACACGCACGAGTTTCTGCATGTAGACAGGCGAGAGGTCTTCGTGCAGCGACTTGTACGTAAGAACAGCGATCTTGAATGCAATGCGCTGTTGAATAGGTAGCCAGTTCAATTCGCGAAGAATAGGGGTCGCACTTTCACAACGAGCCTGTCGAGTAATAAGGTAAGACTAGATGACAGACACTGATATCTTCAAAACAGTATTTTTAAATCAGCCACCCTAACGAAATCTTACCAAAAGGAATAAGTTATGATATGGTGCGGTAACCAGACCTTGGGAATGCTCAGAGCACTTTACAATTCACCTCCTGGCATATGTGTTCAATCAAACACCACAGCGACTTCTCTGGGGAACATTCAGCCAATTACATTTGCTACGCGAAGACTAGTTGTATACAAAGACCCTCCTCTGTCTAGATGGAGAATGAAGGAACAGATAAACAAGTGGTAGGATAAAACTTTGTCTAAGAAAATCCACCTAAATTTTTAACTAAACAAAGGAGAACAAATAGAATTTTAATATGTAATTCATGATCTTTTTGAGAATATGGACCCATGTCGTACCTTGAAACTGCAACTGCGGAAACAATTCTGCTCAGCCCAGCTTTCATCTGAAGACTCTGAAGATATACAAACAAAATGAGATAATTACAAAATTGGAAACTCATTTCAAAAATGGAATAAATCACAACATTTTTGAATTTTGGTATATGAATGGTCATATAGAGGTCTTTCATTAATCATTGATGTACAATATTTATCAATCTTCAAATACATATATTAACCCTTTAGACCTCAGCCATTTTAAGTCCATTTATTTTACACGAAACATGAAAATGTGAGGTCTGTATATCCAAACATTGTTTCTAATGTGTTTCCAAAACCATCCACTAGATGGTGCAACAGCACAATATAGTACTATATTATTATTTTGCGCTGGGTTTGGCCGATTTGAAGTGCCAGTCTTCCGGCGGGTATGACTTACAGGATAAATCTTTCAGTAATGATAAAAACATATAATTTGCCAATGGATCACAGTTTAGAGATTGACATCCCAGTTATGTAAGTCCATGACAGCTAACATACGATATTCCTTGTGTTGGATATTTGAGTAAGCACTCGACAAAAACAACAGACACGAATTATTGCAGTACTCATATGTGGTTCGACCACTTGTCCACTAGGGGATGACGTTTGAAGTTCGTGATCTATCCGTCAGAGGGGCTCTATTGCACGCAAGCGTGCAATAGACACGAATTTGGGTAGTACTCGAACATTTAGTTTACAACTTGTCCTTCGGGTGGCACCACTTGTACATTTATTTCACGAAAAATCCGACAGGTGGCGCTATGGGCAAACCAATTTAGTTCGAAAAAATTACGATAGGTGCGCTAATGGTCAAACTAAGACGCACGAATTTTGGCAGTACTGAACTTTGGTCCATATATTGAGTTTAATAACAAAAAAAAACGCTAGGTGGCGCTCCTGGTCAAACAATTTTAGTTCGGTGGAAATTCCGCCAGGTGTGCTGTTTTAGTTCGTGACCTATTCACCAGGTGGCGCCACCGGCGCCATGTGACATACATCCGGGTACTTGACCTACACCCGGGACGTTAACCTTTGACCTTGACCTACATCCGGGACCTTGACCTACATCCGGGTACTTTTGCTCTTGCTCTTGCTCTAATCATAATCAAACCATACGCGGTACTTAACCTCTATTACTACTCACCATCACAACGAGGTCTGTCTTAGAACTGCCAAGTGATGCAGTAAGCGTGACACCAAGGTCAAACAAGGTCACCGTCAACTGAAATATTTTTGAAATTGTGCGCTTCCGTATTACAATTACAATGATTGCATATATACATATATACAAAATGGGTATGTCATATATTTTTGGAAAGCTTATTGTCTCCCCGTCACAATGAAATACGAGATGGAGCTGTTACCCGAAATAGTAAGTGTGGAGCTAAGGTCAAATAAAGTCACCGTGAAATTATGAATATTCAAACTTCTGCAATATGGCACACTTCATAAAGTTACAATAACTCTGTATTTGATTCGTTTCTATGGACATCTTATACACTTTGTGAAAGAATAATTTCTTCTCGTCAAAATGTGATATGACTTGGAGGTGAGTTTGTGTGGAGCGATCAAGAATCACCGTCAAGTAATAAATGTTCGAACTTACGCCATCCCGTAAACGTTATACAAAAACCAATGGTGGCTTATATACATTACCTATCTACTCATAGCCACATCATATACCTTTGGAAATCCTACTATCTGCCAGTAAATACGGGGTGCCACGGGGAGCTATCAAGTGGTGCAGTAAGTGTGGAATGAAGGTCAAGCAAAGACACCACCAAATGATGAATGTTCAAAACTGCGCTATTCCGCAGACGTTACGCAATTACAATGTTTGCATATCTACTTTGTCTACCTACACTAGGCCATGTTATACCTCTATATGTGTGCTGTATCCCCGTCAAAAAGAGGCAAGGCTTAGAGTTGTAAAGTGGTGGTCTAAGTGAGGAGGGAAGGTTGAAAGTGAAGATTGAAGGTCGCCGTAAAAAAATGCATCAACCAACATCACCACGTTTGATGAGTATGCAGACATTTTCCTTCCACACATCATGAAGCACTTAAATCAATCCAACAATACTGGCGTCGACCGGGAAACCTACCTCTTCAGCAGGATCAAATAATCCAAGAGAAGCGTGGTAACAAGATTCTTAGGAAAGTAACATTGAACAACAAAGTGCCAATAAACTGGAAATACTTTCATCGCGATGTTACCAACATACATGAGCTATTTGCATTTCTCTCCATTAAGGTTGCAAAGCTCCACTATCTAGGTTGAAAGGAAGTGTTTGACACTTCAGACACCTCAGCTGTCGTCACTAGGTGCAACTATGACATGCTACATCCAGTAAGACATTGAAGAACCTGGCACGCAACTGTTGAGCCTTGTGCAACATGCTTTGTGGAAAAGGGATCAAAGCCATGCGTGATTCACAATGTGTTTCCGATCGTTAGGAGTTTGTCAAGTTTGCATTCAATTGGATAGGCTTTGGGACAAGCAATAACGTTATTCATCATAATGCCAACGGCACCCATCATGCTCTGGGAAAAGACCTGTCACGTCATTGCCAGTTGTCAATAGCATGGGAACCCAAATTTCATACCACGAAGGAACCAAAGCATTCACACATCCATTTGAATGTGGATTCGCAACATTTCAATTCCTGGAACGCATCACCATTGCCCTCTGTAAATACAGTTGCAGCGTGCGTGGTGTCCGTTATCGAGGCAATGAAAAAGATATTCTGTCAAAGGAATAATATCACTAAGATATTCCAATAACCCCAGATGTTCTTTAGCAGTATTCAGAGCGCATAGCGTAACAAGCTTTTACTTGGTTGAACAGTCAACTGGTTCATCAGCAGATGCTCCGTGGTATCCTGTATTTAAGGGGAGACAGTAGGGTTTCAAAATGTATATCATATGTTCATGAGTAAGTAAGTAACGTAGATAGGCTATAAGCCACCATTGGTACAGTATAAAGTGTGTGAGATGGTGCAATTTCGAACATTGATCGCATGACGGTGACACGGTTTGATCGCCGCTCCACACACATTCCATCAACTGAAACCTTCAAGTGATATATCATTTTGACGGGAAGAAACTGTTCTTTCGAGACGTATGTAACATGTCCATAGAAATTAAGTCGATACAGAGTTATTGTAACCTAATAACGTTCGCGGTATTGCAAAAGTTCGGATATTCGTCATTTCATGGTGACCTTGTTTGACCTTAGCTCCACACTTACTATGCAGTGTAACAGCTCCATATCATATCCTGTTTTGACCGGGAGATAATAACCTTTCCAAAAATATATGGCATGGCTATTTTATTATGAATAAAAGTAGATATGCAACCATTGTAATTATAATACGTTTGCGGAAGCGGCCAATTTCCAAATATTTGACGATAACTATGTTTGCCCTTGGAGTCACGCTAGTTCTACGATAGGCCTCGTTGTGATGGGGATATCTAGGGTATACAATTTGGGTTCTTGTATGGGGAGTGGGGCATTTAAATATGTCAATTAAGTAGTGCCTATCGCTCGCCTATTGAGGAGATGTAAACGAATATCATGAAGTTATATTGGTCAGAGCTAATTTGCATATTCATGCGACAAATATGCATACTATGATTTGTTCACTGACGTAATCATACCCAGATAGCCTGAAAACATGCTTTGGACACATCATTTTGATTGTTTGGATGTTTACAATTCGAGATATTCAGAAAAGTAGTATATATTTTAAAGGCGATGACTAATTTGCATATTAATGAATTTATACAAAAACGCTCAAGGGTGCCTGAGTGGCACCCATCGGATTATTAACCTAGAAGATTAGAAGGTAACAAAAATGCAATAAATCATCGTGCAGACCCTAATGCACGGTCCACCTTCAAAAGGGCGTTTGACTGCCGGACTAATAAAGCTGACAAAATAATACATTTTGTTTAAGAAAAAATTGTCTGCAACACTGGCCCCAAAACATAAAGAAACAAGAAGAATTTAGATAAATATATATATATATATTAGTGTTAGGGCGCCACGACATACCCTGACAGTGTCAGCGGTCAGATCAAGGGGTCCCTTGCCCTGGATGTACAGGTTACTGACAGCATCTTCTCGTGCTGGCCAAATGTCATGCCGTCCAGATTAGGTACGACGCCTGAAGTATAACAACCACTGTCATCTCTCTTGCAACACTGACCGCGAACACGCTACAATTAACCTATCCGTCACGTGACCTGTTGCCTAGCAAAACCTCCGTTAAGTCATCAGAAAACACGTGGTGGGTTCGAACATTCCATCGAATATTTGAATAATTCTGGTCACAAAAGTGTTTCTTTATGACAAAAACATATGGCAAAGTTTGTAAAGCGACAACTGTATGTGGGAATGTTTAATTTATGAGATGTCATGCAGCAATAATAATATAATACGCGTATATATAACCATTAACAACATTGTTGGCAAAGGAAAGCTTGACAAAGGTCACATGCAAACTTCAATTGTGACGTAAGCAAAACCGCGACGTAGTGGATACATCAATTATTACACAAACTAACAAAAATACTGGTCCCTTAGAAGGGATAACTTGGTCGTTTGTATGGTGATCATTTTCACAGTTAGGTAAGAAATCAAGTGCTTAGTTTGCTATTTTGTGTGCATCCAGGCGCTACCTACACAGATGCAGGAGACGGTTTCAAGAAGTATTTATATGAAACATTTGATGAAGATTGTATAACTTGGGACAGATGTATGCATTACCATGCGTGTTTTCTATGACTGTTCCGTGCTAAATTTTTAAGTACAAGATATTTGTGAGACTTACCAATATACATGTTGCCGCATGTCTTCAGCATGTGTAATACTCATCCAGATTATCCCTCTACAAAGTTGAATCCGTTGCTTTCAAGATCGCCTAGCAAAACCTCCGTCAAGTCATCAGAAAACATATGGTGGGTTCGGACATTCCGTCGAATTTTTTTTGAAATTCTGGTCACAAAAGTGTTTCTTTATGGCAAAAACATAAGGCAAAGTTTGTAAAGTGACAAATGTATGTATGAATGTTTGATTTATGAGATTTCATGCAGCAATAATAATGTAATTCGCATAATGTTCTTAATGTCCCTGGAATCTCACCTAATTTCGTATTAAAATGTTGACCTGAAAACTACAATAATTAAATTGCAATTTAAATGTAGCAACCAAGTTACAGCTTAAAATTAACATATATAGTTAGAAATTTAGGCATACTAGTATGGGCACTAATTTAGGCATACTGGTATAGGCCTATGGATAATGGGAATGTACATAAACTCCGCACATTGTGATCGAACAGTAACCAGTGATCGAACACACAAAACAAATCGTTTTATTTTTTTAATTTTCAATTTATACTATAGAGTGTCCTGGGTTCGTGCATCGCGAAATTCCGTAACAAAGCGATATTGTGTTGGTTTTCTCAAGCCTAAAGCGTTTACACAGAATATTAACATGCCAACCAAGTTTACTATCAATCGGAAACATTTATATATCGTTCTTCATCCTTCGGGAATCGCGGAAAAAACATATAGTGGCATTTATTTCGGGAATTGTTACATCCCCAGGCAGCATACCACCTGCTTCCATGGCGCGCCGCCATTAATATTTTGACTACGCTTGTGTACACGATCGTAAGCCCTAGGACGCCATTTACTATAGCTTAAATGATGGGGGATTGTTAGATCCTTGATCGCGGAACCGTTTACCATGCCCCGTTTCCTCTTTTCCTTTTACATCTCAATGTGTCACAATAAACGTGTTCGTACTTTCTCTACGAGAATCTTCATTCTATAATGTCGCTGTACGCACAGCCCACGGCCAGTACACGACATTAATTGGCGACGAGGTAAACTGACAACTCTACGAGTTACTTTGAACTAGACTACGTCTAATTTCTGTGTGAAAATGGAAACTGTCGCTGACGTCGCACATTTTTCGCTGGAGCCGACTGACAGCGCAGGCCATCGTTGGGAACGTTGTGTGAGGCGCTTTGAGAACTTTGTGGTGGCTAAAGACATTCAGAACGATACAAGAATGAGAGCGATGTTGCTTCATTATGCTGGTGAGGCAGTGTTTGAATTGAGTGAAGCAGTTGGGGTGACAGAAAATGATGATTTCGCAGAAACCAAGCGGAAGCTCACTGCTTACTTCAGGCCGCAGTGCAATGAAGAATATGAAATATTCAAGTTCCGACAGGCTGAACAGACGTCGTCAGAGACGCTGGACCAATTCAATGCACGATTGCAGCAACTAGCCAAAAACTGTAAGTTCCATGAGAAAGACAGAGAAGTGAAGTCGCAAATCATCCAAAAATGTGCCATGTCAAAAGTGCGTGACAAGGGGTTAAGTGAACCTACAATCACGCTAGAGAAGTTACTGACGTTCGGGCGCACACTGGAAGCTACGCTACAGCAGTCGAAAATCATGAGAAACTCTTTTTCGACCGTACCGAGGCCTGTCCACGCCGTATCGAATGACGAGGGGCGGCGTAACTCTTCACGTGGAGGTTTCAGCTTTGGTCGCCAGGTGGCGACACACAGAGATAGCAATCCACCAAGAAAGCGTTTTCCGCCTGATCGCCAAGGGACGCCACGTCGAGACGATCGACCAGTCGTGAGTAGTCAGCAGCGGTACAGACGTCACAAGGGGGCAGCACCAGCATGCTCAGGCTGTGGTGGACAGCCACACGACGATCGGCGAATGTGCAAAGCTTGGGGCAGGAGATGCTACAATTGTCAAAAGCTAAATCACTTTGCTAATGTGTGCAATGCAAACACTCAACAGACACACTTAGTAGAAAATGACACACACTCGCAACGCAATGACAAGTTATGTGAAGACACATACACACTTGGCCTGTATCATGCAAGTGCCACCCACACCATACCACCGTACATTTGCAATGTCCAGATAGAGGGAAGTGAAGTGGCTATGGAGATAGATACCGGAGCAGCAGTTTCGCTTATATCGGGGGATGAGTGGGCTAAAATCTGCAAGACATCTGTGCTCACTCTCGACACGCGTAACGTTCCGAGGTTGCGAACGTACGCAGGTACCACAATTGAGCCTTTAGGGCGAGCGCAGGTGAACGTTTGTCACAACAATCAACAGCACAGGCTGCAGGCAATCGTAGTGCCTGGGTCGGGACCTAACCTGCTGGGAAGGGACTGGCTAACAGTGTTGAAAGTGAACTGGGCTACCGTGAACCAGGTAGACAGAGAGGACTTCCTAAAGCCTTACGAATCAATGTTCAGTGAGGGACTAGGCACTCTAAAGGGGCTGACTGCGAAGTTCTACGTTGATGACACGGTTAAACCGAGGTATTGTAAACCTCGACCTGTACCTCTTGCTTTACGAGCCAAAGTAGAGGACGAGTTAGATCGTATGCAGAAGGCCGGAATCATCCGTCCTGTGGAGTATTCTGAGTGGGCCGCGCCCATTGTACCGGTCTTGAAGTCTACCGGCGCAGTCAGAATCTGTGGCGACTATAAGGTAACCATCAACAGAGCCGTCAAGGTAGACAAGTACCCGATCCCGAACGTATCTGATCTGTTTACAAAATTAGCAGGTGGTACACTGTACACAACGCTGGACATGAGCCATGCGTATCAACAGGTCGTACTGGATGAAGAATCACGTCCGTTGACTACAATCAACACGTCGAAAGGGCTGTTTGCATTCGAACGTCTGCCTTTCGGTGTGAGTTCTTCTCCAGGTATCTTCCAGAGAATCATGGAGCAGTTACTACAGAACATACCCATGACTGTAGTCTACATCGACGACATCCTGGTCACAGGAAGAACGCCAGAAGAGCATGATCGTAATCTGGCTACTGTGCTAACGCGACTACAAGACGCAGGGTTACGCCTGAAGAAGGAGAAATGTGCGTTTCGTCAGAAATCGTGCACCTATCTAGGTCATGCGATTGATGTTGAAGGTATTCATCCTACGGAAGACAAAGTGCGAGCAGTACAGAACGCGCCTGCACCACAGAATGTACAGGAGTTGAGGAGTTATCTAGGACTCATTCACTACTATCACAACTTCTTGCGCAATCTCAGTACGCTGCTTGCTCCGCTGCATGAAATGACACGCCAACACACAAAGTGGAAGTGGGGTCCGGCGCAAAAAAAGGCTTTCGATGAGTCTAAGGCACTGCTTGTTTCTTCAGATGTGCTTGTACACTACAACCCTGAACTCCCGATCATCTTGAGCAGTGACGCATCTCCTTACGGGATTGGAAGCGTACTGTCACACAGATTGCCCGATGGCAGCGACAAGCCTATCGCATACGCATCACGCTCTCTCTCCACAGCGGAAAAGAAGTACGCGCCAGATAGCACAACTACAGCGGGCCGACGGCGGGCCGACAGCGGCAAAGTCATCGGCCCGCTGTCGGCATCCGCCTGCGGACCGAGGGATTTTTTGTCCGGCGGCTCGCCTTCGGGCCGAGGGCGGCTCCTAGTCGGACGCCGATACTCTGCCGATGGTTAGCCGCTCATATGCCGACTGTACCTAATTTTGCTAAATGTGTGTATTGTGTGTGTTTTCAAGTAATAAGACCAAATTATACACTTATGTGTATTGGTCTTATAACTTGAACATTTCAATAGTAATCATCATGCATTGTAACTATAATGTTAAAATGAACATTACTTGATAAACATTCATCAATTTATTGAGATTACCTGGAATTTGGAAGTTCAAAACAATAAAATAATATAGTAATATATTATTTAGGAACTTAAATGTAATCTGCTTCAAAAATAGAATGGGTGTCGAGTATCCCATCCAATTATTATAAACTAAAATTAAATACGTAAACAACTCCAGTGCGCAGAACAAACACATAATTTAATACAAGAAAATCAAAAGGCAAAGTTGCAATTAGTGTCCATATTCATATAAAAAGGCTGCTTAATTATTAGTGTTCATAAACTCTTTTCTGCTACATCCAGCTGCATTTGTCATCCGGTGCTGTCTAACACGATTCCCGTCAGAGGCAGTCTTGGAGTACTTTCGAATTTTCTCCTGATGTATACGTCAGTGGCAGTGTTGCCACTTCATTCCCTCTGACAGCATCTGGAATATTAACGTACAAATATTTAATTTCTTCAATGAAGGTACACATTACACAATACATATAGTATCTATAAAATGTGTAAAATATTAAACATATATTTTGTCTCACAATAAGGTCACATAAAATTATTTTACTTGACTTTGATAAAAAAAAATTCCCGGTTTCTCACCAGCACAAACATTTTAAAATAGCTTCCACAAAACTTTATTTTGACGTAATTATCCTTTGATTAAATGTGCATGCAATAATTCTGCGCAAAAAGAGAAAACTGTATTTCACGCCAAACCAAAGGAATGTGCCTACTTGTAAGAAATACATTCAGTAGACATCTTAAGACTTTGAAGTTGTTAATTGTTGACGATGAGTTGCATTGATAGTTGTTATAATACCGTCATCAGGATCAACATACACACATTTACCATAAATCGCACCCCTCGTTTACATATTAATAAAGTTCTGGTGAGAAACCTGGAATTGTTTTATATAGCCCTAAAGTAAAGCGACATAAATGGCAGAAATTGTGTGGGCCATAAACTGACAGAAGACGTCTAGTGTAAGCACTTCACCTATCACACATTTATCCTGTCACACTAACAAACAGGAACATGCAGCACAGGGACAGCATTTGTGGTTGTTAAGATCCGTTCATCTTCATCATATCGTCGACATCCATTGCCTATATAGGGCGGCCACAATCATGACATCAGGTTATTCTGCCCCACATTTTATTTAATGTTTTACGCATAAATAACAAGTTTCCACACAATCAAATGTGTGTTTATAAAGTCATGCCCAGATTAATGTATTTGAATAATCTAGAAATATACAAAGATTTACAACAGAATGTCTAAAAACGTACCTTTTCCCCCGGAGCTCTGCTTTTACTGTTCCCTCTAACTGTCAGTCTGGACTCTGTTAAAAAATGGCAGTACACCGTAGTGTCAAATGTCACTACCCCAGTGCTCCAGCTGAGGCAGGCCCGACTGCTGATAAATGACTAACGGACTCTTACATGAGGTCAACGGCGGCTAGGGAGCGGCTGGCAGGCGGCTGTCGTGTGCCGACGAGTGCCGCTTCCCAGCCGCTCAGCTCGGCCCGAGGGTGGCGTGCTGGCTGGGGCACAGCTGGAAAAGGAAGCGTTGTCGTTGGTCTTCGGGATATCCAAGTTCCATAAGTACCTTTACGGGAGGGACTTCACGTTGCAGACCGACCACAAGCCGTTGGTCGGGCTGTTGAAGGAAGATCGTGCCATCTCCGCAATGGCTAGTGCACGCATTCAGAGATGGGCACTAACACTAAGCAACTATCAGTACCATCTGGAGTACAGACCGGGTACGAGTATCTGTCATGCAGACGGATTGAGTCGCTTGCCGCTACCAGACACTCCTGAACGAGTACCAGTCCCGGAGGAAGTGGTTCTAGCACTTGCAACCATGAACGATACACCCATCACGGCAGAACATATCGCTAAATGGACAGCAAACGATCCGATGCTGTCACAAGTTCTACGGTTTGTGGAAGGAGGATGGCCTAACGATGTACCACACGAGTGGGAGAGTTACTCTCGAAGGAAAGACGAACTGAGTGTCCAACACGGGTTGCTGATGTGGGGAGCAAGAGTCATCGTACCACCAAAGGGTCGTGACACGTTGTTGAAAGAACTACACGAGACGCATCCGGGCATAGTGAAGATGAAGGCGTTAGCCCGAAGCTACCTCTGGTGGCCAGGTTTGGACGCTGAAATCGAGATGTGTGTTAAGGACTGCACGACATGCCAAATACACAGCAAACAACCACCAGTGGCACCACTGCATCCATGGGAATGGCCGGGACGAACGTGGCATCGAATACACATTGATTGTGCGGGACCGTTCGAGGGACGTATGATACTCATCATAGTCGATGCTCACAGCAAGTACATCGATGCACACGTTGTATCAGCTGCGACAACCAGTGCAACTCTCACGAAACTAAGACAGACATTTGCGATTTTGGGTCTACCAAGCACAGTGGTATCAGATAACGGAAGCTGTTTCACCAGTGAGGAGTTTGAACAGTTTTGTCGAGCTAACGGAATCAAACACATCAAGTCTTCACCTTATCACCCATCCAGTAATGGCTTAGCTGAACGCGCCGTTCAGACTGTAAAAGCAGGGTTGAAGAAGACAAATGGCAACCTAGAAGATCGTCTCTACACCTTCCTAGCACGCTACAGGGTAACTCCACAAGCTACAACCGGCAGAGCTCCAACAGAGTTTGTGTTGAAGACACCACCGAGCACACGACTGGATCTTCTACGACCATCCATTCAGAACCGAGTCTTGCGCAAACAGGAAGAAGACAAAGAACGCCACGACCAGAGAGCAGTGGAGCGAAGTTTCATGACAGGAGACTGTGTCTGGGCGTTGAACTTTCAGGGACAACCGAAATGGGTCGCTGCGGTGATAGAGAACCGGCTGGGTCCGCTGACCTTCGAGGTACGTCTGCAGGATGACAGAGTGTGGAAGCGTCACCAGGATCATTTGCGCGAGAGAAGGCCGATCGAGGCGACGGAAGAGCGTCTGGTACCATTGAGGGTTGAAGAACCTCAACTTCCACCGAGGCTTGCAGAACGTGAAGTACTACCTTTGTTCGCTATCTATCATCTGGCAACTCGGACGTGACTACGGGTACCGCCACAGGAGAGGTGATCTCAAGACCAACAGTTGAACGGTCGCAGTCCTGTGTAGTACCAGACGTGGTAGTACCGCTGAGAAGATCACACAGAGTGGTGAAGCCACCGGACAGATTGAACTTGTAAACTTGTGAACTTGTCATAACGGACAATGCATAGATCAAGATAGCCAGAATAGACTAGGTTTCGGTAGATGTGGCTAGTCGCGAGAGCACTAGATTAGTACTATAAACAATGGCATACTAGCTATCTTAGATATGACATTGATACGTATAAGGGACTCTTGTTTGCGTTAAAAGTTTACATTTTAATAATTATACTAATTATGTTCTTCTTAAAGGGGGAGGAATGTTAGATCCTTGATCGCGGAACCGTTTACCATGCCCCGTTTCCTCTTTTCCTTTTACATCTCAATGTGTCACAATAAACGTGTTCGTACTTTCTCTACGAGAATCTTCATTCTATAACGTCGCTGTACGCACAGCCCACGGCCAGTACACGACAGGGATCTGTTTCATGTTTGGTTGTAATCATCAGAGTTTTTCCAAATCGTGTTCTTTTTTCCGGTTACCGACGGGATGGTCACATGTTGAAGCAGTTGGGAAAATTTTGCTTTTGAGAATGTTAGTGGTAATCGTGCACCTTACTCGAATTGTTATCACGATTTGACGAGCCATAGTAGCAACTTTGTTGACAACGACAAATATGCATTCATTCGCCCAGTGCGACATGTTATTGAACTAATGCATAATTTGTTGTGACTGTGTGCATTTAGGAAACTTTTCAGATATAAAATTGTTACCGAACCGTTTTGAAATAACAACTTATAACATTTTAACATTTGCGGTTTTTATTTTTGATACGCAATAATCCGTTGTATCTCGTTTTAACTCTCATTTCTTACATAATTATTAATAATGTTTTGTAATCGATATGTTATATTTCATATTTAAATATGTACTGGTTTTTGTTACATTAACTAAATATTAGTATCTATAGTTCATTTAGACAAAAACAATTCGGAATAAAAAACAAATTTCTGTATATGACCGCCGTCGACTGCTGCCTGGCTCTTTCTCTACATATTTAATTTCCCTGATGTATAATTCATGTAAAACTGAAGTGACAACACCATAACACAAACAAGTAACAAAGCTACAATAAACCGATAAGTTAAACGTCAACAAATGTTTCCTGGTTTCTGCAATGCTAAAATTAGTGGGCAATAATTGTGCATGTCGCCAGTCGGCTCCACTCGCGCGGACGGAATCACGCCATGTATCGTGCCACACTTATACCGGCCCTATTCCCAATATCTCTGGACTTAACACCTGTATTGATAGCCCGCAGGCAATGCACCTTAGACGCTTTTGATCGTAATGTCCAGGTTTCTGCACTATAGTTTGCTATCAACCGTATATGTGCATGTAGAAACACAAGAAAAACAACGTTCTCTCGTGCAATAATTATGTTCATATTTCAGATCATTATCCCGACATTAGTTGACCTTGCACAACTGTAAATACATGCAACCAAACAAAGAGACGTGGCATGTTCATTAGTCAGTCAGTCAGTCGGTCAAATTAATTTTGACACCTCGTATCTCAATAAAAATAGTTTCAGGGATGTATACAAACAAAAAAGAAAATGAAATTACATAAGTAAAAATAATATTACAATGAACTGTACATGTATAACATAAGATAACACAATGGAAGTACACATTGGGATTATATATATGTAGAACCTGTATAATAATAAAAAGTATATAAGGATCTATATGTATGTTAAAATAGACAAGAAAGAAATTACGAAAAAGCCTGATTAAAAATAAAGGTTTTCAGGTTTCTCCTAAAATGTCCAGAATCGCACTGGATTCTAAACTGTAGTGTAAAAGTTCCAGAGGGAAGGACACGCACGTAAAAATGCTCGTCGGCCGAAACGTTCCAGGTTTCCTGTAGCTTTTAGCATTAGTATATATCGCACTGTTTACAAAGGTTTAACAAAATTGACACACAGACTATGAACCCCAGATGACAAGCGGACAACAATGTAAAATACAATAAAAATGTTGTTGTATTTATTTAACACACACACATACGCGCGCGCGTACACACACACACACACACACATGCACACACATACTCACACACCACACCACACCACACCACACCACACCACACCACACCACACCACACCACACCACACCACACCACACCACACACACACACACACACCATACACACGCACGCCCGCACACACACACACACACACACACACACACACACACACACACACACGTGTCATAGCTATAAGCGTTAGCAGTTATATTTGATACACACAATCATATTAATTTCTAAATACATTAACAAATTAGTACTAATTAAATTAGTCCAAAAATATAATATCTTCTGTCTTCTTCCAATACACGCCTAGCCTCAACATGCTGAGGATACAGGCGGTGCCATGGCATGGCAGGCGAACAGGAAATTTCTTGTTTGTTTTTAGAGTGCAATATATAAGAACACAAATTATCGTGTAAGCAAACAGAAATACGTGCAGAAGAACTTGTTAACGTCTAAAACATGGGGTAGTGCAAAGTCTGGATGTTGCTTTTAAACGCATCCAGGCTGTTTTGATTTACAATATATTGAGGGAGGGAATTCCAAAGTCGAATGATACTGGGGAAAAAAGAATACAAGTGGTAGTTGCATCTGGAGTGAGGGATAAGGTAAGATAAGGAATGCTGTTTTCTAGTGATTATATTTACAGGAATAAGGTATTGGTTTGCTGGTATACCCACTAGGCCATTTGCTATCTTGTACATCATACATAGTTTTGCATCAGTTCTTTTGTCTGATAGGGATCTCCATCCTAATGTCTGGAGCATGTCTGTTACACTGGAGGTATTGTGGTGGCGATATAAGACATATTGGTCTGCAAGGCGTTGAATCATTTCTAGTTTGTTATTTGTGTAATGGTATAGGGATCCCAGACAGTACAGCTGTTCTCCACGATGGGTCTGACAAAGGTGAAGTAGGCCTGAGTTTTTATTTGAATTGACGGAACTTTAAGATTTCTGCGGAGGAAGCCTAGTGATCTATTTGCTTTTAGACAAATGTTATTTATGTGGGCATTCCACCGGAGATCTGAGGTTATGGTTACACGAAGATATTTTACCTGTGAAACCGTCTCTAGTGTTTGACCATGAAGCATGTATTGATTGTTAATGACAGTTTTGTTTCTTGTTACAGGTATGACATGGCATTTTTGAAGATTGAATTCCATGTTCCAGGTTATGGCCCATTTTCCAAGTTTGTGAAGATCTTCCTGGAGCTGTATTTGTCTTATGCTTAAGGGCTATATACATTATGGTGTCATCAGCAAAAAGTCTAACTGTAGATGTAATATTGTCTGGGATGTCATTTATGTAAAAGAGGAATAGACAAGGGCCAAGTACAGAGCCTTGTGGTACTCCTGATGTTACGGGTACCTCAGAGGAGGCCTTGCCCTTTATTATGACACTTTGAGTTCTGTCTGTTAAAAATGATCGAATCCAGGAATTTGTTTTGCCTTGGATGCCATAGTGATGGAGTTTGTAAATCAGTTTTTTTTATGGCTGACCTTATCAAATGCTTTAGAGAAATCCATCATTATGACATCCGTTTGCGTGCCAGACTGCATATGGGTAACTAAGTCATGTATGAACTGAATAAGCTAGCTGTGTCTCGCAAGATACTTGGGAGCGAAAGCCATGTTGAAGATGATAAAGAATGTTGTGTGAATGTGCATGTTTCATTATACTACTAACCAAGATATGTTCCATTAGTTCTGATGCTATGCATGTCAGGGAAATGGGCCTATAATTTGAAGCTATGTATTTTTTACCATTCTTGAAAATAGGTGAGACATTTGCTTTTAGCCAGTCTGTGGGGATTTCTCCTGTAGTATGACTTCTGAAAGATTAAAGGTAGCGATGGCGCCATTTCAACAGCCAATTCTTTTAGAATCCTTGAGTTGATGTTGTCTGGTACTTGTGCTTTATAAGGTTTAAGATTTTGTAGGAGTTTTAGTACACCAGCTTCTGTAATTTATATTTCTGGCATTTCTGGTAGTGTTGGATTGGGTAGTTTGGTTACTTGGGGAGATGGGTCATCTGTAAAGACTGATTGAAACTGTTGATTTAGTATCTCCGTTTTGGCTTTAGGGTTTGAGTGTAGGATTCCATTTTGTTTGAGAGGCGATACCCCTGTGTGGTTTGTACGGCAGTGTTTCGTGTAAGTCCAGAATCTCTTAGCATAACCTTGTTTTTGTTGACTATATTCAGTAGAGGTGACAATTTCATTTACATAGTTCCAGTAGGCAGTTCTCAGTTGCTGATGTATAGTTTGTTTTAGATGTTTGTATTTTGGAGTGTGCTTGTGACATTTGTACATTCTGTCCCTTTTTTTGCTTAAGTTTCTTTAGTGTTGGTGTAATCCAGGGGTATCCGTCCCTACATCTAGCCATTCTGGATGGTATATAAAACCCAGTACCTTTGACAATGCTATCCCGAAACATACACCACAACTTGTTTACACTGTTTTGTTCATAGCAATTTTGAAGATTTTTGCTTACATCTTTCATATGTTTTCTAAATTTGTCCCAGTCTGCCTTATTGAAAAGGGGAATATTTCTAGGTTTCTGTTTGTGTTTCATTGGATTTATGTCTAGCTCTGTGTAGCAACAGCCGTGGTCTGAAATTCCTGTAAATATCTCTGTTCGATTGACGTTGGTAGGATTATTTGTGATCATTAAGTCTGGAGTGTTTTCTCCCCTTGTTGGCTTGTCTATAATCTGGATTTTGAATATTACGTACGCATATCGTATATGGAACATTTGCAACCAAACAATATAACGGCATCCCTAATCAGGCCTAAAACGTAAGACCGATTTCTAAAACAACATGGACTTGCTTCAAACGAAATTTTGAAAACCGCCATTTCTCTTTTCGAATTCTTTTGTTGATCATTAATACATTACCTAGTTACACTTTCGGACGGGTGTTGGAGCGAAAATTAGTTGCATGAAGCAAATATAGGTAGTATACGGTAATGTGTAGTGACTCTCGCGTGTTGGAGATTCGCAAACGTTAGCATAACAACATGGATGACAGCAGCGGGTGTGTTAATCGGAGCTTCGTCATTAGTTGAATGAAAGTGTACTAGATTAGAGTACAGGTCAAAATGACGTAACAGGAGATAATACGTGTACATCAGTATGACATGGAAGAAGGAGGTCGTCGGAATAAGGTTTGTTCATCCAGTTATTTTAGTTCAATCGCTGAACTTAATCCGTGTTGTTTATCTGACATGTGCCTATACATATTCCATTCAGTTGGGTGTGGCCCTGTTGTACAAAGACACTATGGTGTCACACTGGCATTATATTATGCATATGGTGACATCTTTATATGTATAAATGATCGGCTTAGTTTGATTTACTTTGGTGCGTTGGGTGGGGTGCTAGCAGACAATGAACTTTGCGTATACCGTGGGCCCCGGAACATGTATTTTCTTTTACAATTTCGTCCTTTGGGCTCACGTCATACGTGGGAAGTGGTCAATTACTGTTGTTTGAACGACAGCGGGGAGACGGAAGGCCAGATAGTATAGAAATAACAAGGAAATGTGTTTCCCGGAAAAAGTGCGTACATGCATAATTTTGAGATGCCACAAAAGTTTATAATATATTTTTTACTTTTTATTAAAATTTACAAAATCAAACCACCTCGACATTTTATTACAATTTATTGTTGAAGTTGCATTCTGAGTTAAACTAAAATTTTTGTAGGCCTACTGTTTTCAACAAAATGTATTTATGTCCAAAATGAACACTATTTACTTATACTTTGAACATACATGCTACCATGTCACTTAAATTAAGTTACTCTTAAAAAAATTACTTGTCGCCAAGTCCAGCCAGCATAATAATAAACATAGTGAATGCGGATATAATTTTTCATCTTTTGTGCTGTTTTATATTAAAATTGCATATAATATATATTATATGAAAACAATATAATAATTATTGTTAATTGTATGGGGCATGTTGATTGGAACTGGAAATTGTTATTTAAAAAAATGATGATCTCAGAATGCAACCTTAAAAGTCCCTCTTCAGATTTGTTTGTTTGGCACATTTAATTGTGTGAGATTATATATATATATACAGTGTATATATATATATATACACATATATATATATATAATTATATATATATATACTTTGACATGCTAACTTGTTTACAAGTAGAACTTAAATTATTGTTTAATTTTGGTGAAATTGTTGGTTAAAATATTAAAATTTAAATAATTGTTGACAATGTCTGGTAAAGACAAAGGTCAGTTGTCTGTCTCTCTCGAATATGTACTGGAAAATATATATTATATGAGATTAGTTATTCACTCCTCTTCATCATTGTTACCATTTATGGACCAATCTAATTAATGATCGTTTAAACAAAGTACTCTTAATTCTTATTAAACCAACTGTGGTACAAATTTGAACATGAGTTAATGTGAATCGTGGTGAGCTAATTGAAAGGGGAGTTTTAAGCCTAGAAACTTATAACTTAAAAGGAGACAGTCTGTTCCTACTTCCTAGTCTTTCATATACTAATTACTATTTAGTGTAATCTTTTTAAACTTTTACTAACTATGTAGGTAAGGTGTCCACCAAATTATGTTTAGTAAGCCCATAACAACATACGCCCCGGAGCATGTTTAAAAATAAACAAAACATTCAGTTTCAAAACAAGCTTTTTTGGCAATAATGCCGACTTAGGCTGAGTTAACAGCAATACTCTTTGATGTGACAGTTCAACAATTTCCCATTTTCCCATGTTCTACACGGCAGACTTCCTGTTGCAAATTATTACACTGACTAATTCTGGGTAGAGAAACAGACTGGCTCCCTTTAAGGAATATAATATTTTAAAGGGAAAATTGGTTTTCATAGGATATGTATGTCTTATTAAAATATATATATATATATTTACACATATTTTACACACATTACATTACATTACACTTAGATATTATTTACTCTATTAGTACAGGTAACATATGTCTCTGATGTGCATGAGGATAATGTTGAAATGACATTAAACAAATTGTTAGTATTTGTCAGTTGCAACATTTGTTCAAATTTACAATGTCAGTTATATATATAGTATATATATATATATAGCAAAAAACCCAAATAGAACTGGATAAGGAAGTGTTTGACTTATAACAAATAATTTATTTATTGAACGATTATATATAAATACTCCAGTATACAGCAGACAGCGGTATATGCAGACCAAAATTGTATAGAACCATGTTACTGTTAGGCAAACAGCTGTTTTTAAGCAGACCAATCTGCTTAAAGTTTTGACCCCTGGTTGTTGGGATAATAAAGGGGTGTACCCAAGTGGGTTTTCTGGTTGCCTGGAAACCCCCCCACAAAATGCTGCTCTGCTGTAGGACCAGTATTATGGCAATATACATGTGGACAGAGAAGGAAGTTTGGAAACCCCAACATTTAATTCCTGTAATGTAATGATTCATTAAAAAAATATTTGTATAATTGCATCTGACAGCCTACAAAGTTTTAGATATCAAAATTGGTGACTCAACTTTATATAAAATTACATATATATATATATATATATATATGTATATATATATATATAATAATTATGTATACTGGGACAGATTAATAAATTTAAGATTTATTTAATATATTTTAATTTAGTAAATTTAAGATTACTATTTTAGAATTAATATAATTCTTGCATGCAAATTGTATGAAGCTGTCAATTTCAGTTTACACGTGTACCAAGAAACACCCACTTCGAGTATGTTTCAGACTGTTTTTTTACTGTGATAACTATAAATTGATGCAAGACTTGTAAGTGAGTACATACAGTTTAGTGATCTGCTGGTGACTGGTGGACAAAGTATAATGTTAGTAATGCTGGCTTTGCCCAATAATTAGACCCAAGTCACCCAAAATAACTGTGTTCTAGTAGTGCTAGAATGGAGTAAATGCACGAGAAGAATTAACATTTGTAAGTATTACTCTTGTTCTAATTATAATACAGATCTAAAGATGTTGCACTCTCAATAAGCCAAAGGCATCGTTGTCCTCTTGACATGTTGGGTTTATGCTCTGGATGGCTGTTTTGTTCAGATGTCTTATTCAACAAGGTAGTTAGTATGTGTGGAAGAACGAAGTGTTCTGATATTGAGTGTGCCTGTATTTGTCTGGTATTTAGAAGTATTTAACAAAATTGCTATTTAAAAAAAATATGGAATAATACGGTCCAATATAAAAACTGTCCAACATGGTCAGGTATGGGTAAACATGTTTCTGATATTATTGTTTTTTCAGCAACACACAGAAGGACATGTCTAAGTTAAATATGATTGGGGTGACTTTTCTTCCATAAATTCTATTTGTACTGTCACAAGCGATTTTATACATCTTTACACAACATGTTATTTATTGAAAACGATAAGTATTTATTTATTCGCATTTTGATTACATTTTAATAACTGGTTAGACATAATTGCCAACGTGGTTAATTACCATCTTTTCATGCACGGTTAGTACGAATCTACTACTGTAAATTAATAATTTCTCCAAAGACGTAATTGCCATGTAAAACTGGTAGTGCCTGCACCAGTGCTTGTGCCTATAGTCTGCAGTGCAGACTGGCATAGTAGGGCAAAGACTGGGTGTGGTCCACGTGAAGGGTGTGGTCCACAGAGCAGTGTCTGTAGCCACATTGTTTATGTATGCTATCACAGCCAGAGAGAGTGAGAGAGAGCATGAGCTCACAATTGGGCGGCACCCTCTCTTGCCATTCCAGCAGTTTCCACGGCAACTGGAGGGCAGCAAATCAAATGCATAGTACCAGTTAAAAGGACATAGTCTGTTTCAAGTTTTTCATGCATTAATTAATTAATTAATATAATGTTCTACATATATATCAGACCTGGGTTCAATTCGTAATTGTATTGGAATTGAATTGATCACAAAAATGCATGAATTTGAATTGAATAAAATCAAAACAGATTGAATTGGAATTGAATTAGAATTTAATCCCACAAAATAAGATTAATTGTACGAATTAATCGAAACGGAAAATAAAATGACAGCATTTTTCTATATAAACTGACATGTATAATCTACAAAATGTATGTTAAACTGTATTATTTTGGGATGTCTTTTAGGTGAAAGATGCATGAAAGGATTTGTCACCAGGCAAAACATAGGCTGCAATTCTTTGTCTAGCCGTTCTCAGCTCTCTCAGCCCCTATGTACCCTGGTTTGACTAGCTGCACAGAACAGAGCTGCTAACTGCTAACTAACCACCAGAGGCAAAAATTACTGTTTTCTGAAGGGGTAAATTAGCATTTGCTAATGTCCACTGTCCATATGTCAGTATCCCCTTTGTTCTTTAGCTAGACTGCAAGGTGTACCTGTACCATGCTGTACTGGTGCAGTTTGTCTGACTTGAGTCAACATAACCCTTCAAAACAGTCAGATTGCAGTACTTGGCACAAGGCCTGCTTAGCTTAGCAAAGCAAGCATTTTATTATGGACTTTCTGGCTTATGCTTAATTAAACAACTTAAAGGACTACTGTTTGCTAATGTTGCTGATTTGAATTAGAATTGAATTTGAATTAAATAAATTGAATTGAATTTGAATTAATAATTGTGGTTTTTTTTTAACATAAGAACAATATAGTGTGATACATCAGGAAATAATTATGTCAGAAAAAAGGGGTATACTGAAGAGAAAATTCTTACATTTGTATACCCCTATGAATTATCTGCTTACAACACATGACAAAGATTACATAAATACACATTAATAATAGTAATTTTGTGATAATCGGTATTTTATATTGACTTGCAGTTTTTTAGCAGTGACATGTTTTTTTTACATATAATGCACCTTTTTAATGTACAAACAAATGCATGAAATGTGGGCTTCATGGCAGTACTGGAAGGCAATGGATTCCAGCATTTTACTCCATAAATTGATAGATACTTTAACATTGCGTTTGTTTGAACACTGACAAATTGATACTGAACTCGAGAGGAGTGTGAAGAAGACTGTTTTGTAAACAAAGACTGCAAATTGACAAGTACTAGTAAATTGTTATACAAATTAATATTTTTGTGAGTACCCCGGTATGTTGAATTGGAATTGATCCTTGGTAAGTACACATGAATTGGAATTGAATAGGAATAAAAAAAAGTAAACCAGGTCTGATATATATAATTATAGATTATATAATTAACTTTGTTGAAGGTATACTGCCCACCAAATTGTGTTTAGTAACTATTTGCAATTTGAAGGTGCAACTACGTGTGCATGTTCAAATAGTTAACCAAACATTCACTTTCTAAACAAGCTTTATTGGCAATATGGCCGAGTCAGGCTGAGTTAACTGCTATAAGTAATGTGAAATTTAAGTTATTTCTCACCAGGAATATGTGGTTGCAATTGTTCTATTAAGTTATATATTATATATATATGTTACTTTGTATTGTTTCAAGATATATTACAATCACTACACACCAAGGTAAATAATTGATGCAGTCAACCAGTCCTGCTAATTTTGTTGTGGTGACACAATGTAAAGATTTTAATATAGTATAGACCTAGAAGTGAGATTGCACTTATTGGTGAATGTTTCCCTGCATCGCTGAATGCAGCGTTTCTAGTTTCTACTCTAAGCCACATAATTTTGACTGGGTACTGATGCAAACATAATTAACCCACTTCAAAGAAGTGTTTCCAAACAGGTTTTTAAATTGTTTTTGTGTGTTATTATGCCAACAGGACCTAATTTATATGTGCATGCAGAAACTCAGAGCATTTGCACAGGCACACAACAAAATTAATAAATTGTATATAAATAATATATGCATGGTCAAGAAATATAGTGCCATGTACACAAGGCAATACCAAAAATAATTCATTAATACAGTGGAACCTCACTATTACGGCCACCATTGGGACTGGGCACAAGTGACCTCACTATTACGGCCACCATTGGGGCTGGGCAAAAGTGACCTCACTATTAAGGCCACCCTTGGGACTGGGCAAAAGTGACCTCACTATTAAGGCCACCCTTGGAACTGGACAAAAATGACCTCATTATTAAGGCCACCCTTGGGAGTGGGCAAGTGACCTGATAAGCAAAGTGATCATATTAGTGGGACTATTTTCCTATACTTTACTGTGTATGGAACATATTCCTAGGGTGACCTTAATTGCCAGATGGCTGTATTATGAGGTGAGCATAAAGCGAGGTTCGACTGTACTTTAATTATTGCAACATGCATGTCCTTGCTTGCACACAAAACATCGTCGCATGCCCGCTATGGGGACACTATGGCAGAATGCATTCTCATAATTAAGTAATGTTTATTACACATTTATTTCTAACATTTATATATATTACATATATTTTGTTATTACATACCACATACCAAGTAGACATAAGTCCAAAGACAATATTTATATCAGTGTTTCGTATTGGATGAGTCATGAAGCAGTCTGCCGTTTTGTGCACAAGCAGCTGCGTAAGAAATTGAGAAGCCATTGGTTGATTACATGTCTGGGAAATAAGGCGGAGGCCATACAGTCTGCTCAGTCGGCTAGATATGGGTTGTTCCCATCTGTGAATGGCGTTCCACACCTTTTGGGTGGGGCACCTCATTCTCTCTTATCTTTCATCTCAAATCGCATCTTCTTCTTGCAAGTTTTTCATTTGTGTGTGTGCGTGTGTGTGCGAGCGTGAAAAATGCTTGTACTGTGGTGGTGGCGCGATGCGTGTGGTGACAGTGAGTTGGACTGTCATGGGACTAATGACAAAGCAGCCTTCAGTATAGAACTTCAGAGGCAGCAGTTTTCCTAGTTTTTCATTTAATAATTATTTGTAATGTTTGTAAGGCTGTACTAACTATTTTGAATGTATACTGCCCACCAAAGTAAAAAAGTAAAGGTAAGAGTTCTTATATAGTGCAGTATCCAGTCCTCAGGACTGCCCAAAGTGCTTTACACTTGACTCCCTGACAGACATGCTCAATCAAACACCATCTCGACTTCTCTGGGAAGTGTATTTAATATGCCAGTAACAATGTTCACAATGTAGAAGGTACAGCCGTACAGCGTGTTCAAGTAGTAAACAATAAATCCATTTTCAAAACAAGCTTTATTAGCAATACAGCCAAGTTGGGCTGAGTTAACTGCTACACCCTTTGATGATAGCGATACAGCCGAGTTGGGCCGAGTTAACTGCTATACCCTTGGATGATAGCGATACAGCCAAGTTGGGCCGAGTTAACTGCTATACCCTTTGATGATAGCGATACAGCCGAGTTGGGCCGAGTTAACTGCTATACCCTTTGATGATAGCGATACAGCCGAGTTGGGCCGAGTTAACTGCTATACCCTCTGATGATAGCGATACAGCCGAGTTGGGCCGAGTTAACTGCTACACCCTTTGATGATCGACATTTGATGTTTTTTCAACACAGCCGACTTCCTGTTACAAATGACTATGTCCGCTAATTCCGGGTAGACGAACAGACAGGCTACCTTTGAGAAGTGTTAATTTGAAAACATTTAAATCTGTCCCACAGCAATCATGATCTGTCACATGTCACGATCTGTCACATGTCTTCAGTCAGAGTCATTTTATTAGTTACTTCAGCTGATTGTTACTTTTTATAAGAACTAGCTAGCTTTACATTGGTGCCATCTCGTAAACTGACACCACTAAATTTTCTCTGGTAGGAGAAAGACCCTTTAGAAAAAACAGTGTTCATGTCAAAAAGAAATAAGTAAATTACCCTAAATAAATATTGTTGTGTTTACTGAAGTATGTCACCAACTGGTAGATTGGAGACCAGTGGGGAATGACTGAATGTAGAAAGTGGTGAGTGTACTTCAGCACCTTGGGAGAGATGCATATATACAATGATCCTGAGATACCTGGTCAATGTTTTTAATTAGGATAACATTTAAGTTTACCAATATTCACAGTGGTTTCAAACTGGTTGAGTAAAATACCACTTGTTTCAACTTTAACAATTTTCTAAATTGACATGTGATATGCAATTTAACCACGGTCCACTTGCTCATAAATAAGTTTAACACCCTGAATGTCCATAAACATAACAATTATTGGCCAAATGTTGACAGTGCTAGAAATTAACGATTGAATCAACTTACATTTTGAGCCCCGACTCCTCTCCTACTACTACCTATGGCCCACCCAGGGAGCAATTATCACCTACACCTATTTAAGAAGTATTTTGATCTTAAATGCTTGTGCCTGGTGATCTTTTTGTTGTTGTTGCCAATGACAGTGTTGCATGCAGCTGATAATAATTTCCCAGCAAATTTAATGTAACACTGCTTTAGCGCCACCTGGGAAATGTCTAACCACTCAACTCTAAATAAACAACTTTGTGTTTTTCTGTAATACATCACCAATTGGTAGATGAGAGACCAGTGGTCGATGGGAGTGTGTGAACACAGACCAATGTGAGTGGCCCACAGTAGGTCTCTGGGATGAAGGATATTGTTATAACGTATAAAATAATGAAGTATACATGAGCGCATCAATCTTGTGTCGGCTCCAGAGTCATTATGTCGGCTGTCTAATCCTTGAACAACATTTATCAAAGTATGGACAAATAAACAGCAACATTACACAACTAGGAAATTTGACTCACATCAACGTTTTGACCCGAGTTTCATGAATACGGACAAATAGTTTACAAAAATCTGTAGACAATGTATGCCAAAAATGGATTCATCCTAACCTTGCTGTAATTACTATTTTGTTATGAAGAAATGTTCTGAATTATAAATTACTACAATTTGTCTCGTGATACCAGATAAAAAAAATGACTGCTGGCCCAGAAACCTGAAAACTTTTGAGTCCGACCAACAACTTTAAAGGTTCAGTGGACCACCAACTTTTCAGCTCGGGTTTCGAGCACTGTCTGATAGAGATATCAAAAACCTGGCTCTCCTTTGTAGGGAGGTAAGAAAGCAGCATCAGGAAAGTCACTGGAGTCTCCCAAGGCCAACATGTACGAGAGACGCCCTCTGAAGTGTGTTGCCTTGACCCCACCGGACTACAAGATCTCCCCCCAGGTGCTCATAGAGAGCTACATAGAGAAAGCTGTCCAGGTATGTCGCATGCCGAGTGTTTGAGTCAGTCAGTCACTTGATCGGGAAATATTTTTTACGTGCACTTTTTATTATTTATTTAAAAGTAAATCGTAGAGTGCAGAACTGCTACGTTTTTTGCTGAAATCCGAATGTTTTAATTCTGTACAGCCTTGTAAATTCATATAACAGTATACTAGTGTGGTTATCCAACATTCGCATTCCAAAGCATTCCTGTTCTCATCAAGTGAGCCCTGTTGGCTACAAAATACAACTGTATCGTACACAATTATATTTTTTGGGGGAAACCTGCCAAACATTAGAAGTATTTGCTCTTCTCAATCGCGATAAAATTGCATTCATATTTATATGAATGAACACAAGGAAACATATACAGCTGTACTATATACATATAATTATATGTATATATTGTATGTATATGTGTGTGTATATTTATAAATAAAACATATAGACATTTTGGTTCCATTTTAAGCTAATTTGCAAAATGTTATCAATTTATGGTAAATATATGTGAAAACACTGACATTTTGGCCTGTAGACAGTACTGATATTGACACAGTTACTGATTACAGTGTTGAATCTGCCCTGTTTACAGTTTGCGTTCATTCAGTCGTCTGGTCTGTTTCAGTTTGCTGGTGTTGTTCCAAACATTCCCGTTGAGTTGGACATCACCAATCGGTCAGCTGTCCTGCAACAGGTCGATAGGGCAAAGGTCAGTGTCTTATGAGATGTCTGTTCGTTTAATTTTAGGGGTGGTCTCATAAATTTGCAAAGTCCACACAAAAAAACATAGCTTTGTGCACTGGTTCAAATCATCCCTCCGTAATTCATTGTGTGGCACTTGCGATTTTCAGTGATCCAAAATGGCTTCTAAAACCAAAACGAAAAGCCACCAGATTCAACTGATGAGACATGGTTGCATGGTTCAGATTTATCCACAGTAGCATATGTGGCATTAAAATATGTTTGACTCAGTAAGTGGTGTGAATGCCGCTTAGGCATATTTAACACTCGCAATCAGTGGAGAAGTTGTTGTTCTCTGTAGGAATTAATACTTTCTGTAAAAATACTATTGTCAGTTCTTGATGGACAATGATATACAGTGCTTTAAATTATAGATCATCAAAGTGCTTCACATACCATTCAGATAAAAATGTAAAAGTATATTCAGTAGATAAAAGTAAGTTCTTACAAGTGTTCAAGTACGTAGAGGATAAATTGCAAATAAATAAATAGCCAATACTACAAATTACAGAGCTCCCGTTAGCGTAATATTATGCGTATATACGCATGATTTTTGGCATTTCACGCATTATTTTGGACACCATTGCGTGAACCTACGCATCGGCAGAGACATGTTTTTAACCTGCCGTGGTGCACGCAGTCGGGGTTCAAAAATTCTGATAGCAGGTGAAGTTTTGTGAACACTGGTCTGGAAACTGATACGTTTTACTAGTGATCCAATTGGTAATACCAATCCCTTTGAGCGCGTACAGCTTTGTCAACCATCGTGACATTCAAATGAGTGATATACATTTACTTACTTTACAGTCAGTTTACCTTTTTTCCGTGATGTTTCGGCTGCTTTCACCATGTGATGAACCTCTTCACTCATATTGTCGCATTTATTTAGAATTTTTTCAATAATGGTTCCAATTACCTTTAAATATAAATTTTAAATATACGCCGTTTTAGGTAGGCAACACAAGTTTCTTGTAAAATGAGTCTATCTATAGATTAAATATCGGTTGTCGTCATTGCATGGTATGTAAAAGCTAAAGTTCAGGAACAGTTCCTGTCTGTAATTCTAGCAAGGGCATTATTCATTTACCCAATCTGTACTTTGCCCTTCCTCCACCTCCATTACTTACACCCTCCGCATTTATCACAGTCACACACTTCGCCACCTGATTTATCACCTCATTTTGAAACTGTTAGCACGTTTAAAGTCTCCTCTACCTGCTTATTCTGTTACTCTTTACATCACACGTTTAATGAGGGTTGGGTTCTACATGTTTGTGAGAGCAGTAATTGTTCTTGTATTTATCATTTTTATCAGCAACAGCCTGTGAATTGATTGACATATGATGGAACAGTGAGGAAGCTTAACACAGTTTCACAGGCCACTGGTACAAAAAGAGAACTCTACAAGCTTCTGTCAGTAAAAAAGAAAGTTGTTGCTGAACTTTTTAGCCTTGTATTCCACTTTCCTTTTACAGTTTTTGCAACGGGAAAGAACGTTTGCTTGCATCAGTTGTGGCTGGAGTTGGTTGTGGTTGGGGTTGGTTGTGTGCTTGTGTCTGGAGTTGGTTGTTGCTGGAGTTGGTTGTGGCTGAATGTGGTTGGAGTTGGTTGTGTGTTTGTTCCTGGAGTTGGTTGTTACTGGAGTTGGTTGTGGCTGAAATTGTTTGTGGCTGGAGTTGGTTGTGTCTGGGGTTGGTTGTGGCTGCAGTTGGTTGTGTCTGGAGTTGGTTGCGGCTGCAGTTGGTTGTGTCTGGAGTTGGTTGTGTCTGGGGTTGGTTGTGGCTGCAGTTGGTTGTGTGTGTGGGGTTGGTTGTGTCTGGAGTTGGTTGTGTCTGGAGTTAGTTGTGTCTGGGGTTGGTTGTGGTTGCAGTTGGTTGTGGCTGCAGTTGGTTGTGTGTGTGGGGTTGGTTGTGGCTGCAGTTGGTTGTGTGTGGGGTTGGTTGTGGCTGGAGTTGGTTGTGTGTGGGGTTGGTTATGGCTGGAGTTGGTTGTGTCTGGAGTTGGTTGTGGTTGCAGTTGGTTTTGGCAAGAATATGTTGTGACTGGAATATGAACATTGTTGTTGAGTTGACTTGAACCCAAGTCCTACCGATTGACAATTCACCGAGTAACCATTCCCCATCACATGAGTCAGAGTTGGCACGTTTCTGTCTTCACAGTAGAAACCGTGTAGCAGAAATATTTTCTGCCCATGCAGCAGAAATACCTTTCTCCCTTAGTTTCTGTCCTTAGGGCAGAAACTTCCAAAATAGTCATATTTTTATACATATTTATTTTACTATCAATATCAATATGCCTATTTCATTTTTACACCATTATTGTGTCATCTTATGGTGACAGCCCCAACAAGTTATTAAAACACACACAGCTAGACAGTCGTATCAGCTCACACAACCACTCAAACAACAGCAAGGTCTAGCAGCTAGTCTAGTTAGTTGGATACAGTGGCCTGGTACTTCAAAACCAGACTTTCCCATAACCACAAGGTGACCAGGTGATATCTAGTTTTAATTACCAGTCAACTCCTAGGCTGGTAATTAAACTCCTATAAGCAAGGACTGAGAGAGCAGAGATAAGAGAAATACTGAACAAAGGAATACTGCAGCCCATGTGTTGTCAAGTGACAAGTCCTGTACACATGGGCACAACAAAATCTTCTTCATCTCCGGGTAATCCACTACTAATCCACTACCGTCATTACTGAAGACTTGGTGGATTGTGTGGTGTTTGTTGCGTGAGCCAGGTGTGCAGGTGCGCAGTGCTCTTTGTGTCTGTTTATAAAATCATGTGCAAGTGCAAGACTTAAAAACAAACAGTTAGACTTTGTTTGTGGCAGTGTCGGCAAGGCACTGCTTGAAAACATCTAGAGAGGGAGATTGAACTGATTGGGCGTTTAGGTTGTTCCAGGGTACTATTGTGGCTATATAAAAGTAATGTTGGAAAGCCTGTATTCCGGATATTGAACCATTAATTGGAATGGATGTCCTCTGGCCCCTCAGCTAAGAGTTCTGTGGCGCAGTGGGTACGGGCTGGCTTTGTGTATAGGGTGGCAGGGATATCAACGAGACCATTTTGAATTGTATACATCATGTTAAGCCTCGCAAGACATCTGCGCTGTTCCAGGGACTGCCTTTGCAATTGGTGGAGCATGGAGGTTGGGCTCCTGCGGTGCTGCCAGTCACCATAAACATACCTGGCAGCACGCCTTTGTAGTCTGTACCTTCTCCAGTTTGTCGATGTTTCACTTGGTGAGCAGGATCCCAAATGGCAGAAACGTACTGTATTTTGGTCTGACGTATGCTGATAGCACTATGACTTGACTAGTCTGGGGAAGTTGCTGGTGTTGCGTTTAAGGAAGGCCAGGGTGATATTGGCTTTCTTAGTGATGGCGTCCACGTGGTGGTTCCAGGACAGTTTGCTATTAATGTTGACGCCTTGGCACTTTGCTGTGTTGTGTAGGTGTTCTCCTGTAGACGCTGCCAATTGCCTGGCTTTCTGCTGTTTTGATTTGGGGATGTGGTCTATGGCTATGGCTAATTTGTGTCATGAATGAAATGTTCTGAGAGAATGGGTTTAGTTTTGTTGGTGATTCTTAAGATTTCACATTTGTCTGAGTGGAAGCTCATGAACCAGGTCTTCTCCACACAAATGCACACAAATGAATGCAGGTGGTGGGATTTTGCCCCTAAGAATTATGTCTCGTTACTGTGCACGCTAGATCAATAACTTGACTATATTACAAGAAAGTAAGCACACGTAACACAATACTTGTATCCACTGTGTTAAAACCAGGGAATCACCAGGGAAACACAAGCACTGCAAGGCCGAGACAAAGACATGTTATTATGCAAATGTACTTGTACTCATGTGATTGTACTTGTACAGTTTTACTCAGATTGCACATAGACAGAAAGATATTGACATTGTCTACACAAAAGTCACACGTTCCTATCAATGGCACGGATTTCTTGGTTGTTGCCATTTCTGCCAGGCAGAATACCAACCCTTACAGGAGTACAAAAAGGTGAACATATTTGTTTGTCTGTGTGCCAGCTATTCCCTGTTGTTGTTAGTGGATCTTCATTACGTGAACAAATCTGGAAGCACATTATTAAATTTTTAAGCAATTTGTATTTGAACTACGCCAACTCTAAGCAATCTTGCAATTGTTCTTGCATAGGTATGTAGCAATTTACTTAGCGATTCAACACTCCAGTGTATTTGAACTAATTTGTCATGCCCCTTATGTCACAGACAGAATTGATTAAGGGCATAGGTCATAAGTCAGTGAACTTTGGACATTCCCCCATGCTGTTCCCCCTAGTCTCCCCCAGATGTTCCCCTCACTAAAATGAATAGGTAGATTTTTCCTTTACCTTTGGCACAATCAGGTGTAATAAATAACTGAAATAAGATTAAGAACAACATGCCTATCCTTCTAATTTTCATTACAGCGGACTTATATATAAACCAAACATTTTGTTACTTTAAAGACTAAGTGGAATGAACCTTTTTATTCCCAATCTGAATGGAATGTACTCTAAAATTGATGGGTAGAATTTGAAAATTGCATTTTTGGGACGGGTTTAAATTGATTGTGGACGGGTCCGCCGGGATGGCCCTTCCATATCCGTTCATGTCGTTTTTATGACATCATTAAACAAAAATGTATGGAGATTGGTTTTGAAAATCAACCACCCAGATCGCCTGGCCAGCTGCCTGACACACACCAGAAACTAATTAAGGCCTGGACTTGTTAGGTTAATTGTCACCTAACCACTAGCAGCAGTTGCTTTAAGCCAACACTTGCATAGACCAAATAATGTGAGATCACCATAAAGATTGGGAGATACAATAAGCAATTGCTGATTACAGGGAGACTCAATTGGATGGTTTAGTGAACTGATTGGGTGATGTTACACAGGCACCAATTGAGCTGTAATTAGTGCCTGGGAAGAAGCCACTCTTTCCTTTCCCAAACTATTTCCAAGACCTAACTGTCAAAGTCACCGCCGACCACTAACAAGACAACAGTGACAATAACTAACTAGCATTACCACAGCGGCCGCTGGATCTGGCCAGATCTGGTGCTAAACTATGACATGCCACCGGTCACGCAGCCCTTTCAGTCTGCGTTAAATAATATATATTTAATATCATTAGAACGACAACATAACACTCTTTACAATGGTATAACATTTTTAGGAGTATTCCATTATTTGACGAACTTATCGTTCGTGATTTAGTGAAAATGTGTGCCCAAAAATTGGGCATATTTATATTGTTATTACTACTTACATTTCTGATCTCGGTAATATGTCATTTCAGTTTATTTTTATGATTGAAATGTACCATGCAGGTATATATATATGTATATTATATATATATATATATACTGCAGCTTCAAAAGGAAATCAAATCCTTGGATTGAATAGGCGAAATATAGCTTATAAAGAAAAAGAACTAATAATACCGCTGTACAAAACAATAGTTACGCCTCATTTAGAATATTGTATACAAGCGTGGATGCCAGATCACAAGAAGGACAGATATGCTAGAAAGAGTACAGAGGAGAGCGACTAAAATGATACAAAAACTGAGGGATCTTAGTTATGAAAAACACCTAAAAGAATGTGGTTTAACAACACTAGAGACCAGGAGATTGAAAGGAGATCAGATAGAAGTGTTTAAAATATTGAATGGTTATGAAAATATTGATAGAAATATGTTTTTTTCAGTTAAGAAAGATAGAAAGACTAGAGGACATGAAGTTACATTAGTAAAGTAGCAGTGTAGATTAGACGTAAGAAAGTTCTCATTTTCACAAAGGACTGCGAATGAATGGAACAGATTATCTGATGATTGTGTGGGTGCTAGTAGTGTGAATATGTTTTAAAATGAAATCGACACATACCTCAGAAGGGCTGGATATATGTAGATAAAAGGGTTGGACTCTCGATAAGCCAAAGGGCTTCCTTGTCCACCTACCATCTAGAGTTAATTCTCTGGATGGCAATCTTGTTAAATCTTGTTAAATATACCTGCATGGTAAATATAGGTAATCATACCTAATGTGTCCAATCATAAAAATATTAAAACAAACAAATAGTACATATTACCATTACATGAGACATGCATGCAACCATGTGCCTTGCTTTGTCTAACGTCTGATAGCCTGCTGATTGTGCGTCTGATTGGGCATTCGATCATGTGTCTGATCGCGTACCCGACCGCACTTCAAAGCATGTCGGAACAAAATTGGACTGGCAAAAATTGGATCCTGGGTGAGGCCCTGCCCCTCTGGCACCTTGTTGAATACCCAATTTGATCGCGCTTTTCTGTACATTTTCTGCACAGTTTGTTGTGACACGTAGCGGCTCTGATGACGTCACAACAGGCAATGCCGCTGAGCACGCCCTATTTGTTGACATGGTAAACACCGGTGTAGCTTGTTGTTTCAGGTTGTATGTGAAATTGCAACAACGGAATGTAATGTTTTTTTATACCACCGCAAAAATAATAATTTTACCTAAAACTGTCGCTGGGTGTATACCCAGTTTTGACAGAGCGGTTGTGCACAGAACTCATCTCAGTGGCAACTTGTCTTGACAGCATTGCACCGCATAACTTGCCATTTATAACTATTTCAGTTTGGGTGCGGCTCTCTTGGGCAATTGCATGAAGCTCATAAGTAATGCCTAGATGACAGTTACTGTTGTAACGATTCCACTTTAATAGTATGCCCAAGGTTATGTAGCCTAGTGACCCAGTTTAAATATATATATATATATACAGGGTAGTAGACTACCCCTAGTTTTCTAGTACCCCTAGTAGTAGGGTCTAATATTATTTTAGTAAGTGTTTAGATATGCAGTTTGTCCAACTAACAGACTTTAGTGATCACGAAAGCTAGAATAAATTTAATAAACAATAAATTTATTGTAATTTATTATATTTAACAGTCAAAATGGATAAATTTAATTAAGTGTGTTGAAGTATATATTATATATTATTTACTGTGGTACCTGGTACATAATGTCTTAGAATGTGTATACATGTCAACTGAATTGTACAAAGTGCTTTTTCCAGAAGAGAAATAACAATTATTTTTGAACAGCTGGTATTGGAAATATAATTGTTTTTAATTATTTAAAATCTAGCTCCTTCGAATCAGTAGATTGGCACTGCAGATTGTGACGTAAGCATGCAATCTTCCGGCAGCTGTCAGTGTGTTGGTTTCTCTCTAGACCATTACCTAACCATGAGGAAGTCACCATTGACAAGTTGTGACTCCACCCAAGTTTCTGCTGTGTCAGGTTAATCAGGTGGCCTCAAGACATGGCTCCCGGTGTACCATGAATACCAGCTCTTGCACCTACATGGGTCAACTGTTGATCAAATGTAGCCCTGTTATGGACATAAGGAGCGAAAATGAAAGTTGTTATATTATTAAATGCAATCAGATTATTCATAAATTATTTTGTTCATGAAACATGAACAAAATATCATCTTTTAGAACTTTCCACAGATATGCAAACGTAATTTTAAACCAAAACGTGTCACACACGCAACCAGGGGTCAAAACTTTAAGCAGACTGGCTTTGGTCTGCTTAAAAACAGCAGTCTGCCAAACATGGCAAAAATAGAGAGTTGCCTCCTACCAGTAAGAAATGTGTCCGCGGGGAATGTGGACACTTTTATGATCATCCATTGTTTGTGCTTAAATTTTTTTAACATATTAATTGTTTTATCTTAATCTTATACTCTCTTTAATTTAATATGTAATATAATAATGTTAACTACATACTTCAAAAATGTTTGATTCTTATGATGCATACGTCTATATTTACCATGACTTATGCTGCTATGAACAGGCTGGTCCCAGCTATTAAAATGTTATCTTTTGATGCTTTACTATTTTTGTAGTAATAAAATACTAATGTCTTCATAACTCACTGACAAGACTTGTTTTAGGGTGTAACACTACCAATGGTAAAGTCATATATTATTTAACACAGTTGACTGCTCACAGCTTAAGTATTTCTGCGAGTTGGTCTGTTGCCAAGTTTAGGGTTGGAGTTCTGTTAGTGACACTTGCAAAAATGCCTGTCCTCTGCATGGTGCCACTATGCAGGAGATTGTCTCCCAGAGTATTCATATTGGTCATTTGTTGTCTGAGCAGTTTTTTCTACGATTATTGTTCCTTAAAACTTCCACAAGAGATCAGTGGACTGGTTACGTAGCTGAGAACAATTGCAGAAAATGTGTTAAACGTTGTGAACAATCAATTATCGTCCGGTAATAATCCTAAAATTAAGAGGAACCTTAAACAACAGAGAATAAACAAATGTGTTACCTTTCTTCCAAGGGATCGTAAACAAACCAGTGAACATTTGGTGCCTGAAATGCAAAGAGGCTGGGAGGAAAATCTTAATACACATACTCTACCTCGGTTGTAGTTAGATACCGGTTGATAAGCATTATATATATTCAACTTAATGCTAAAAGCCTTATTTCAAAGCTAAAAAAGGACGGTTCTGTGCCCAGATGACTGTCAAACTGTAAATAATCTGTAAGTCTTCTGGATACATTTGAAAAGTTAGCACCTGTAGCCAAGTAGACTAACTTCATGTACCCGGGGTGGGGGGGGGGCAACAGTTATTGATAACGTGTGATATTTTATTTGAAACAGTTTCCATTCACTTTGCTCTTTCCTTTAAGAAGGTGTCAGTTTATGTAATACCTTCTTTGACAAACTATCCATCAATTTGACAGTTTTCTTGTCTTCCTTGTCCTGCATCTTCCTGGTTTGGGGTGTTTGCAAAATACAAAAACTACAGCGTTTTTCATCTTCCTGTTTTAGGCAGTGCACTGGTATTGCCTCTAGAATATACCTACGGGAAAAAACTGCAGCAATGTCTTGTGTTGTTTTGTTTTGATGTATAATTTTGTTGCAGGAAGAAGAATTCAAATTTACATGAGACTTTCTTTTGATAATGAATTTGTTTATGTAACACTTTCTTTTAAAAAATATCCATAAATTTGACAGTTTTTCTTGTCTTCCTCTTTTCAACAGTATTTTCTTATAATTAAATATCTCACAGTTTTAGGCTGTGCATCTGTAAAACGTAATGAAAAATTGCAGCAAAATTTTGATTTTTGTTCATCTGCTGAAACGTACCATTTTGTTTCAGCGAGAGAAGCATATTCCATGGCAAATGACGTATGAACACGACGTCGTGTTCTGCTTGAGCGCGCACAATGTGAAGATATCTAAACGGGACGGACAGGAGGTAATGGCAGTGCAATTATAGTTGTCGTTCCTTATCTCTCAGTGCTTACTCTTTATGTGGATATTCTGTACACCGCTTACAAGATAATCACACAGACTGTTACGCGAGCATGACTTTAGTTGTCGACTTGAGCTGACACATTGTTATTTGATCACTTTATTATGTATTTTTATTGTTAACTTTATTATGTATGTTCTAGCCGTGGTCATGATTGTCTAGTAGTGAACCAAATAGTAATGCATTGAGGCAGGTCAGGCTTAAAGTTACATGTCAACAACATTAGCAGACACAAAAACTCATTAATTAAAGAGCAGTTAATTGTCGGTAAGTTTAACTTTGACCATAGGCTTCAAAGTGGCTTCTGCAATCAATTTAACCCATTGTGAATCAGATTCCTTGACGTGATTGTGTGAACTATTTAATATAGGAATGCATCGTATTGTTAAAATCATAGAAAGAATAGATTTTTATTATTACATTTGGTAACTGACGATAGTGGGAATGTCTGTGTTATAGTTTTTAAGGGCATAGCCACTGTTGAGTTAATGTGCTGAATTTCTACTGAGCCATGTTAAACATATTTAATAACACATTTGATCAAACTAACTAGCGTGCCGGTGGACACCAGATAGGGTGAATTATTTGCAAAATTACTGTGTAATGAGACGGGCACAAAATGTAATTGCGGTTGCAGCTTTAATTTACTTTAATTCTGATTTTGGTTATCAATCCAGTAAAAGGACATTAAGAATTACTTTCTTACACCCAGCCAGGAAGCAACACATCAAGATGAAGGGAATCAATTATTACCAACACAAGATCTTCATCTTAAAGTAACTTATATACATTATCGCTATCTGGAGAGTTGATCACTACTAAATTCTCTCAAGTAGGAAAAAGTCCCTCTTTGAAAGCATAGCATAACACAAGATGTAAGCGAATAACTATATCATTGTGTTTTCTGAAATATGTAACCAGTTGGTAAATGAGAGGCCAATGATCGAAGGAAGCAGATGAATGTTGCGAGAGGTGAATGGACCTTGACGCCTGGGAGGAGATACTGTTACAGTGGCATGGTAATATTATAGATATAATACACTCTGACTCTACCTAAATGTGACCTCTTAGAGTATGTCTTCCCTTTCATTACACCTGTATAAAGGTGATTGCGCTATGAGTGTTTGTGACGTGAGATTAAATAGCGATGTTTGCAATCCTTCAAGGAGCTGTTGCTGCGAATCCCCATCCATGAGATTGCAGCGATTTGCTACGTCACAGATGACGACCATCACATGCTTGCCATTAAGTTCAGTGAGTACAGAATTACTATGTTTAATTTAATTCATTACGTCATTTAATTTTGGCTATAACCCAGCAGATGTTCATTCATTGATAGTATTTTCATGTCCATGGATAGCTGTGATGTTCACTTGTGATGTTCACACCAGAAACATTATACTCACTCTATGTATTCGGTCTCCCAAATATACTTCACTACTCAGCGCTCTGAAAATAGTCTGAATCTAAAAATCTGAAACATAAAATACAGAACAATAATTAACTTTATAGGTTTTTAGCATGTCTGAAACCATACGCCGTCTGAATAAACACACAGGTCAGCCACTCGTTAATTTGCAATAACGAGTTACACAGAAGATAACGGTGTCGTTTAAAACTGAAATGTTGTCCTTTAACATGACGCTCATAACTCCACACCTCCAAAATGTACCATCATGTCTCAACTGTTGCAACCCATCACAGATATTTGTAAAGGTAAAGGTAAGTTCTTATATTGCTCAGTATCCAGATTGTTCAAAGCGCTTTACACTTTACTCCCTGGCAGACCTGTTCAATCGAACACCATCTCGACTTCTCTGGGAAAACTTTCAGCCATGCTGCAATTAATGCGCAAATACTGTTCATACACAAATATCCACCGCTGTCTGTAGCCAGGTACTCATTCATACTGCTGAGTGAACTAGAGCAACGCAGGTTGAACGAACTTGCCCATGGTTCGACACCGCAGCACAGGATTTGAACCCGGGTTCTCTTGATTGACAGTCATATGTTGAAGCCACCATACGACTCCACTGAAGTAATGATTCTCATTGCATAACGTATTGTAATACGTTTCAGTGGGAGAGGATGATGTACCCGAGTCAGCCCATGAGAAGATGATGTGTCAGCTCACAGTGCTCTACTGCGACAGCAGAGTAAGTGTCATCAGTCACTGTGTCATCAGTAACCGTGTCATCAGTCACCGTGTCATCAGTCACCGTGTCATCAGTCACCGTCTCATCAGTCACCGTGTCATCAGTCACCGTGTCATCAGTCACCGTGTCATCAGTCACCATGTCATCAGAAATACAATGTTACTGAGGAACTGGGCAGAAACAGTGGGTCTCTACTTCACGTGTATATGGCTGACAGCAATTTTTTGTATAGACAACGTTTTGATTAATAAATACACCCTGTATTGCAAAAAGAATTGAGCGCATGCGAACAGTTTTACAAAAAGGCACATTCATTGGTTATTCGTGATTCTTTAATGCACATATACAAGATGTGATGTTGTGGCTGTACATGGTACACTAATACACCTTGTACATGGTACACTGATACACCTTGTACATGGTACACTGATACACCTTGTACATGGTACACTGATACACCTTGTACATGCTGTATCTAGTAGGCCATTTCTATTGCACTGTACAACTGTCAAATTGCACAGAAATGTAGAGGGCACCATAGCACCACAGCAAAGTTTGATAATATTTAACTTTATAATTTGTATCATTAAAACCCTAGGTTACACCCACCCACCCACGGAGCAACTGTTATCACAGTGTTTCAGTGTTAACTGTCCATTTATTTTATCCTGGCGTCAGTGATGATTCTGCATGCAGCTGATGATAATTTCCCGGTAGTGATTGTTTCCTGATAAATTGAACATTATGCACGGTAAAGCCCTGTGGACAATGTGTTATCATTATATTTCAATTAAAACGCTAACTTTGGATTACTGCATCTCCTCAGAACCAACAAGGTCCACTTACTTCTTTCCGTGTTCATTGGCTTCCTTGGTCCACCAGTCTCTCATCTACCAACTGATGATGTATTAAGAAAACCATAAAGGTAGTTATTTAAAGTTATCTACTTTTTCACTGGACAAATTGAATGGTCAGCCATGCCACAGGGGGCACCACTTATTCAATTGTTTGTTACTTCCCTTCTCGTTGTTTTAAATACATCACCAGTTGGTGGATGAGAGGCCAGCAGGAAGAACGAACACAGAAAGATATAAGTACACGTCAGTGTCTCGGGGAGATGCAGATACAACGACCCAAAGTTAGCATAATAATTATTATATAGATGAGCGTCATGGATGTGATCGAGCCTGTTGTGTTTGACCACAGGGCGGGGCCGAGGAACTCTGCTCTCTCATTGGCCAGTGCTTCCAGCTCGTCTACACAGAAGCTACTATGCAGTTTCTCGACAACAAACTCAGCGAGGCTGCAATGAGCATGTCCATTGCATCGTCCACTGCTGTAGGCGGTCAGTATTCCCACGTCATTGTTGATGCCGCTTAAAACGGCAATTCAGTTTTTCACTCGACTCGATTAAGAATCATTTTGTAAAAAACAAACCATCTGTGCTAGTAGTAGCTCTATTGTAGAATGTCTTATTTAGTTTTGATGTCAATATCAGACAAACTAGTAAATGATTTCTTGGTGTGTTTGTAGTTCGACGAGATATGACAACGTTGATGAACTCTATATACTATTACTATTATACAAGGGTGTTGACATCCTTGCTCGCCAGGGGTCACTGCTGTTGATTACGCCAGCCAGCAGTACCCCTTGGCTGATCGCTTTGCGAAACTCAGAATTTAAGCTCAGCCTATGAAATCGCTCACTAGATCAGTGAATGTAGGCAGGTCTGGTGGTAAAAATAAAACTAATTTCAATCAACCATGGCTCGTGTTACATGCAATGTTTAGGAAGTAGAAGCAATTATTCGAATACACAATACCGCTCAGCTGCTCGTGCTAATGGACGAACGGGTTATTATATACTGGGATTCCCAGAAGTCGTTTATCTGTCTTCAAATTGGGGTGGGTATTTGCGCTGTTCTCATGGGTGATGCAGTCGCGACTGGCGAAGTCAGTTACTAGTTTGACTCGGCTAACTTCTGTACTTCGCGTAGGGGTTTTGCATGGAAAACAGCCCTAGTTTGCGAGGATGGGTGTTGACACTGTTGCAAGTTACATGATCTAATGATCAAAGGAAATTCAGATGATGATTTTAACAGAACTTTATACCTGATACACTTTTATGAAACAAATTGCACAGGTAACATACAGTTTAGTTATGAACATAATTTTCTACATATCTTTAAGTCATTTGATTTTTGAACATAAAAAAATCTGTCACTAACTGCCCTTGAAAACTGTTTTACAGATCACTTGGGCAATTGGTCACCAAAACGAGAGACAGAAGCCAATAATTTAGCATTGTAAGTACTTTTTTAAGAATATTGGTAATCTTTTTACTTGTAGATCTTCTGTAACGCAGTGGCCAATGTCACAGTGAGTCCATACAATATAAACCTTCATAAAAAGTGTCCAGTCCATGATATCGTCACAGTTCATAGTTGCATACAAATGTTTGTGTTTTCTGTGATTACTGTTCAGGCGAGTAGCATGGTTGATTGTTTTGGGATGTGTGCTATTAAATCACCCACTGCACATAGAGGGTCATCAGAACACTATAATTGCACGACCTCCTAGAGGGACAACAAACACTTCCAATGCACCCCTTCCCTTAGGCAAAAACAATCAAACTCCACCACCAACTTTTTTATCTGGTCAAGCAAAATTTATTTCTCCTGAATCAGATCACTTGCCTCAGCAAGGAGGGGTGCAAACGTGCCTGTTGCTCCCCCTAGTGTATGAGCCTGCTGTTACATCATCTTTGTCACCTTTCTACACAGTTCCTTCGTATGATAAAAATGACTCTTTTTAAATTTAATACATGATTAATTTTAATTAATCATTCTCGTAAAGTTTATAAAGCAACTACCGTAAATCCTGTATTTGAAACTGCGGCTTCAATTACAGTAATGTGTCGCCTAATTGATGATGGTGACGGCAAAGTTGGGGTGCGGCCCTAAATACATTAATTTGTCAAAAAAATTGTCACTCACTGGGTTGTCAGTAGTTATATTTAGAATAAGTGAAAAACTTACAAAAAAAGAAGTCGGATGTATCAATAAAACATTGTATTACAATTGCCACTGGTTCAAAACAAATCATTACATACACATTACACCTGTGTCAAGAAACAAAGATCAAAATATATGAAAACATTAAAATCCATCGAAGTCACTTTCATCGTCGCCATCACTGTTGAAGAATGCCATGCCATTCCGGCGGCATCATTCCATGTATCTGTGTCTTGAATCGTCTACATCACCGAACAATGCTGCGCGCACTGGGCAAACATCTTCTATCGTCCATTTCACAATTAAAATCCTTCAAAGTCACTTTCGTTGTCGCTATCAAAGAACGCTGCCTGGAACGGCATGGCATCGTCATCCAGCGTATTCGTGTCTGGCCTGTCGGCATCGCGGACCGTGGCCACACACAAACATCAATATGATGTCTTCAGCCATTCTTGAAAACTGTCCCACACTAGCAGACATCAACTGTAACAACTGTCTGCTTTGTTCAGACACTTGCTCTTGGTTTCAGGTGTTGATGTTTTTAGGTTAGTTCCAAGCACAACGTTCACACCTTGGCTTTACTGAAGCCAGGCTTCACCTGATTGTCAAAGCAACACCATTCCAAATGCCTTTTTGTACTGGAGTAAATTGCACGTGTACAAGATACAGTGTTATAATCCAATGTGCCTGGTCAACTGTGCAGGTGGCCCTAAGGTCTGGAAATAGGTCAAACCACATGATACATCCATCCCCACGGCAGGAGACAACGATTATTACATTGTTATTACCAGCTGTCAATCAAACACCTTTAAAGTCATCACTCCTGACACAACTGCTCTGAACCAGCTACAGTCTGGGTAGTCTTTTCAATATATTTATAATATCAACGTTATACCATCATCTTCATCATTGTGCAGCCGTAGTGTCCCAAATCTGCCCGTCTTGTGCTATCCTTTGCCAGACGGTGCCCTTCCATTAGTCGTCTAGTTCGTCTCTCCACCGTCTCGCCGGTCTTCCTCTAGATCGTTTCCCTTCGTAAGGTCTCCAGGTTGTGATACGCGATGTCCATCGGTTATCTCGTAGTCTGCTGATGTACCCTGCCCATGTCCACTTCTGTCTTCTGATTTGTTCCATCACATCTATGACCTTTGTCTTCTCTTTTATCCAGATGTTTGTTTTTCTCTCCCGATATGTGAAGTTTAACATACTTCTTTCCATCTTTGTTTGTGCGGCTACTAGCTGGTTCAGTGCCGTATGTCATCGCTGGAAATATGCATGAGTTATAGACTTGTCTCTTCAAGCAGTTTCCAAAGTTACCCTTGAAGATGTTTGGCGAATGCTGTCCAGCTGGCAGTGATTCTTCTTTGAATCTCCTTGTCTTGGTTTTTGTCTCTGATACTGCATTGCTGTCCCAGATAGACGTAGCTTTCAACGTTTTCTATCTGCATGGTGTTGATATATATTGGTGTGTCATTTTCTAGCACCATTTTTGTCTTCGAAATGTTCGTTTTCAGACCTTGTTTTTCACTTTCATTAGCTAGCTCCTGCAGCATTTTTTGTAGTGCTTGCAGTGTAGTAGCACATGAGTATGTCATCGGTGAAGTGAAGATGACTGGGATACTCTCCATCAATCCTCAAGCCTCTGGTTTCCCAGGTCAGACTTCGGAATATGCTTTTGAGTGTTGCCGTAAACTGCTTGGGCGATATGGTGTCACCCTGTCGTACTCCTCTCTTGATGTTGATCTTGTTGCTCTTTTTGTGTAGGTGGACTGTCACTGAGCTGTTGGTGTAGATGTCTTTCAGGAGTTTGGTTTACACGTCTTCTATCCCCTGTTCTTGAAGGGAGGTCAGTATTGCTTGACTTTGCACCGAGTTGAAAGCGTTCTCATAGTCGGCGAAAGCGATGCAGAGTAGAATATTATATTCTCGACACTTCACTTTCTGTTGGTTTACGACGTGTATGTGGTCAGTCATTGAGTACCTGCTTCTGAATCCTGCTTGCTCTCGTGATTGGTGTTCATCGACTGTCTTCTCTAGCCTATTCGTTAGTATCTTTGTGAGTAATTTGTAGATGTTTGATAACAGACATATCGGTCTGTAGTTCTTTTCTTATTTCCCTTCTTGAAGATTATCACCATCCTTGAGTTCTTCCATGCAGTGGGTATTCGTCTTTCTGATAAGCATTTAGTCTACATCTTTGAGATGGTATCTTCTCCTGCATTTAATGTTTCAATGTTTACATGGTCATTGCCTGATGTGGAAGACATCTTCATATCTCTTAGTGTTGCTTCCACCTCCCATGGCGTTATCTCTGGTACCTCTTTCAAGTCGGTGTGAATTATGGTACTCTGTTCACTGTGGTATAGCTTGGTGTAAAATTCCTCTGTTCATTCCATGATCATATCTTGGTCTTGTATTTCTCTACCCTGCTTGTCTAAAAGTGTAATCAGTCTGTCTCGGCCTAGTGCTTTTTTGTAGCTGCACCTAAAATCTGGAATCAACTCCCTATCACTTTAAAATCATCTGAGAATATGGATACCTTTCGTAAAAAACTGAAGACTTATTTATTCGAAATTGCATTCCCACCCTAACCTTCGGCGGTCCCTTGCAATGATCCTTGTATGTTGCGCCTCTGAGCTCAGATTCCTGGGGATTTAAGCACTATAGAAGTTTGTCATTATTATTAGTGCCTGTGTTCTTCTGGCTTTCTTCTGGCTCTTTGATGCCACAGTTGTTTCTCTTATGACCTCTTGTTTATACTTCCTGATGTCCTCCTTTGCTTTCTTTTTGATGGTCTTGCATATTTAAGTATCCACCTTTTCTTGTTGTTTCTTCATTAGTGCTTGTGTCGGTGACACTATTCTCATCATTACATGCCTGTTGATTGCTTTGGCTAAACTTGTCGCACTTAGTTGGATCATCTCAGTTATGTTTTCGCTCATGGTGTCGATGTGATCTAGTTCCTGTAGTGTCTCGAATCGATTTCACAGTTCGAGTTGGAATTCGATCTTTTTTCTTCAGATTTGTGTGGTATCTACACTCGATGGTCTCTTGTTTACCAACTTCTTCCTTTCAGCCTTGACGTCCAGTTTGATGTTGCTCATTACCATTTTGTGGTCACTTCCGATGTTGACTTGTTTGATGACAGTTACGTCAGTGACTATATCTGGCCTGTTTGTCAGGATGTTGTCAATTTTGTTCTTCGTTTCTCTATTTGGGCTTTTTATGTCCATCTCCTTCCTGCTCTCTTCTGGAACATGGTATTCATGATTTTGTACTTTCTTGATGTTGCCCAATCTACCAAGGTGTCGCCTCTTTCGTTTCTCACACCTAGGCCAAATTTGCCTGTTGCCGTTTCCGAAATGTTTGATCGTTTCCCTACTTGCGCATTAAAGTCTCCCATCACTATCGTGTAGTGGGTTGGCTTTCCTAAGGTCTCATCCATGTCATTGTAGAAGTTGTTTGTGTCTTCTTCTGAGTATGGTGTTGTTGTAGCATATACTTGAACAATCTTCAGTTTGTAGCACTTTGTTATGCATACAACAAGTTCTGCTACTCTGTGGCTGATGTTGTTAACCCTCACTATATTGTCTTTCCATTTCTTGTTTATGAGAGAACCTACTCCAGCTTGGCCGTTGTTTGCCGTGGAATGGTATAGTAGATGGCCGCTTTGTAAGGTAGTGAAGCATTCCTCTCTTCTTCTGACTTCTCCGATCCCGATCACATCCCATACCAATCTGGTTTCCCTAAGTTCTTCTTCTAGTTCTTGTATCTGTTCATCTCTTATTAGTGTTCTTACGTTATAGATGTTGCTACATTGAGTTTACTTACCTTCTCCAGGCAGCTCTTCTTGACCCAGAGTATCTTAGTACCCCTTCCTGCACATAGCCCTAGTTGACCTGAACCGCCTCCTTGGTTACAGACTCTTTCGATGCTGCTGGGGACAGGGGGTCTTGGCTTCATTGTACATGCTGATGTTGTTGGCCTACTCTTTCACCCTGGCCGGTGTGGGTTGGAAGTTGTACATAAATTGGTTCTACATAAAATGGCATAAAAATAAAACAAGATATTTGAATAATTTTAGCTTTACCGTATAGCTTAAATGCATGGCTACATGTCGTTCACTGGATGTATGGACATTCAGCCACCCAGTTATGTTCTGGTAGCATGGTGAAATTTGTTTATTTTTGTTTTCCATTTTGACAACATTCACATATAGTAATATTCCAATGATAATATAAAATGTGATGTAGTTATTATCAATAAAATGATACCTTATTCATTCATTTATACTAATTAATAACAAAGTTATGACTTTTTATGGAACCCACTTAATTTTTTCCTAATTGTGTGCACTATGGAAGTATGTCACACACAGGATTAAAATGGTCAAAGTCCTGGTGTGGCTTAAAAAGAAGATTTTTGCCTGTAACAAATGGCACGGAGGAAAGTCGGGGTTTAGGTCAAAAGTCGGGGTGCGGCTTAAATTATGGGTGCGGCTACAAATACAGAATTTACGGTACTACAGTGGTCATTTTGTCTGTTGAAAGGAAAATTATTTTGGGACAACCCTGAATTGATTGTAGCTCATGGTGGGAAACACTTTTAAACTATTCTGAAGAGTGTGATTTGTCATTGCAGTTTGTCTCAGTCGAGCCTGGAGCTAGATAAGAACACCGGCAGTGTATCAGTGGGCACAACCAGGTCCCTACCAAGTACCTACCGACGACACAGCGGCACACAGGTACAGCGGAGCGACTCGGAGCTCAGTGCTGCCGCCTGTGATCTCATCCAAGAATACATGGACAAGGTGCGGCCCTCGCGTGTCAAATCAAGACATTTATTTCCATCTGCGTTTCTTTCAGAGCTACTCTTTCTGGAGTGGTTAGAATATTTTTAGCCAGTGAAAGTGTTACTGCTGCTGCAGAAAAATGTTCTGATAACAGTCATTGGACAGTTTGTTTGTTGTTCAGTGTGTGCAATGAACAGGTGCCTGGTATTACAGTTTCTCAAAAGTATTTAACTACAGTAATGTTGATCGAAATTTACTGTGTAATTTTTTTGACATTAACTGAAAATGCTTTGAAAGTTGCAAGGTACATTAGATGAAACTTCTTGTGTAATTTGTTTACTTCACTACAGCAATAAACAGATGTTTGATGCAGAAAAGAAAATCTTTCTTCATGCTCTTCCTGTTGTTTATAAGTATATAGCTGTTGATGTAACTTGTTTTCAGCTGCAAACAAAGTTGAACCCGGATGAGTTGAGACAGTTCGCCAAGCTCCTGAAGGCCTGGCACACCAATCTGCCATTCCCAGAGTTCTGTGACAAGGTTCTGGAGCTGTATGGGCCAAACAGAAAGCACATGCTCGCTGGTGAGTGCGGCAATCTGTCTCCGTGTACGATGCAATGGCTGTGTGTCATTGTGAATGAAGTAACAAAAATCATGTTAACTGTTGCTGTATCAAACACAAAGATCATGTGTAACTAGATTATAAGGTATTTTGGAAAGCATAATTCTTGAGAAAAAGTCTGGCCTTACCTCTCAACAATAGAAAGCTGTTGTGTATATTTGTTGTAAGTAAAAATGGTTAATTTAATTGGTGAATCAAAGACAGTAAATTAACTTGAAGTCCTGCAAGCATGAAAGCATGTTACAAACACGACCGCAATGACACACGTTGTTGAATGACCTGACCTTTGACCTAACCATATTGTGGAAAAACAAAGTGCTACAGTGGCACCACCTACCGAGCAAAACAGATTACTGCAAATTGACGATAATAGCCATTTTGGATCTTAACAAGTTTGAACCAATGCTAGACATGTACAATTTTTTTGACTTTGCAAGTTTATGAGGCCGTTCCTAAGTGTTTGTGCCCAAAGCAGATACTGACTAAAGTTTGTTTAAGCAGTGAAATAATAGCTCATATAAACTGAATATAGTGGTTAAATTGATGGTATGTATGATGAAATTAGTTTCTGTCAATCCGATGATATTTTGCCAAGTTTTAGTCTTTCACAGTTTGTAAATAAAAGCCATTATAATCATAACATTTGTCAAGTTTCTACCTTTCGACATAATAAGATTATGTAGGGTTTTGATCGTTTCACTTCACTAGTACCTCCTAAACGAACTGTGTTGTCTTTCAGGAATGCAGCCCTTTATCCCAGAGAAGGACGCCGCATACTTCGAAACCTTCCTCGAGCATATTGGTCTGGGGGGTACCACGGATCCGTCCCTCCCTGTATCACGGGGTTACAGACGCTGGGCTTTCGGTAGCACGGGGGTGGCAGATGGGGGGAGCATCGACGACTACGATCGTGCCCTGAACGCCATATCAAATGACATTGAGAACATGGGCACGAGCGTGAATCTGAACACTAATGTGTCCGACACCTTACTGCCAAAATCAACATGATTTGGATGTGAGAGGGACACTATTTTGTCAATGCGAAATGAACAAAACAGGAGCTCGGTTACAGCACTCATACATACAGAGCGGACAACTGTGATAACAGTTCACAAGAAAGTGTGTCTTTGGTTGTCGTCAAAATGTTATCGGATCCAGTGTTTCTCAAACAGTCTCATGCTAATTGTTTTTGTTAAATACCAGTTGAATGCTGCACCTGAGAAACTCACATGTGAACTATAGCTGAACAGAGACAGGTTGTCTGGATCGAAGCAGTACAGATACAATGGTGGAACTGAACAGACGTTACACACATAGTTGGCAGATGTATTGAAACCAACCATACCATGTCACTGTCGGTGAAGATATCACTTTACATAGCAGACGTGCACATTTATTTGAAAATATATATATTAATAATAACGATGCTGGTATTGCATGTATGTCTGGTTGTCATATTTACCCAACCATACCTCATGCATTCTGTGTCGGCACCACCCAGGTAGCCATCAAAGTGTACAGGTGCATGTCATGATTTATGTAGACCTTCACAAAAGTTGCTATGAATATACAAAATTATTTACATGGGCCCCTCATTTATATGACCAGAGAGAACAACCTCGTATCATCCATCTGATCTGAGCATGGGAGGCACCGGATCTATAGTTGTTCCATGAAACTTGTGCGAGGTATAAAACTAGTTGGGGTACCTCGTGTTAATCTTGTCCAGGCATTGTTCCAGTTGATAGGTCTTTCTGAATACATTCATCAGACTGGACGATTCATATTGGTATTCTTTTTACTTATTTTGCATTCACTTGACCAAAGTTATTTCTTTTATTGTTTCGATCGCTGTCAGTGAACTTAGACAACTACAGGTAGATAGCAACATGGTAATGACCCTCATATATCTACCGTGATCTCCTGAAGAGCCTTCCAGACTGTTGCACGGGGCACATGGCACAGCGCAGAATGACTACCATGTCGCCACCTAGTGGTAGTTATATAAATATCTTTACTGAGTGTTTGAAATGTTACGAAAAAGGTAAATTTATTGTGAAATAAGTAAAAAGAATACAATGTTGATCAACAATATCATCTATTGTTATTAGAGCTTGGTGTAAAAATATTTTCTTACAACGTTAGCCAATATTGGCTAGAAGAGTGTGTAGAACTCAACTTGGAAAAAGAATGCCTGTTAGATGATATTCAGCTGTTTGGGGCTAAACTAAAATGTGTTCAGGAAATAGTAGAACAGGGGCTTCTCATACAGAATGGATGCATTTTGCGGGTGTTATGATTTTGTGTGCATGTCTAAATGGCACTTTGTTAGGGATCATCTCAGAATGTCGATGTCCGACATCAGACAAATTGTTTTCATTTGGGGAGGTGGGTCAGAGGCAGTTTCGTCAGGCTGAAAGTAATTTCATCTGATATCGGATATCAACATTCTGAGATTATCCCTTATTTTATCCACAGTGTAACTCGTACAATTACAAACATACTAAAACATGCTTACATAGTAATGTTGAGTTTATGATAAAAACAACTGAAACACTTAAAGTATGATTGTCTCTTCCTCATTTATTATATTAACTAATATCTTCTTAAGACTTGAATATTTTTGAAGATGCATTGCTCACCAACCTGCATTTAATAACGCTGAAACATTGTTCGCTATTTACATTTTTAGCCTGTGAAAAGTAAGTACACAGGTTGTAAACAACTCTATTGGCCATATATTGGGCGCTGGTTTAAAGAAAAGTAACTCGGTGAACTGCCTGTTAATAACTACCATCCATGTTGATTCTGGGGCATGGAACAGACAGGCAGCCTGTGTATAGATGCATATCCAAGTATAAATAAATATGTTATAAAACATGTTACCATTAATGAATACATAGCTTTGTGCATCAGTTATTTTCTTTCATCTGGTGAGTCTGCAACTAGTGTTACATCACTCCATCCAGTCTAGACGGTATGTGATGGTAGGATAGGCCGGGGTAAAGTGAACCACTCGGGCAAGCTTTATTTAGACTAGGAAGTGGCGACATCTACCCATGCTGTGGCACACCAGTAACCCATGTGATTCTGCATTGAACATATATCTCCAATTCCTAGTCTAAACAAAGTATGTTTCACTTTCACTTGGTGGTTCCATTTACCCAATCCTCCCCATCTTATATTATTTTGTATTGATGAATGCCCGTCTCGTCCCAAACTGATCCAAACATCATATTAGTAGATGTGGCTCATGTTTTCTGGATTTGGGTGGCCTTTTTGACAATGTTTGCCTGAATGTTGTACAGGTTAAATTACATCGTAGTTGTGATTATACATATTAACATAGCTTGTGTGTCTATTGCATCATTCTGATGTACTTTCATATAATTATAGCTAAACAAAACCTACTTTGTGTGTTTGAAAGAAAGACAATAGAGCACCTGTAAAACTGATGTTTCACTAACTTTAGTAACACACACTAAAACATCACGGTTATATGGTGATTTAGTCATGACTTACAGTAAAACTTGTACATGGTGAAACAAATTTGAACTAATAAACATTGTCCATTATAGTAGGTGCTTCACATTTAATAAAGTGGAGATCTGAGGCTATGTATTACACTTGGTATTTAACTGCAGGTTGGACTTGCAGTGATAAATGGTCGAATGTGTCTACTTGTTCTGTTGTTGCTGACAACCAGTACCGCTGCCTATCAAGTAACAGTAACCTAGAAAATATTCAAATAGGAATTTCACCATCAGTCGGTCACAATAAATTTATTGGAAATTCCATCCACGTAGTGAGCTACGTTATTAGGAAAAGGTTGTTATGTTTCAGTACCCAGTGGGGCCTAAGACCGAGTTTCAAAACCTGAAAGTTTAGCTGTTATACTGACCGACAGGCAGCAAGACTAATGCAGCATAGGAACCATTATAGCAATTCAGTGAATGTCCTGATAATAATTATCACCCAGGCTGATTTTGGGCCAAGGACAACCAACCTTTAAGATGTGTCTGAGTTGGAGTTTATTATGAATTTTTTGGTAAAGCAATAACAATATTGTATTCTTAATTTCTGCTCACAAAATTAGTTCTGCTGAATCAATTCTAACTAGACAAGGCAGCATAGTAGCATGAATAAAATGTAATTTTATTGTAAATATACGTACAAATATATAAAGTGCAGATATATGACTGCAAACACAACTATAATTTGTTGTAAACATACATGCTTCGATTACTTCATACGCACACATACATACTGGCATACACAGACTGAACAATATATATACATGTAGCTCGCAATATCAAGTAACATTGTATTATGGCAGTAGTTTTCATTTTCCTTTGTGAAAGAAACACATGAAATTTTAATGTTTTGTCAGCTAGATGTCACTTCTTCAAGACATTCTAAGCTGCAATGCCATAGATATGCAAGGTATCACCGACTGCACAGAAAATGTTTCTGTGAGCTGGCGACTAACTATTATTTTAACCATTATTTAACTATTATTTTAATGACTGAATCAAAGGTTTCGCTGGGTGATGACGTCATACACGTCCTTCAGACTCTGACAGATGCAGTTAGCCTGGTCCTGAAACAGACGGGAACAATTAAAGACTTAGCTGATAACAATTACCATCATAAATTTGATTTGTCAATGTAGCTGTAAAACTAATTAGTTAGTTAATAAACTCAGGTAGCGTGCCCCTCATTTTAAAATATAATGTTCTTAACACTTGGATGTATATATTGAAAGTATATTTTAATAACCCAAAACATTGTCCTGAATTTGAATGCAACATTCAAATTGAGAACAATGTCCACACACTGTCGACTAGTATACGGTTGCAACTGGCACCTCTTGTGGAAGCAGACATCCCTATTCGCAAATACCTTTGAAGTTGGGTGATTCCCACACTCCTGAACCTAACCACAAAGTAGGACGGAATACAAGATTCAGCAGACTTCCTGCTAATAATACCCACCATTGGCTGGTTCCGCGCAACAGAACTGAAAACCTCGCTGACAGCCCAGTAGGAATTCAACAAAATTTTAATAGTTACATAAAACAAGACCCAATTTCTCAACCTGGTATGATGTATAGAATCATGTTTCCCAATGTTTTACTCATTGTTTCTATAATTTTCAACAATATTTCCCAAATGTAATGGTGGCCCTACGTATTGTTACTCAAAATGAGTTTGTTGATACCAAAGAAGATGATTATTGTGTTACCTCGTTGTCACACTGGAAGACATAGCAGTCATAGACACTCCGCCCGACCTGACCAATCTTGAGTGCGAGGTTGCTCTTGAAGAAGCTGTCGACGTAGTAGACAATCTGTGCCAGTGTGTGCAGAGGGTGTCTCTGCTGAACCTGTCAACAACAGCAGTGGTGAGTTCTTATAGCATGTATCCTTAGCGATCATCTCAGAAAATGAATGTCTAATATCAGACAAAATTACTTTCATCTGGCCTCTGCCTCCCATCCTCTCCTCAGACAAAAGTTTGTAAGCATTGATATAATGATATCAATATATTAATAGTATCGGTCCACAGCATAAAATACTGATGCCAGACGAAAACTGCCTCTGACCCCCCCCCCAAACGAAAGTAATTTTGTTTATATTGGACATCAACGTTCTGAGATTATCCGTTACAAGTCGGAACCATTCAAAATGCATTATACAGTTACACTTAACTAGCCGGCAGGCGATTCCATTACTGACTTGATTTTAATGGGAAGCATTAAGCCATTCACTTATTATTGCATGAAGACTATTCATTAACTTAAATACCAATAATGTAAAGCCAAATATGCACCTTGTGGCTGTCATCTTTGTTCAGTCTACATTGCTGCAGTCCACTCAGCTGTATGAAATGTGGTAATGAGGAAGGAATTAAATTGGCCAAGTTTCAAAAAGGCTGCAGAACAGTCAGAAGATTTCAAAGTGAGGTTCAGTAGGTTGTATCGGCTATGCTGAACACTACTGCTTAACAATTAGACTTGCCAGAAGCATACACAATTTCAGTGTTTATTTAACATAATTGTTGCAGGATTAGTACTCAAGCTAGATAGCAGAAATTATGGTGTCTAAATCAATACTATAAATTACTATTAGTCATATCAGAAACTTTCATTTTTCATATCCAAGATGTTTAATTTACCTGGTAAAGGTTTATCACGTCGACTTCATCAGTACTGATGACGCTGAACGACGTCATCAGATAAATTAAACATCTTGGATATGAAAAATGAAAGTTTCTGATTTGAAAACGAACTATCCTGAAGAATGTTCAGTAATAATACTATTAGTAATCTTAATGTAGATAATGGTTGGCAAAGAAAACAGATGTCTGGAGAGTGGAAGGGGAAAAGGATGCAAGAAAGACCTAGACTACGATGGGAGGACTGTGTAAAGAGAGACTTAGAAGGATTGGGAGAGGAGTGGAGGATGAGACAGATGGAGGGGAATCGAGAGGGTTCGTGGAGAGAGAGCAGTACAGGATCAGTGAGTGAACAAAGATAACAGAAATCAGAATCGAGGTCAGCCCCCTGAGACAGGGAAACAGGAGGAGAACAAGATTCAACATATAAAAATCATATTACATGAAATAAAATATCGTTCAAAATACTGTTTGAAAACTTACTTGGTTCTGCCTGTCGACTATTTTGATTCCATGTTTGCTGACGGAGACAGTGACTCTGCTCTCTGGGTTGGGCACTAACTGCACCTTTCCCTCAAGCTGTGAAACACAAGCAGACATAGTAATCAGTCATATCAACAGAATCAGAACAATATTTATTTGTTCCATATACATACCAACTTATAACACAGTTATAACTGATAAGTCATAAACAACAAACAATACACAAGTAGTCAGGGGGCTTAGTCACATAACTGTTCACATCATTCCACAAGCACCATTTTTGGACCAGCGTTAGATATGGCCATGACATTTCACTTTTCCATGGTAGCCAATCTTGGCTCCCTATGTGGCGGCCATATTGGACAAACCCAAGAAGGCTTGCAGTCCGGAGTAGGGTTGTGCAATAACTCGAGAACCAAAAACAGTAGAACCATAAATGAGACCACTTTTTAGGGGTTTTCGAGTATGGGGAATCCATTTCCGGTGTTAATTTGCTGATTCTAGGTCAAGGTCATGCAGTAAGGTCGCATTCAAGGTAATTTTGTTCAAAATATGGATATTTCGAGCCAAGAACGTACTATAGCATATATAGTTACCATCTTAGTTTCATGTTCCATCTAAAATATTGCCTTAGGTGGACCATAAATAAATTTAGAATGAATATTTGGGGTAAAGGTCACTTCAGTCAAGGTCAAATTTGCCCATATTGTGTACATATAATTTTTAAATAGTTTTGAATCATTGCATCAATGGGTCGAAACGAAACCTACAATGAATGTACCTAATAAGAGTACAACACTACTTTTCCTATTCAACTTGTATAATCAGACAATATCATCCATCATCTCTCCATCCATCCATTAGTAGTGGTTCAATGGTTCTCATCTTTGTCATCATTGCTGCCACCCTCGCACTTGCATAGTGCTGTGCAACAAAGGCCTGCTTTGCAGCACTTGCAAATTTTCCGCTTGCACATTTCATGTAGCCACAGTGTAGGATGGCACAAGCCATATTTGCGCCAGTGAGAGTGGTCCAGAAAGGGAGCCATTGCTTGCTGCGCTCATCCTGTTCGCATCCCCATTGATCAATGAGCGGTTGACTGTTTCCAGATGAAATTAGCGTGGAGCAAGGACTTCTTGACATGCTCAAAGTGGTCGGCCTGGGCATATTGTCGAGCGAAAGACCGTCATTAGAGAAGAGATGATGCCTAGCTTCGTTGACAGTTGCAGAAACACACATCTTGCTGATGAGCACAACAAATCGCTCAATGCACTGCATGAGAACGGATTCCAGAGTGAAGAACTACTGATCTGCTGTCCGCGAGATCATCACCTCTCTAAGGCCTGATGTACTATTCCATGCAGTTCACGGAGTCTTCTTGCTGCAACCGAGAGACTAAGTAAGATGTCGTATCGCAGCCCGTCAGAGCGTGAACGAAGGGAAGAACCAATGACTTTGATGGACCGAGCTGTGCACCAGGATATCTTTGCAGTTTTTGCCACTACTAAACCCATTCCAAAGTTCTGAAAAGTCAAACTGTCCAAAGAAAGCAACAGCAAGAACAAATATGTCACTATTGACAGTGCACATGAATGCTTTCTCATGACCCGTGACGAAGCATGAGCTAGATGCAGGATGATATGCGTGTCAGCCTCTGGATGGTTGCAGGGCTGGAGGTCTGACACATGGAATGGCTTGTTGGAGAGCACCGTTGCAGACTCTGTGCTGAGGAGGAGTCTTCTATCCATATCAGTATTTACTAACAAAGAAAATAGCTCCTTTTTCTTCTCCACATTTTTCACACTTTTGGGGATGGACGTGCTGCCATCACCATCTGGTTCGACTCGTGTACGCGCACCTGTCACACACAGAAAGGAAGAGTTGGGTGACGAGCATAGCATTTTATTTACGTATCCCAACGATGCTTCCTTTCTTTCAGGGGTCGGGACGGTTGGCGAAAACAAACATCTTTATCATGTCTAGCTGTGTCTACACATATTCCTCGTGAAGGGTATGGCCAAATTCATGGATATGGGACTGGGACACGGCTACTACTACCACATCACCCTTCTCCAGCTCACCCTTCTCCGACACTCCCGCAACATGCGATACCCATGCGCCATCTTTTGCTTCCTTAGTCTTTGTCATGCGCAGTGGAAGAGCTTCGGACTCTCGACCGAGAGAACCTGGGTTAGAATCCTGTGCTGCGGTGTCGAACCTTGGGCATGTTCGTTCCCTCTACGTTGCTCCAGTCCACTCAGTGGTATGAATGGGTACCTGGCTATAGACAGTGGTGGATCTTTGTGTACGAATAGTCTTTGCGCATTAATGCAGCGTGGCTGGATGCTGCCCAGAAAAGTTGAGAAGTTGTTCAATTGAACAGATCTGCCAGAGAGTAAATTGTAAATAGTGGTGCAGCAAAACCAAGATATCCAGAAGTACTGTGCATTTTGTGATACAAGCACCACATTTGGCACACATGTAGACACTTCATTATAAACAGATTTTTATATTGAGCCATTGCAGATTTGGCCCCTAATGGCCACCTACGGTCATTGTTATTTTACCTATCTGTTCTACTGGGAAGGACAGCAGGTTGATAGTGGAGGCTAATTCGCTGATAAAAGTCAAACAGTGCTTAGGAATAGCTACTTATTTGATTTTGTACAAAACAATAATTGGACTAATTTGCTGTCACCGTCCTGATGCTGAAGCCAGCTGCAGTCAAGAATGTTGATGAGCACGCCCAAAAAATCTGTATCTGTCCACAAAATGTCAAACTGCATCACAATGTCAATGTGATGATCCACTGAAAGGCAGTGCAAGAGAAAAGCGTAGAACAAGTGCGAAGACGTTTGGTGGCTGCAGCAGTCATACCGGGAAATTGCAAAACGTCCTCCGATTGGACAGAACTGTTTATGTTCCTGTCTCCAAGCTCTCCTTGACTGGTTTGACAAGGAGGACAAGTAGCTTGTCATCACTGATGGAGAAGCAATCATCAGCAAGGCACCACTGTCAGATCTGGCCCATACAGCCATACAATATTTCGAATACTGTATGGCGATAAGTTGGGTGCAAGCTAGCGTATAGTATTACCTGTGCTTCTTCTACTTTATCAATGAGTTGTACATCCGGATCTCGTATGTTGTCCCCACCGCCAAGATTTACTTCATGGATCATCCCCAGGAAGTAGACGTCGAACGGAGTGTTCTGGTACATTTTTTCTAGACAACAGAAATAAAAAGACTACATCTCAACAAACAATATATTATTATTAACACCAACAACCACAACAAAGACTGGAATGTTCTTCAAAAAGACATTCATCTTATGTACACCACAAGACAATTTCAATATTTTTTTCCAATATTACACGAATTGCCAATCAAAACTCGGATACAAAATTAGCGCTGGCTAAAGGAAAGCATGATGCTTTTATTAGAACCTTTAGGGGTCCATCAATCTCGGCCCACGTCGATTTTGGCCCATTGATCCCGGCTCATGTTGATCTCAACCCACATCGATCTCGGTCCACCTATACCACTTATTTTGTATGTTAAGTGGATGAATTTCTTGTAAAATGTATGTGTCAAGACATTAAATGTTACCCGGATGACTTGGTTTTAGGCCAACTACCGGCCCACCTAATTATGTTTCCTGTTTCGTGGAATATATATATTTATATACATTATAATCATACACGTGTATTTATATATTATTGTGGATAAAAACATTGTTGTCAATTATATTTACACATCATCATCATTGCATTCAATATGTGACATGGAAACAGGGTAAATTTGTTTGTAGTGCCAAGCTGTGAATGAAACAACATGCATTCTATTTGATGTATCCTGGCATAGTACAATGTGTGTATTACTTGGATCCAACAACAAAATGATGGGATACCATGTGTAGCACTGATAGGGGGCTGCAAACTTGTGGTTGCACGTGTAACATGTGGTGTCCACATTGGTTACACTTTCAAACACATACCTATATTCACATTTTTAGGATACCACTTGCTTTACACTTATCACACAGAAAGAGCATCATATACATACATTATTACATTTAACAATACTGCATTTGAAATGTACCAAACATGTCATAGGGAGTTTAGGTATTTATTGTGTCCTCAAATAGACGTTACATGTGCAACCATGCATCACACCTGACAGCTGCAACACTGTGTCATCTTTCATTGAGATAATGTGTATCTAGTGTGCAGAGACTGGTAGATAGCATCATACCATGATGTCACTGGCCTCTTTTCAAAGACAGCAAGCAATGTACAGTGAAGGTAAGTTTGGTGTCTTCAGTTGTTACCAGCGCAACCTTGTCACACGTGAACCATTAATACACATATGTGAACCTGTATTTGTGATTATGTTGACCTTTTTGGTGGCTTGCAGTCTGGTGACTTTGATGGAAATATCACCACCTGTTGTTTCTGCCTGATACATCATCTAATGGACACTATTTATATTTGGTGTCCATAGTTACACGTACAACCCTATCACTCAGTATATTTTTCCTTGAAGCCCAAATTATTGGGTCTTTGTAATAAGTACTAAGATACATCATTCTACCGTTAGGAGTAGCTGTAGCTGATGTAGTGATGCTACCATGGTGCAATACATTGTTTGTATAATGTTTATGTCCATGTTACATGCACAACTTTTGTGTATTGTAATGCTCCTGTACCATTTTTGGTCATATTTGACAGTTAATCACTGCATTAGTGGGCCTATTATCTGTGTTATTAGTTCCTTAAACATGTATTTGCCTCACAAGATTATGCCGACTAGCATATTAATATCACAAGACAAGTACGATAATAATATTTAAAAGTATCTCGGTCTTGAATGTTTTCATACTTTTTCTGGTCAAGCGAAAACGTAATGGCGAAGGCCTCTTTTAACAGCTATTTTGAAGTAGGAATAATAAAAAGACATGTTATTCTGTTGAAGTACGCATGTGTTTGTATGAGAAATTGCCTTCAAATGGTGTCCATGTTACATGCGCAACCGACGTGTTGGTAGTTCATTTGCATGTTGAAAATCAATAGTTGCATCATTATCTCCTTGTGTCTAATTATTTAAATTATACATATTTCTACACCACATAGCAGGAAAGAAACATTGAAAATATCGATCAGCTTATATTTTTCACTACAATCACAATGTCACACATAGCCATTGGTTTGCCAACTCGTGAACTTACCCATATATATCTTTACACATATTGCAAACATATGTACCACCCCACGGTCACACCAACACAGTTACCCAATTAACAACTAATAATCGAACATTGCCGACCGCTGAAAACAACTAGAACAACTAAATAGGTGGGCCGAAATCAACATGGGCCGAGATCGACGTGAGTCCCTTTAGTCTTTACGGTACCTTTACTACTATTACTAATACTAGGCTTTAGCTTGACGTCACATTATGTCAGTAGTAACACGCATTTAACCACCTTTAAAAATAATTGCCAAACATTACCTGATTAAAGTTAAACAGTATGACAAATAATCACTATCTCTGTCATCGTAAATTTTGAAAGATACACGTCAGTTTGTAACAACACGATTTAGGCCTAATCTTTTGGCAGAATCCACAGAGGGAAACCATCCCTGCGTTTTTTAATGCCCCTCTATAGTTCCTTGCTTTTCCGCTAGGCGGTGAAATGTTAACTAATAAAAAATCGATCCAAAAAATTATAAATTTTATTATTTATAATTAGAAATATAGAAACAAGTCATACTGTGATATAAAAAGCATTACATTACGCTTAATATTTCCTTAAATGCAGGCGTCCCATCATGCTATCGTCCGCCATTGATGTCTGGCGACCGGAAGTGGTTAACGGGGGCATTAACCTATTCGAACTATTTGTGAGTTTTGGCAATTTGTTAGCCTGCTGACTAATTATTGCAAGATGGGATGCGAAGAGGATGTAGCAAAGATTGGAAAGAAACTAGAGAAAATGGTGGCAAGCGGTACAACCGTAAGTTTTCTTAATATAGTTAGGAATAAACACATGCAAAATGGATCAGCCATGATGATGATCGTGATGACAACAACACACCCGTCCAGGCCAGTGTTTTGATGTCTGTGATTAATCATGCATGCTTCCCGCTTCTTTTTCCATGTCTGCGTTTTGCAATATAATCATGACATGATTGTCAACTAAGTGCACACATACGCTTGTTATTTTTTTTCTTGAATGTATGCCTCTGGTCTGGAATTTTAGGTTAATAGCCAGACAATTTGGTAAACGTTATGACTTATGAAGTTATGTGTCAGTAAACAGTTAGGTCCTAGGAACCATAGGTTATGCAACGGTTGATTGTCAGTATGGTAGGACTCCCTGTAGGCAGTAAAAACTTCTACTTCCAGTAATCCACTACCGTCATTACTGACGACTTTGTGGATGTTGTGGTGTTTGTTGCGTGTGCCAGGTGTGCAGTGCTGGTTGTGACTGTTTATAAAATCAACTGATTGGGCAGTGAAATAATTCCAGGGTATTATTGTGGTTATAAAAAAGTAATGTTGGAAAACCTGTGATTGGGAACGTTGAACCATTAATTGGAATGGGGGTCTTCTGCGACCCTCAGCTAATTGTTCTGTGGAGCAGTGGGTACGGGCAGGCTTTGTGTGTAGGCTGGCAGGGATATCGACGAGGCCGTTTAAAATGTTATACATAATGTTGAGCCTCGCCATACATCTGCGCTGTTCCAGGGACTGCCATTGCAATTGGTGGAGCATGGTGATTGGGCTGCAGCGGTGCCGCCAGTCACCATAAACGTTCCTGCCAGCACGCTTGTGTACCATCTCCCGTACAGTTGTGGGCACGCGCCAAAATCCTAGAATTTTGTGGTTTGGCCAAGCCCAAGATTGGTTGAACGGTTGGAGTAAATTACTTTAATCACTGATGTCCAGTAATCAATTTGGATTACTATTTCAGAGTTTGATATTAACTTGATTTTTTTTTTGTCATTCGCCAATGTAATCTGAAAATACTTGCTGGTCCAAGCATATCTTGCAAACAATCTTGGCATATTGAATAAATGATTTACAAATCCATATAGATCTGTGAAAAGGCAGTGTTCGGAAGAGGCAAGCAGAGTACAGGGCTTGACATTAACAGTTGCCCGATTGCCCGGGGCAAGTAAAACGTACCGCCGGGCAAGCTGGCATAGACCACCGCTTGCTCATCCACCACTTGCCCGGATGGCAAGTAGAATTTACGCATGGATATGCTAAGTTGGCGTAGCACTTGGCTGCTCAAATGTAGAGGCGCTACTGGCATTTTGACACTAATAGTTCTTTATTATAATACCTTAAAAACAACAAATTAAAATGCCATTGCTCTGACAGCATAGATTTTTTGTAATGTATAACACCAATATTGTCACCTGGTGGTGAAAGGCAGTACTTCAAGGTCATTGTAGTCGCCAGGGGCAGCCATGTTGATTACAGAAAACGAAAGTTGGATGGAATGTCTGTGTTCATTTATGTTTATAAGGCCACAAAAAGCAGACCAGAATCCAGTTACCTGGTTAGTTAACCGTTAGACAAATAGAACATAGGAGCAGAAGCGAAGGACAACGGAAAAGACGTTTCTTTCTAGAAAATGGAAAGGCATATCCCTGACGCGCGGCACAGACACAGTGTGGCACACGATTGGCATGTTTCTGCCCTTTGGCCACTTGCCTAGGGGACAAGTGGCCAAAAACCATAATGTCAAGCCCTGGAGTGGTGGGCCAGATTAAGTGAACCACCACCAACAAGCAGCCAGAGATCATTGTGCCCTTGTACAAATCTCTAGTAAGACCACATCTACAGTACTGCATGCAAGTCTGGAATCCTTACCTCAAAAGGGACATAACTAAACTGGAACAGGTGCAGAGATGAGCTACAGAGTTTATCACGAGCCAGTCAGTACTGAGTTAGGAGGACAGACTGAGGTCCTATGGACTACCAACACTTGAGTAGAGAAGGAAAAGAGGTGATATGATTCAAAGCTTTAAATTCATCAGAGGAATAGAGAAGGTTCCCTCGGAAGTTTTCTTCTCCCACTCTACAGCGGAATTTAACCACCGAGGCCATGACAGCAACATTTTCAAGAACAGATCCCACCTGGAAATCAGAAGAAACTTCTTCTCACAGTGACTTGTCTTCCAGTGGAATGCATTCCCACAGATCATTGTCTGTGAAGAAAGCACAAACCAGTTCGCACACGCTATGACAAATGTTCACACAGGGGGTTAAAATAAGTCAAATTACTTCCTACCCGTAAATTAAACTTCTACAATGTTCAGATCAATTACACCAAGTGCCAAGTTTTCAATTACAATTACATATGCATGAATGGGGCTTACCAAAGTGTATCAATAATATGGCATGCACAGGTATATAGGGTAGATAGGGTCAATCATGAATTAAAATTAATTGAAAAACAAATGGTTTCAATGGAATTGCTAAAGATTAAATTGGAATTTAAGTCTATCAAAAAGTGAAGTGCAAAGATAATTTTATATAACAAAATATAAAGTTTTTGCACATTGATAACATTGAAGCCACAAAGGCTTCACTTCAAGGGGCATACTTTCCCAGTCAGAAACCTCTAGTTAATAACCACAGTTGCAATTATACAAGCCAGGGAATCCATAATAAAATGCCTTTGTTGCTCTCTTAACAGATAGTGTTAACTGCTAAGAACTGTTAGAATCATCTTCAGACAGTGACAGGTGCTAATCCATCCTCTAAGCAACCAGTAGTCCTGGACACTGTCATCTACATGGCTTCATTAATTAGTACTGTTAGGTGAATTACACATTGGCATAACAACTTAGGCATTGGGTATTTTGTATGGTGTACAGCCTTTTTTAATAGTTTTCTTAGAAAAAGTGTGTGATATCAGAAAACTGTGTAATTGGTTGTACTTGATGTAATTGTTTCAATTACACAAAGTATCAATTACAATTACATGATGTTTTCAAAACCATAATCAATTACAATTACAGCATTTTCCTGTAATCAATTACAAATTATGTAATTGGACCCAGCCCTGTGTACATGTATTTCAATTGCAGGACCATGCCGGAGCCATGGACATGTTGAACACACTCAAGAAGCTGCCAATGAAGTTGGAGGTTCTGCAGGTTAGTGATGTCATAGAAATATAATCTACATTCATTAAGTTGTTATTTACAGCAGAAGCTTAGCCAGAAACACATCTGGCAGATGACTGGGCAAGACAGGTAATTACAAGTTACAACTGATAAGACATGGAATTTAGAGAGGACCAGCTGGCCACTAGATTAACTAATAGTTTCAAATGTAGGGGCCCATATTAACTCTCATTGGCACAACTGGTAGTGAAACAAATGGAATGGATCATTGTTATTTAAAGGGAATAAAAACACCTATTGCTTGAATTTATGTTATATTACATCCTGCTATCTATTTCCACGTCCACCAAGCCAAAAAAATCCTAAAAATTAAATGAATTAGAAATTCCACATTTTATGCAGTGCATCCAGACATTTTCGAATATGCATATTTTTGGCACGCTTTTCGGGATGCCGAGATGTGACGTCACTTATGACTCAAACTCGCATCAGGCCAACCCTTTCAATGCATTCAGAGAATGTTTAGAAGTATAGCTTTCGGGTCGAAACAAGCGTCAGATTGAGTTATTGTGCAATATTCCGATGTAATACAAACACTAGTCATCATAGAGGAACAAGCAGTTATCTTACGGTTCCACATGAATCAAATTTATTCAACATAACAAATGCGAATGGGCCTACAAGTCGACTAGGTTTCGCCGAGCTTGGGCTCGTTTTCAGAATAATTATATCAAATGCAACCAACGGGAGATAATCTACACCAATCAACATACATAGCAAACATATATTGTATCCAGCTACAGAAAGTAACATGTATAATCTCATAATATCACTAGAATATCGATATATGAAGGAGTTGTACAATTTATCATAACAACTTAAATCAGTCAGAGAGTTTCCGCTGGTGCCGCTAGCTCAGTGGGTAGGCGCGTTGGTTTCTTGTCATTTATTTTATAATCGGGCGACATCGGTTCAATCCTGACAGCATACAAACCATTTATTTTCTTTACACTTGTTTGTTTATGTTTTCACGAAGTAATATAAACCAAATCATTTTATAGTATAATGCACTGTTTGTAAATAATTTTTATTTTTGTAGTAATGATTTATTCGCCACAAATGAAAATATAGTCATTATATAACAATGTTTCTAAATTTTATTTATCCAAACAAGTATAATGTAATGGATATATAATTTATTAATTGTAAATATATTGTATGGTAATATATTGTAATTATATATGTGAAAACAGATTGTGATCTGTCTGGATAAATAAAATTTAGAAACATTGTTATACATAATGACCATATTTTCATTTTTGTGGCGAATAAATAATTACTAAAAAAAAATTACAAACAGTGCATCATAGTATACTAAATGATTTGGTTTATATTACTTTGTGAAAACATAAAAAAAGTGTACAGAAAATCAATGGTTTGCATGCTGTCAGGATTGAACCGGCGTCGCCCGATTGTAAAATAAATGACAAGAAACCAACGTGTCTACCAACTGAGCTAGCGGCACCAACAGAAATTCACTGACTGATTTAAGTTGTTATGATAAATTGTACAACTCCTGCTTCATATATCGATATTCTAGTGATATTATGAGATTATACACGTTACTTTCTGTAGCTGGATACAATATCTGTTTGCTATGTATGTTTATTGGTGTAGATTATCTCCCGTTGGTTGCATTCAATATAATTATTTGGAAAACGAGCCCAAGCTTGGCGAAACCTAGTCGACTTGTAGGCCCATTCGCATTCGTTGTTTTGAATAAAATTCGATTCATGTGGAGTCGCAAGCTATTCGCTAAAAGGCACACTTTTGATTAATTTGAGAATGGCAAAAATAATTTATGGCTAAGGGCCTGATTTACAGTAATCAGATATATTGCTAGTTTTGACAGTATGTAAATGTGTATAATATATACAGTATATGTCAGAATGGTAGACCATTGTTGGTGCTGCATGGTTACCTTTATAACTATAAGTTAAAAAAAGGGAATGGTAGTACATTTTTTATGGCTGACAACCCCTAATTATTTAATTTACTTGTTTAACTACATAAAGTAGTCATTTGAACGAAAGATGTGTGCCCCTGTCTGGTCAGTGAAGCACTTGGCATTATGATGTGACCTTCTAAAATTTTAAGTGCAGCGATTCCCTTGGAGCGTGGAAACGCGTCAATGACTCGTTGTACGCTGGAATGCTGCATACTTTTTTTGCCGCATGTGCCCAAAAGACGCTTACAAAAAGTGTGAGAAAATTGAGGGGCACTTTGTGCATAATCCACCTCAATTTTGTTATTATTAACTATAGTTTTTCCTAAATTTTAGAGAAGGGAGAAGAGCAAGATTGCATATCTCTCTTATGACAAACACTTAGTCAGGGATCGAGGGATAATAGAACCTAAGTGTATGCAGCAGAACGATCCACGAACATTGACGATAGCTATCTCAACAGACATTGACTATGGCTAGTCAAGATTTAACTTTTCCAGTGTTGACGACGATGACTTTGTAGAATTAAATTCTTCATCCGATGACAGTACGTTTACCACTTTAAACTTAGATGCAATGTGTGACACTTGTTCTGATATTTCTTTTCAACAGTGTGAATATGATGACGATGATGTTGAAGATAGAGAGTGGTGTTTTGAAAAATTTAGATCCAGATAATAATTTTCATAATACTGTACATACCAATTCAAAATATTACAGTGATGAACAGTTTGTATGCAATGTTAAATCAGAGAGTGACCTATCATACATTTTAATGCTCAAAATTTAAATAGAAGTTTTCAAAAAATTAAGGATTTAATCGATGACCTTAAACTATCGTTTGATATCATAGTAATTTCAAAGACCTGGGTTGATTTTAGCACAATTGATGATTACTTTCCACATTGTAAGAGATAGCAAAAAAGGAGGGTGTGGCATTGTATGTTAATGAAAGATTCACTTGCAAACTTCGAGCAGTGAAATCAAAGGTGATTTACAATATATTTTAATGTGTCACTGTTGAATTGGACATGACAAAAAAATCTATAATTGTGAGTTGTGTATACAGACCCCAGGTTCAGACATAAACTATTTTGCGAGAGTATGGAGCAGTTGTTTACTGATGTCAAGCCAAGTAAATCTTTTTTGTATGTGGTGATTTTAATGTCGATCTCCTAAAACAAGATACACAAAACCTATTGTATACATGGTTTAGGTTTGTTTCCGTTAATAGATAGACTGAGTCGACTTACAACTTGTGTACTCTGATAGACAACATATTTACTAATCAAACAAGTTACTCGGTTAGAACTGGGTTATTAATCAATGACATCACTGACCATCTGCCGACATTTGCTTTATGTAATTATGATATAGAGATACATAAATGTGACACTTTTAAGTATGTAAGACTTGTAAAAGATGATAATGTATGCTCGTTTATTGAAAGTATGAGGCAAGAAAAGTGGGATGATGTGTTAGAAGCTGATGATGCAAACCTGACTTATAACAATTCTGTCAATAGATTTAGTACATTGTCATCACTGCCCTGTTAAGAAGGTTAGAATAAAGCAAACATATAGGAAAAAGCCTGTGTTTACAAATGGCTTAAACATTTTCTATATAGAACATTTCTCAACGATAGAACTAGATGGATGAAACTGCGGAGTCTCGATATAAAACGTATACAAATAAATTAACTACTATCTTAAGATTGGCGGAAAAAGCATACTACAGTACACGGTTGTCAGAAAAAAAGGTAACAGTAAAGAAACATGGACGATATTGAATGATAAACAACAACAGTTAGTGGACTTTCCAAAACATCTGGTATGTGGCAATAGCTCTAGACATTACCAACAAAACAGAAATGGCAAACGAGTTTAATATGTTTTTTACAAGTGTTGGTCCTAACTTAGCAAAGGATATCAACAATAAGGATGAACGTAATTCTGTGTATGATTATTTAGGAGGTAGTATTTACCAAAGTTTATTCCTCAAACCTGTCGATGAGGAGGAACTTATAACTACAGTGAAAGTGTGTATCAAAAAGAAATCTTCAGACTTCTTCAGAAGACATAAGTATGGACATTGTTGCGAAGGTCATTCATGTAATTTAGGCAAACCTCTCACTCATATATGTAATAATTCATTTAGATCTGGTGTTTTCTCAACACGTATGAAAATTGCCAAAGTTATACCCATCTTTAAAAGTGGTACGAAAACCGATGTTACAAATTATAGGCCAATTTCTCTATTGCCGCAATTTTTTAAAAATCATGGAAAAGCTGTTCCTTGCCAGAACAGACAGATTTTTAAATGCAATTTTCATATTAAGTTCAAATCAGTACGGATTCCATGCTAATATGTCCACGTCACATACTGTAATGGAATTAATTGAGGAAATCACAAATGCTAAGGACAGTAAAAAACATGTAGTCGGTGTATTTATTGATCTTAAAAAGGTGTTCGATGCAGTAGACCATGAGATACTTAAAAAAAAATTAATTATTATGTTGTGCGTGGAATAGCAAATGATTGGATTAAAAGCTACCTTTCGAACAGGAAGCACTTTATATATATATTGACGGATGTGTTTCGGAGTTATTAGATGACACGTGGAGTTCCGCAAGGGTCAACTTAGGTCCACGTTTATTTGTCCTTTAGATTAATGACATCTGTAACGTATCAACGTTAGTAGAATTCATACTTTTTGCTGACGATACAAATATATTTTGTATCAGTAACACTCTGACAGAACTACGTGACATGCTAAATAGAGAACTTGCCAAATTGTGCAAATGGTTTGCTGTAAACAAATTGTCACTCAACTTGTCAAACACAAATTATAACATATTATGTTATTCTTTTTGCTTCAAACAGAAAACTCGCATTGGAATGACGGTGAACAACTTCCGGAAGGCGTGCAGCAACGATGAGGTCGTCTCTCTTGCCAAGTCACTCATCAAGAGCTGGAAGAAGTTACTGCCAGGTACATACATGCAGCATGTACAACACACACACTACACACACAATTTTTCTCAGACTTTGTCTAATACATTACACAATACTCCAGACCAAAAACAATTGAATTTTTATGTTGTTTAGTGGTATTTAAATGCATTTAAAGACAATTAAAAAACATGTACAAAATCACCCTAAAATGGCATTTTATTTCATTTTGATAAACTCCCTGAAAGAAACATTTGTATGTTTGTAAGTACAAATATGTCATTGACATTCGGACGTTTGCATATAAGTTTGCTTCAGGTTTATAAAAATGTTGCTGCAATGTTGAAAGACCAAAATCGATACTGCATTTTTGGCACGACCCATTCACCAAATGTAAAACCATCGGTGCAGTTTTGTGTAAGCACATGTCGAGGTCATGTGCCAAGTTATAGTGTTGTTAGTATTGTTTTTTTTTAAATAAAAAGTTACATTAGGTAATACTTCCTGGTTTTTACTGATAATACAAATGTCACAAGATGCACGTTTTTGCTTAGAAATGTGACTTTCTCACTGGCAGGTGGCTTACTTCAACACGATTTGACAGACACTTCTATTATTGAGATTTCCCCCAAAGGTTTTCCCGCCAAGTTTGCCCTACAATATGTATTTGTAGTGACAAATGTCTAATGATATCATGTTACAAAGGGCCATGTATTGAACTTCTTGTGGTAGATAAGATTGTCACCCGATGGGGTCGGTCACATGTCATTGCAACTGGCTGTGGAGGTTGACTGAGTGTTGTCGCAGAATAGACAAAACTACCACCAGTATTTGGTGATTTAACAGTGTAATGCATTTATGTAATTATAATACAACAGCTTAGTGGCATAAGAATAATCAGACTATATGATCTGTGTTCTGCGGTGAACAAATTTATCTTTGTGTAATGTTTGAACTGGCCCAATGCGCACTTGTCACTATGAAAACATCGGCAGCCTCCAAGAATCTGAAAAGGGACTTTCCACAGATACACTAAAAATACTAGTTTTTAACCGCATAAGTGACCACTGAAAATCCTCTGTGGGGGGGGGCAAGTTGGCAATGAGAGGGGTGCAGCTGTATTGTCGGGTCAAATCCGCATGACCTTGGCCCCTATCCATGGTTGTCGTACCTGGACCTGTGATGTCAGAGCTACTGGCCATACTGCTATGTATGTTAAATTGCTATCATAATTACCTGTATGAAGTAGTTGGCAGTAAAAGTCACAACTCAATGGTCAATGCCAGGCATCCCAGACCCTTGGTCAGTGCACACAATTTGCGACTGAATGACAATAAATGACTTCAGAATTTACAGGCTAGATATAGTGTTGATGACACAGGCATGAATGTGTTGCTGACATGTAACCGACAAGTAAAAAGTAGAATTCAGCAAACTGAAACATGCATGTGTGTTGCCTTTGCCCCTTGGTAGAAATAGTAAATTTAAGTTTAAAATATTACTTAATTAATTAATGTGAATAAGAATACGGACTATATTCATTATTACTTTGACTAGGACAGTTGCACTGTTCGTCTTTGATTATAACCAATGAATATTGTAAGTGAAATTACACGGTATGTCGCAGAGAGCAACAACTCGAGCGGGTCTCTGAGTCGAAGCAACAGCACGACCTCCATGTCTTCCACGACCTCCTCACACAACTGCGACAACAGCCAGGAAACTCCGCCGACCCCCAGCGAAGCCGAAGGATCAAACAACACGCCATCTGGTGGCGGCGACAGTAAGAAGACATTTCCGTCGAGAGCAGCGGTTACAACAGACAGCATTCGCTTGAAGTGTCGCGAGTTAATGGCGAATGCTCTCAAGATGGATTGTAAGTCATTCTACCTGTCTGCTATCTCATTTTAAGTGTGGTTTTGAGATATTATGCCATCTGTGTTTTCTTTTTAAAAGTCCTACATTTTATTTCAGTGGTCAGGTAGAATTCTGTGAAGGTTAGTTATGTTTTTTTCTAAAAAGGTTATTAACACCAAGGATGCTTTTGAATTCTTGAGGACAGTCATGATACAGTGGACATGACAAATACATATTTATATTGTAATATGTAAGTTAACTTTTGGTGTTTTGTGTTTATTTTACAGCGCCTCCCGAGAACTCTGGTGATGCAGAGGATCTTGGACCATCCATTGAAGAATATATCCTTTAAGTTTGCACTCACAGGCAATTTCTTACTGCAGCAAGATAGAAATAGTATGCAGCCTAGATTTCTGTGGAAACATCTTAGTCTATCGTCTCTCTCCACCAGTTAGTGCAGAATTGTGTGTGAGGCCAGTAACATTGATTTTTAAAATAGGGTAGGTAGGAAAAACATTTTATTTTTGTAAACATTTTATTACGAAAAAATAGGGTAGGCAGACATATTGTAATATTTTATTTTCGTGAGTCTATAACAATTTCCAGCAGTCTATAAAAGGGCATATATATGTTATAACTTGCACTGCTGGGGTTAATATGAAATGGACACATTTTGATGAAACTGGGAGGTACCTACTGTTATATGTATCTTAATGTGATAAATAAAACACTGTCGTCATACTAAAATACACATGTTTTATTAATTGAACATGAAATTTCAAGAGAAACTATGGCTTCTAGTTAAACCATACAACCCACCGTTTACTTAATAGGAGCAAAACAAGCTGTAACACATTGCACATTTAAATGGTCTTTCATCAATGTGAGTTACAGTTGAACAAAAGCAACCAAATCCAGTCCGTCATACCTTTTAAAATAAAATCACATAAGAAGCTGCAGTGTGCATAATTTATAAACACTGAAAGGAAATCAAGCCTAAGGCTATCTACTAGTACTATGCGCAATTACAATAATGTCACAGCCAAAATTTAGAATATATTAAAGAAATCAATCCTACAGGCCATGTTCTATGGAAGTTCAGTGTCACTGACTAATTATTTTTGTTCAACCATTTTAGCTAGCACCATATATGACGCATTCCATTGGAATTTGTAAAAACTATGAAACCCAGACTATATCACTTTGAGCCAGCATAACCTAGGCAGTTGTTATTCCTTTGAGTTTTGTGTTCGAAACCGGAATCTGTACACTTATGCAGAATCTGTACACTAACGATGTGACAAGTATATTTAATTAACATGTCTTCAATGCACTTAGCGGACAACCAGACAACGATCACGAAACGGTTTATGTTAGTGCCTTCCGCCCACGTCCATGTTTACGTCGGTTGACACGAGGTACTTAGCAGGGGCGCCATGACACTTCGCAACGATTTACGCGGAAATCCATCCAATGCTAGGGATGATCATAGAATTTTTCTTTTCTGGGCTTTTGGAATGATTATCTGTATTTTTTATCATGCGGAATGATCGTTGTAATAGTCTTTTGCCGAAATATAATATAATGTTAAAAGAAATGTTTTTGGTCAGAGGCAAGTGTCGAGGGTCGGCATGATAAAAAATATTTTGTTTGGTTCTTGATAAAATGCTTATGGTTGCACGGAAATACTAGGGACGGTCGGGTTACCGGAAACACAGGTATTATTTTATTTGGCCTGATCGGCTGCAAATAATAATAAGACAACTTGTAGATCGCCAGTCTAGACAGAAGTCCATTCAGAGGTGCTAAAATACAGTAAAACATGAATGCTAAAACCAGCTAGTTAAATAAATGATAATACATTGGTGAAACCGTAGTGGAAAGTGCAGCAGCAGTAACTGAAGTCCCAGTTTCCATAATAAATACGACGAGTGCAGTATGTTGGTTGTGATTTTACCCATACTGCTTCACAGTTTGCTGTCTGAAAATTTCAGATTTTACTACACCAAAAATGAATGAAGTTACTAATAACAAAACTGTGATACACTATTTGTTAACAGCGGAATATAACTCCATCACAGGCAATTTCTTTCTTCCTTGACTTTCGCACGTATTTTCCAAGAGTTCAACAACACAGGACCGAAATACAAGAATCGTGTTCGGAGTCGAGTGTCAAATCTGAAAGACTCTAGGAATCCTCAGCTGAGGAACAACGTCCTTCTAGGTTACATCAGCCCGGACAAGATCGCTGTGATGACCGCAGTGGTAAGTCCAGAAAGAATCTCAGTTGAAGGTGACTCGATTCAATTTTTTTATTCATGTCATTTCAGATTCATTTTGCAAAAAAGCCAACCTATTTATTATCCACTAAGACATGTTAGCTCAGTTGCATATCTTTTTGAATGTAGTTTTGGTAAAATCATACAAACTATTATGTAATTGTGCATGTAGAATCTATTTTAGTAATGATCGAAATATCTACATGTGATTATGCTCTTGTTTCTGTGTTGATATTGTTGACTTGACCGAGAGATTCAGTGACGTGAAGGTTAGATGTCGGTCAAGTAAATTACCTTTGGCAAATTAACAGGTACAACAATCAGAGTCACAAATGCAGCCGTATTTAATTAATCCAGTTTAATTCCTTATGATAACGTCAAAATATATAACATAAATGTAAATTCAATTCAGTGACCGAATTTGTCACGGCAACATATATTTAAACAACATTGGCTAATTGAATGCGGTTGATTTCTTTTTTTAAATATATACATATGTTGTAACCAACATAAAAGTAGCAGATAATGATTTAAGGTTGATTTTATTTTACATCGATCATATCAGCTTTGCCACCATATTTACGAAACACTTGACTGACAGATCTGTAAGTCTAAGAATATGTGCTCTATGATGCATGGTGCTTCCCTGGAAAGATTGGTTCATACTTTGAAGAGTGCCGTTTCAGCACTGAACTGAATTGTATGTCTGGCAGGAAATGGCGAGTGAAGAAATGAAGGCCATGCGGGAAAAGTTTACAAAAGAAGCCATAGATGACCACCAGATGGCGAAAACGGGTGGAACGACGAGTAGTCTGCTCAAGTGTGGAAAATGTTTGAAGCGAAACTGCACATATAATCAAGTAGGTGGCGCTGTAGTTGAGACAGAAACATCTGATGCATGCATGTAGGTTTAGGCACTCTCTTGAAGGGCAAAAATGTCACACACACACACACACACACACACACACACACACACACACACACACACACACACACACACACACACACACACACACACACGTATGTACTATTGCATTCCAAATAAGTGTACAGGTCGGAATAAGAGTATAGGGTGGACATGCCTCGGAATTATAATAAGAGTATAGGTCGGAATAACATAGTATAGGGTGGAAATTTCTCAAAGTTATAATAAGAGTATAAGGCGGAATAATAGTATAGGGTGGAAATTTCCCGAAATTATAATAAGAGTACAGGGCGGAATAATAGTATAAGCCAGTAAGGCAGAATTAAGTTGCAATGTGTGTATTCATAATTTTAATTGGTGTCTTTTTGACAATGCAACAACATAATTATATGCGAACAGGAGTTGCCTACATCAAACAAACAATATTACTGTGTATTAAATCAAACTTAAGACTAAGGGAGCAGCAGCAAGTTCTGCATCATACCCCACTAAAGTAAACAACAAACAATTACTAGGCTTCCTTTGCAGAAGAAAAACTAAACAATAGAAAGTACAGTTGCTTAATTACTGAGACGTGGTTTAATCTAAACTCAGTCATGACTTATGTACCTTGGTAACTTACATATAGTATACATACATTACAAATAATTATGGAGAGCCACTTGATTTCCTGGAATGTCAACACTTCAAACAAGATACTTATTCTTCTTAAAAATGAAAACTACTGCCTTTATTTTGTATCGTGTGTGTTTGTGTAGCACTTTGTGAACCCATGATCTGCACATCTGATTTTTTCACAGCCGACTTACAGTGATTAAGTTATGACGTTTTAATTTTAGTGTATGGCCTATTGGCCATTGCCTTGGGTAATATAGTCCTCGGTTGGCATACCATTAATTTTACTTGACCTATCCATCCATCTCCGTCTTTATCTGTTGCCATTAACACAGGTCTACATTGCAACAAATTAAAGATATATATAATTCTTTAAGATAATCTAGTTCATTCCGCCAAGCCTGCCACCCCTAAATACATAAATGGAGTAATCCACTATGGCTCATTTACAACGTAGCTCTGCTGCGTAGCATCGAGGTCACAACTGCAGTAAGAGTTGTCTGGTGACGCCGCGTCGCAATATGTCCGCGAAACGTTAATCATGTTATATCGCCCAGCTCTAGACTGCGATATTCGCAATTTACTAGCCGTAATACTATCGTCCTGACCACAACATGATCCCAATAAAACATAACAAACCTTTATATTTAGCATACAGGTTCCCTAAATGAGCCTTTTGTGCATACGTGTATTTTTCATTTTTAGTCCTTTGGCCGGAGGTCCAAGGGACTATTGCCATCACTCTCTGTCCGCCATCTGCCGTTAGCTGCCATATCTCAGAAACCGCTCAGCAGCTTTTTCTCTCATTTTGCATAGACATCTTTGGGCACTGCCACTATGCACGAGAAATCTGTATTTGATTGAATCATTTTAAGGGCTCCCTAGGGCCTCCAAGGACCCCAAACCTGGTAAAAATGTAACATTTTGCCTATTTTTTCAAAAACTGTTCAGCAACTTTTTTTCTAATTTTCCATAGATGTATCTTAGGGTGCTGCCACTATATACAAGAAATCTGTATTTGAATCATTCTAAGGGCACCTAAGGGGCAAAGTGCAAAAGTTTTACATTATCTAGTGATGTGGTTTTGAGAAGGGCCCTTGAGACCACCCCCCATCAGTAGATTTTGTTTAATGTGCCACAAAGTCAGCAGCATGACTAAACTCTGCAGCCTAGTGCTGCTGTTCCATTGAGACCTTGACTAATCTTTAATTGGTCACAGTGCCCAGGCAGAGTAGACACACTTGACCCCTGTTAGACTGAACAGTTCCCTAACACTTTTAAACTGTATCTTCAAAACTATTGATTTTCTATAATTGCAAGTTGTGTTTATTTTTCTGTTCATTTAATTATTATAAAATGGTGTGACCGTGGTGTCTGTTGGTTAAAGATGTATTGTCTGTAGAAACCTGTAGGTAACAAACATAGAAAATTAATATTCTGTCACCTGTAGGTGACAAACATAGAAAATTAATATTCTGGACAACTATAGAGTGAAATATTCTACACTTTATTGATATAGAATGCATTCTACTGTTCTGTTTACGCTTGCCATGCCTTGTGTAGACATGGTACTGTGTAAATCAATTGTATCAATATAGACTAATAATTACAAATTCACAATATAGTTGACACCTGAAACAACCAAATGTCAACCATTAGAAGAGTTGACACAGTTCTGCTATACACAAGCAAGAAATCTGTATTTGATTGAATCATTCTAGTGTCATCAGCATATAGTAGAACATACATTTTCTACATCATCATCCCTAAGGTTGTTGTAAATTTCACCAGCTGCCATGTCAAGTCCGTTATAATTGTGACTAAGTGTTCAAAATTATTCAGGTAAATGGCAAATAACAAAGGACACAAGTTTTCTCCTTGCCATACCTATACATCACATGAGAAGAAGGCTGACACTTTTTTTACATGTATACATCTTTCAACACATTACCAGTAATACCGCATGAAATTATCTTAGACCACAGTGAGGACCGGTCTACTAAATCAAATGCTTTCTTATATTCGATGAAGGAACAATAAAGTCTTTTGTGTCGAGACAAATACAATTCAACCAATACCCCTATCTGAACACTGCCTGTTCTTCACCTAATACATTCGCTTTGTTTAGGTATGTGGTCAGTCTGGTGTTCTGAACAATCACTAAGGATTGCTGAATAGATCAATGAGGACACTGCTTAGGCCTCACTCTGGACACTGTCACTCACAGTGTTGTGTATTGTCTTAGTTGGTGCATTGAGCTAATCTACTTGACCATGAATCAGTGGTGGCTTTGGTTGTGTATTACACCCAGCTGTGGAGCTAAGATTCTCTGCCTGCTATTGTTTGATGGAAACTTTGAAGAATCTGTAATTGGTAGTAGCTTGTGTCAACAGACAGCATTAAGCCACTAGTTTTCTAATTTTGCTCAGGGCCCCCAAAAAATGCAAAATTGTCCTCCTGTTCCTCTGCTGCTCCCTCCTGCAGTCACACTGATCTCTATTTTTAATAGCACATTAACTAATATATACAATCTTCATGAAATGGTCTACTCAAGTATTTTATTTCCAGGTGTATCTTCACTGGCATGCATATAGTCTCCACTAAACATGTCAACATTTTACTTCCATCATAACCCTTAATGATCTCTAACTATGATTCACCAAAAAACATTTCATTAATAATTACAAACTCACATTATAGTCCAAAGGACTTCAGGGCCTCTTGGCCCATTTTGTGTGTGAAAAGATCGCTATCTGCCATGATTGGCAAGGTGACTGGCGTAAACAACGCGCGTTCGGCTTTGCCGATTCGCCGGTAAGAATTATTTTTATATATACATATTTCACAGAACATTGCATTGGTGATGCAAATAAATACATATAGTGCCTAATAAAAAAATGTATAGGGTGGAACTAATAACAGTAAATAACCGTAGACCAAATAAAAAACATATAGGGTGGAACTGCCAACATTAAATAAGTGTACAGACCCAAATAAGATTGTGTAGGCTGGCATTTTTACTCCAAATAAATAGCCGTACATATACGCTTATTTGGAATGCAATAGTACGCATGTACAGTTTCAGTTGTTTATCCACCAGTTATTTTCTTTAGGGCCATTCTCCTATCGTACAGGATTGAGTGGTGATCAACTCTCGAGATGGCGCCACTGTACAATATTTTCATATAGAATACTGTAATGGTGTCAACTGATTGCCTTAGTCTGTTGCACCACTGGTAGATGTAGACTGGTGTTGGTTGTTCTACCTTGTACCAATGTCATCTCTGACTTGTAGGTACAGACGAGGAGTGCAGATGAGCCGATGACAACATTTGTGTTTTGCAATGAATGCGGAAACCGCTGGAAGGTTTGTAGAGATCATTGAGATTTACACACACATTAAACTTGGCCAATTCTATATTTTGATCATGTTCACACACTGCTGGCATTTATGCAATCAGTAGATCGTTTGTCTCATTCATTTATCATCGTTTGTGAGAATGAGTACTTATATATAAAGTGAGAAAAATGCTTTATTAATAACTGTAGTAATAGCTATTTAATGTTAGTATCGTAAACCCTTATTTGTTCTAGTCATAAAGTGACTTTGTTCGATGAATCAGCTGTACTTTGGTCCACTTGTTGACTTTGACAGTCTTGATTGTAGTAATAGGCAACACCAGCGAGTAATTCCAGCAACATATGTACTGGCGTCAGAACAAAATTTATATTGAGGGGGCTGAGCCCGGAGCTTCAGTTGAGCACTTTGCTGTCGGTTCTGTGTGATGGTGAACAGAAGCAATATGCATACATTGTTGTGATGGTTTTGCATTTGAAACAAATCCGTATTAAAACGGCATGTGGCTGTATTACCAGTACTTTCAAAATACAAAGACTTGTATACAGGAAACCCATATCATGTTATAATGTGTAGGTGTTTGGCACATAACGGGATCATTCATTATTCCATACTCTCTGTTGCAGTTCTGCTGAGACTCAGACAAGTAGCCGTGTATTGTTCCAAGTGCAGCTCTGCAATGTCACAGCCCGGCGTGGTAGACTGACAGTACCAGCGACGCGTCACCAGCATCAGTTAGTGTCGCATGCCTCCAGACTAGTGTCGAGGAGACAAGGACACTTGTTCATTGTTGCTGGACATCGTTGCACAAAACTGTTGTTCATTGTTAACGTTTTCTGTTAGATATCTCTTATGTACAGTGGCCACGTTCTAGTGTTGACAGATATTCGGAAGAAACATGCATCCTTCTGACAGTCTGCTTGTATATCTGTACCTTCTGACAGTCTGCGTGTAGATCTGTACCTTCTGACAGTCTGCTTGTAGATCTGTACCTTCTGACAGTCTGCGTGTAGATCTGTACCTTCTGACAGTCTGCGTGTAGATCTGTACCTTCTGACAGTCTGCGTGTAGATCTGTACCTTCCGACAGTCTGCGTGTAGATCTGTACCTTCTGACAGTCTGCATGTAGATCTATACCTTCTGACAGTCTGCGTGTAGATCTGTACCTTCTGACAGTCTGCATGTAGATCTGTACCTTCTGACAGTCTGCATGTAGATCTGTATCCTTCTGACAGTCTGCATTTAGATCTGTACCTTCTGACAGTCTGCATTTAGATCTATACCTTCTGACAGTCTGCGTATAGATCTGTACCTTCTGACAGTGTGCGTGTAGATCTGTACCTTCTGACAGTCTGCGTGTAGATCTGTACCTTCTGACAGTCTGCGTGTAGATCTGTACCTTCTGCCATTCCTCAATAGCAGTCACCTTTCATTTGGCATAATTTCGAGTGAATCTCCTGATGTGTTTTTAGTCAAGATCATGAGAAATCTAAACGCTTGCTTGAGAACGGGAACCTGGAGACAATTATACACAAGATATTTGTCCGTTAAGTTCTTGGACATTCAAAGGTGTACAGAATCACTGTGGGTTAATGGAGGAATTTGGTACTTTGCATGTCTCACACACGCTATTGCTACTTCCAAAGTTGTCTCGGATAACATTGTTTGTAGCAAGCATTTTTCAAAAGTTAGGTATTGGTCGAGATTGTCACCAAGTTGGGAAAAAGACTCAGTTAGAATTTTCTTCTTTCCACATCTATTAGTGTTGACGATGCCCTGTTCACACAGAATCGTTTATGACGTACAGCTGTTTGCAATGTCACACGTCTTTTATACAGTTGTTCCCAGCTACGTAATCGTCATACATGTGGAGTTAAACCAGTTAAGTAAACCAGTTAACTCTGCTTTAGAAGTCGGTTAAACTTTGTAGGAGTGAAAAGAAGATTATTGTATTTGCTGATTGATCAGACTTTCGATTGTTTCAAAGTAATGCTTTTGATACAGGTTTTTATCACAGGCCTAAACCGAAGAAACTTGTCCACATTTCATGGAAACTTCAAAGTTTGCCTGATATCTGTTAATATAGTCAGTGAGTTGTTTAAACTGGTTTTGGTTGATGCCTAACAAGCTTGATGATGTGCTGATAGCTGATAGATGATGTGCTGATAACTGATAGATGATGTGATCTCAACAGTTTTGTTTTGTTACAAGGTGGACTGATATATATATGTACTACTGAAAATGCAGTATTAGCATTAGGACTGAATTACAAAATATCCAGGTGCCAGTTGAGAACATTAAATTACGGTGACAACTGTTGTGTTTTATATAGGAAACAGTGTTTTAAAGTAACTGTGTTAAGATATGTTTGCTTAACAAGATAAACCTGAAATAAGATTAATTATGCTTTTTGTATTGAAGATTTCTATTTGATGTATTTCTATAAAAAAAATCACTGAAATGGTCGTTGATGTTGTTATGTAAGAAAATAAGAAACATTGGAATAGACGTGCTACAGGAAAGAGTTTTCGTTGTTTGGATATGACCAGTGGTGATGTGCAACGTTAGTGTAATTGCAATATTTGTCATTGTTTATTTGTTGTGTAATGATTACTTTCTCCAAGAAGTAACAGGTTAGCATTATTAACAACCAGTGACCACTACTATTTCGCAGGCTGTTTTCAGTTGTACATATCAAGATGAAAATGAATTAGCAAGTTAGTAAAATAGCGTTAGTAGAAGTTGCATTGTGTCAAGTTATTTGAAGGAAATATAAAATTAGTTGTGGTTGTAGCAACTATTGCATATAAAAAATTTGATTTCTTTGTAAATATTTATTGGTGTACCACAATAAGTTACTGCAGAATGTGTATAACTCGCAAAGCTGTAGATACTTATATACCCATTTGTGTGGACGTGCGACATCTTATACAGCGGTATCAGACAATCTTCCCTCAAGTACAGTTTTCTGTTATTGATAGGGTTCTGTCACATTAAATAAGAATACAGAGGTGATGTGAATAACTTTCAAAGATCAGTAATGCCTGGAACCATCTCGTAGATCTACCTCTGTGACGATTTTTTCTATTTTGCCAGATGCGGAGTTGGTTGCGTTTTTCATGCTATACAAAGTATTGATTGCTGATATTTCCTTAAGTAAAGGTAGTGTCAATTGTTGATGTAAGAATGTGTTTGTTGCATACAAGGTGACCGACATTGTTTTTCCTTGTATTGGGGTACTTTGTTTATAGTGGTGCCTGGATGGCAACAAGTTGCAGTAATATTGGTGGACATAAATTCAGCTATGTGTGACAGGGCACAATGGTTTGGACTGTAAGGTGCATTTTACAAAACTGAGGAAAAAACCAAATACATTCGTGAGCGGTGAAAGCATAGATTTTTGTTTTTGCATTTTTAGAAACAATTTACCGCCAGTTTGTATAATGCAATTTGCAATTATGATCTTGAAAATGTGTTTTCATGCTTTTTTTTGGATTGACCGGTGTGTGATTTGAAACATAAATGCATAACTGTGATAGCTCAAAACTTGACTTCTTTAGGTTGGTCAGTTCAACCATCCATAACTTCAAAACTAGTTGACTTACATGGATAACACTGAAATCATTGTAAAACTTAAATGTTGCCGTTTAACATAAAGCGCAGATCTCCATTCTGTCAAAATGTACCATAAGGTCTGAACTATTGCGACAAGTCAGATATGCCAACAGAAGGTTGAGGAAGTGCTATGAACTTTGATGATCTGCAATATTCAGCACATTTTAGGTCCTTTGTTGAATAAACCAACCATCATGTGTCTATGAATGACTTTGGTGTGTGTTTATTCTACTGTATTGTGCTCAGCCTTAAACACACATACAGCTGATATTTTTAAGTGTGTCAGTTGCACAGATACTGTTGGGTAACACTGTTCTTTTGTTAATAAAATTAGTAAACAATTCCTTGTTTTGTTACAAGTGGTTTTACAAATAGGATTGTTATAAATGGTTATAATGCCAGGTAATACATTTCAGAATACAAAAGAAGTTTCACATGAATGTCTTTACTGTTTTACACATATACCTGCTAGGTTATAGTTATTAGATTTATAGTGTGTTGTTTTATTATCTGTTACAGCTCTGAGAGATGTGGGATCAATAAAAACAACAAACAGTGTCATTAACTAGTCAGGTTGCATTTTAAAATGCTGCATTAAAATTTTTACTGTTACACAAAGAATTCCATAGTAGCAGATTCTAGGATTACATGCAAATTATATCAAATTGTTTTAAAACGTGGCTGCTAAATTTTATTTTGTATGAAATATGTAGTACTAGCTGAGTTATCCGGCGTTGCCTAGGGGAAAAGGCAGTCATAAACATCCTCAAATAATTTGCACTGAAATCTAAAAAAAGTATTGTTGACATAATTATGAACACTGAAAATAGACCAAACCTCAAATGCCCAACAGGCACCCCAAACAAACCCCAAATGTTTCCAGCTTACCCGCATTAATAAATTGTCACTGGCCTAGTTGGTATGACAACCTTTTGCCAGAAATCGCACGCGCTCACACATCAGTGAAATACAAGATCTATGGCCTTCTGGAAAACCTGTGGCTTACAGCGACCTACATGAGAGAAACCGGAGTTACAGTCAGAGCAAACGCCGAAGAAGAACAATTTAGGGCGAGACTCTCACCGCTGTTTCTTTCTCTGAATTATATAATATCTAGTTTAATATATAACTATGGTATTATCATTATTTAGGCGCTGGAGGTCTTGGAGGGTTGAGCCCCCAATGTTTGAGGAGGGGGGCTAGATATTAGATTAGCCCCCAATATTTACGGAGACGGTTGTGTATTTTCTGGTGTAATTTGAGTTGGTCGGGGTTGGAAATAAGATTAGTTCCCAATGTTTGTTAGTGCAATTGTAGGTTTTTTAGTACCTGAAGGCGAGCCTCGAGGGGTGAAAATCGAGCTTCAGATAGCCTGAAGAGCTTCAAAAACTGTGACCGTCGTGGCGAAAATTGTCAACAGCACCCCCCCCTCCCCCTCTTCTTATGTTATCAGTCGAGCAAACAGAGGGCTAGGGCGTGCGATAGGCAAAGAGCACCGCTCGAAGTCTCAAGGGGTGCAGTGGGCTTTCACAAGGAGGGGTACATGCAGCTGGATTTCTCAAGGAGGGGTAATTTTCTTAAAGAGGAAGGAGGGGGGGAACGACGGCGACGAGAGAGACATATGGATAGAGTGTTGAGTAGGCTAAGATGTGTCGGCACTTAACACAATCCGCGAGCCTGATGCTATAATACTTGGCTGTTTACGATTATTTACTTGAGAAAGGATGGGGACGCATTTACATTATGCCTATAAATAATGTATCGAAATTCCCGAAAAACAACAAGACTGTTTGTATATACACACATGATGCTTTGCGAACCGTGAGCAGAAGAGTATTGTATCGACTTCCTGTGGTTTTATATTTTATGGGATTGGCCTTGTTTATATAGTAACGCGTCACGGTCCAGCGGCGGCAGCTTCAATTTGTCGCCGTGTTGACCTCGGCAGACGTTCCGTTGAGGAGTGCACTATAATTTATTGATTATGGTTTTAGAGCAATCGATGTGTGTCGCCGATTGTGGGTAAACAAAGGTCAACAATAGTTTGTTGACGTCACTTGAAGCTAGACGTGGCCGTCCCCGAACCATCAGTGTAGCCACTGTCATCAAAAATCAATGCCAACAGCGCGACCCTGTTTACTGGGTCATGTGTGACCGACGTAGGGACAACGGTGTTCAAACCGTGAACGGTTCGATGGACAAGTATTAGCCGATCGCAAAAAGCGAATTTAAAAATAGTTGTTCTTCACGCTTATCGATTATACGCCAGTAAGATGTCGAGCACTTGCGATTCTGCGTAATTCTGTCGCAGAAATAATAGTGTCACGTAAGTAATAGCGTTGGAAAGCCGCAGCGAGGAGCCAACGAGACGGCGGGTGATGGAGGTGTGCTTGGAACTTGGTCTCACGCGTGACACGACAGTCAGAGAGAACTGACTCGGCACTGAGTGCCGATTATAGGTATAAGATATTATGGAGAACGCATCGCCACGAGACTCGCCCGAACACGGCAAGCAACCAGTCAATCGACCGTGGATACACGCTGAGTCAACTGGTCGGCCAACGTCCGCATTGTCGACTGGTCGGCCAACGTCAGCACTGTCGACTGGTCGGCCAACGTCAGCGCTGTCTACTGGTCGACCGACGTCAGCACTGTCGACTGGTCGGCCAACGTCAGCACTGTCGACTGGTCGGCCAACGTCAGCGCTGTCTACTGGTCGACCGACGTCAGCACTGTCGACTGGTCGGCCGTCGACAGCGGACTTGTCTGGTCGGTCACAAACGATATATTCAATCGAGTGCACTTCTGATAAACAGTCGAATGATGTGCATTCAGTATCACAGTTGGATGGTCGGCCGCCAATAACAGACTCAACTGGTCGGCGGCCGTCGACAGCACCATCGATTGGTCGCCCGTCGACAACGCAGTCGACTTGTCGGCCGTCGACAGCGGACCCAACAAGCTCCTCTTCAGCCGTACAGTTTCGTGATTTACCGTGGAATTCACAAACGGATGGTGGGCCGTCGACAGCGCCTACGTACGACCCACCATGGGCCTCACAGTCGACCAGTCGACCGTCGACAGCAAACAGTCGACCGTCGACAGCGCGTTCCGTGTCACCGCTTCTGACGCAACGAGCCCCCAGTCGCCTGTCTGTCGGCAGAGGACAACTGGGGTAAGATTACCGGCACAGTTGGTTCTTTATTTTTATGAACTTATAAACGCGAACACTACGTGCATGTAAAAGGGTATGTTCTTTAAAAATATAAGACAATTATCGCGCGGTATCCTGTCCGAAGGACTGCTCAAAACACTTTACACTTTACCACTTCGCAGACATGTTCAATCGAACACCATATTGACTTCTCTGGGAAATATTCAACCACACGGCAATTAATGTGCGTAGCCTATTCGTAAATGCATACCCATCACTGTCTATGGCCAGGTACTCATTTACACAACTTCACGAACTAGAGCAACGTAGAGTGAAAACAAAATTGCCCATGGTTCGATACGGCAGCAAGAGGGTTTGAATCCGGAACCTCTTGATTGAGAGTTCGAAGCTCAAAACGCTACGTCACCGCACCTCGCATGTGATAATATTACAGAATGTTTTTGCGAAAATATTCTCTCGGAGAAAGGTGGTCCTAGTGGGATGTGGCCTCAGCATACACTATCAGCACCTCTCGTCTGCTTCCTGATAACATGGCTTCAACTCGCTCGGCTTTCCGGCTTTCGTTCTCGAGCCCAACATCGACCTTTCCCAATCTCGTTTTAACCAGTTCCCCACACATATCTAGTATAGTATGCCGAGTGCCCAAACGGATCTCAACAAACCATACCCCTGTTGACGTGTGAAATCTAAACGCTTGCTTGAAAATGGAAACTCGGGACACCGTTATGCATGGGATATTTGCTTGGTAAGTATTTGGACATCCAAAGCCAAGGTTATGTGCACGTAATCTTTTTAGGGTGGTAGAGGAATTTGGTACGTTGCATGACCCATATTTTGTAGAGTTAGAGTTTACTGCTAATTCTAAGGATGTATCAGATAATACTGTTTGTTGGAGCATTTTTCAAAACTGATTGTTAATTTGAATTTTCGTTCAACAACAATTTTGTTTGACTTAGTCTTAGGCGAAGACAAATCGATCTACCAATTGGTCAGTTGTATGTACACTGATCAGCGTGACCGATGCCCCGGTCAGCGTGACCGAGATCATACCACTGGCCACGGGGCACGGGGTGTTCAATACGCAGACATTAGCTGGATAGTGGGGGGGGGGGGGGTGCCAAGGTTCGCTCGGAAGGCATGCGACAACATCTTCGAGTCATTGCCTCGGCGCACAGTAAGTCGGTGATGTTCCACCTTGACGGGCGTCGTGTAGTCATGGCAACCTGCTTGAGTGATTACGCTCTATTCGCGTTTCCAAGTAAGCTGCAGACCGCCGGAGCTTGAGATGTCTTATTTCTACTGTATGCACCAGTAGGCACAAGAAGGGTTAAGTTATAATATTTACCATATTTTTTGTGTGAGAGGATCTGCTGATTGATCTCACCAAAAGATGTGCACTATAGACCAGATTGATCTCACCAAAAGATGTGCACTATAGACCAGATTGATCTCACCAAAAGATGTGCACTATAGACCAGATTTATCAATTTGCATGGCTTTTTTTCTTACATCGTCACATGAAATGTTGTTCTATAGTGATGCTACCCTTTCACGAACATGTCAATGTCTTCTCTTAATTCGAACACACGATTAAATGCCGTTTACATGATAAACAGCGAACGCAATAGACTTGTTCTTCCTCCTTTTTTATCACCCTCATTCGATCTTCCCAAGCCCTCACCACGCAGTCCTACCTCAGCCGTGGTTTTCCTCTTTTCTGCGTTCGTTTCTGATGTTTCCGCCTCTGCTGTCTCTTCTAGTTTCCTGCATCCACCCTTATTAGGTGACCTGCCCATCTCATCCGGCTTCTCATCAAACCCCCCTTTAGGCTGCATTGCATTCCGACCGCTTTCCGCAGGTCGTCCACCCTTTTTCAGTCAACCATCTTTGTTCTTATCATTCTTCTAACCCAGTTGTTCTTACAAATGTGCAGCTTCTGTTGCTGTTGTTCTGTCAATATGCCACTGTATCTAAACCACACAACCATGTCGGAATGGCACGTGCTCTCAGTACTTTCCTGTGAACTTTTCTCGAAGTTGTTCATTCAATCTCTCTATATGGAAGACAAAACGCAATAATCTGATCCTACCTCTTCACATTGTCATTCACTGAAAATTGATTCTGGGGTTCGTGTCACTCTACAGTTTAGGTAGTCGTTTTTGTAGAGTCGATTTTCATGTAAAACAAATTAAATTATTATGTTGATTCATTGAATTGAAGCGCGAAGCATCGAAGGATTTTCTAACACTTTTGCAACTAAAACAGCCTAATCCAAAAGGGAACTCGCTCGATTCGGATATTCGGTGTTCAAGGTTGTGCCCACAAATTATATCTGGCTCACCTGCCTCGGTGTTGCGTCGACGTTTCAACTGAATATGGCTTGATGCGATCCTCGTCCATTGTATGGGACATCTTTCTATCAGTATGAGGTGTTATTAACTTCTGGTACATTTTCCATAACATAAATTTATTATACCTTCGATGTAGATATATATTGTAACACGTTTCGTGGGTGCTACATGTTGATGAGCTGTAGATATAGAGATATTCCATGTTACGTTCGTTGAAGTAATCCAGTTTCGAAGTGATCTGGTCATGCATTGCGACTATGGATATAGTAGGGTGTCTAAGGGATAGTATCGTTACTTGCCGGATAAAAGCATGAAACTTGGACCATATATATAACATTTCACGACGAATCCGATTAGAGGGGGCTCCACGTCAGATTTTGTGTCATTAACCTTGAATTTCAAGGTCAAATGTTACAGAACGTGAAATATAACTTGTTTTCAGTGCAATGTATGTTTTTGTATATGTGTACGAATGTATGTGTGTAATTATATATATATATATATATGTATATATATATATATATATATATGTATATATACATATATTCAATAACATCATTGTTTTTTATGTATGAATGTATGTGTGCATTTATTCATGCATTCTACATTCTACCCACACACGCGCGTGCGCACGCGCGCACCTGTGCACACACACATTTTGTCGCGGGTGTGCGTGGCTGTACTATACTAGTAAATATGTATGTAAGTTTTGTTTTTACATTTTTATTTCCTCGCCCAAGCCAACAATAATCACTTGTCACTTCTCAACACAGGAACACGTGCGAAGGTCCGTGCACAGCAGGCCAGTTTTAGACAGTTCAGTGCGCTCCACAAGGCTTTCCGCTTTTGTATCAACACCTCAAAAGCACTCGGCACGCCTTGGTAGCTTCAGGAAGCATTGACCAAAGCGGAGACTTCTCCCATCCTCGAACATCCATCCAAAAGTCTGTGGGGATCCTATGTTGGTGGCAGGTGATCGAAGGCGCAGTTTTTCTTTACGAAATGTCTCGTTAACAGACGTTGCTGCACTTGACTTGTCACACATTGTGATAACGAGCTTCTCCATCAACTTAAATTTTGGACTAGCCACGTCTAATTTGGCAAACGGTGACCTCGCTATGGTTGAAAATACCTCTGTCACACCAGGAAATTCAGGCCAATTCTTCCAAGCCGACCTTTTCCCCACGTCATGGAACGCTGAAACTACATCACAGCTCGTCATGGCATGGAACATCAGGAGTCCCTTAGCATTCCGCTCTCAAAGGCTGTCAGAAACGGTGTTGACGTGTATGTTTCTGTCGTTGTCAAACAGAAGAACAATCCAACGTATATATCGACAACATCCGTGTCTACAGTGCGCTTCACGACTGTCTTCGCCCCTTGCTGAAGAGAACACAATTCATCCACCAAGCACACCTTCTTGTCTTCTGGCCATTGCTCCGTCTGGATTGCTTCTCCGAGAAACTTGAAAAGATCCTCCTTGTTTTTTGAGTCCCGCAGGAATTCTAGCCATTTCATTGGAACCTTGACTTCTCTTGTAACTCACACTCTTCCACCGAGACCGAGCTTCTCCCTGGTTGTTAGTTTCAAGCTAATATCGGCGTAGTTTTCCCACACAATGTCCAACCTCGAATTCGATTCAAGTTCCCTCGTGATGAATGGTATGAACTCTTGCACGGCGTATGGAACGTTGCGCAGCCCGTGGGGGTCACCATGTGAGTTAGGACGGGTCCGTCAAAAACCTTTGCGTCTACAAATGGATGAGCCTCGGTTTGTTTGGGAACATCAAAACAAGTCAGGAGGTTCGACTTTGTACCAAACCTCACTTCCTAAAATTGTGATAGGAGGGCGGGAAAGGTTCTTGTGCGCAAAAAAAACACACAACGGGGACGCCATCGCGGACTTGGTTTGCAATGTACAACTTGCCAAACAGTGATGCGTCTGACTTTATTTCGACAACTGCGTGCCTTTCTTCTTCACCAGCGTCGGTTTTCTTAGCGTGGGAAAGCAGTTTCTCTTGATCGGGGTGCTGAATGGTGTGCTCCTTTCGTGTAAGACATTCAACCGGAATGCCTCGTATTGTGCCTGGTCCACAGTCTCCAGCTTCTTTATGATCTCCACCACGGACTCTGGAGCGCATGCTTGGCTGTGGACCATAACCAGACTGCTGCTCGAAGGGATTTCCGTGTTGGCGAATGGCACCGACAATTGCAGACACATCGGTATAGAACTTTCGCTGAGTAGCCAAGGTTTCTTCGTGGTGCATCTCGCTAGTTGTTATTTGTGCTGCGGGTGATATGTGGGTTTCAAATTCTTGCAGGCGTCGTGCCAACTCTGGTCCCGGAGGAGCTATCTTTGGAGATGTGCAGCGTTTTCAGTGAGACCGGTGATGCTTCTTTTCCCCTTCCCGCCTTCATTTGACTGTTCGTGCGCCTGGTCGACGGGCATTGCTGAGAACCGGCGAATCGTGTTGGATACTACCCAATCACCTTGTGTGAACATTATCAATGCTGCATAGGGCAATGTCTTCATGTTCTCCAGGTGCACGCTGACCCATCAACTGTAGTTCATGTGGTCGAGGCTGAAGAACACGAGAACAAGTGCTTCCATGCAGGCGACATATTATGAGCTTACGTTTAATAGCGTCTGACATCGCGTTCGTCTCGAGTCCGGCAGGTGGCTGACAGCATCAGCTAGACGATACTAATTCCCGTTCATTAATTTTACATATTTAGAAGTAGGCCTTGAAGTAAAACAAACTAGACCAGCATATAAACTTAGCTTGTATATATGCACAACAACAGTCGTCCTGTTGAAGAATACAAATTTCCCTATCATTGCCATTTGACCATGACATTTCCAGGTTACTGACATGTAACTTTGACATTCACGGTCAAGAACACAACGTCAGATTTGGATGCGGCATGCATGCGTACAAAAACAGCGATGGTACTAAAAAATATGAGGTTCATTATCGTTATTATCATATAAACAAAAACAGGAATGTTTTCGAAGAAAAAAATTGACCTCGACATTCAATGTCATATATATACATACATGCTCACACGCATGCATACATACATAATTATATACACACATTCGTACACATATACAACAACAGTGGTGGTATTGCAAAAAGACATATTTCATGTTCAGTAACATTTGACCTTGAAATTCAAGGTCAAGGACACCAAATCTGACTTGGAGGCCCCTTTAATCGGATTCGTTATGAAATTGTACATATATGGTTCAATGTTTATGCTTTTATTCGGCCAGTAACGATTCAGCCAAAAATTGGCCTTAACAAACCAGACTGATATGGCTAACGGAAATACAAACATAGAACGTCTCATTGAAGTTTGGCAGGGATACCCGTCCGATTTATGATGTGAATTCGACCACTTCCTTACAGCAATTCTTGAGCTACTCAGCGACTGTGTGCTGTTATGATTGCTTGTTCTTTCAGAACACATTATTGCTGCGTGTTGTCTGATAATATCACTTAGTGGCTTCGTGCATACTGGTTACAGATCCGGTCCCACGAGAGAACAAGAGTGCGTGCGTGCGTATGGGTGTGCGTGCGCGTGCGTGTGTCTTACCCTATCTAACCCTCCATCGGCTGTTCCAGATCGACTCGCCATGCGGCACTTGAGGCTGTCCGACCACGCCACCTGGCCAAGAACCGCCTGCCAGGCATCTGTCTCGCACTCGTCGGCCTGATGACCGTCTTCGTCGGCGTCGCCATGTTCACCATAGGGGACGACTCGGGCGACAGCACACGCGCGACGAGGAACGGCGTCATCTGCATCGTGATCGGCGGAGTCCTGCTCCTCGGCGGCTTCCTGCAACAACACATCGTGCACCGCCGGCACAAAAGACAGGCGAAGCGGCGGCCCAGCAGCGCCGGTCACGCCCCGGCCGAGGGACGAGCCGCCAACTACGTGTCTTCTTCCGTCGAGTCTGACGTTGTTGTCTGTGACATCTCAGACGGCGACGAAGGAGAGAACGATGCGTCGAAGATGAAAGATGTTCCTATCTGGTTCACGCAAGATGAGGGTTGCGTAGACGTTAAGTTATAGTGGAATACATTGTTATTGAATTTGATATGTTTTGTGATACTCCATCGAGAGAAAGAACCAGTCGATAGAGCAAGTTGTAAGGATAAATGTGCGTTTGGTGTATCCGACATATAAAAAAACGACCGATGACCCTCGAAGGCCGATCCTTAAGACGTCAGTACTCGCGAGAGGAACTAGCAAGGCTCAGATGAAGACGACGTTGAATGTGGCGAGTTGGACATTCGAATGATGTTGCTCACACACGAGTATTCGTACCAGACACAACGTCTCCAACCATCACACACACAACACACGAATCTCCCTGAATAATTCACGTTAAGTTATCTTGGAAGGTGAATGTAACATTGTGTTATCGCAGGAGATTTGGCCCAGACAATCCGGAGAGATAACATTGTCTTATCTCTCTAGGGAAAGATAATATTGCTTTGTATATCAAGACAATCTGGGTATATACATTGTCTTATTTATCCAGATATTTGGTTCAGACAATCCGGATTGTCTTATTTGTCAAGAACTTTGGCTAAAACAATTCGGAGCGATACCATTGTCATATCTCTCAAGATATTAATTTTGGTCCAGACAATCTGGAAAGGTATATGCATGTTTTTTGAAAGGCAAACAATGCAACGTATGTCTTTATTGTGCTCAACTGTGATATTCTCTATTAGCTCGGATTATTGAGGACATGTGTATAAACTATTTGTAGGTGTTAAATTTTTTATTCAGGTAAAAATGCAAAATATGTTATTTGAGTACATTACATTTCAACATTATCATTCACACATGCGCGCCTCTTCATATCAACACTACATCACTGAAAACAAAATTGTTTTACAAATTGTACGCTTTATTTATAATACATTTACACAAGACATGTTTTAACAATATTACACTCACGCAGCAACATATCAACATAATATCATTAGATGTACTGTCTTGATACGCAGCCCAGTCAGATTATGTCATCTGACAAAGCAACCTTAAGGTTTTACAAGTATTCCTTGCAACGTTTTATTTATGAAATAAATAATTTTGAGGGAAACAAATTGTTGCTATTCTCTCTCTTCGGTGTGTAGCCCCACTACTTTGGTCGTAGTCATCGTTACCCACGTCCAAAATGTGAAACACTGCGCTGGATTATGGGAAGTTTCTGTTGATATATACAGCAACACAGCGTCAACCAGTTTCCGTGCACTGTATACATAAATAAATCATGGAGTGATACGTTTATGTTACGTCACGCGTCCGCATTTCCAGTGTTCGCGACAAACCACATTGCGATGTTGACTAACTCACGTCACAGGCCGCTGGTCGTCTGGGCAAACTATGAGCGCGTTGAATAATACATGAAGGCGATTCAGCAGATCACACGCGACGTAGGCGTATTTACCGGGATAAGTGCGTTCTCTCGCTTTAACCCCGGCTATTGTGCTCCTCCGTCATTGTTCGTCTCCCTTGTACATCTCAGCGCCGAGCACCATTTCACTGCAACAACAATGAAGACTATAATGTCATGCACCAGACACCTGCTTCGCACTGTTTCGTTGTCCCTCAACCATTTCGTTCAATTACAGATACCAGAATCACTGCGCCATCATATATCGCTGAATTGTGCAACGGTTTGTAAATATAATCTTCTGGATTTCTATAATGTTTGATTTTGAACATGTGTATAAAATATACCAAACACTGAGTAATAAGTACACGGAACAACCTTTTCTGACTGACTAACTAGTAATCGAATGAACGCGAATTATTCACCTTGCTTCACCGCAACACCGATGGTCTACATAAAGGTCACTATCCACCGATAGTCCAAAACTACGTTAACTGCGGCCTGTTCTGTGGTCCGCAGCCTCACAATTCTTATATAGCGCAGTATCCAGCCCTCAGGACTGCTAAAAGCGGTTTTTACTCCCTGCATGGCACACCTGTTCAATTGAACACCATCTCGATTTCTCTGGGAAGCATTCAGCCCGCTGCAAATACTGCTCGAAGACTATCGTACACAAATGCCAATCATTCTCTATAGCAAGGTACTCATTCATACAGCTGCGTGAACTGGAGCAACGTAGAGCGAACGAACTTTTGTAACAAGGTTTGAAACACTACAACGCCTAAATTAAGAACTAATTGTTTTCTCGTAAACTCTTGTTCGTTTTATAACCAATGATATTCTATAATTTCTGCGAATCTGTAATAACTTGATTGCCCAAATGCGTTTGCATTCGGCTCCAAGTGCGAATAATATGTTTAAGAATATCAAACTATTGTCTTCCTGTCAAGTCTGTTTTGAACCCATATTCCTTGGAACGGGGTATTTTGAACGTCATCCACTGGCTCTATGTTGATAATGCGTGACGTTATATTATCCTTCGCAATTGATAGTTCTCATTTTCACAAAAATTTTCACACAAAATTATGTGTTCTACGTGTTCTTGTGAGCCTACCTGAAGTCGATTTCGCCGTCTCCATCTTGATCGAGTGCTTTGATAAGCTCTTCAACCTGGAAGTCTGTTAACGGCATCTTGGCTTCCTGCACACAATAAAGCACAGTTAGTTACACACACAACTGCTTGTTAATTCATAGTGCAAAAAATACTATTTTGTAAATGTTATATTTTATCTATAAGAATTTTGGGGACAGTTGATGTGTAGAGTTGCATTAGCGTATTGGAGTTGTTTGTCGAAATATTTAGAATGAAAATGGTGTCGAGCGCACGGATAGCATGCAATTGTTTGATACGCTTTGGTTGGTTACAATAGTATGATGACTAAGTGTTACGTCATCAATCACGCATCTCAAAATTTTCCATCTGAAATATAACTATTTATGGAAAAACTTACCAAATCTGAGGAAAACGCAAAAAACCATCACAGATAAGACCTTTTATATTAGTTATGACAAGGCTAAACTTACTAATTTGACAAATTTACACCAATGCGCCATTGTTCTACCTAGGTGGTAGACATTGTTCATATGTTTAGTTATTATTTTATGAGTGGTTAGATAATTGTTTATTGGCTTACAATCTTTTATCGAATTTGTAATAACTGTGTTTTGACAATATATATATTTTACTATGTTGCTCTGTAACGATATTGCACAGGACATAGGAAGTACAAAAACAAAAGAAGTTTAAGTTTTTATAAAATGTGACTTGCTAGGTTCTTCCATAAGAAAGGAGAAATCCTGGTGTTGCGACTACACACGTACCATTTTAAAGGTTTTCCCGTAACTACATAGGAATGACTATTTGGGAATAGTTTTTCTATTCCAATCCTATTGTTCTATTGTAGCGATGGTATTATGCAACAGTGAATACTCGGGAAAGCCATATTTAATGGATGACGCCATCGCGAAGCGTTCTAGTCAGTTGGTACAAATGGCCATGACTGACGATAGGTTGATAAATAAGTAAATTTATTAAGAACGTCGAATAACAAATATGCTTACAAACAGTAACATTTCAGTGGCACAAATAGATCTGCTGATTTTTGTTTTCCCTTATCAACAGTATCTATTCGTACCGAGAGTAGGAACAGCGGGGGTCAAAGTTCGCGTAGGCCCTATTAATTATAAAGTGAATTGCATAACCATAGCAATTGAAAATAAAAGTGCGCAAACATTATAATGATGGTTTTCTATACATATCATTTGCATGTACCGTTTCGTAACTGTTACATCTACACAGCTATAAGACTTTCGATCTGGACAATTATCTAAATGTCAAATTAAGTAATAATTTAAGGGGAGGGAGTCTGATAATTATCACGCTCACGTGAACGACCCCATACTTACTACCGATACTTACTACCGATACTTCCGTGTACTGTCGACGAGAACTATCGATTGTTAAATTTACTATCAATAATATTACATCAGCTTAGCCATGGAGCAACAAACCAAGGATAGGTATCAATTATCACTATTATAGTATTTTTTTAATATTAAACTCGTTTACAGTGGCGCCATGTCGATAACTTATCGCAGTTAATCTTAAATGACGTTATAGAAAAGCGCAGCATATTGCAAACACGTAAGAAAATAACTCTAAATAACAATCGTCGGCCATTTTGAAATATACACTATTTGGGAATGGGAGCGAATGCACATAAAGAGAACAGAAGAGAAGTGGATTTATTTATCCAAACTGTAATACTAATATTTGTTATAAAGTTACGGTGTACTGAGAAGATCGTGGAGGCTCCTACTACGACTTGTTGAAAGTCGCTTACACGGGAGCCACCAGTCGTTAGTTATTTGAGTTCAGTTTCTTTTCAAAGAAAATAATACATAGTGTACGTTATACAAAACTTAAACGTTAAAATACAGTAACATACATCGTCACTGAAAAACTAAATTGTTGTGTTTTAGTATGCAGCTGGAGTGTATATTCATAGTGTGTGGTGAAGTGTGTAGGTGAAAACATATTGTATGGTGTTTGAGCGTAGATGATATCATTGCAGTTGATTGAGAGAGAGAGAGAGAGAGAGAGAGAGAGAGAGAGGGAGGGAGGGAGGGAGGGAGGGAGGGAGGGAGGGAGGGAGGGAGGGAGGGAGGGAGGGAGGGAGGGAGGGAGGGAGGGAGGGAGGGAGGGAGGGAGGGAGGGAGGGAGGGAGGGAGGGAGGGAGGGAGGGAGGGAGGGAGGGAGGGAGGGAGGGAGGGAGGGAGGGAGGGAGGGAGGGAGAGAGAGAGAGAGAGAGAGAGAGAGAGAGGCGAATGGACATCGGCTCCTGGAAGGAGATACAGCTACGACGCTCCAATGTTAGCGTATTGATATCGTTGCTCATCATGTCGTCTGCTGAGCCATTTTTTTACATGCAGGTCTTACCACCTCTAATCGCCCCGTCGGTGACCCGAATAAGCCGTGCTATATAAAAATACATTTGAACGACATGCGTACTTTGAGACCCAACTTGAACTCTTCGTGGGTCACACTCATGCTGCCGTCGGCGTCAAAGCGACTGAACAACTCGACGATATTGATGTTGTGTTCCTGGCAGTATTGTCTCATGGCGTCCATAGCGTCCTCCACAACGCTGTAGCGCTTCAATCGGCGCTTCCCGTACGAGTCTGTGTAACCATGGCGACACGTGAAGTCTGGGTGAACTTCGTGAAGTTCCTCTAACTTCTTTTCGAACCGCTTACCGTACAAATTCTCCTAAAACGAAGAGGGAAGTTTTAGGGAAAGCTGTTTGTTGTTCCGTTATTTGGAAACAAATCCAACTGCACCCGCTTCAGATATCTGCAATCCCTTCGAGGCTCATCACAATTACCCTGACAGCTTAACATTTTAACAACACATTCTTTTTAAAAGAGAGGTTCGCTTTTATTATTTTGGTAAACATTATCTCAAACAAGAACATGTTTAAGAAATATTGCCATTTAAAAACAACTCTCTCTAAGAGGTGGTTCGTTCAAACCTCCGAAACCACCCAGGGGATGAGCATAGAGGATATGTCGTAGCTATTTTCAAGTGCCATCAATGATTGATGTTCTGATAAATGTGTATGGAAAGTCATCCTTTGTGTTACATTTCATATTATCGTGTGAAGATGTTGATGACAGTTAATTGTCCATGAGCCACACAAGTTTGGATTCTCAAATTGACGGACTAATTCCCACTATTATTTTCAGTTACACCAATATCGGATGTGTCCGAAAATAGGTGATGGATATTTTAGAAGCGCAGCTTATTACCTCTTTGGGCGTCATCTTTAAACATGGTTGCCATGTTGAAGCGGAAGTCAGGCTATTCTAAAACTGATGTCCAACAACAGTTGTTCACAATAAAATTCATTCCGAGTACGACAATACTAATATAATCTTTCTGTTATCATTATTGGCAAAAACAGCTGTGTTATCAGCACAAAATACGCATGTAAGTTCCTTGCGTAGTTAATACTAATAATAATAATTATAGCATTTATAAAGCGCCGTGACTCCAGGTTACCCTGGTCGAAGGCGCTGAAACACAAAGAGTGAAAAGAAGAGTGAAAAGTCGATATTTTATAAACCTAAAAAGTAGCACTAAAAAATCCAAGATTATAAAAGCGTGGCACCAAATGTCCAATCAAATTATCAATAGTTCACCTTGCCCAAGGTGAGGCGCCAGAGAGTCATTGGATGCATGCCAAGTAAAGATTCAAGTTGTCCTCCCTGTCATCTCGCAACAGCCCAAGCAGGACGCTCACCATGTAGATGTACGTCATCCAGGAACGTGCCAGATGGCCACGTTGTGGTCGCAGTACATCCAGACCGGCCACGAACAAGTCCTGTATCTTTGTACACGAAGCACGAATCACGACAGCAACAGCCGTTTTGTGACAGGTGTTCGCATGAACACTCTGCAGTATGTGAACAATATTGTTAAACTTGGGACAATCGTCAGGATGATCCAACTCCACCCATTCATGGAAGCCTTTCCACAAGAGTCACATCAAAACTTCATATGGAAATTGCCCATCATGAGAACGATTCGTCGTTACTGGTTGGGATGCTTCAACGCTATTGTAGTGGCCTACGCGAACAGGGCACAACTGTGCAACGTTTTCAAGCTGTAGGAGGATATTATGTCTAAGGCGTTGCGTAACATTTCTTGGACAGTGGACAGTGTTGCTTGTTGATTGATTTTGGGCAAGTAGCCCACATTTTCCAATTCAACTTGTTCTCTTGAGATTGTGTTGAATATCGTCTGTGAGAGCTGATATTCTGATCGGACGGTTCCAGTCAACGAGTTGATGATGTTGCATCTGCAAGAAGTCCAGATAACTAAGCTGGTTTGACTGTAGGTTGGCCTTCTCTTTTCCCAAAGCTGTACACTGGAAGCAATTTCCAGGATAGCTGGATTGATCGCTTCTTGTCTGTTTTACCAACAGTAAAAGTTGTCTGTTGCGGAATGCACGTCAACAACTTTCGGTGGAGAACGACGCCATTGACTCGATGTGATGTTCCTCCTCCAGTCTGTGAGTCCTCTTGCTTATTAATATTGTCGAACGCCAAAAGTGTTGGGACGAAATGAGGTATATTTGGAAGGAAGTCTAACGTAACTACTGTCAATACTTGATAGTTTATTAACGCACAGCGCTCTGTCAAATTCTTCCAGAGCCAAATAAAAGCACCCGTGCTCAGGATTTTGATTATCTCAGTCTTACCTGTGAAAGTGTTGATAATTCACAGAAGTAACACGTGTTTAGATGTTTTCACAGCATCCACAGCAATAATAACATCCTGGGTTATTGGCCATGCCAACCTGTTAACGCGAGTAGAACCGCCCTCACTAGCACTGAGGAAGACCGGAAGAAATGTATGTAGAGATGGCGGAACAGTAACATAATTAGTTTGTCAGTTCTAGACACCATTACCGCTATCTAAAAATAATAATTCGAGGCATTCTCTATGTATTTTACATACATTATTTCTTGGAATATGTTTTAGTTAACTAGATGCTACGCCTTGATACCCACTGTAACAGCTGGGCGGAAGCACCTGCTAAAGTAACGGGCGTTTAAAATTGAATAGCAAAAATGTCCGTTAGCTAACGGGATGCCTTGGTAGTGCACAGTCATTTTGCTGTAAGAAATAAAGGAAGTCTATATGGTAGTGTTTTCGTTTACAGACACCGGATGGGGGTACGTTTATATGTTGATGTGCCGACAACACATAGCAGCAGTACAGAAGATATATAAAATGACAGAAATGTAGCCAACTGACAATCGGTTCATAAGAAAGTAAAAAATATGTCATCTATGTTTTTAAAACATTACAAAAATTGAAGTAAAAAATATTGTCGGAAAAAATGCAATTTTTTGTGATATCCTTGACATTTCCCTCTATATTTTTGCCAATAATGATAATAGAAAAATTATAGTAGTATTGCCGTACTCGGAATTTTATTATAAACAATTGTTGCTAATACAACTTTAAAATCCAATGATTAGAGTTTGCTGTAGGACATTAATTTTGAATAGCTTGACTTCCGCTTGAAAATGGCAGCCATATTTAAAGATGGCGTTCGAAAAGGTAATAAGCTACGCTTCTGAAATATCCATCACCCATTTTCGGACACCGCAGACATTGGTGTAACTGAAAATCATAGTGGAAATTAGCCACTCAATTTGAGAATCAACTTCAACATTTGCAGGCTTGGCTCAATGGACTATAAGCCTATATTCCTGTTTACCTCAACGAGGCGGAAAAGAACATTTTGTGAATTGTTCTAGACATCGAGGGATCTACGCAAGCAGCGAATTGTAGAAAGCAACCGGGACACCAAATCCACTTCCAGCCTCCGTCCTCCGAGGCTAACTATATCAGCTGTGCATTTACTTTGTTCATAAGGTAATATGTGAAATTATTTCGGTGACGCTAGAACGGATGCCATGCCTACTTACACTCAGATCCAACGTCTGAAGATGGAGTTCGTCCATGTTCTTAAACAACTCGAGCGCTGCCATTGCTGCCTCTTCGTTGATCGGGTTCTGGCCGAGCTGACGGAGGCAACATAAACATAACGTTATGATAAATGTGATGAAAGAAATGACGTCGCTTAATAACTGACAACGTATGAAGGAACATGTATTGTATAGAAGGTAGCATTATGCCGGTACTTGTACATTATAGCAGAAGGCAACACAACATAAAACTGCAAGAATAGCGTGCAGAGAAAATATAAATTTCAGATCAACATAACATGTTAAGTGACCACAAAGAGCAAACAGACATTGTTTAGTACGCGCTGTGTATTTTACACAATGGTAATGCACATAATTGTGTTTCAACCCAACGCAGCTTAATAACGAGTCGAACAACTGCTGTTCAAAACAACAAGGCGTAATCGTTGTTGTGAATCTGTCGCACCTTTAGTACTCGTATGTCTTCGTTGCCCTCAACTGCCTGGCATATCTTGAGGAATCCCTGCGAGTTGATTCTGTTGCACGACAAGTCAAGCACTGTCAACGAGCACTCTTCCAGCGCAGAAGCGATCGCCATAGCGCCAGATTCGCCGAATCCGTTCCATGCGAGGTTCAACACTTTCATACCAACGTTCTCCTATACGAAACATAATAAGATTAAGGTAAGTTTCCACACACTACGGTATCCAATCCAGATTAACTATAATTCATCCCCTGGCAGAGACCTGTCCAATCCATTTCGACAGATTTAAAGAAAGCACGGTTTGTCGCAATGTCGAAATTTGCTGTGAAGACCAGGTTATATATATATAATGTTTTATCGACACACGCTGTCGCATACTTTGTGTTCCCAACATATATAATTATAGCTAATTTTCCAGATAAAATCTTGAATTTCCAAAAAGAAAGCTTAGCGTCCATGTGCCAAGCAGTGACGCAAATAGTCCACACATCACAATAATGGAATGCAAATGGATACAGTGAATTTTACTTCTCCGTATATCATACTTTATTTCGCCAACAACTATCGCTCTGTAGTATGTGTAATATTTCCGTAGGGAGCATGTATATGGGCAGCATTCGATTGATCGTCATTCGTTCATTAACGCTTTCCACAACACCGCACCCAGCGAACTTCACTGACATGTCTCACCACTTTAGTCAACTGTACTGATATGACTAATAAGGTCACGGTTCGCCGGAAGCAAGAACAGTGAGAAATGGGGAAGACACACGAACGAGAATGGTAACAGAATAGGTACGAATTTATGCTGATCTCATCGTTAGTTCTGTCACGAAACATTATAGTTTTGACTTACAGTAAACTTACCTCTAACCCGTTTGCAACTTCTAGGGCTCCTCGGGCGCGGATCTGATTCCAACTTAAATCCAGCTCTTGTAGGACAGCGTTTTCAGCTACGACGACAAACCAACCATTAAGGTGTTATCTGAGTATTCTTCTTCTAGGCCTACTGTTTATCATGTCAACAACGGAACGGGTCAGTGGGATAACAGGAGAGAAGCGAATTAATTCATCCTCGTGTCTTTCGTATACATGCTATTCTAACATGGAGCTAGTGTCAGTGAAATAATAGGATATAATGAAAACAGAATATACAAAGTGAAATCAAATACAATGTGGCCAACTCTATGAATGTTGTATATGTTGTCACACGTGTCTACATTCCACAAGATGGCGCCATCATCTGCGCTCGGCCGTCAAAGTCAGGATGTTACTGCGACGCAGTTTTAGCGGTCGAAATTGCCGTAATATAGCCTCCCTTTGTCAACGACAATAATAATATATTGTGTGGATTTCTGAAGATGCAAAAAACGGAGGCAACATTATGGCAATTTGCACCGCTAAAATTGCTTCAAAGCGCACTGTTTGATCTTAATGTGTCCTCTTTTTTAATTTTATATATAAATGAGGTTTTGTAATGTCATGAGCACATCGGCATAGCAAAATGCGATAAGAATGTCGCTCAGCGGCGTAAATAATTTAGGCCAATCTAATACAAATTAATTTTCCCACGAGGAGTTTTTGTAAATTGAGATAACGACGTGAAACCAGTTGAACAATTACTTACATATCATACTTCCGAACACATTGCCGGAAGGCGCGCCGAACTCGTTATGACTGAGATTGAGCGTTGTCAGATATGCATGTTCCTACAAAAACAGAGAATAAAAAAAGACAATTAAACACTCTGTGGAAATAAGGACTAGGCCTGCGTATTGTTGTCGTAAAAATAAATATTTTGTTCTCGTATAAACGTTTCACAGGGGAACATAATTGTTTTTATAGTGCGCATTCTTCTGCAGTCACACGCATACACGCACGCACGCACGTACGCACACATGTACACACACACACACACACACACACACACACACACACACACACACACACACACACACACACAAACACATACACACACACACATACACACACACACGCACGCACCACTCCCTCTCTCTCACACATACACACATACAGACCTGCACACACACACGCACGCCCACACGCACGCACGCACGCACACACACACACACAAACACACACGCACACACCCACACACACACACATGATGTGTAACAAACATACGTTTTCTGTAACTGATATCGTTGTTTTCACCACGCTCCTCGTCATCATGGTGTCACCATCACCATCAGTATCTCTTCAATTACTATCGTCAGCTTCAATTATCTATCCTAACACAGTTATCCAGGTCAACGAAGATTAAACGATAAAAACGTTGATTAGGTTAGTCCTACCTCGACAGCTTTGGCCAGCACCTTGGCGTCTCTATCGGTGAAACCATTTCCTGCCAAACAAATACTACAATAAAGTAGGGCAGCTTAATACAATCTCTTAAATATACATATCCAGTTAATCAACATGACAAATACATTTTATATCACTTTCTTCAGCACTATGTCTAATTTGTTCACATAATATACAATTTTAAGAGAAAGGGGTGCAAAAGACGAACAATTCTATTCGCGTACCATACTTGTATTGTTCCGTTGGCCGGACTTGGCGACTGATAATTTTGGAAAAGCGTAATATATCGAATGCCAAATTGACATACACGGTAGCAAGTATGACCAAATAAGTATATCTTGGTCATGGTATATATTGGTCATGCTCTATACACACCTTACATAAACAGTTAAACTAGTATATTAACTCTGAATGCAACTTTAACAGATGCGACATAAATATAAAGACACTATCTATCACGCTGCTGGGTTCTGACATCAACAGTAATGTCAATATGCATTAATACTAATTTTAAAATTTTCGGAGCCACATGGTTTTTAATATACGTGGTGAAGCCGGGCCATACGTAAGCCAACACGTTTTGAGGTAACTCTGTGAACTTATGCGGCCAGCGACAGCGAACCGCAGAACTGGCGCCTGAGACAAGACCAAAGCAGTATTATTAACAATAACAGCCTTGCACGAGGACACCGGCAATTAAATGGATTAATTAAAGTGTTCGCCACCATTCATCAACACAATAACGGCCGACACATGCTGCGGTTCTTACCTGATATGTCTAAACTTGTAATATTTGGGTTAACTCGCAGCATTTGTGCAACAACCTTGGCCCCGCCGCGCCGCAGATTATTTTCTGCCAAGTTCTGCACACAAACGGACCGACGGAGGCGTGATCAATGGAATGTGTTCATCCACAACATACACACGGGCAACGTAGAACCAATAGCTCATTGTTATCGCTAGCATGCCGTTAATCCTATTATTACACACATGAACGCACGCTCATGATAAAGATAATTACTCTTATCCAATGTCTAGGTAATTGGTTTACCAGCACGAGTAACCGCGTAGCTCTAGCGTACATTCTGCTTCAGGTGTATGTAAATACACAAGTGAGAGACGACCCCAAAGGATAGATAAGTTGTACAAAACATTCCTTGTTTATACGACGCTGAAATATGAATACGTATGACAGAAATATATGTTATAGTGGATTTTCTTTATGTTGTTAAACATTTAACGTCCTCTTTTTCAAATTCGATTTACACACATATTTTAAATAAATAATTATGATGTAGTCAAATTCGAAAATAATGTATCTGTAGACGTATAAAAGGACGCACGACTTTATACAACATTATGTAGGCTACCATGGTATATTGATCGGATTCGCATGACTAAATGGTGATTTTGACAATATTATAGACAGATCATACGATGTTTTTTTGTTCTCGGTCACCATTAAATTGTAACGAAAGCCACTTACTATGTCTGTGATCGTTGTGTTTTCGGTCATCATCCTATAGATGTGAAGAGCACCGTCAGCGTCCAGACCGTTGCCTTTTAGATTGAGTGATGTCACTCTTGTGTTGATCTAAAAATCGTGATACAATAATATGCAATATATATATATATATATATATACATATACATATATGTTGACCTTTATCCAGAAATTGATGATGTACGAAAGCAGAACATTAATAAGCAAAGCATGTTGATAGTCCCCCTACAAGCATCTTACTCATTCGGCGGTTCTGTCGATAACTTATGAATAATTTAGCACGTACTGTTTCGCGCTATCAGGAATCTAACAGTTTCCACTAAATTAAGGCTATCCGAGAACCAAAACAATGATTATAAATACAACATATTTGCCATCGACGTGTATGAAAAATTTCGTCATAACTCAGAGGTATTTATGAAAATAATCAGAACTAACCTTTTTAGTTAGTTAACTAACTTATGAATTGCCACATATTACAGAAGAAAATTAGATAAAAAGCCACATTGTTCAAGGGTGCCCAGACGGACCAACTGTTGATATGCGTGTGTAAAAGTCACAATGACGTTTCTGGACAGTGTGCGTTTGAGGATCAACCTCTCATACCCCACCTAAAGTTCTGGCACTCTACTAACCACCAACCACTTTCGAGAGTCCACCTCAAACCCCCTCCTCTCACCAATTTCACCTCACAACTAATTTTGAGGCCAACCTCTGACCTTTCACTTCCTGTCACCCCTCTTCCGGTGTGCACAACTTACCACCATGGGGATGGCCAGCGTGAGGGCGCCCCTTGGTCCGGAGCCGTAGTGCTTCAAGTCGATGACCGTTGCGTGCCCAAGTTTGCGTCGTATGGCCGAGCATGGCGCCGACTTGTATTTGGCACAAGCTCTCTCGTATGCCTGCAAACCCGTGTAGTCGAACGCCGGGATCGGCTCTGTAACACATCGGCGTCAAAATCCAGACTTGTGTACTATGCCGATCAACCACGTAGAAGTAGACGTGTAAGAGTCGGAACATGAGTTAGAATTCTGGCAGTCACAGTTTCTTCTATGTCCAGATATGCAATGCGTGAATTTTATTAAAGTTTTTAAAGTTTATTATAAACGTACATGTGTACTTTGAAATAATTGGTTTCGGTCGTTACATCCGATAACATGACAACATCTATTTCCGGGCCGAAGTTTGTTCCTGAACCCACTGACTTTGTTAGTGACATGGCTTTTGAGAGAGAAGCGAAAGTCGAGGACATCAGTTCAGAAACACATGTATGATGTACCACTATTCAGTTATCTAATGCTAAGCTCTATCCAGAACTTGTGTGTAAATTCACGTGTAAGCTGCCAAATAGATTCAGCCGTAGGCCGTATGGCATACCTTATGCTGTACCAACTTAGATGTCTTTCATATGAACTGTGTACTCCGCTATATATTATTTTCAAAATGTCACTAAACAGCGGTGTATGTACATCACTCTGGAAATTTGCGGACATCACCCCTGTTTATAAGAATGGAGATGCATCGCAAGCATGTGATTACCGCCCAATCAACATACTACCAATTATGAGCGGTTTGAACGAATATTGGCTGACATCATAAACTACCATCTGTATCAAAATCATCTAATCAAAGATGCTCAATACCGTTTTATCAAAGGGCTATCTACACAGCTGCAGTTATTAAACTGCAGTAACGTGTGGTTTAAAACTGTAGACTCAAAATGGTTCGTTGACACGGCGCACATAGTCTTCTCCAAAGCGTTCCATACGGTACCTCATCCTAAATTATTATATAAATTACACAAGTGTGGAATATGCGGTAACATTTTACAATGGTTCACCAGTTTCTTGAGCAACTGCAAACAAAGGGTTAAAATAGGTGAACCATTTTCTAAGTATGCTGATATCTCGTCCTGTGTTCCGCAAGATTCTGTGTTCTCGGATGTTTCTGGACGGCCCGACATGCAATGGTGTCTTAATGAATTCGTGGTTTTGGAAGACCGATAGCATCTTCAAATTACTGAACATGAATGCGGTGTACTGACGACTGGAAATAGTACCCCGGCTATCAATTATCTTTAAAATGTACAGCTTTATAACGTTAATGAATACCGAGATATTGGTGTTGTAGTGGATGATAAGTGTTTATTTAAGCAGTACATTTCATCTAGGTAGTACTTGGGCATAGATAATGTACAACGGTTCCTTAAGCGCCGGGAATGTTGCCGCTGTTAACACGATACCAATCATGGCTACCTACAAAAACTCGAATATCTTAAACTAGGGAGTCTCGAACACCGCCGGATTTACAATGATGTGGTAATGGCATACACTACCATGCATGCACATATCGATGTATCTGAAAATAAAATAATTTCGTACAATAACCATGTTATAAATACCACCATTTCGACTAAAGGTCTTGGACTTAAGGGTAAGACAACAGCCTTTAAACTTAACGTAACGAAAAACCATGTTTACAATCGAGCTGTATCTTTCTCAAACAGACTACCTGAACGCATGGTAAACTTAACTTTCAAAATGCAATTTAAGAAAGGTATGCGTGCAATAATCTTTGAATCTGTAACAAAGTTCGATAGACACTTGTAGGGATATACTTAATTTGGAATATTTATAAACTATTTACTACATAATGCATTTTATATGGTTATGGGTACGTACAAACGTTGTATTCTTTATTGTATCCGTTGTATTATTGCTGTATGTATACGTTAAAATCTGAACGAGTTGTACCCATGGGACACAATTTCTTAACACTGTTGATCATAAATACACAATCAATCGTATCGCGCATTCACATGCATGATGATTTTAGCTTTAAAAATCACTTGAATTAATTGTTGAGAAGGAAACAAAATGTTCATTCTACTTGTATTACATTAGGCGAGCGGTAGAACCACCTATCGGACCGATTTAAATACCCTCCCCATACACACACACACAAATGTTATATCATTTGAAAGTTCATCATCATCTCCCAGTCACAAAGACGCATGTCGTAGAGCTGCCAATTGGTGCAGTAAGCGTGAATCCGAGGTCAAACAAGGTCACCGTCAAATGATGATTTTTTCGAAATTGTGCTCTTCCGCAATCGTCTTAACATTACAATGGTCGCATATCTACTTTACCTATTAACAAGATGGCCACGTCATATATTTTTGGAAAGCTTGTTGTCCCCGTCAAACTGGGGCACGATATGGAGGTGTTACATGATATGGCACGAGTGGAGGTAGGATCAAACAAGGTCACCGTGAAATTATGAATATTCGATGTTTTTGCAATGCCGCGAAACTCATAAAGTTACAATGACCCTGCAACTACTTCATTTATATGCAAGTATCTATGTGAAAGAACCATTTCTCCCCGTCAAAATAATAATGAGATATGATACGGAGCTGTCAGTTGATGGAATAGGTGTGGAGCGACGATCAAACAGAGTCACCGTCAAGTGATAAATGTTCGAAATAGTGTTATCCCGCAAACGTCATGCAATATAAATGGTTGCTTATATCTACGTTACCTATTCACAATCTGCTTGTAGCCAAACCTTTGCGTGGTGATTAGCGTGTGCAATATGAAGTTGTATGGTGGAGGGTGGGCTGGTATCGTCAGACCCAAAGAGTTGGATCCTGACAGGATCGACGGTTTGCTTCTCTTTGCTGACACACGACATATCCAGCCCGTGCAAGTTCCCCATCGTGACCAACTCCCTTGACAAAGAGCTGGTCGTTTCTGGAAATTTTGCAAGCTCGATGTCTTCACATGACCACAAAAGGCTGATGTTGAATTCCTGTTACTGCGTGGAAGCTGAACATGTTATCATTCGCAGGTTGTGTAAGTCTTTCGGATTGTTTCTGGAAGTTCCAAGGATGTACGAAGTCCAACCGTACCAATACACTGGGCAGCTATACCTTTGGTGTTGAGTTCATATCACATCCAAATGTGGCTATAGACAGCTGGACTGGGGATAGCAAAAGCTTCATGGTATTCACCATTTCCACTATTCGTCCTGTAGTGACACCGTTGACCTATTGCTTTAACAGGTTCCTGTTAACTTTGGTAGTGTTTTGTACATTGTGTAGTTTCAACGGTTTATGAACGTTGCTTCCTCGGTGCGTCATGAAACCATGTAGTTTCTTCAACCAGTCGTTGCTTCACGGTGGTGATAACCTAGAAAGTTTCTTTGTCCTTATCTGTTAGATGAGTTGACTATTGACCTGGTCATTTGGAGCAGAGTATTTCGCTGTCATAGGTACTAGAAGCATGTCGTTACTCTGTGGGTCAATCCGGTTTCTGCTGTAGGCTCCTGTATGGAGTCAGCGACGATATTGCTGACATACAGGACAGGAACGCAACTTAGTCGACAGGTAGCAAAAACAATGTTTAAAAGGCCACCACTTTTGCGTCCGTGACCATCGTTCCCACCTGTAAGTCAGTGTTTCCATATTCACAGTCAGTTCCTCCGAACACACCGAGAACTTTGTGACAAGCTTTTTTGGGTCATCAGCGACACACTTCCATGCTTCATCCGTGGCGAATACCATTAAGGCAGTTGAACGTGGTCTCTTCCTCGTCGTCTTCCGTATTGAAGAGGGCGGGGGGATCTTGAGTACTTTGACATTCGTAATCGTTCTGACCACGTGACGCAACACGTATCTTTGGCTTGATCGTTCCTTGTTCCACGCCATTATGCATCTTTTATAATCTATACTTCAATTCAGTTGTCGGATCAGCTGGAATTTGGTTGAAGGGCCTTTTGGTTTCGGCCAGAGAGACTGCTCTCCATCGGGAGGACATAGGTTGTGTGATGGTAAATGGTTAGCCAATGTATAATTCCAGCGAAAGATTCCACATAGCTGCCAATCGTCTCGGCCTTGACGATGTCCAGCATAATCTCCATAGTTTCCACATATCATGAAACTTGGAGTCCTCTTTCGATATATTGAATTGTCTTGTTCCCCAAAACACCTGACAGTTGGTCGACTGTGTTGCGAGTTTTAATCTGCGACTGCCACCTCCCTTCTGCAACGTCCTAACTACATTTTGGGCAAGCTCTTTGACTTTCACGTCATGTTAATGACCAAATGCATGTATAGTAATATATAATATGCATATTATATCAACATGGTATTTATGAGTAAATTCAAAGTTCAACACCAGAAACACAGACAATACATTTATAAATCATACAATATTTGGTTTTATGCAACGGTCTATACATAAAGATGTCAATTAATAATTACAAATTATTTTGACACAAGTTTGAGTTTCGACATTCAAATAACCTTCAAAATCGAGGTTGGCATCCACATACACCTATTTTCTTATCCATTGTGTGACGGATCTAGTAAACATTCTTGCCATTAACAAAAAAATTGCAGTTAAAAGTATAACATCTCATATTGGCTAACCTACTATCTGCGGAAAGGCATAATTTCGAAAAAAAATTGTTTTGGCGGTGACCTTGTTTTACCTGCACTCCACAGTTAGTGCATCATGATACAACTCCATGCCATAGCTAATTTTGATGGGGATGCAATACGCCTTCAAACGGTATGTAACAGGGCCTAGTGTATGTAGATAAAATAGCTACACAACCATTGTAAGTGTAGAACTTTTACGGCGTTGCGTAGTTTTGAACATTCGTCGCTTGATGGTGACCTTGTTTAACCTTCACTCCACACCTACTGCACCACTTGATAACCCCCCGTCGTATCCCATATTTACGGGGAGACAGTTGGCTTCGCAAAGATGTACGGCATTGCCATGGATAGATAGGTAACGTAGATATACGCAACAATTTATATTGTATGACTTTTTTCGGGATGACACTATTTCGAACATTTGTCACTTGACGGTGACTCTGTTTCATCATCGCTCCACATCTACTCCATCAACTGACAACTCCACATCATATCTCTTTTTGACAGGGAGAAATGGGTCTTTCACACAGTGTATGATACGTGCATATAAATAAAGTAGTTGCAGGATCATTGTAACTTTAAGACTTTCGCGGCATTACAAAAAATCGAATATTAATCATTTCAAGGTGACGGGGGGCATTTATACTCCTAAAATAACTCTTTTTTTTTGGATTAGTCGCTCGCCTACATAGTATGTCTGACCACAAACGCGATACAATCACATGCACCAATGAGTTGCTATATCAGGATTATCTACTTATCATTCATCTTAACGGTGGACTTATTTTAATGTTAAACAAGTATTATGTTTCGCAGCTCTGAACACTACAGCAAATAACACTTTAAAGGTTGCGATCTTTGTCTTTTTGAGCCGTTTGTTGGCAGTAATAGTGTATCGGAAGTATCACCCATTTTTCTGAGAAATGGTTGACCTGACAAAATATTTGACCTACTGTATATATATATATATTTAATACCAAAGAAAATTTCACACAATAGTTATTTTTAGGAACGATACAGTCTAGTCATGCACGACGGTCAACATTTATTGTCAAATCAAAACAGAACCACGGCACGTGATCATTAAATACACAAAGGCTTCTGAAAATATTATCGTTAGCAGCGAGGAAATGCCCAACATAGTTCGCTTTGATAACCGTGAAATTTATCGCGCAGAAGTAAGTGTTTTATGCAACACCAAAGACGTCGTCCGTAATAAGGTTGCTTCCATGCTGTGGCCTACATTTCTGTCAACGTTCAGTAAGTATCTTTACTCGTTTTCATAATTAATACTTATGAATAATGCAGACATGGCGGATCATTTACGTTAATAAAATATAGGTTTATGAACATGGGCCTGGTATAGGGCAGGCCAAGGGAATCTATATACATATATTAAAACGCTAACATTATAGTATTGTAAGGGCATCTTTTCTGACGCCGCTTCCTATATATGTGCATTGGATTCCATGATCCATTGACCTCTAGTTTACCAATCGGCTATGTATTTCAGAAAACACAACGATACTTATTTAGAGTTCTTATGTGTTTGCTATATGCAAAGTGGGACTTTATCCTTCTTACGATGATTGAATTGTGATCAACTCTGCAGATGACTGCACTGAAAACGCGTTTAAGAGCAAACATCCTTCAATGTTGACAATTAGTGCCCTTGGTTTGTTGCACCATTCGCTTTTCCTACCACACTTGATTTTATGTGTTCGCCTCTCAACAAACTGGTCCTTGTACTATTACTTTGAAACCCCCAGGTCGTTGGCCAACCCAACCGTTTCGTCAAAAATGGATACAGCCTTGTCGACTCGTCTAGTGCCAGACACGCGGGAAGGAAGGAACTACGAAGTATTTGCCTTTCGAACGAGATGATAACAAGCTACATCGCTCTTCTACTTGGTTTCCGTGTCATATCTTACTTGGGGGGTCAATGTGTACCGTGCTGTGGGCGTACCATCTCTAACACAGTGCGATAATCCGGGTGGGATATGTGTTATATAGGAAGCAGACGGAGAGGAACAACAAGAATAATGAATGAATGGGGATACTAATATGGATACGTAGAAGAAATGTGAGGAGAAGGATGGCAAGAATGAAGAAGTGAAGGGAAGGGAGGAGAGGGATGAAATACAGATCTTAGAGACGTGGCGAAGGAGGAACATTAATAAACAATTATGCCGACATAGCCGAGGGAGAATAATGACGAGGAGAAGACCCTCAATGACGGGAAGGAGAAGACCCTCAATGACGGGAAGGAGAAGACCCTCAATGACGGGAAGGAGAAGACCCTCAATGACGGGAAGGAGAAGACCCTCAATGACGGGAAGGAGAAGAGGCTTAGTGGGAAGAAGGCCAAGAAGAAGGAGAAACCCAGAGAGAAAAGAGGGAAAAGAGAAAGAAAACAAGGAAGAGAGAAGAAGGAGGAGATGGATACGGAGAAGAAGAAAATGTACTCCTTTGGTGTATTCATCGACTTGAACAAAACTTTTGATACAGTAGATCATGAATTGCTTTTATGGTATCATATGTATGACACGTAACTGGATAAGTAGTTATTTATCAAATAGATCCCAATATTTTCTTGCAATGATGGATTTAATTCCAACTTTTTAAATATATAATGTGGAGTCCCATTTATAACGTATGTGAATGATTTATGTAAAATGTCCAGACTTGTTAAATGTATATATTGTTTGCTGACGACACTAATTTGTTCTGTGCAAGCAAATGTATAAATCAACTTGTTACAACGGTATCCACTGTTCTTGACAAAATATGTCATTGGTTTGCTGTAAACAAATTATCCATAAATGTTTCGAAAACAAGTTACATGTTGTTTGATAATTATACTTTGAATGCACATGTTGACATAGCAATCAATGGTACAAACATTGACAGAGTACGAAGGGCTAAATTTCTTGGAGTATTAACAGATAAGAAATTGAAGTGGAAATGATCATATAGCAAATGTTAAATCTAAACCCACAAAGAGCACTGCCATGTTGTATAAGTGTAGTCCGCTGATGAGAAGCAGGCGAAGGTGTCATGTACTGCTCATTGTTGTTATCATACAGTTGTATAAGTGTAGTCAGCTGATGAGAAGCAGGCGAAGGTGTCATGTACTGCTCATTGTTGTTATCATACAGTTGTATAAGTGTAGTCAGCTGATGAGAAGCAGGCGAAGGTGTCATGTACTGCTCATTGTTGTTATCATACAGTTGTATAAGTGTAGTCAGCTGATGAGAAGCAGGCGAAGGTGTCATGTACTGCTCATTGTTGTTACCAAACATTAGTTACTGTTCTGAGATATGGGGAAACACGTATCCCACCAATATCAATGTTACTGTCATGCTCCAAAAGAGAGCAATGAGACTGTTATTTGGTGCAGGTCGTCTTGACCACACAACCCTTCTATTTTACAGGTCGCAAACACTTACATGTTTAAATCTTGTAGAATTCAAAACAGCTATATTCATGTTCAAGGGATACCACTGCATGTTGCGGGCTAATATACAAAAACAGTTTATAAAAAGAGATATTCCAATAATAATATGTCTCAACGATCAGCTGGTAAGATGTTGTGTTACCTTAAATATTAGAGACATGTCTCTTTGTGTATATAGCATAAATCTATGGAATGCTCTGGATGTTAAACTTACTAACGTTAAAACAGTGAGATCATTCAGACACATGTACAAGAAAACAATAATAAATGAATATGTTTAGTTTGTATTAATTATTGAAACTGATTCTGAAATAATATAACTATATGTATTTTTACATGTTATTTATTTTGTAGTAATCATGTGACAATGTGAACTACATGTTGGTAATGTTTCCATATATGTGTAGGCTTTTGGGATGTATGCAATATTCACGCATTCATCTGATAATATCTCTAATGTGATTTACTATAACATATAATTAGGGGATACATTAACTACAAGTTTGTTTAACTTATTGTGTATTCCTTTCAAACAACATTATGTATAATGCACAGCAACATCAATGTTGAGACGATTACAGCCTGTATTATCTGTTTGGATGTTTGTTTGAATAAAACGTATTGAATTGAATTGAAAAGATGAAGACGACTGAAACATAGAAGCATAAACCAACATAAAAGTAATTCCATGTGAAGAACGTTTTCCTACTATGCCACTTTTTACCCTATACTTCATCAGTACATTGGCGACACGTTTCCACACGAGACACGTCCTCCACTCACCCTTCAGGTCTAGAACTGTCTCAAGATCGTCGACGTTCTCAGGCGCTGGTGTGGTCTTCGTTTTGGACCGTACGGACGAGCTGGCGCTGGCTGTAGACCTCCGGTCGTGTTCCGTGTGTCTCGGGCCCCGACAGCTGCTGCTGCGGCGACTGACCGGAGCCGACGTCTTGCTGTCGTCATTCTCAAGGAACTTCTCGATGAATTCGTTCGTCGGTATCCGATCCAGAGGCGGCACATTGGTGTCTTCTACAGGCGCCGTCTGCAACGGAACAGACGTGTGATCACACAAACGAACCTGACACGTTCACGTGCATTCTGTTTGTAAATGTGGGGAATAAATCAAGCATAATGACTAATCGAAAACCTTGTTGCTAGCCACTCCTGCAAGGACGTTGTTCTTCTTCACTCTTGTCCAATGTGTTAATCCTGTTTCATAGAGAAAATATTTGGAACATAATGTGACTAACGTATATAATTATTTACTACTGTATATTTGTCACACACACACACACACACACACACACACACACACACACACACACACACACACACGCACGCACGCACGCACGCACGCACGCACGCACACAAACATCGTGCGATATACAACGATATGTGATGGTGGGTTTAGGACAACATCAGTTGACATACTTTTAACGTGGCAGTAAATATACATGTGTTACCATTCAATAAATAAATCAAAGAAACAAAGTTGCGGCTACAACAAGAAAAAAAATTAGCAGTTATCGAACGAGTTGCCCTGTTACACAAGCGTTTTTTTCTTTGTACCGTATCTGCTACAAGGCACCTCTCAACAGTTCACCACCAAATCAAACAGCGTGATAACAGACAAGCTCGCCAATTAACTCTGTCAATGGCGATTGTATTCGGCGCTCTCAGATTTGGCAGTTTTACAACTTTGACTTCTCACCGAGAGCAACTCCACACGAAAATCCCATACCTTCATATACTGCAGAAGTTTCCTGTAGGCTTCCATAGCTAAATCGACGTTCGACAAACTCTGAACATTTGACCGACTGTCGAGTTTGTTTTGACTAAAAGTCTGAACTGTTTCGGAGAGTGGCAACAAAGGCCTCTGCACGCGCTGACTCTCGAAGGTGGCGCTTCGTAACTATGGTCTTTTGTTGAGCAATGAACGATCTCGTAGTCGATCGCCGGCAGTGCAACCACTGACGAAAGTTGACTTAAGAATCGAGACGGTCACTCACTACAGCACGGCGTCATTCGTTCAATGACCTGACGGACAGGTTCTAACAAATACAGTACTCATTCGGCGTTGTCCATTTAAGTGACGTTTATTTTAAGCTGCCGACTATTTGCACGACACTGTAACGACACCCGACGCTTTGATTGACGGTGTGTCAACAAATTGGTTCTGTTTAGAAAACAGAGCAATGAGAATTATGCATTTACGGCAAGAAGTCGCCCCCTTCTAATTGTCCGGCCCTCACCGTCGCACTCTCCCGTTCTCTCTCCTCTCTCCTCTCTCCTCTCTCGTTTTGCCTCTCTCCTATCTCTTTTCCTCTACCCTGTTTCCTCTTTCCTCTCCTCTCTCTTATCTCCTCACACCTCCTCTCTTCTGTTTCCACACACCCCTCCTCCCTCTCTCTACCCTCCCTTCTCTCAATAATATTCTCTTCCCCCATCCCCTATGTACCTTTCCATGATCTTTCCATGGGTTGTCTATCTGTGTCATTTTGTGTGTATTCGTGTGTGCGTGTGCACGCGCGCATGCGTGTGCGTGCGTGTGCGTGTGCGTGCGTGTATGCTGTTTTTGTTTATGTGTGCGTGTGTATGTTATGTGTACTGTTGTGTTTACGTACTGTGTGTCTACTTGTAGGCGCATGCGTAGTGAGTTAGAGAGTTGTGCGTGGGTGTGTTAGAGAGTTGTGTTGGTCTTTGTGAGTGTTGTATGTACCGTGAGTTTGTGTTTACGTTAGATACAGTTATACAGGTTGTATGTCCGGGAAAGCGCGGGGGTGTATACGGGGCACGGCAGCGTAGTATTTAGGGCGCTGTACCCTATATCGATATATTCCGGGTTTGAATCACCTTGCTGCAGTTCTGAACGTTTGTCAAATATTTTCACTCCACGTTGATCGACTTCATTCAACTCTATGAGTACTTACTTTTACCAAGTCCCTTAACAGACTTGGTCATTGGGAGGACATTTATACGTGTAGCTGTAGTTCTTTCTACATTCCTGTCTGTCGGTGGCTGTGGTGGGGAGCTCTGGTACGGAGAGGGCCGTCCACTCCTTAGAGTTGTCTATCCAGCTTTTTATCTCACGTCCGCGGCGGCGTCTTCCCTCCCTTCAAGGTACCTTGTAGGATCGTCTTCGGGAGGCTTCTCATGACAAACGCAAGTAGAGATTCTCATGGGCCAACCAGAAATTTGACCTTGCTCTGCACATACTCGTTGGTCTTATGCTCCATGTAGGAGATGCGGAGCAGCTTCCTCAAGCACTTGGTCTCAAAGGCTTTAATCTTTTTCTCTGCATCACCACGAAGTGTGCACAATTCTCACAGCTGTAGGGAAAGATGAATAGTACAAGTGATCTGAACAAATTGTACTTGGTTGTTAAACTTATGTTACTACTTCTCCACATCCTCTCCAACCTGCCATGACTGCCGTTGCTGAGATGACCCTGATACAGATTGCTGCGTGCAGTTGCCCTCCATAGACAAGGTCGCTCCAAGTATTTTAAGCTGCTGTATTCTTCCAGCATTTTGCCATTCATGGTAATGTCTGCGCTGATGTTGTTTGTGCTATTGAACATGACTTTGCTCCTCTTTGTGCTGGCCTCCATGCCGAAAGTATCTGCGTTTGAGTACCTGGCTAAAGGAAGCGGCGGGTATCTGTGTGCGAATATTCTTCGCGCTGAATATTTCTCATATGTGTCGAGATTGGGTTCGATTGAACAAGTTTGCCACTGATTGAAGTGTATAGCGCTTTCTGCAGTCCTAAGAATTGTATGTCGCGCTATATACGAACTTACCTTTACTTTGATTACCTTTGAGTTTGTGTTAAATTAAAAAAAAACATGCATTCGACTGCGTACCAACTGCTTTCTTACACCACAAAGACATCATGTTCTCGAATACTAATATCACGCGGTAATACATACATTGCTTCTGCTCATGTCGCCGAGAGTGCGATCAAGCACACGTTGATATCGTTAGATACATGCAAACCTTTTTGAACGCCTATCCAATTTATAGACCGTCGAATGTCACCGTCGTTAACTAGCTTTGGCCAATCTGTAATAAATGAATCGTCTAAACGGTGTATTTCTATGTATCTAGTTTATAGAAAGATATGAGTGCGTGTGAGCAAATGTGAACCCGTGTTAGCCATACAATCGCGACGCTATTTCTCAGCGAGCATATATTCGTTATATTAAGTGCTAAACTGAATCCGTATTGCAATGTTTTGTTCGTTCCTACAAATGTGTGATTAAGCTGGTTGCCTGAACAGAAAGATAAAATCAGAAATGGAAAATCACACGGCCTCGCACGACGAGTCTGTATGATTGCAGCGCTGTGTGCAGTGAAGCGAATCACTCGCGTCACGCGTGGCCGAACAGGTGCTCGAATGAACGAACACGCCAAGCCATTAGGACAACCCGTCAAAGTGGTTCTGCTCGTGCTGCTGCCTTACAAATTTGTATGTCAAATATGATTAATGTGCACACTTTGTGAAGGATTATCTTATAATAGTGGTATGGCTGATGCATTTTATATATGTATACATACATACATACATTCATACATACATACATACATACATACATACATACATTCATACATACATACATACATACATACATACATACATACATACATACATACATACATACATATATATATATATATATATATATACATATATAACATCTGCCTTTTCTATGAAATTAAATAAAAAAATTATACAAATGAGCCAGCATGCTGTCGGTACTAAACAGGTTCGACTGCTCACGACATGACGAGCGAAGGGTCGAACTGACGAAGATAATATATATATATATATATATAAATGTGTATCACAATGTATTAGTTCTTCGTCAGTTCGACCCTTCGCTCGTCATATCGTGAGCAGTCGAACATATTTAGTATCGATAGCATGCTGGCTCATTTGTATAAATTTGTTATTTCATTTCACACAAAAAGCGGATGTTATCCGGCTCTATATATATATATATATATATATAACGACATAATAATTATGGATATTCGTTCTTTTGTTAGTTACCTGTCTTGATGATTACAGCAAATTGTTTTGATGATTTGTTTAACAAAACTACGTACAATGTAAACAAACCAACTGCGTACATTAGTTCAACCATTCACACAGTATAATTCTTATGTTTGAATCTGATTCGCGATGGACTAAACCAGTTGAGGAATTTGGTTTAAATAACGATATTTATTACGAAATATATACGTGTATGGTAGTACTGATCAAGTAGCCTTGATTAGATTGACGAGAGCAATTTTATTGTTTTAGGTTGTTATTTTGTCTACCCCAGTCATCAACCTACCTTTTAGTACACGGCCCAATAGGCCTTCTTATTGTATGAACATTCTTTTATATTATTAGCAATATGTGGCAACGCAGATAGGCCTAATAAAAAAAATAAAACGCAAGATGTATGGTAGACCAAATTTACTTTGGCATGCATCTGAAAATAATAACGACACACGACATTCCAACGCCGGCCATTGACAAAATATGCACTCTGCGTGTTTTATTGAGTTGTGAATTCACTCAAAGCGACGCGGCTTATAATTAACACTGACGTAGAAACAGTAACTGCTGGGATTATTTCCGGAGATTGGAACGTGCGCTAATCAACCAGTTAGGCGAACCAGTAAAACTTAAAACCGACACCGCGTTTGTGAAACACTCGCCTGTTTCAACGTCTGGCAATGTGACCGCATATTAAAATACACACGAATTAATCTATTGTAATTATTAGAGAGATAAATTAGTTATTATCTAGTTAACGCAGCGCGCGGCGTTCCATGAAATCCGCTAGATGGCGGTACTAATTTGAGAGTCCGTCCCTCGTGGTCTATACTCTATAGAACGAACTCTATCCAGTTTGCTATCACATTTTATTTATATACATTTATATTACATTCACATATCGGATTTAGGATCAACGTTTTATAAATGATACCTGTAAATATATAATATCAATAACTATTATTTGTCAAAATAAAAATAGGAAAATGTTACGATTCCCTAAATTAAAATTACAGAAATGCATCGGTGTAATATTAAGTCATATATATATAATGCTTGCTGAATGACTAAAATGCTGGAAACGGTAGGCGGAATAGCTCAAATAATAGGATGCGGCATACGGCATTGGCCGATTATTTAATCCACGGTCTTGGACGATTCGCGAGCAACGCAGTTCGTAAAAGTAAAACCTGATGTAAGTAGAGAACGATCACGTTAGGGGTACAGTTCGGAGTGAATACCTTTCTGCTAGGGACGACATCGGCGACATGAGTGGACTTTACCAAAAGAACACCTAACGAGTGGATTTTGTGATATTCTAAGCCATCTGAATTGCTGTTGGATCAATGCGTTCTGTTGTTTGGCGATGTTAATACGTATGTAAATACTCCAACGGTGTTGACTTTAACAACTGGTTGAACATTCTGTTTAAGCAATAACGGATCGTATAGATCTATTATTTCAGTGGACAGACAATTACCGACATTTACGAATCCGAAATATTAGTAACGAAAGTATTTTTCTTACATAAAGTATGTTCTTCATACTTTGTTATTTATTGTTTTTAATTCATAGTTGGACTTAATCGTACACTCTACAGCCTTTTTATGACAAACTTCATAACGAATTTTTTTGCCAGAACATATTTTGTTCCGAGAAATATTCACGTCTCATAACGATAAATCCTAACTTAGTAACCTTTCTTTTGGGTTTACTTAGTCATGTGGTTGAAAATTGCGTGCATTTAATCAGTTGTATAAACAAAACAGGTCTTATAGTGTTTCCATTACCCGGGTCGCTGCTCGTTGTAACCTCGAGGTAGAATTCTATACAACCAGCTTACCTACTGGGCATTATTCGTCGCAGAAGAACGACCCAAATGTATGATGTATTTAATCCGCCAACTGGAGTCAGATAGCGTGTGATAATCCATAATCCGTCAAATGGTTTACCCATGTCAAACCCGACTACCGATCAATGAAATAAGGGCACCACCAAGAAGATTAGCTGTTGTATGAATTAAGGACACCATTAAGTACCATATACGGCTATTGTGTGAGACCAGGACACCATTAAGTACCATATACGGCTATTGTGTGAGACCAGGACACCATTAAGTACCATATACGGCTATTGTGTGAGACCAGGACACCATTAAGTACCATATACGGCTATTGTGTGAGACCAGGACATCATTAAGTACCATATACGGCTATTGTGTGAGACCAGGACACCATCACGAATTTATTTGCCTAGTCAGTTCAATAATATATTTTCTTCTGAGAAGCGAACGACGTCGTTAAATGGTTTATGTGAAATGGCAACGTTCATTGAACTTCGTGCACGGTAGAGGGTGCCAAGAATTGCATTAAATGTTGACTCATTACCAATTACCTCTATGGGGAAGGGGTTTAGAGTCGTTATAACCCCGGATTCTCAATCGAGACGCCCGTCGTTCGACTCCTCCTGCTGCAGTTATGACGCTTGAGCTATTTAGCGGCTATAGACAGCGATGGATACCGTGACGGATGGAACGAATAGTTCCCGTGAAATAAATGCAGCGAGACTGAAAGGTTTACACACAGAGAAGTAGAGTTGATATAAAAATGATCAGGTCTGCCATGATATGAAAGATAACGCCCGGTGAGTGGCCATGTGTCGTGTAATAGAATACTGCATATATACACTAAAGCACTTAAGATGCGACAGTAATAATTATTGTTCTTCTTCACTTTCGACTATTGACCTACCCATCACGTGATATGTTGTCTGTCAAACCATCAAAATAAAAACGTGGACGTCGGACACGTGCAGTGTTCGTATATTCCGTCGTATATTTTGAAATTCTGGCCTCAAAATATTTCTTTATGACAAAAACCTAAGGCAAAATTTGTAAAGTAACACCTATAATATGCAGAGGATGTTTGTTCCAGGAGATGGCATGCTACAATAGGACTCTAAGTTATATATATAAACGTTATCAACATTTTTGACAAAGGCAAATATTGACGCACATCATTTTGATTGTGTTATCAATTGATGGATTGCTACGTCGCAATTTGCTACGTCACAATAACAATTATGCGCTTGACCTCCGCCATGCTTTGTGTTGCCAACAAGTTTGGAAACAGTAATATTGTGTGCATTGCATTACTACGGCTAAATAACACCTCCGAAATCTTCCATTCCCACATATAGATGTCACAGAAAAAGACTGTGTCTTACGTTTTGCATAAAGAAACTCGTTTGAGTCTAGAATTTCGACAAATATTTATACGCCGGAACGTCCGAACGCTACATATGTTTTGATGGCTTGACGGACAAATTGCTAGGCAACATGTCACGTAAATATGTCAAGTGTGGCGTAGCATGTCTGTTCGTCGGCATGTCTGTTTGACGTTTGTCTTTTTGTTGATCGGCCTGCCTGTCTGCCTGTCCGCCTGCCCGCCTGCCCGCCTGCCCGCCTGCCCGCCCGCCCGCCTGCCCGCCCGCCCGCCCGCCCGCCCGCCCGCCCGCCCGCCCGCCCGCCCGCCCGCCCGCCCGCCCGCCCGCCCGCCCGCCCGCCTGCCTGCCTGCCTGCCTGCCTGCCTGCCTGCCTGCCTGCCTGCCTGCCTGCCTGCCTGCCTGCCTGCCTGCCTGCCTGCCTGCCTGCCTGCCTGCCTGCCTGCCTGCCTGCCTGCCTGCCTGCCTGCCTGCCTGCCTGCCTGCCTGCCTGCCTGCCTGCCTGCCTGCCTGCCTGCCTGCCTGCCTGCCTGCCTGCCTGCCTGCCTGCCTGCCTGCCTGTATGTATGTATTAAAGTCTGTCGGTCCTCTGTCGCTAATCTAACAAATCGAAATTGACAATATATGACTAGAAAAAATATACGGATCCAGCAATTGCCACTGCCAACATATGTATCAGTTCTGTGGGGTTGTAGCGGATTGCATTTGGTTTACCTGATATGTCACATGGGTGACTGTTGATTCCTCTGTCACCTTCAACCTGTTACGATATGCAGCAAAGTTCGTCATGTCAAAACGCATCTACACTCCTACTGGTGGCGATGTGGTGAGCTTCAACCCTCCGAATACTAAGATGACACGGCGCGAGTTTTCACGCACTGTTTATCTAATCTCGTTAGGCTGAAACGTTGTCGTTGATCACTAGTCCGATCGCCAGCTGTGCTCTTAATTAACACTTTGTAACACTGCCCTTGATTGCACTGTTGGATCACATTCACGCATGTTCTATTCACGTTAATGTGAGTCGATTTGGTATTGTTAAACCATAATATCGCAGCCAGTGACACAAGAGACCAAAACGACCGCTGTCTAAACACTCTGTGTATGAATGCGCTAACATTGGGGGCAGTTTGGCTGTATCTCCTCCCGGGTACTGCTTCATTGGAACATTGACCTTTGACCTACCAACTGGCGATGCATTTAATAATACACAAAGTTAATTATTTCAAGTTGTGTTGGTGCGTGGAAACAGCAGACGGATTGAATGGGGAGCCACTCTCTAGAAGGCGCCACTGTTGTTTGACGTTCGCTAAATGGTGTAATTGCATGGCGACATAAAACGGGTTTACCATCAAAAGTGTGTCACGGTGAAAACTAGTGTACGTGGTTAGTCACTCCATAAATAAATGTAAGTTCGTAATTATCAAATGCTGTACGTTATCTGTGCTATGGTAACATTAACCTGCTAGAATGTCTATCCGAAATACTGTGCGGTCATTGATAGAGCGAGATCCAAAGTAGATTAAACAAAAAAGCGCATACATTGTTTTAAATGGTCGAACGATTGCTTTTGATTGATCGTACATCTGGTAACCAGTCAACATCAATTACCGGGCCGACATTTTTCCATTAACCCACCGAATGTGTTGATTACATGGCTTTTAAGAGAGCACAAGGAATGTCAAAAGTCAATTTAAACAAATCTAACAAATTAAAATTGTTCGACAACATCAGCATAGAAACAAATAAATAAGAAATTATTAAGTTAAATGTGTGTCTGATTATTTTTACGAACACTACATATAAACGTGGCACAAAGAACGTAGCATATCGTGGTCGATGCTATGTAGGCTTGCGTTTTTGCAAAATTAATTTGAAATCTGAAAAAAACGATCTGCAAAAGCGTCTTTAAGTTGCACCATCGATAGCTACAGCAATTTGCTAGCGTTTATGAGTAACTTAGCGTGTTGACTTGTTTCTTTACAAACAGTAAATGCATAACTACATGTAATTATTTAATTAAATAACTAAATTGAAGTATGAACAATATTAACATTAAATATACTACAAAGGCATAACATTATATCAGTCGATATTGGTTGAAACAAAACGCAGCGATTATTACGCGGTCGTTAAGATCCTAATACACGTTAAAGGGATTACGTCTGCTCCTCTACCTCGCAATTAGCCAGCGTTGTAATCTTTTACAGGAAGTCTACTGTATTGAACGTTGAAAAATGGAAAATCGTTGAAGATGAAAGGGTATTGAGGATAACTCAGCCCGCCTCGGCATTATTGCCAATAAAGCTTCTTTTGAAACAGGGTTTTTTGTTTACTATTTGAACATCTCCGTGGTCATATCTACCAAACTGCGAACGCTGTTACGGACTTACAGTTTGGCGGGGAATATACATTTAACATAGTTATTATAGTCTTAAAAACATTATTTTAAATAATAAACGAAAAACTGCAAATAGGCTGTCCCTTTTTAAGAGAAAAAAAACAATCATGCGAATATTGTATTAGTGCCTGGAGGCCTAGCGTAACAAGTGATGTCATCTTGTGGACTTCAAACGTACTAAATTACTACTGAAACATTTCACTCGCTAGGTGGCCCGTCTACTCGCGGATATTTCGGACGTTATCAGTCACTGAAGTCATTTCTCGTTTATTAAAGCAAGGCTGTCTGTTCCTATTCGTAACGTAATGTTCTTATTACTACAATAATATGTCGGAGGTAGATACTCCCGCCAAATCGGATTTCATTTTCATAAACCCGGAACAGCGCTCGCATTTTGAAATGTTCACCGACGATTCCGTTTGTAAAGACGGCCTGGCTTCCGCGATCAAATCCACAAGTGGACCAAAGTACAACTGTTTCAGCGAACTTCCTGTGGACGTTATTCTCAACCGTGGGAACGGAACAAACGGCCTCCCTATAATACTGGCCTAACGAGGTAGTGCTGCGAAGTGGCGCTGGGTGCATGCATAACACATGCGTCGCCAAACAAAGAGCGAACTCGGGGAATGTGTACGCATTTTGCATAAGTATTTTCTACAGCATCTCAGATGCAATCAGTTACGACCACTGCTTCGGCGACGACAGGTCAAGGACACTGGTAGTGGTTTGTTTGTCACGAACACAGATGGTCCTTCGACTTCTGCTTTGGCGTACTATTTCTGGCTTTGCGTGCCATGAGATGGCCGATAACGGAGTTGAAACCAATGCCGTTGGATCAGTTAAAGAGGGATGGACACCTGGCGCGAATGGGAGCAGAACAGCTAGTGAAGGAAGCGGATGCCCTCAAATGGGACAGAAGAAGAAGAGAATATTAAGATCACGATTGAGATGTGAGGTTTGTATAAAGCAATATTTTGTGGTATTTGGGGAGGAGTGGATAACGAGAGCGAGATATGTGTGGGGTGTAAATGTGGGATGGGGGGGGGGGGGGCTGTTGAAAAAATTTCGTCGCCGAGTTGACGTAACTTCAGCTTCTTATAACCTGAACGGGGGCACATTTCAAAGGGTCTGGGGACCACGGTGCGTGGACCCATTATAAAAGGTCAGCGGGCACGCCAAATTCAGTAGGTCATGTCTCCCCATGCACCCGCCTATGCAATATTCTTACACAGCGGTGTAGGCATACGTTTGGATGACATCGTCGATCGACGGCAAAGTCGATATCCTTGAGTCCAGTATGCGCAGCATCTTTTTTAAGAAAAACCGAACTTGTCGTTCACCTCCTTCACGTGATTAATCCTATTTCTCACCTCACTGTGGGGTCAGTCGATGAAGGGAAGCGCACACGCAGTGCTGGGTGCTGTCATTTACTGACGGAACGCTTTGCTCTTAGTATTTCCCTCTTCGACAAAGTTTAAGAAACGCAAGCCTGCATATCCGACAGCTGGAGCGAACGAACTGGTAATTTGTCAATATGCTGTGAATTCTTGTATTCATTGTTTAGGTGTGTGTGAAGTCAACAAGAGTCGCACATGTAACTTCCACGTTTATCACATTGTATTCTAACTATACACCCGGTTATGAATTATCATATTACACTATGTTTGAGTGTTGCCTGAATTAAATGGGTTACTTTGCAGTTGCATGTATGTATATTGCACAATACCTGTTGGTCATATTCTTCGTCGCTGAAGTTCGTCGATGTCCGAGTGAATGCAGCTTTCGTCACTGACATCATGCTCGACAGATTTGTTTGTCTCGTGTCCTGCAGCGATACAACGTAACACGCGGTGTGACATGGCAGTATTTTAGCACAAATTCATTCAGCGCCATGATATCTATATGTGAGTTATTAATGCAGTCTATATTCTAAGCAAGTCAAGTGGCAGGACAAAATTCCTGACACTGAGATCCTTGAGCAGACCGCTTCAAGAACACTCTGAAAGTCTCCATGAGAGAACTTTGACATCGACCCTGCTTCATGGGAGACCCTCACTCAGGACCGGTCAGCTTGTCGTTCTGCAATCTCAAAGGGAGCCACTACCCACGAGCAGCACCGCATCGAGACAGCCAAAACCAAGCGGATAGTATAAAGCGCAAAGCTCGGGCAAGCAGCGTCTCCACTGCCTCAGCTCTGCCAGCAGTGTTGTCCTACCCCCACTGGTCCAGAAACTTTCGGGCAAGGATAGACCTCATCAGCCACCTCCGAACCCACACAGCCAGGATCATGGATGATGATGAAGATGGTCATCTTCGCAACTGAAGGACGAATACCACCACCACATTCTAAGCATGTTATTTTTGTTTGACATCCATGCATGTTCGTCATATATGTGGTACTGAAAACCTATAAAATATGGTTGGCGGCAAGGTTTTTTATGTGAATAAATTGAAGTTAATATACACCCACGTCCGAATAAATTGAAGTTAATATACACCCACGTCCTTCTATATTTGCACAAAATACATTAGTGGTTAGTTTGACATGTTAATGTGATGGTTATGAAGAATAATGCTCAGCATTTATACCACATCTTTATTGTAATAAAATTCACCTTTTCACCTCATTGATCTGTTTTAAATATCGATGTGTTATCGTAGCACAGGGACACCACGGTTGGGTCCCTTGATCCACTTCACATGCTTCCACTAATTTGTATATACTTGGAAATTGACATACCCTAGCCTAACAAATTTCAAGAACCTCTCAGAGGACATTCTTATTTCTATAATAAACTAGTGTTAATGGAGAAAACTGTATTATTATTTAGTTTATCGTGGTACGTGAAAATGGCCCATCAGTCCCCACCTCTCCCTACTGGCTCTAAGTGTAAGACATCGTTAAGATTGCTGCAGGCAACGAATTAGCTTGGTGAGAACATGCAATTACATGAGAACACCGGCGCTGCGGGGTAGGGCACTCACCCATTAAGAGCGTAGAATAATATAGACATTATCTGACATGGAAGTGGTAAACCTATTTTTTTGCGAAACGAAATAATTCACATTTAATTGAAAAAGTGGACTAAATGCATATTAGTTACACATGATACGTTCGTTGTCACCAGCAAATGACGGCTTGACAGACACCTTATTGTACGCCGGAATAACAACAGTTGCGGTATGGTTTACATGTGAAAGAGCCTTGCTGCTGCAGACAGAAAGAAGCCTGTTTATGACAGCTGCTTGCCTTTGGCAGAAAAATACAAGAGATCGACCAATTTAACACCGCATTATTACTGCGCAATTGAATGTACCTGCCGAATAATGGAAATAGGTTTCAGTTTTCTTCGTCGTTAACACTTTTGGGAAATCTAGAAAGACCGGTGACAGTTGCAACAAATGTTTGATTAACTCCGGAAATTATTGCAGGCGTTTGTTATGAAATTTGTGGTTTTGCAAGAATGGGTCGTTGTATGCCGTACGCCACCATACCATTTCACCAACAAACTTAATAGAGTAGAATACATTAATGTTCCTTTAATTACGAGATTGAAAACAATCATGTCATCGATAATGTTACATAGATAAAAACATAGACGACAGAATATTCCGGTCGCCTTCGTGGCGAGTGTGTGGCTTTAGTTCTTACCAATTATCAGATTACCTAAATTATTTATGTATATATATTAGACAGTATATAGACAGTAACATACCGATCGTACCGCGGTCCGTTTTGCTGACATCTCCATCGTAGGTCTACATGGCAAACATCCAAACGAGTATTATTGGCTGTTGACTCATCAGAACCGTAACTCTCGAAAAGACGCCACATCGCTTTTATTTACGCAAATCCCGTTGAAGCATGCGCGTTGAATATGTTTTGCGGACTCAATGCATAGATCGATGCCTGCCGGATGCAATATGTCACCGCAGTGGATTCATTGGAAAGTATCCAGCGCTTGACGACAACACATACAAAGTTATTCATGCCGCGTGTGTAAGACGGATCTTTATTGCCCTGTTCAAAATTGCCGAGTGCAAGGTAGGCGCACTTTGAATGTTTCCCGTCTATTCGGCGCCGAAATATTTGCATCTGAATGAATATTAATGTGCGGATTTCATTGCGAAATTGTTTGCTTCGCTGGCGAGTTACTGTTGTGATTATGCGAGATAGGTGCAGCGTTGTCAGTGGTGAGGAGCTCTTGCCGTTGGCATGCAGCCTTCTGGTTAGGCGCTGCGCAGAATAGTAATGTTTGTTTGCATAGTCTAATAACGTAGTTCACCTCACCGGGAACGCGACAACGAAGGAATTGCCGTTCACGGGATCCGAGACCAAGCTTAGCATAATTAATTACACGATATAGTAATTTGTTTAGGTACGCATTAATTGGAATGGGAATTGCCTCGTTGTAAATACAAATCAATCGGTTTCAATCTTAGCGAAGCCGATAGCACATTCTGTTTCCCGTTTCATGTGTGCCTATAGGAGCTCAGTAAAACACGGTGTCGTCATAAGACGCCAACGTATTGGTCAACCTTTCTTGGGTAGACGTGCGCAGGGTCCGTCGAATGTATGTAGGTCCACGCAACGCCCTAAGCCCCCTGTCGCCATCGCTTCCACGTGGCCCTTCCTCCCACTCTCGGTGTAGGTCTGTCTGTTGCGTTGTATCGCTGTATCGCTGTATCGCTGTATCGCTGTCTCGCTGTCTCGCTGTCTCGCTGTCTCTATGTCTCTCTGTCTCGCTGCCTTTTTATCTGTATGTCTCTCCGTTTCTCCGTCTCTCCGTCTCTCCGTCTCTCCGACTCTCCGTCTCTCCGTCTCTCCGTCTCTCCGTCTCTCCGTCTCTCCGTCTCTCCGTCTCTGTGTATCTATGTCTCTCTGTCTGCTTGTTTGCATTTGTATGTCTGTCTCTCCCTGTGTTTCAGTTTCTCAGTCGTCTCTGTATTGCTTTGTTTCTTGTCGGTATATCGGTCTCTCTCTGATTGTCTCACGCTTCATCTTACTTTCTGTCTCTGTTACTCTATGTACGTGTACGTCCCTCTGTATTTCCGCTTGTTTTACGTCTGGCTCGTTGTCTGAATCTTTGTATCTCTTTCTCACTATATGTCTGTGTGCCTGCTTGTTCGTTTCTCTGTATATCTAGGTGTGCATGCTAGAAACGGATAAATCTTCGAACGGTCTCTTTTGTAATCATGTCTGTACATACGCATAGGCCTTTATATGTCTGGTGTTCTGTTGATCTAAGTTAACATTCTCCGAGGTTTGTGTTGATATGAAAAAGACTGACTTATAAAAACATTTTTATTGTATACATTATCAGTTGTTCCATTTGAATGCGTTCCGACTTATTTTTGGTATTAACCGTTTGGTGCCTGGATGGCGTGTCGTGAGGACATGCATCGACATAACTGTATAAGTGTTCGTGAATAATCAACACCCTAAATACAGTTGTATAGCTGCGTCAACGTCGTTTTGGTATACCCACTGTTCTCATAGAAACGTTTCAGAATAGTGCCGTAAAGCCACAAATGTGTTTCTGCTGTATCTTTGCCATAAGAGGTTGATAACATTCGCTGTTCCTACGTGGAATACGTGTTACTTTTTATGTCGATTTCTGTGCAGTCAGTTAGTTACTCTGGTTGGCCTTCCTTCGTGGGAACCATCTTGTTGCAATCATCAGTAAATATCCCGTGACTTATCTTACGTTCGCCATAATTCCAGGGTAGACCTATAACTTACAGCAGTCCCGGTTGTACATTTGTATGAGATACAAAGGTATGAGATATATTTGAAAGAGGTGATTTTGGTAACTTGATTACACAATATTTGCGGTGTATTTATGACGAAACAACACCCACATTTCTATGTTACGGCACTATTGTTTGCGGCAATTTATGACACTATTCTTATCGTTTCGCAGTGTTCTGCTGTAATACGTTGAGCAAGATGTTTGCGTTCTAAATTAACATTTATTAATCGAAATGCTTGCATATGTTGCGTAATAATGGACCTTGTAGCAATTGTATCCCACAATACAATATGATGCAAATTGCATAAATTCGAACATTAAAAAAGGACATCTTTTATCAAATATAGGATAATGTTATCCAACAAAGCACTTTAGTTTATAGCATCTATAGGCCCGGCAGTGATGTAATATTCTAAAAGCTGTCAAAACTTTGAAAGCAAGTAACAGAAACGGGTCGGATCATTGAAACTGTAGTTGTCAGTTATGACGAAACTCCACCATTGGTTCTACACGGAACATTCATCACTAGATTCAGGCGACGAATATTTCATATTCTCTCAAGGGATGATTCTTAATAATTCTACAACATGAACATTATTATTAGTATTACTATCGATATAACGAGATCATAATGTCAGTAGTAGCCAAAGGGGCTACACATTATAAACATATACACTGAAGTAGCAGATTCTGCCATCTTGTATGCTATGCAGCAACTTCCGGAAACGCACAGTTCCTTGCCGACCGAGTTACCGGTATGACTTGAGCATTCCGTCGTGACGTCTGACAGATAGTTCACGACCGGAGTGTCGCCACGGTTGACGGCCATCATCATTGCGGTACCACAAATGGTTTTGTAAGTCTGAACACATGCGTCCGATACACCGGCGAAAACACCGCCTAAGTGTCTGTTTTGCGCACGACGACGTAGCAATGGCGTCCAGGTTGCGTCACTGTTATTGCTTGCGAGTCGCGTGACCCGGCGGGGCACCGGAAGAAAGGCGATCTTCAGTCGGCGTCTATTTCCGACAGGATGACGTCGTAGTTGAGCTGGCTCTCGTGCGTTTCTTCGCTCTTCTTGATCGTGATGACAAACGTAGATTCGTTGGAATAGTGCTGGATGATGTTGTCGTCCATTCTCACCAGCACGCTGGAAACAGTAGTCGCACTTATATGGTTTGTTCTCAGTTAGGAAAGATAGAAGGACGGGGGGACATTAATTTACATTAGTAGAGGAGCAGTGTAGATTAGACATAAGAACGTTCTCATTCTCACAAAGGACTGTAAATGAATGGAACATAAAATCGACACATACATCAGAAGGGCGGGATACACGTAGATAAAAAAAAGTTGGACTCTCGATAAGCCAAAAGGCGTCCTTGTCCACCTGCCACCTAGAGTTAATTCTCTGTAAAGTAAAGACCTTTAAAAGCACGTGTTTTTGTAATATGCATACCCTTTATGAGATCGTTTGTAGATGTTGCGTATGTTCGCGGAAGGAATGTTATATTTTTCTTCGATCTGCAACAACAAAAGCATATGTCAACAGCAAATGAAATATTTCTTTCTCCCTAAATTTATCGATATAACTTTGTGATGTTTTTGAAACCAATGTTGGAAAAAATGAAAGGTAGAGATAACTTATAACTGTGCAGTATCCGGTGAAACACAGGTCTAAGCGCTTTATTTCCCACCAGCTCGGCTACAGCCACACACCAGTTATTGCTGGGTGTTCATTCTCTCTCTCGTGTACCCGCTGCCGACAACATCTGGAGCAGCTGCGCTGTCGCCTGTTACGACATTGCAGGCAGCCTATGGTCATTTCCTAGTAACTCGAGCATAACGCGACAATGGCGTCCTCTGGTGAATGTCTCACCATTCAGTTTGTCCACTGTGAAAACATTATTATTATAAATAACTATCTTTTAGTGTTCTAAAAGATAACGAATTAGTATACCACAGGCATTTGGTCCAAAGAGGCGAACGTACACAGAAAGAGGCGAACGTACACAGAAAGAGGCGAACGAACCTCGGCACATGGGAAGAAATTGTATTACAATGCACGACCGTTAGCTCTGGACATTTTAAAAGAATCTCTCCGTGCCAGCAACACTGACTCGTGTCAGAAGACACACCAACTGTTTGCCCAAGACAGAATCGGAATAACAAAATGGGGATGGATTGGCCACACGACGTGGAATCCCTAATAGCGAAATAGACGCCGGCCGAAGAAGAATTAGCGAAGGGACCTCCAGGCAGATACCAGGAAGACGGGGTATACATGGAAACAACTGGAGAGAAGTGCCCAGGAGAGAGGACTCTGGAGAAGTGGTGTTGACGGCCTATGCCCCAGGAGCGACGACGGGCATGAGAAAGTAATAAATACCGTTAGCGTATTAATAATAATTTTACAAAGGCCGCTTACCGCCCGTGTGAGACCGTCCATCGTGGGAGAGCGCAGGAGTAGCGCCGTGAAGACAGACTCGTGGTCTTCTCGCACGTACAGCAGAACTACAACACACACAGACTCTCTTGCTAAACAATTCAAAGCGGCATTTGCAGAATATTCAGTAGGACCATATATCTACCCATGTAGCAACAATCAAGGGCAACAGTTACCACAACTACAATATTCAGTAGGACCATATATTTACGCACGTAGCAACAATCAAGGGCAACAGTTACCACAACTACAATATTCAGTAGGACCATATTTCTACCCGAGTAGCAACTTTCAAGGGCAACAGTTACCACAACTACAATATTCAGTAGGACAATATATCTACCCACGTAGCAACAATCAAGGGCAACAGTTACCACAACGACAATATTCAGTAGGACCATATATCTACCCATGTAACAACAATCAAGGGCAACAGTTACCACAACTACAATATTCAGTAGGACCATATATCTACCCACGTAGCAACAATCAAGGGCAACAGTTACCACAACTACAATATTCAGTAGGACCATATATCTATCCATGTAACAACAATCAAGGGCAACAGTTACTACAACGACAATATTCAGTAGAACCATATATCTACCCATGTAACAACAATCAAGGGCAACAGTTACCACAACTACAATATTCAGTAGGACCATATATCTACCCACGTAGCAACAATCAAGGGCAACAGTTACCACAACTACAATATTCAGTAGGACCATATATCTACCCACGTAGCAACATTCAAGGGCAACATTTACCACAACTACAATATTCAGTAGGACCATATTTCTACCCTCTTAGCAACAATCAAGGGCAACAGTTATTACAACGACAATATTCAGTAGGACCATATATCTACCCATGTAACAACAATCAAGGGCAACAGTTACCACAACTACAATATCTTGAACTCGTTCCCATGACCGCTCGCTAATTTATACTGTTGTCAATTAACGACATTGCATGTAGCAGATAATTATGTTCTAATATAGTCATGGTGTCGGCACCTGGAGAATGACTGACCACTCAATTTGTTGCAAATAGCAAATACCTCTAAATAACCATCTTTGTTTGTTTGGGCCAAAGACGCAAATAAACATATATAACAATGTGAATGGACGTCGTCGCCAGGGAGGAGATACACCCGTAGTGCGTCAAAGTTGGCGTATCAGTACACCGATATACCTTTCCGATTGTTCTTAGCGTACAGTTCCTGGTGTTTTAAGTTCAATTTATAATAAATAAAAAGTTATTCCATCTGACATGGTAACATACAGTTAGCGGAATGTTCACACATTGGCTAAACTACAACGTTTGGGTGCACGATGCTACACAACGTTAACGCTGTCGTGTGGTTTACTTGTGGTAGGCAATGCTTCGTTTCAGCTACAAATGTGACACAATAAGGCTTTGACGTTAGTAGTCATTTTAGATTTTCGTGCCTACCTCTTTCTTGGTCTGGTCTCGACCCACTGCTACACAGTCGCCTGCGCTTTGTTGGCAGCACACCTTCACAAGGACTGCTCCCCAACTCTGTTGGAAGCCTGCAATAAATACACAAGCATTCTTTACTGTGCATACTCCGGTAGGCATTCGGGTCATTGAAATTGGCCAAAACGAAATTTTTCAACGCAGGAGTTCCTTCTCGATGTTCCTTTTCGAAAAACGCTTGTCAGTTATTCAAACCGGTATTCCTTTGAGCACGTGGAGGAAATCAAACATCTAATTAGAAATGGCATTAGAATGGCAGCCATGTTTAACCAAACAGCAATAAAAAGGGAGCCACATAGTGGTGGTTATGACCTCAAGTTTTCAGCTTAACAAACACGTCCTCTAACTGCAAGTTTTGCCAACAGTTCACAAATGTATTGTGTCACCTACAACGAACGACATGCGTCTGTAGTTTAAGCAACGAACATTTGCTAAATAGTTAGTTACTCCAGAGAGTACTTACGATTCGTCAATACTGTGTGACTTGCCGAGACCCTGAATGAAAATAACAAATTATGTTATTACTATTATCGTCATTAGTATTGCTATCATTGCAGCACTACGTTATGCAATACTGTTACCGATATTTTCGCGAACATACCAGAATATTAAACATAGCACAGCAATGCATTAGATCGTCCACTGAATATGTTTATTTTAGTCAATGACGTTTTTCTAGAATTGTTGTTTCATTTGCAGTTATAAGAAAATGCGGCGGCGCCAGTAGAACAAACAATACATACTTGTGTGCAGTAATCCTCGTAGTCCGGAACGGGGTTGAATAGAACGGGTTGTGTCGTCAAATCGAGCATGGAGTAAAACTCAGAGCGGTCGCTTATTTTGTGGTACTGGTCGTCGCATCGTTTCCGCGCTGTAACCAAACACAACCATTGAATCATACGCCTTTCCTCCTTTTACATTTGGTGTCGGACTATAAATAAGTTCTTACATAATGCGGTATTCAATTCTTAGCATTGTTCAGAGCGCTTTATAATTCACTGTCTGGCAGACATGTACCGATGAACACAATCTTGATTTTTCTGGCAAGCATTCAGCTAGGCTGCAATTACTATCCGATGATTGTTCGGACACAAGTATCACACCAGTCTTTAGCAAGGTACGCATTCATATAGCTGGGTGAACTACAGCAACGCGGAGTGAACCGCACGCCACTCCATTCCAGAACACAAATACCCGGTGGATATTCCACAAGACATTCTAAGTCTTGTACTCTAATCACGTATACACTGGAAGATATTACAAGAGTGGTTAGATAACCGGTCCCCCACACGTACGTACGCACCCACGCACGCACGCACGTACGCACGCACGCACACACACACGCACACACGTGTGCACTCCCCCCACACACACACACTCACATCATCTCTGATTAGGTCAGCCCCCAACTGACTTGCAGATACTATATAACACAGCATGTAGGTGACAAACATGCTCTCAAGACTTCGCTTCGCAACCCATTGGTTTTAACATCCAATTCCGCAGAACATGAATATCACAAGGACAAATTATATCCGCACAGTTTTTGCTACGATCATAAGACACTAAAGATGGCGCCACTCTCGGATCTCGTTCGTCAATATTCACTAGCTGGTGTGTGTAAACCTTCACTTGGGTCCGATACGAGTTTTACTAATATTAGTTTCAATTGCTGATATGCCAAACCTCCGCAAGGCGTCGTTTTTAGTTAACAGTGCTATAACCAATCAACGACAAAAAAACCGACTTATTTAATTGAAAGATACAATTGAATCTCGCCTGATCGTTTGCTTGTAACTCACACACCCCAGGGTTTATAAATTAGTTGCCGTAGTCCAACGGCGTAGTTTCAAAAGATCTCAAATTTATTCGCCGTTTTTGCTCTTCCGGTGCATATATGAATCGCATTTAATATTATAATATGTAAAAATGACATATGCTAACTACTATGCTTGTCTTTTGCGTGATATGCCACACACGGGTTGCCATAACGAATCTGAAGAAATGATATCCTAATAATAATAATAAAGTATCTTCTATCACTGGGCGATATTACCGCAAACAACGCGCGAACGGTGTTATAGGTTTCATCCCAAAAACATAATTTCATTTGGTCGGATATGTTATATTTATGCATGGCTGGTTGTTAAGTAGCTTTAGTAATATGCCTATAATTGTGTTGACATGTTTGAAATACTGGTTTATTGCGTGGACCTACAGCGTTTTTATAAAGTTCCAAATATCTTTTAAAAGATATGGTACGAATGGGTACTGTTATATACGTAATATAACATTGTTACTCAGTAGACATAATCCTTTAAGGCTGCAACGTCCATGGTGAGGTCAAATAAAAATATGATTATGCGCATTACAAGGTACGGGTGGTGTAAACAAGTTGAGCATTCTTCCAAAGTAACATACACATTTCTTTATAAATAAAATAAATAAATAAATAAATGGGTCGTATGCAATTAGCGAACACAGATGAGCATTTGCGGGCAATTCACGCGCATAATCCGATTTGATATATGACGTCTTGGAATATGCTGCGCGCAGCACGACGTAGTGGATAACAGAGGTGTATTGTTATAGTTCCTTAAAGAGCCATTTCACGTATGACGCGGAATAAAACCGACATTATTCAACCTCATGATTCATTCTGCCTACGTGAAACTTTTAAATTGCATCGATATGCGTGCAACTTAAACACCTTCGTATTCACCACGTGGCGGGCGCGTCGGTCATCGTTGCTGCCTTCACCAGACGAAAACACCCTTACGAACTTTGATTGGCAATATTAGGAACGATGTCTTCGGAAAAGTAATCGGTGTACGACGGTAAGCAACACAGCTGCTACCAATCCCCCAACAAATGACGCACATGTCGCGTAATGTCAAACATCGATGTTACGAAATGGCACGCGAATAAAACAATAATTGCGCTGTTGTGTTCGTGCCGTGCGTGGATGCATTTACAACATACTAAACGTTACGTCGCCGGCATGAAAAACACACCCATTAGTCACATTAACGTGGTGAACGAATTAAAAAAATACAACACTATCTTACCATCTGCGAGTCGTGAACTCAAATCTTTTCGTCGCTCTTCGTCGCGCGTTTTGCGTTCTGCGCCCTGGAAGAGAGAGAGAGAGAGAGAGCGAGATAAACAAACGGAGATAATGAATGATTCGACGTAATCTGAAACGTTTAACTACAAAACGGTACACAGAAAGCGACACAGAACACACGTCACTATTATCTCTGTCTGCAAAGGCGTTCCAGAGTATACCCTTTTGTACCATAGCGAGTAGTGCAACACACAAAAGGGAGATCATTGATAATGCAGGTAGTTTCAAAGAAGTTCGCTTCGCAGTAGTAGTAGTCGTATCGCGACACCGCTGAAGCAAATATAATAATTATTGTACAACAGAAGACCCTGTCGGCACGATCCCTCGTGTTCCAGACATCTGGCGAATACGCCAAGCACGCAGACATGACACAGATTGTTCAAACATGCTTTTTGGAAGCAAACCCGCGCGCTACTTGCGCTTCTTTGGGCCTTTACAACTTATCTGCCGAGTCGTAAAAAATCAGATGCGCTGGAGTGCAACTTCAAGTAACATTGTTTAGATCACAGCAGAACGGCGAAATGTGAGACATTGCACAAGAGCTTTATGGAAGCTCCAGTTGAAACACGATAGCGTATCAGCTCAATCTTGCAGATTACATTTTGCTTTTTTTCAGTGTGTAGAATGGGTTGTTGCAATATGGACCAATGTTCAGATACAAAAAAAAAACGAAAAACATGTCGCTGTTCCCGTGGAATATAATAACATGAAACGTGTAACATCCATCATAATCACCAGGCTCATTATATAGCGGTCGACATTTCTTTCACGAACATGTCTTCGAAAAGAGTCTCCTACGAACGTTTCGTCCACAAACATGTTGGTTACGTACATGCTTCTTATACACATTAAGCCATGCGGAAATTTTTGCCACGTTTAACAGGTTTACAGCGTACAACCACTTTAACGCAATGATCTTTATAACCTTTTATTTGACGGATCTAGTCACAGTTGCATTATGAGTTATATAACCTGTTAACTGTTTTAATAAAGCGTATGCACAACAGGTATAATATTGATTTATGTGATCACATGTCGCCTTGGCATTTGATATGTTATTCGATAAATTATACTTTTGCAAGGCTACCAGTCGCCAAGTCCGGCCGACGACATGCATACTTATTCGCCTTTTGCGACGTTTATACGGAGCGGAGGAAAGTGATATATAGTATACGGGACATATTGATTCACCGGAAAGTTGTATTACAAGATGGACGATCTAATAATGTAACTTTAACTAGCTCGCTGCCTTTGGTGGCAGGTGTAATTTACATAGCTTAATAGTTTATGATCATATCATGGTAAAGCACTGGAGGAGGGAGAGCCACCCGTCTGTAGTAGTTCGAAAGTTCGCTGCGATCTTGTTCCCTTCTTTTTGTGTGTTTCTTCGATGCATTGGTAAATCCTCCTCCTGCTATTCCAACTATGCCCGTTGTCGCTAATTTAGTAGTTCATCCGATGACTTTATTCCTAAATTGTTCCTTTTAACCGGGCATTATTGTGGGAAGCACCAGATTTGTGACACATTCATTTTTGTTGAAATAGATTAGCATCAGTATACGATAAAAACATACACTGTATATTAGAAAATGCGTAGGTCGACCGTATAGCACAGTACGAATAGAACCACTAGGCGTGATAATATATTGATTGAATGTTACACACGTGCTTATGAGCTTATAGCTGTCAAACTTCTACGTCTCCGTAGAACAACGTACGTGGGTTGTCGTCTGGGTTTGCTGCAACTCGGTCAAGTAAAAGCTAATCACGCAGTGGAATGGGCTAGTACAAGACCCGGCTAGACATCACGCCATTATAAATCAGTCACGGTGTCGGTTTAATAAAGAGACTGCGTTAAAATTAATCACTGGACAGCGCAATGTTGTTGTTACCTGAAAGGTGGGAAATATATTACGAAGCGTTACTGTTCATGACGTGATTTAGACGCCACGTAATTTACGAATTCGATCTGATTAGACTGCGGTGTCCTTTCATTGGATAGGTGCCGTGTCGTCGTTCTATGCGTCAACTTGACACCAGCTAGGGTCGACTCGTCGTGGAAAAGTTATACGTTTTCTATGTGGGTTTTTTCCTTGGCTTTATCAACTGTTCTTCTCCACTCTTTTTGTGGTGATATGTTGATGTCCTCTTAGTGCTTCTTCGCACCACTGAACAAGCAACATGCTGTTGAGTAGACGTGGAGCATGTTCAAGGTATGCCCAGTGGAATCTTCTTTTCTTTGTGTTAATGCTGTAGTGGAATTCCTGCTCAAAGAAGCCATTGCTATAACTGCGAACTACGGTTAGTGGCAAAACATATTCCTAGCGATGTTTCAGAGGCTGCCATCCAAATATATGTGACGTTTCTCACTTTGGATCTCACCGTGCTTTCGTAGCTGGGTTTGGTTTCCAAACGGAGTCAGAAAAATGATATCATGGGAAATGGATCACTTCTAAAAGTAAAAGGAAGGACAGAACAGTAAACTAAAAGGGGTGATTGAATGAGCGTATGGCAAGAAGAAGGGCGATATGTGAAGAACTGATGAGAAAAACAGAGAACTGGACAGAATGAAGAACATTTAGTACGTGGCAGAGAACGTATAAGAAGCGAGAGAAAACTGTTGAAGTAGGTCGCGTGTGCAATCGTTGCCTTTTATTACACTGCAAACTAGCATTACTGGCTCAGTTTGTTTGAAGATCTACACTGGATGGCCACTGAAGTAGGTCGCTCACCTTGTCGCAGAAGATCTTCACTTGGCAGTAACCTCTGTGCACCGGTGCCATTCCCTTCGAGTCCTCGAACGAATCAATTTGTATGTGAAGCGGTAACCCCTACATTAGTAAAGCATTTTTGTATGCATTCGCCCTCACAATACATCGTATTCGCAACCCAAAATCGTGTCATTTGTGCTGTTTTTGTAAGCTCTTGCCTTCTCGTAATTATGGGAAAATATGGCGTTTGTATCGCACTCCGACTCATTTCAGGCGGCCTGATTACTCGGTACGATAGTGTTTAGAAACAAATAGTTCTGTAGTACATTGTGTTAATTTGTGCATCTGAACCTATGTGTATATTATCAAAAGGTGTAATGATTGTTGCGGTTGTAATCATCGTACCAATGGAGATATTAATAACATAATTTGACACGTAAGTAAACTGATCATTGCAGCGTGAGCAGTAAAAACATACAATTGGGCGTTTGTTGCAGCTGGGTGCTTCTTGTATTATGAGTTCAGTGAAGTGGTGTACAACCAGTGTGTTAGTGTATCGCGACCACATAAGTTTGATGGGAACAACATAAGCAGCAACACACGGTGACGTTTTGGAGACAACCCTTGCGATTGTAAAATGTGCAACATGCGCTTAATTGATCGAGGAAAACATTTTACATTCAAGTCGAGGTAAATACGAAAGCATGCTGAGATTGTCGTTATTTTAGCCTCGTTCTTGGATGCATATCACAACCAGACGGGCATACGTATTGGGGTATGTTGTATAAATCAGCTCCGGCGATAAGTCTACCTGGGAGGTATGTCTGCCTGTCTGATCTTACCCTTGCGCTCAATGGAGAGATGTGCACATATCAGGTAAGATCAATCCGTTCCGTTCATAAGCATAAAAGGAGATCGTCGCATTTTTTCTAACATGTGTTCTCCAGTTGTTTAGTATTATGGTATATTTGATCTTGCGTGTCAGCCAGTGTCACTCTGCTCTTAACACACTTATCTTTACACCCTACCAGGCACTCGTTCCGCGTGGCTACATATGATTCAAGGCAGATTTAGTCGTCTATCATATGTGATTACGTCGAACGCGGGAGACGTAAGCTAAGTCACGTGATGGTAATAGACGGCATCAACCAGGTGTAATAAACAGAAACTGATTGAGATAACGGTTTTTGCCGTAAAAGAGCTTGCTCTACTTGTACGAAACGCTGCCTGATGAAATCGTGCATAATTCCATTTAACCAAAGAGATGACACAATGTAAAATAGTTTAGCTCGTTTCACCGAATTACAAAGAATGACTATTACAAGGTACGCACCTTGACACCTTTCTGGTTGCTGAAGTCGGTACTCAAGCAGTTGATAGCAATATTCACCTGAAAGATGAACCATAAACAGTAAACCGAAGCGACATCATGTTTCCCGCGTCATGGCATAATACAAATTTCCACTGTGCTGGTATTATGCACAGCTGCTACCTATAACACCCGACGCTGAATATTCAGTTCAAAGCTGTTTGACAGAATCCAATAGTGCATCTCTGGTTTGATTCGTTATCGGCGTTTGAAATTCGGTAGCACGTTTCGTTTGCTGATTCAGTTTGCTAAGTCTGCAAACTCTGAAGCAAGAGAGCAACGAAAGGATGGACAGGGAAGTGAGTTATGTCAAATTTAACACATCCCGAACTATTTGCTTTTGGATTCGAGATAACGTCTACTCTGTTTGAAGTTACACAGGGAGAAGCTTAGTGAAGAATGCATATGAAGCGGCAGCGTGGCGGAAAGCTGAAGAACGAATTTAACGAAACAAGTGTTTGAAGTACGTAAGGTACCAACCTATGTATACGGCTAGGAAGACTGACATTGATAGAGAGAGAGAGAGAGGAGGAGGAGGAGGAGGAGGAGGAGAAGATATTGGAGGAGAAGGTGTTGGAGGTGAAGGCATAGGCAGCAGAAAAGAACTGGATGAGAAGAATAAACAAAGTGACCCGGGAAGGTAACAAGAAGATGAATGAATTGACACATGAGATAGGTACGAAGAAGTGAACGTGAAAATGAACGAAGTGGGGAGGACACTGAGTGGGACATGACATGTCCAAGGAACGAATGAAGAAACGTTGACAAACAGTGCATGGGATATATAAGGAGAGGAAGACCATAACTCAGATGGACAGGCGGTGTGAAGCGAGATCTTGAAATGCAGGCATGGCTAGCAGAAATGGAAGACCACCGTGAAAGACCGAGAACGACGGAGAGCATTCATAAACAAGGCAGAAGAAGCAATAGGGCAAAGGGAAGAAGACGTCCGTGGAACCATTCCTCATAATCACCAGATGATGCTGAATTTGCACATTGAGAGATTTACCTTTGCCATGTGATCTCGAGGATTCCACCGGATTGCCACAGCGTTGTGAGCGACCTCGTCTACGCAGTTTGCTAGGACGCCCGTGCAATTTTTTGTATCTGTCAAACGCAGAGCAAAAAAGACAACTTTAAAGAAACAACGGCTATTTGTATAACATCTGTGAGACAAATTACTAACGAAACCAATCCTAACGGCATCAACGTTGGAACATTTCACATTGGAAAACTTTATCTTTGCTTTGTTTAAAGTTTATTGGTGGCAGACATTTCAAGAATGGATAAACGAGAAAATCCATATCGAAACGAACAATGTAAATATAGACTTAATAACCGTGCAACAATGTTTAATATAATAATACTATTCTGAATGCCAGAGCGTCTATATGTGTGGTGCATAATGTCTTATATTAAAGTTAGTACTATCCGGGATAATATCGCGACAATAGAGCTACCTATATCAAGTATTCGCTGTTTGGCGCTGTGTTGTCGACTGTGCCAGAACTCGTGTAGTTGCAGAGAGTCCTTGATCGACTTCTCGTCTCTGAAGACGACGGAGATCACCGACTGAAACCGTAAACAAGACACAATGCGTACATTGTTCCCTTCGTGTCGCTCTGCTGCATGAGAACTGTTCTGTGTTCCCAGAACTATCACCGTAGCCCAATCACATCATTAGAATCACGACCTCTGGCTAGTCATCTCATACGGGGACAACAGCGAATAAATGAAACCTAATTTATGCCGCTGCTAAAGACATCCATACAAGAAAGATACATTTTCCGAGGAACATCAAAGGTGTGGCCGCTGCCGTTTGATGGAGTAATTGCGTACTATGTATCGCACGTGAGTCAGCAGGGAAAATTCGGGGAAAACACCCGGGAGAAAACAGCTATTGCGTTCGCTTTCTGGAGTAAAGCAGTAGACCCAATTCTCCCGTAAGCAAACCACTTTTCGACTCTGGGGTGGCGTTATGAAGTCTACAGTAGCTTTTGGCAATGACACATGTACTTAGAACATTGCTTGTTTAAAGTTGCTCACTTATAACTAACCCGGGACAGTTACTGTCATGATTTATTACATGCTTCACGTCACGAGGACGTTAGGTAATTGTCAACATTCATATATGTGACTGCCACATTGTCTGTTCCAATATAAATGAGTGTAATGCATGACGGGTGTGCACGTGTGCTCAACTAAACGGACGAACCTTCACTGTGTTACAACGAAGCATCCGGTTGGTCGGCCGGTGTTGAAGGACAAGTCCGTAGAATTGACCTGCGACAAAAACACGTATATATCAACACCTTCTTAGAAGTCGACAACAAGATGGAGTGAGATGCGTGCCACAGAATACAACGGACTGCACAAGGTCGCCGTCAACTGAAGACTCGCTGTTATTTGATGGATCAACTAATGTCTGGAATTTCCAGGTTAAGAAAAACTGCACGTTCAAACAAAACATGGAGAGTTCCTTGCCCGCAATTTAGCCTTTTCAAACTGTCATAGTGTAAGGCCAGCCCAGTCGGACTACAGCATAGTTCAGACATTAAGACTTTACTATTTATTGAACATAATTTAGACTGTCAAAGTATATAAATTAAGTTATTCAAAATTGTAAAAGTGTTTGAAAGATATGTTCCAAAACAGAAAACCCATCATAAATGACAGACAAACAATACTAATACAATATACATTGTAGTATTGTATTTAAATCATTCAGCAATACTATTTTATTCATGGATGATGGAAACACCATTATTCAACAATGCAACGTTATTGACGGATGATGGAAAACACAAAGAAAAGGTAATTATAAAGACACAATGGAAAATAATCATTACATTTTTGTGAACGAAAGATACGCAATATTAAACATATGCAAAACGCGATTTACTAAAATTGTGTTTAGGAGTACGTATATAAAAAAAATACTATGTTTAGTACAGAAAGGTTGTTTAACAAAACCTACAATCTACACAAGCTGCAGATAAAAAACATAAACTTTTAAAGACAGCTTATTATGGCGGTGTGCTGTTTACACATAGATAGGACGTCCATTTCAAAGGGACATGTTGATCTTAACTCTTACGGGCCACTGATCTGACGCCGACCAACCACAGAAACATTAGCGCTACTTCTCCGACTTTAAATGCAACCTTTCAGACACATCGTGCATCGCCCCCACTCGGCTTAGGAGCCCCGGTAACGTGCTTAAAACCTTCTTCTTCTTTATATGACAGCAACAGAGACGCTTACTAAAACCCGCTCTTTCGAAGAGTGCCTCGGGTTTCAGTATTTTCTAACGTAGTTTCGGTATTTTGTTTCACGCACGCACACCGGTAATGTAGTACGACGTCAGTCGGATTTCCTACCTTTGTTTAGATACGTCATGCGGTCTTCGTCTACCCGTTGACTTGTCGATATCGGTGACTCGAGGAAGTAACTGTACCCGGAGAGATCGTCCTCCCTGCAAAACACCGAACTGTTGCCGTTAAAGCAATTTATCCTATAGCAAAGCCACCCGTTCTTTTTTGTTTTGCGTATTGTGACGGTGAACGCTTTTCCTGCATTTAGCAAGACCTTTTGTAAACGGACATACATGAAATTAAAAAATTCTTATACAAACTTCCCAGTTTGGCGCGATGCTCAGTGTGACAGTGATTAATGGACACGCAAGAAGGAGAAGGAAAAGAACTACTTGCAGTCTAGATGTGGATATGGCACAGAATGTTCAAAATAAACTGAACCAAGAGAAAAACTGACACCTCGGCCAGACATAGAAAAGACGAAAGTCGGCTACGTTCCACCAAGAGAAGAAATCTGGCTAAGTACAGCTATTGGGAAAGACGACATTAGAGTCTGCCACATAACAAAAAGGTCGTAGAACTACCAAGAAAACTGGAAGAGGTACAGCTGCAGGTAGACATAATGTGGGATGAATTGGCAACATGAAGCATTGGGCAGATGGTGGAATCGAAGTGGCTGGATAGATTACAAGCTTAATTGGGGGCCAGCATTGTTCATCACATTCAACATTACGCTGTCAAATGACAAATTACCCGAGTGTTCTTGGGTGATTCAATAGACTAAAGTCTTCTTGGCGGAAGTTGAGGTAGTACGAGTTTGGAAACAACGTTGTGGGACAGTTATTTTTGGAATGACACTCAGGTCAAACACGAGGAACGATCATTACAATCTGACGCGTTAACAAATGACACAAACAGAAATATTTTAATGGTGCTAAAGTTTTTTTACACACAGTAGTTAAAGTAGGAAAGAATGTGCAGAATGCATGTTTTGTTGTAGTTTCTTTGGCGAATCAAATGAACGAGTCCAAACTGTTCTGAGAAACCGTAATTTCATTGACGACTCCGTGTGTTCGTTTTTATTCAAATGTGTATAACAGATCAAATATGTGTTACATTATCTTCCACTTGGATCACCTTTATGGATTTCTCAATTCATTGTTATCTACTTTTGTATATTGTAAAAATGCAGTTCCAATGCTTTCAACTAATCGTACTCGTCCGCTGAGGATATTTAGTATTCTACCAGCAACTCTGGAAATTTACTCCAGCGTCTCCTGCTACGACATTGTCCCATTGTCTACATCGTCTTTATCGAGGTTTTAAGGACACAGGCCCTTTTCAATGTTATTGACTACGTGCCATCAAGTCGACCCCCTCGACTGGTGCGGTTTAAGCATGACACTCGTCGTAGATTGAGCACACACACACTACGACAACAACTAACGCGCGACTGGCTTACACGATGTCGTCTACAGTATGGCTTCATGTTCCCCATGCAGCCTGACATATCTTCATATAATTTAGCGTGTGTATACCGAAGAGGTCGATGCGTCATTAACCTGCAGTTACGTCTAGTATACATGCCGTTATGGTGACTCACCGTTTCGGTATGGCCGTGTAGAGATTGCTTCGCTTCGGTCTGCTGGTTCCTTCTGGTTGCTTCAGAGCGGTCGAGGGACGTCGTCGACGCGAGCTTCGGTGTCTCTGTGCAGCGGTCGAGTTTTCTCGCGACAGCAACTCAGCATCCGTTGACAACTGACGAGGAAGAAACCGTGACATATATGACAACCCCACTGAGTCGGATGTGCGAAATTTGTTTAGCAACCGTTTGTTTATGGATTTTTGCTCGTTCTATTGTAGTTATAGTTTCAAGTTATTTCACTCATCTGGTGACGTCCTATTAACTGACTAGTCTTTATTTAAAGTCATGGTTACTTTCATGAAAACATTATCCCCAAGCCGACTTTGCTATGCTAGTACTGACGGTGGTCACTGCCATGGTGGAAGCCGTCATTAGTGGTCTTTTACCCCCTCCCCCTGTCCTACACACAGTGTGTCGTGGCTGGTCCGAGTTTTGATTCCAGACCTCTGGTTCAGTGTCTGTATCTCTATCTTAACTACTACACTACCGCGCCTCTCTATTAAAGAGCTTATTTATTTCATAAAACGGAAATATGTTCCGCCACATTTATGATATACGTTTTTCACTGTGCAAAACCGTAGTTACAATTGTAATAAGATTGTTCGTTTTGTTTACTAAGCATGTACACAATAATACTTACTATATTATCATATCTTGTGAGAGTTTAAAATACAGAATTTTGATATAATACGATGCTCAACTTATAAAGCTGAACGTTTGCATTGCAGCATAAGCCTATAGTGTAATGGCGTATGTAGTGTAATGACGTATGTAGTGTAATGACGTATGTAGTGTAATGATGTATGTAGTGTAATGACGTATGTAGTGTATCCTTTCAAAAATATCGACCGCCCAAATGCTTCTTATGTAGAGAACCATACGTGTTTATTGTAATTTGTAATATGTTTATGAATATCGACGTGGACTTTGCTATCGATAATTTCCAGTACTAGTGTATAAAGCTTTCAGTGGATCACGTAATACAACTACACAATGGTTTTCTCATAAAGAGAGCGCATGGACTTTTTGGAAACCAAGACTAGTTGTCTACGCATGAGATTACATTCTCCTTGGGTGGATATCTCCGAATTGGAAGTATGGGTTAGACGTGTATGGAATAATAGCAAAGAAAACAGGGAGGGTGTGACGTATTCATGATCGGCGCAAGTTTAATTGACTTGGAACGTCATCGCTCTTTCTTCTAGGTGTACTGTTAACTGAATAATCTGTATATATTGTGGTTAACACGTTCTGGTCTGATGAGGACTCATTCAACTAGTCAGCCATTATTGCCAAGCTGACTTTTTTAATCTGGCTCACTGCTATGGTGCGTGTCGTCCGCAGTCGTTATTTTACCTTCCTAACTGAGACGGGACCGATATTAATGTGATCTCCGAGTCACGAGGGATACACAGTCCCCAATGTCGAGAGCCAGGTTTTTACACCAAATATACCATGCCTGCCCGATCCGGCTATTGAACTCAGAGCGCCGGCATGCCAAGCGGATGTGCTAACTACTACACTACCACGCTAATACCAGCTGCCTGCTAATACAGACTACAGGAAACATGGTTCAACAATAAGCTACACTCAGTTGATGCTATAAACCTTTTCAAGAAAATCTAATTATTATTATAGAACGCTGTACTATAAGTCTGTTGATACATTTTAGTATCATTTTATTTTCTTTAGGTTCGCCATCTTCCAAAGCATAGGTGCAGTGCTGTACTACCTGCTTATAATAATAATAATAATGTCAGAATTTATATAGTGCCCGAATCCACTTGAGATAAAATACTCTCGGGCGCTTTACGTAAAGATGCATAAATTACATAAAACAAAACAATATAGATTATTTGCAAAAATAAATAGTGTAAAGTAGCTGATTTAAACATAATAAATAAATAAACACAGACATTACACTTATAATACACACACATAAATAAACCATTACGAATAAATCATTAATATATAGCAAAGTCATTAAAACGAAAGGGTGACTCGATCACGTCAGTCGTACGCCAGTTTAAAGAGGTGTGTTTTTAAATGTTCAATGAAAGAGTTGAGAGTGTTCAGTTGTTTAATGTTCTTAGACAAGTCGTTCGTCACTATGGCCGCGTGTCGGCTGAAACAACGTTCACCATAAGTTACGGTCAGCAGCACAGGTACGACGAGAAGTGACTCCTCCGTTGATCTTAAGGTACGAGTTGGTTAATGTTTCTGCACAATGTCACTCATGTAAGCCGGTGCCAATCTGTTGAGCACTTTATACGTACAAATGTTGATCTTAAAGCGGGGCCAGTAACAGGCGTTATGTGTTCGCTCTTGCGTGTGCTGGTGATTAGGCGTGCAGCGCAGTTCTGTATACGCTGCGATCATTCATTAGTACCTGAGGCAAACATCATTTGTAATGTATTGCCTGTCTTTGCCAATGTTTCGGATGTGGTAGAAACAGGACTTGGAGATCGCATTCACCTGTTTCTCCATTGTCAAGCCGCTGTCCATAATAACTCCAAGATTTCTCACCGTTTGCACAGCGTGCAGTAGTCTGACGGTGTTTGGACGAAAACACAATGAGTTCGCTTTTTTCTCAGTTTGGTTCAGTTTTAACATGTTTCTTTTCATCCACCCGCCAACATCCGCCACACAAGCTTCAATGGCTGACCTTTCAGGCCGATAATTATTCAGAACTTCCTTATCGGGGCCCGGCCACTTGCGACTAGATTGTTGTTATATATATAACTACGTTATACATGTACATCCGAATTGTTATGTTTTAACTAAATAGTGCAATGATATTGAAAACATTCGTGTGTTCGATGTGTGCACTTCAAGATAGATGCAACGGAACAACCATTTGCAAATTATTCATCGCTCAAATTCCGAGAAAACGTATTAAACCGAGAAAAACTGGTTTTCTACAAAAAACTGGACTCGAGCTTAATAAGCAGTTACGCCACTTCGAAGATGACGACAGTAAGCCATTAGAGCACTCCGATTCTGTGTAAGTAGACGCTGCTGATGGATCCGAAAAACTCGTCATGGTATATATCGATGAAACATACGCGTTGTGCGTATGAATACTCTCATCAGAAACCGGATATTCATCCGCCGCAATAAAGTTCTTTAAATAGAAGGCCGAACCTGAATGATTTTATCAGACTTTTATAAATACTATCCAGACACACGTCCTAATGACCATTACACAATAGAACGTTGTGAATAAAGAATGGGAAAGTGTGTTTTTATCCAAAATTGTAGTCGTAATACAGTACGACACATATACACCTGTGGCCACACAACACCATTTGCAGTCGCACATTACAGTACAGACCATACATCTATAACTGTACAGACTATACATATATTATAGCTGTACAGACCATACATCTATAACTGTACATACCATCATTTGTAGACGTTGTACACGTAAAGCACACGTACATTTGTGACAATAAACCACCACTCGTAGACCCTCACTACAGTACAGCCCTTGTGTGATATAATGTGTGTGTGTGTGTGTGTGTGTGTGTGTGTGTGTGTGTGTGTGTGTGTGTGTGTGTGTGTGTGTGTGTGTGTGTGTGTGTGTGTGTGTGTGTGTGTGTGTGTGTGTGTGTGTGTGTGTGTGTGTGTGTGTGTGTGTGTGTGTGTGTGTGTGTGTGTGTGTGTGTGTGTGTGTGTGTGTGTGTGTGTGTGTGTGTGTGTGTGTGTGTGTGTGTGTGTGTGTGTGTGTGTGTGTGTGTGTGTGTGTATATATATATATATATATACAGTGTGTATATAAATATATATGCATATAAGCATATATATATATATATATATGTATATATATATATATACATATAAACATATATATGTATATATATACATACAGGTATAATCATATATATACATATATATATATATATATATGTATATATACAGTGCATATATATATATATATACAAATAATCATATATATATATATATACAGTGCATATATATATATACATATAATTATATATATATATATATATAAACTATACACTATATATATATATATATATATATATATATATACAGTGTATATGTATATATATATATATATATATATACATATAATCATATATACATATATATATATATATAAACTATATATATAAACTATACACTGTATATATATATATATATATATATATATATATATATACGATACGTTACATGATAGTCCTAATACAGCACAGCACATACAATATATCATAGACCATCTTTCTACGAAAGAGAGATATTGGTATTGACATGACTCAAAAGCAGGACTTTTGCAAATTAATTTATATAATTCGCTTACCGTCCTGGCGCCCTCTGACGGCGAGATGCAGTTCTCGTTGAAGCCACTATCGGGAGATCGTACACTGCCGTTCTGTTGTTGGTAGGTCTGCGGCTTGATGACAACGACACGCTTCAGATCGACGGCGTTGTACACGGATCCCCGGGCCGCTCCCTCGGGCAGAGTCTGACCGTTGTGGCCCGGTGGCAGCGGGTATCCGAATGGGGCGCCCGTTGTCTTGGCCCACTGCGAGAAGGCATCGGCCGGAGACCTGGCCGGCATGGCTGGCCACGGCGGGGCAGCGGTCACACCCATGGCGTCGCCGGCCGGCTGGAGAGACGGCTGCGGAGACTCCATCTTTGCCGCCATCATGACTTCATTGTGGATGGTGGCGTCGCCTGGCGGGTGGCTGCCAAGAGAGTTGCGGATAATGTCGTTGATCTCGAGGAAGGAGACGTCGTGCTCGCCGCTCGTCTGCCTCTGCTGTTGGTTGCGCCGGATCTTCTCCGTCAGCGCCTGGATGATCTTCTTGGTCGACTCCGACGGCTTGCTGTCGTCGTCGTCGAGGGACGATGACGACATCTTGCTGTCCATGTCCTCTGGCGATTGCGGCGGCGCTTTGGACGGTGGTTTCCCCTGCATGTCCGGGGCGGGGATGAACGCAGTGGGGATGGTGAAGCGAGGCGCGAATCTGTCGGCGGCCCGGGGGACGTACACGGGAGGGTAGCGGGGCGGAGGAGGGGGGCATTGCGTCGGTGGCAGCGCCTCGAAAGGCGGCGGTGGATGTCCGTCGCCCGTTGTCTGGAAGTGCATCGTGCAGTTCATGGGCCACTGCTGGACCTGCGGACCCGTCAACGCAGTCGTCGCCGGCGGGATCTGGGCCGGTGCCGCCGCTAGCGGTTCGGTCGTCGCGGTCGGCGCGACACTGGCGCTGGTCAGCGAGAGAGGGTGTTTGGCTTGGCGCGACATCGCTACCTCCGTGTTTGGAGCCCGGGCGCCGTACGTCAACGTGTTGGTCGTAATGGACGCCGCCGCCACGGCGCTCGGACGTAGGTCTGGATACGGGTGTCGGTTAGCCGTATCCGGCCGGTCAGTGGCCGGGTGCACGTAACCAAGCTTCTGGCACGGCACCGGCGACCGGGGGCGGACCAGTGGCAGCGGCTGCGGCCCAGGACGACTGTCGGTGTGTTCTCGCGCGAAGTTCGCCGCCGTTTGAAAGCGGGCGAAGTCCGGCATGCTGTCGTACTGGACTGATTGTGGCGTGCACGGCTCCGAGTGAGACTTCGTCGGTGATAGGGTGTCTTGGCTGGCCATCTCAAAGGCGAACGGGTCACGAGGGATACACGGCTGGGAGTGGGGTCTGGGTGTCTGGGAAGGGGCTTCCCCGAGGAGGAAAGGCTGCTGGGTTATGTTTATTGCGTCGGGCGGTGTCACGACAGTGGACGAGGCAGGTTGAGTGTTTAGAGTAATTGATAACTGTCTCTCCGTCGCTGGCATGTACTGAGTGTTATTACACGCGCTCAGAGGCCCTGCCGCTGAACTATGCACCATTTGTTGCGGTGCTTGCTGTGGCAAGCTTTGCCGCGTTGACGTCAGCAGAGGTTTTTCGTCGAAGCCAATTGGCGCCATCTGGGGAGTGACATCAGTCGAGATGGTCGGCTTGCCCGGCGCTGAGAGTGTCGACGGTGCGCCGTCTCTCATGTCCATCACGGCCCCGATTGACAACATCGGGAGACAAAACGACGTCGCGCTGTTGGCGGCTGTCGCCATACCGTGCAACACGTCCATCCCACTCATTGTCGGTTTTGACCGGTCCTGTGTCCCGGCGGCCCTGTTGGCGCACCGGGCCCGGACGGGCGACTTCTGTCGGGCAGGCCGGCGCCGCCTACCTGGATACGTGGGCAGAAGTTGAACCGGCGGCGCAGGCGCACTGAGCGCCGCCCGCAGATGATTGTTCGAGAGATTGCCGACAGGTGGCGACTGTCCCATGGTCTGCGCCATTTGCCACATCATGTCGCCGTTGATGGGCAGCACCGACATGGCGTGAGTCGCGACGGTCAGACCGATGATCGACTCGGCCGACGGCAGCGGACCGGAGCTTGACACATCCGCCATGATGACCGTTTTAATGTCTTCGTCGAGGGTGAGCGCGTCGGCGGCGCCGGTCGTATCGAAGGCGCTGAACTCGCCCGCTGCGTCGTCCTGTGTCTCGTGTTTCCCGACATTCGTCACGTCAGTACCCAGAATGCCGCACGTGCTGTCACCGCTTGATCCGATCTTCTCCGTGCCGTCCTGCTCAAAAGACCAGTTATTCGTCAAGTAATTGTCACACATAGTCAAGAATAAACAGACGCACTCAAGCATGCATGCATGCACGCATACACTCACTCACTCACTCACTCACTCACTCACTCACTCACTCACTCACTCACTCACTCACTCACTCACTCACTCACTCACGCACGCACTCACGCACTCACGCACGCACTCACTCACTCACTCACTCACTCACTCACTCATTCACACACACACACACACACACACACACACACACACACACACACACACACACACACACACACACACACACACACACACATACACACACACACACACACACACACATAGTATATCCGTACTTGAGTGATGGAATTTGCAAATTCATCATACATACATTTCATTATTTGCCATGTGCATCCTAATATACGCAGTATGATTATATATTTCCCATACAGTTGTTTCACACAACTTGATGTACAGTTTTAAGGAACAATACATATATATTTATTAGTTGTAAGAGTCAAACTAGGTTTTTAAAGAGCAACATAAACAATACCTTGCGGTGGGATTAACAAATCCTGGCAAGGTGTTACATTCCCACCAGGATATTAACGCATACCGTGTTATCAAATCAAAGTATTAGAAAACGTGGTTTTATAAACTGCTGAAATGTTCGCATGGTACACCTTTACAAAAGAAAAAAATCGGTCGCTTGAACTGAATTAATATATGGTATGCCGTTTCACGATTACATCAAACTCAACGTTAAAACTCAAAAGCGATTGTTTAAGCCGACACATTGCTTAACTTTGCGGAAACAACTTGGAGCCATGTAATGCGCGTGTCAAAGCGAACTCGTCAAAGCTTCTAAGTACGCATCGCGTTTTTTCAGCTGGTTAATGTGCAAAACAATTCCAGTTGGTTGGTATCGATGACGACTTGTTCCTGGAATTAACCCTATCACAGGTGGCGCTATACCAGGCGCATATTTTAAGCAGTCGATAATGATGTGTTGTGGCCCGTTGCCTGATATATGCCCACTTTACCTGACCGCAAAATGAAATAATGATTATGCTTTTCAGCGGGCACCTGAAAATGGATACATAAGTTTACAGAGGTCAGAGACCGATTTGCAAGCGATGGCGCGGAGATGAGGTTTCTTTGCCTGCACTCATTACGTATTCCTTACACGCAGACCTGCCTGTCTCCGACACCGGAGATACAATGGCGACAGAATCAACGCCGACAGACGCACGGATTCGAGAAGCTTTTTACTCGGAATTCCTCGCAGATCCACGTCGGGTTGGCTTGGGGCTGGCGGTTTTGTGTGTGTACGTACCATAGTTAACACCGTCGAGCTGCCAGGCGTCTGTGTTAAATACCACGTTGTGCAAAAATAGCCGAATGATGCCTCTCTAACTATTAATTACGGCAATGAAGCCGTCATTTTACGAATTAGATAAGTGCATGCTATTTTAGTACGTGTGTCGTTGCTACTTCGCCAAAGAAACAGGTGTGTTGAATTAGGAAAACAAACAAACAACTACGTTTAACATAACTGTGGACCATAATTCACGGCAACATATATGTGTCAGGAAGAATGCAATTAAATTAAATGGCATTAATGCGTTTGGCTTATCGACGGGTGTGACGCTGTTGCTTTTTTTGTGTTATTAAACAAATATACCTAAGTACATACCTTATTAAGTTCCCATAATATACATACCAATTTATTGGCCTGACACACACACGCACGCACGCACGCACGCACACACACGCACACGCACACACGCACACACGCACACACGCACACACGCACACACGCACACACGCACACAAACGGAGACACACAGGAACGCATGCACGCACACACGTGTATGCGCACACACGCACACACGCACACACGCACACACGCACACACGCACACACGCACACACGCACGCACGCATGCACGCACGCACCCCCACAACATACACTATTAATAGATATGACACCATCAGGTAAACCACATCTGATCAGTGCATGTGCCTACAGCTGGCAGTACTGATACTAGTATCCGTACCTGTGGAGGGTTGCCTTCGTCAGACATAGATAGATCGTCCTCAACTTGGTCGCAACTGAGAAAGGTGTCAACGTCAGTACCGAGGAGCATCATGCTGTCACTTCCGCTTCCGGTGTCTTTCCGGAAGTCGGCTCTGTGTAACAAACATATAATCGTCAGTCGTGTTACGCTTATTTGCAAAACCGCCATGTAAACATGAACACAGTGTAAGCAGCTAAATAATATATCGATATTTATCAAGCTATCTTGGCATGTCGCATTAAATGAGAAAACCATGTCGCCACAATTCATGCCATTGTTGTGACAAGATCTGTACATGCGGTTGCATAAATTGACCAGCGAATCATTGTTTGTGTGGTCCGTCGTTCGTTATTGCCGCGCCACTGTTTCCAACACGCCATATGCACACTGACGCTCCTTATCACAATTTATCAATAATTGTATTTATGCACGGTATTGTTTCTGGGTTTTTGTTTTTATGTAGTAACGATATTTCTCAATCGAAATGTGTCAGTTGTGCCATGCAAACATCGAAATGACAGCAACAACGAGTGAATTAATGCAGAAAATACGAGGCAACGCATTCTTTATGTTTGTTGAGCCCCAGTGAACAGCGACGTGATTGATACAGTGCCCTACGATCATCTACCACGTCGTCAGCTCGTGTATGGCGTACCCTGGCAAACGAGGCCTAGGGCACATGCCAATCACGAACTCAAGGGTGACAAGTAGGCATCCGTAATTAGGCCTCGGCAAGTAGGTATCCGCTAGTAGATCTCCACGTTGATACTTCAGAGAAGGCATCACAAAACGGGCGAGTGACAACTCACAAGTATCTATTAAAGTTATTTTATGTTTTACGATACCCCCAAACTTAAAATAACGCATGTTGGGGTCTAGAAAGAAGATACGATTTCCACAACCGATAACACTTTACAGACAACGATTTCTTTAAAAAAAACTTTCGACTGTTCAGTAAAAATTAACAACGTATGTTAGCGTCTCTAAAGTAGACACGAAGTCTCACAAGTAATAAGATATTTAGACAAAGATATCTACACCACAACATTTTGACTTCTCACTGACAATCTACGGAGTAAATGTTCACATGGCAAATAGCGTTACCTCTTAAACTCGTAAATGACACTAATGAGGTTGGCAATTGCTTATTTTGAAATTTATATTATAACTGCATGTCTCTTTGATATATCGCTGGTTTGCGTGGAATATGAACTATCTGTCAATCGTTGGCATCCCATAATCTAACAAGGTTATTTCAATGTCCGATTGGGAAATCCGAGCGATGTTCCGCCATGCTCACGTTTATTAGTATTTAGTCTCGTGACGCACGAACGTACTCCAACACAGAGACAAAATAAACATTTTAATTGGCTAAGAGAGAAGTTAGGACACGTAGGTAGCCCGAGCTGTTTCTGAAATAACAACGGTTACGTATATCGCCACAAGCAATGGAAAATGGAAATATTCAAGCCGTTTCATTGTTTGCACGCTGTCGCAATGGCAACGCCGAGAAAATAACATAATGTCTTGCAACAAATACCTGTACATCTGTGAGTATTGTCATATTGATTAATTCACGGTCCAATAACAATTCAGTGGAGCGCAATGGCGCAATTGCTAGAGCGACGGACTCTCAATCTAGAGAACCGTTCACTTCACGTTGCTCCAGTTCACTCAGATGTACGACTGAATACCTGGCTATAGACAGTGGTGGATATTTATGTACGAAATCTCTTCGCGCATTAATTGCCGCGTGGCTGGATGCTTCCCACAGATGTCGAGATGGTGTTCGATTGAACAGGTCTGGAGTAAAATGTAACGCGCTTCGAACAGTCCTAACGCTACATAAGAACTTACCTTTACCTTTTTACATCTCAGTTTGCATTTACACTCAATTAAAACTAACTAATGAGTGCAGCGGTAAACACACAGACGCCCAACACACAAAGATGCGTGCTGACTTTTTCTGTCGCTTTTTACAACAAAAACCTCTCAAGCGGTGCGGATAGTTGAATGGTCTCTGACCAAAGAAACAACGAGCGTTTTGTTCGAGACAAGGCGTCTCCGATTTCATACGCCTGTGTGGTTAACAATAACGGACCCAAAGGTGAGATTTGAGGCTGATGATGTAAGCACACAATACAATTGAAAGATCTAATTCTTGGAGAAAACGTGTCGTTCGCAGAATCTCTACGCTATGCAACCAATTATCTTACACCTCGTAATTTTCTAACGACACCGCTGCAGTGGCGTTGACATAATACTAGCGATTGTTCAGGTCAAGTCGGGTAACTGTATGTACCATGTCTTGGTACACCGAAACGGTCGGTAAGTAACCAGGTCCTAGTATTTTCTGAGCGTATAATCTCCGCTGGGAAAGGTTAGTAAATCAGCAGATCCTAACAATTTCCGCTGAGAAAGATCAATTAGTTACGAGGTCCTACCAATCCTCGTTGGGAAGGGTATAAAAGTCACCGACCGGTTCGGTAAGAATAATGCATTAACCAATACGAAACAGACGAAGCCTATACTCCCAAAAAGGGGAACGAACAACATACGGTTCTCTTTAGAAAATCGTACGTTCTATATTTTACAATCGAGTCATTCCTCGTCGTCACTCGGAATAATCCCCGTGCGCGATGGACGCTGTAGAAACTGCCACCAACCACATGTATGAGCCGACGTGAACCATACTATTGACAAATTGCCCACCTTAATATGTCAGCGATCTCGTATCTGTCGCCGATTTTGATGTCGCTCTTGTCAATGGCGGGGAGGTTCTGGTATTCGTGAAGTAGAGCCAGGGCCGAGGCCGACGTGTCCTCGTTGCCGTTCACCGAGGCCGTGGCGACCGTCAGCGGGTGGCCGAAGAAGGCACGGATATCCTGGGGCACCTCGTCCTTACCGTCTTCGTCTTCGTTCTGCATCGCGTCTGCGTCCGTAGCGCTGGTCTCGTTGTCTCTGCAACACAAGAAACAGTGTTACTGTAATTCTGTGTCTGAACACGGTTCGATCGCCAGTTCTTAGATAGAGCGATATATTGTCCTTATGACTGCTTAGAGCAGTTTACACTCTCTATAAGCATTTTTCAATCGAACAACATATTTACTTCTCTGGGAAGCATTCAGCCACGCTGCAATTTCTGCAAGCAGACTATTCGCACATACATATCCATCAATGTATATAAATAGGAATTCGATCAAAGAGCTGAATGAACTGGAGGAAAGTGGAGCGGACAAATTTATCCAAGATTCGAATCAACAAAAGGGGATTCGTAACCTGAACATTTCGATTGAGATTCCGATGACTTAGCCACTACGAAATCACGCCACACTTTCTTTTGCCACGTGAAAAAGGAATTTCTAACAAAGCACTGCAATTGTAATACGATGTTTTAAAGTTTATTTTCAGCGCGTGTATATTTCGTGAATTATACACGACGGGTCATATAATGGCATACACACCTAACAAGGACCCTTGTGTTGGAAATTGCAAGAAAAGAAAATGTCGTTGTCACTCAGAAACGATCAGCTGGGTTTTACGTTGTACGATACGGCTCATTTGTTATTAGTTCCTCTTTTTCATTTTCCTCGTACTATGCTTCTTCCTGCTAATAGATATTTCGCACAGTAGTGAGTTTTGGAATGGTGCTTCGTATAAAAGAATGCACTGTGTAAAAGTGTGCCTCTTTGTGTTGTTATTTGCATGTTGTGTGAAATGTGATCTCGACATGCTTCCAGCAATCTGCGGCCCTGGACGTGGTTCTTAGACGTCACTGCTAACTCAGCCGATATTGGTGGGTACATTATTCAACATACTGGACGTGAGGAATGAAAATTGTGTGACTTTTGTAAAGCAGTATTTTTGTACTTGGTCTTATGCCTTGGATGTTAGATCTAATTGCTATGAGTAATGTTCTATGGTGTAGACAATTGGTCCAGGCGTCTCTTTATGGCGCGTACACACTTCCATCTGTGCACGTCACTCCGCCAAGGTCAACCTGCCTATGGTCTTCTGGAATGACTTTGTCGTGTTTGCTTCAAATCACCGAGACACGCGTCATGACAAAAACGGAACGCCTTGCCGAAATATAGAATAAACAAACATCAATTCACAACTTTACCTCACTGAAAACATCTATTGACGTAATATAATTACGCCGACTTGGCAATTACACCCCGTTCGGTGTCAGCACGATAACACTCTCTTTGTGAGAAGTCGAAAAAGTTAATCTGTCTGAGGGTGGGGCGATGGGTTTAGGTCAACTTGTGCTTAGTAAGAAATGCGCTACTAGAGTGTTACAAGAATGCAACCAAAGCTGCCGCATCGTGTAGTGATGCAACGAACACGCGTTTGTCGTTTTGATATTTAAAACGACTTAGATATATCGACTGATTGCATAGCATTGCTGTACAGCGTCAATTAAGATGTCAGTGTGTCATTTTGTTCAAGTGTACACGTCGGTCGGGTGCCATGCATAAGCGACTTCACTCTCGTCAAAGCAATCGTTATGTAGTATATGTCCACGTACAAACGCAAGCAGTAACGCACGCACGCACACACACACACACACACACACACACACACACACACACACACGCACGCACACACACACACACACACACACACACACAAGCGAACCCTTGTTAGATAAATGATTGATTAAGATTCAATATTTCCAATATAGACAGTTGCGATGGGAGGATTGCGTGAGGAGGGACACGAGAAGATCGGGGGAGAATGAAAGATGGAGAGAGGGAGCTATGAATAAGGAACCTTAGAAAGAAAAATCACTGCGACTGGATCGGCAGTACCGTACCTGACCCTCACCCATGTACAGCAGGGAACAAGCAGGAGAGCAACAAATGTTGTTATCTCTTGACGTACAGTTGTGACCATTTCAATTCTTTGTTGGCACTAAACTATTTTTAAAAAAAACAATTCGCTTGATTATGCGTTGCGCAACTTCGCATAACGATGATTACCCTACTGCAAACAAGGAACGAACACATACATATATCGTTATGTCGTTTATTTTACTGAAACAGTATTCATACATGTAAAAAGTGACTGCAATTAAAGGTCGAAGCACAATGTCTTCTTTGCACGCTATTAGCATCGGACACATTTGTGTGTTTCCAGGAAATATTCGTCTAACGTGATACTGATTAGTTTCGCCTGAGGAAAACTCGTCCTACGCCTGGTCATCACTGTCAAGATTCACTCGTGGCCCTTAGTATTTCCACGTCTATTTGTCATCTCACTATCTGTATAATCTGTGGCCTTTACTCTTCCATTCCGTTACCTGTCAATACCTATTTTGTATGTGTACGTTTTTATGTCTTTGCCGTTTTTCAACTCTGTTGTGACGGTTTGACTAGCATAAGTATCTTGGTGTTTCTGGTTTGTCGACATTTCTTTTTTTTGCACTATTTAAATGCATTCGCTTCGACGTCTCCGAATCAAGTCGCCTGCTAATAAGTTCTTATATCCAGCTTTTCGCGACGTCAATGGATACAGTAACAGCTGTGCTACTATATCCTGATTTGGAATTGCGTATCGTTGTCACCTCCATCATATTGTCCACACACGTTCATCAATCGTATGTGAGAAGACATACTCAACATTGAAGTTGACTAAAACAGTAGTACTAATCATTTTCATTATCAAGCTGTTCGTCAGCGTTTATGCAACACATTTTGGACCGCTGAGGAATGAAATCTTCCCATGAGAATGCATATATGTTTGGAAATATCCTTCCTTGGACAGTCCTTATGAAAATCACGGATATTGAAGTTAATGTGCAAATGACGTTGCCTTTTTCAGACAGTTGAGTTGGCCTTCGCAGCAGCATCAGTGGCTAAAAGACATGGGATGATTTCATATTAGGTGTCCGTCGACTCGTTTCCATTAACTCACGGACTTGTTAATTTAAGGTCCTCATTATAAATAACAGGTGTAACAACTGTGGCTGATATTACTCCCTGCTTTCCACATATTCCAGATTAAATATATAACAATTAAACCAATGATATGAACGTTATCCATGTGAACTGTGTATGAATCGTCCATGTAGCAATGGAGTGGGTGCCTGAAGGTGGAAACAGAAGGAGAGGAAGACCGACTATGACCTGGAACAAGACATTTAAAGAAGACCTGGCAGAAATCGAAATTACCCGGAATGAGGCCAAAGAAATTGCGAAAGACCGTACTAGATGGAGAAAGCTCGTCGCCCGATGTCCCGAAAGGAACAGGAGGAACCAAGTCTAAGTAAGTTATCATACGCCGACAAAATTAATAAACTTCTAACGTTTTCGTCGCCTGGAGGGAAATACAATTTAAATGCCTATACAGAGAAACCATCTTACGAATAGAGCAGCTCCCGTAACGCCCACGGAATCTAGACCACATAACAGCCTTTGTACGTGTATGGTTTTTTATCAGTGTTTTGTGCGAGTGTTCGCGGTTAAATAAGTTCCACCATCCACTGCACCGGTTTACAATGACATTTAAACCGAGGTACCGCACGTTTCTCAGAAAAGCAAAAATGATATCGTTGATTTGTGCTGCTACTCTAATGAGACGTCAAATAAAAAGGCTTTACCTCGGCATAATACATGCAAGTCGCGTGCGCATGCGCGCGTATGTATATATGAGAGTGAGTCGGTCTGCTCCCTAACCCAATATCGTCAACACAGTATATAAGTAATTATTGAAGATGTGCAAATTACCTAACGCATAAGATAGTATATTTACGTTGTGGTTAGCTTAATATATGTTTTTCAAATGTTTATAATGCGTTATTATGAAAAGGCACTTGGCTATATTTGCACGAAGATATGTGTAAGTGTGGCTTTTCATAAATTTATATGTTTCCTTCTTATAATGTGGTAAATGTACATAATCTGGGGCGTCTATAGAAAGGCGTTGTAACACGAAGACATGTGTCCATTTGTGATCAGCTCGGGGTACTATGCAAATGTCTCTTGTCAACAACAGGTAAACACACGCAAAGCAAAATGTATGTTACTGGTTTCTATGTATTCCTGGAAAAGATAACAAATCTACCACACAACCCTTAGAGTAGGTTTGCATATCCTGTAGAGTATCGGATGCAACAAAACACAGCACTCTCACTAGCGGTAAACGTGTTTGTTGTTGATCAAATTGTTCAGTGTACCCGAAATAAAGGTGAATAACTGTGAATAACTATGTTGGTGTTCTTTTGAACACATCGCCAATCGTTAGAGCGGACGCCAACAGTCCAATGATCATAGACATAAGCAAGTTGACTTCTGCACTTGGGTGAAGATGATCGAATGTTAGCGTATTAATATATAATAGATAATTATAATTTAACGCCACGATGACGCCGTCTGAAGAATACGTTACGACTCAATTCGTCCACTGAAAATGATAAATAATTATAAATAACTACACTTGTTCTTAAACACATCACCAAATGATGTTTCATTGGCTAATAGTCCAAAGCAAATATAAATAGGCCAGTGAATGTTATGACTTATTTATTAATATAATATAGATCGTCGCGTGCGATACAAATAATCAACAGTGTTGAACGGGACGGAATTTCAAAGTAGTTGCTTTTAAGAAGTGATCCCTTTAAACGTCCCTGTTCTAGCAAGCCACACCAGTCGACATCACAAGTATGTATCGATTTATCTAAAACGTTAGAACAATAACGTTTCTCTTAATCTTCATCGTTAATGTTCTAATAGCTACTGAATGCACACTATAGATATCATGCACTTTAGCACAGCACACTTCTAGTTTTTCTTTCAAATGACAGTTTATTACCTAATGTCACAACATGTTTCTCGGTAAATAATCTTGGCCAAGATCGTGAGCAACTTACGTCCAGAATATGCTGGATGTTTCTTTAATTTACAGATGGTTGAAAAGTAAAACGTACCGAGATAAGCTAGATGAATGGCGAAGCTTCCTTGGAACACTGTCACCAATATGGACATAGACATTAGTGTTGTTCTTTGTGATCCATAATGCTTCTCTTTGTTGAAACTATTATGTGCTACTTCGGATGACGCTAGACATTACGAATTGTGTATGTGAGTTGCGTTGACTTCCAAAATCCATATATTACAATCACTAGACTACTACTAATATAATTTGTTTGTCTGGTGTTTTAATTGCACAAGGCAAATTTTCGATATTCGGAGGTTGTTATTATATTAATACCAGAGAAAGTGCAACGGTCCTTGAACTGGCAACGATTGCCTGCATGCTTCCACAAACAACCAATGAGCACAGTGCAAGCCGGTTTAGTTGTCACGTCGTGAGGTAAATTGGGAATCTTTGGTGCCCTGAAAGTATTACATCTTTGGAGAAAGCAGCCATACAACCATGGAAACAAGTTGTCGCAAAAGCCCTACGGCAAATGGAAAGCATATGCGAAGTTGGTAAAGCTATATTTTGTCGCAGAGAATGGCAAATGTGACATTTCCAAACTTTGAAGATGTAACTAATAGCTTTGCAAATCCAAGGGCTAGCAGTTCTCCGGCGCTGAAGAACGACTGGCACGTAATTGGATGAAAACATAATTCTTGTGCGTCTGTCATGTATTTAGTGTATTCTACATCGGAATTCAAGCTTATAATGGGATCCTGCCTATCCATGTGGTCACGGACGCTTCCTCTATATTGAATTACACCAGTTGCTGAATTAAAATGTCTTTCTCTTACGCGCGAAGAGCACGCCTTAGGTGCAAGTGTAGCCCGTTTATATATGTGTTTAGTATAAAGAGCTCTTTGCAAAATGATCCTATTTTTTTGGAATCCATTCTTTCTTATGATGTCTCACGTAACTCTTTGCTATACACAAGCGAACGCTTTGGGGTATTTTATTAAACATCTGTGGCTAGCACGCCTTGTTTTCCACCTTAAACATATCAAGTTAGCGATGTGGTCTCTATATATGGCCACTTTGTTGAATATCAGTTTCTCCTTTCACGTGGGACGTTTCGCAAAGTTCTTGAAAAACGTCCTGCTAGTGTTCGGCATCAGTGCTAATGTGTGATTGTTGGTAGCATATCTTTGTGATACACAGGGTGGTTCGAGTTTGATAGCCGCGTTGGTGTAGACAAGAGGAAGTTACGAAATGCGGATAATATTCCGAATGCATCGTATTGTATTGCTTTAAAAGACTAAATCTGAATGTTATCTACGTCTGGTGCATTACCACTGGAGAATTCTGCTAAAGCCCACGCAAGGCACAATTCAATTGGTTTGTGTTCCCTCGTGGTGATCACCCGATATTCTTCTCCGAAGTTGTGGTATTACCCGTACAGTGTCCCACTGTAATCATTCCGTCTATTGCACCATAGCTATCTGTGGTCATTTTTCAACCTTCATAACAACAACTGAAACAGATAGCCAGCCTTGCATCCCCCGATCCAACTTAACAGGGTCTTGTGGTTTCCCTTCTTCTGTCGTCTGGCATTGCTTACTAAATATATCGGCTTTATCGTGAACTCGTGGTTCAGTTTGCCATGTTCCTCTTTGTATATCCTTCAGTCGCTTTCAGTCAACTCTGCTAGCTGTGGTGTCTTAACAGTTAGGCAAACCTTTGTCTACACGGCTTGTCTTGCGTGGTGGTACAGATTTATGTGCGGTAATTTTAGTTTATTTTATTCCACACCACCTTCTTCTGCCATCGGGTATTCTACGTAGATATAGATCACTGACCACCATAAAGATAGACGTACCATGCTGGTCAGAGCCGGACGTAGCCGTAGAAAGAAAGCAACAGCGGCAATGTTTCTCAGAAAGGGCGTAAACCAGTTGACCAACCTGGCGAGCTGCGTGGACAACCGTAATCTAGACCGCCATATACACATAAAATAAACCAGATGTGAATGTGCACTTTTTGTCCATGTCGCCAAGTACATAGCAGCTCATGCGAGAAGCGCAATTAAAATCGTGCAGTTTACCGACTTGGTTGTTGCTACGAAAGGAATTACTTTAACTGTGATTGCTAAGAAATCCGTGTAATTTTAAGACGATTTTCATGACCAACACCTTCAATGTGCTCACTTATACCACACTTGTCACGACATTAACGATCGAGCGTTCTCCTGTGGGATTTTGACAGGATAGTCATATATTTGACAAAACACGTTACTAGCAATATATACAACAATTTTCGTTGTACCAGTCTGTGCTGGTATGTTTGCATCAAGCAATAGCTTCGATCGTAGTCCTAACATAGAACTCTAATCGTGTTCAGTCAACAAGTGTCGAGTGTATACAAATCTGGTGACATGCAACTTGATACATCAAATTAGTCAATATGTCAATAATGAAATATTATGGACACGTCATTTTGTCTACGTCAGGCAACTGCTTTAGAACTATTTTCGAGATGGGGCAACGTGGCGATGTTTTACACTTCTTTCATCTACGTCACTGTAAAACTTTACGTGTCCGTCTAAATTGTGTGTCTGCCTTTTTAATAAAGTAGTGATCTTGTTATGGTTCGTTTTGGAATGCACAACACAAATATTGTTGGCTGATCGACCGTTGAACTCTATTTAAAGTATGTAAGTTGATAGCTGACACTTCGACAGACATACGTCCATATTTTGGTCCCGAGTAATTACCCTTTCTGAAATAACACGTCAACGGTAATGTATGCGTATATCGATATTCTTGTTTAGAACAAACACCGAATATGAGGCTCTAGCGTTGTTCGAGTATTGTTCAACATGCCAGTTTGATGGATGCATATATACTAGGTCATGACATCTTCAAAGCAGTGACATAACAAACTGGTTTACGACCTCATGAGGACACATACAGGCTTAGATTGATTATCACTTTCTTTATTACATGAATTTCTCTATTCACCTTGTCAAAGAATGCGGACTATTTATGGCCCGTTGCAAGGACAGTCCGATGCCCCTGACAACGACAATGTCACCATGATAATGAAAGACAATTGCTCTTAAAACTGAAGGTGGAACTTGGACTACCAAAGTACGATGCAGAAACCAAAATATAATGCATGCCGTTATCCTTACGTGAATATTAAATCAGGTGCGATAATACAACGCGCGTTGCGAGGAACCTGTGAATAAAATACACAGACGTATGCAAAACAAAATAACATCTGAGGAGGACATTCCACCAACTACGGAGAAATAGGTGTCGATTTCGTTGCTGTCAGGGCTGCCAGACAGTAGAAAGTAGATAGTTGAGCGGGTAATGTTGGTAAACAGTTGGTTCGTTTTACATTAGAATGTACGTTTTCTGAAACGCGACTTCAGAGGTTACCCATAAGGTAATGCCACTTCCGAAAGTTGTTCGCTCGAACACCGATCGAACTATTCCATGATGGCATCATTGAGGATGTTACCTTAGTCACGGATGTCACGATGCACTTAAATTAAGGAAGTTTTCTAACCGACACACGCACATCAATGGCTTACATATGACTAAGTTTTCTTAACTCACGTACATACGAACAGTGGGTCTGTCGAACCGTGGCCTAATTTAGGAAGTAAGGGTAATAATACTAGGACAACATGCATTGGGCGAACACATTAACGTTAACAAAACGTATTTCACAGTAAACTAGTATATATGGTACGTTCAAACGATATATTACGTAAGCTCAGCTACGAACCCGAAGATGGAATCGAAATCGATGACATAGACATTCGTATCGTATGATCGCTTATCGCGAACTCTCTCTGCATAGGCCGTGCCAGAATTCCAGTCTCCTTCGAGTGTTTTCATAGTTAGCGCCGTTCTTGAAGGTAACCGACCGTTCTCCGTAATGTCAACAATGCGTGCAAAATACAATGCCGGTAGCCAGTTCTTGTCGATAACCATGCACTTCGTTCAATTGCTGGTAGTTCCACAACAGAAGGTATGACATCAGACAAAGGTCGTTGCTCATCCGATACTAACGTCAGCCATTGAGGACGTGATATTGGTTGGCACTCGTGTCAGGTGTAACGCCGAATGACCAAGTGGAAGCCCATGCAAGGTGTGAGCGACAAAACCGAACTGTGAGCGGATTGGCTTCATTCAAGAAGGTGCACCGATATCTCGCCGCTCCGATAAGATCGAGGGGGCTCTCGCGGTGGTGAGACGGCTGTGAAAGCAGACGACGTCGCGAGACCGCCCCCAGCACAGGACAAACACCACACTGAAGAACCGTCACAGCGCCCGCCCCCACACCCCCGCCTCACACCGTCACCCGTCACGCGTGGCTACAAACTCACACTCACGCGTACGTACACACACGCGTACACCCACAAGTACACACACGCGAGTACAGACGTGTGCACTGCAGTTGCACACACACAGACATATACGTAAGCACATACACAAGGCGCATATGTATGCACCCATAAATGCATACGCGCATGCGCAAATATGCGTGCACGCATAAATGTATACACACACACGCACACACGCACACACGCACACACGCACACACGCACACACGCACACACGCACACACGCACACACGCACACACGCACGCACGCACGCACACACGCACACACGTACACACACGTACACACACGCACAATACACACATAAATGCGCATACAGTCACACGTACACATAATGCGCGAGTGTGTGTGTGCGCACGCACGCACACACAAATACACACACACGCGCGCGCGCGCACACCTACATACACACCTGCATGCTCACCAGCATAGTATCGATCGGCCTGCAAATATCGGTGCTTGCTATCAAACGTTCCATGGATAACTGTATCAAAGATAATGCACCCATCCAATGACCCGACAAGGTCATCAGGATAAGATTGATGGAGGCTCTATGGAAACATGCCACAGTTTCAGATTCAGCACATTTTAATACACGCGTCACATATATATTTTAATCAAACGCAATTCGGCCTGTTGTCTTAAGTCTTCCCACCTGCAAACAATTGCAGTGTACAAATAAAAACACCGTTTTTCAACTAGGCCTTCGCTCTGCGACCTGCTGTGTGTGTTCACTTGTGAGCCCGCTGATCCGCGCACACGTCATATGAATGCACAACACACAATCAGCTTTGTACCGTCGCCGCTTCGAGTGCAAAACATCATTGAACGATTACTAGTTTCATATAAAAAGAACGGAAAATGAATGCATTTTACTCGCGACGGTGTTTTCAAAACTCTGCTGTGGTATGGCCCCGAGTAATTGAGAACGTGGGTATTTTGCCATTGTTATATACAGCGGTGTCGGGGGGAGGGGGGAGGGGGGAGAGGGGAGGGGGGAGGGGGGAGGGGGAGGGGGGGCGTTAAAGACTTGCATTTATGTTGTCTGTCAGACACAAATAGCCATATCTGAAAAAGTCCAACGTGTTAGTAACACTGCAATGAATATCGACATATCCAGTTTTTCTTGGACGTTATCAGTCCGTTGCACGTCTTCTGCGTGTTGGCCGTGCAATTATGGGATATGCCAGACGCGAACAACAATACTAACGTTAGGTTTCTTTTTTAGTACAAATAGATCGCATATACGTAGACGAAAAGGCTCAATGACATCGCACAAACAATGATTTCTAAGTCGCTTACAGTTTTTTAATCCATACTCGAAAAATGTATATGCCGCGTTTCGTATTTTGAATAATTCGTTACCTTTGTGCACGCATGTCTTCAATTTCCTGCGCCCTACGGCGATACGAGCGGGTCTGAATGACATGTCTACACATTGTTCACCGAGCGTACTCAGATTATCTGGCATTAGGAACGTCTAAAGACAGCGACGTTACGTACGCGCCCACAACCGACGCACACCATTCACCGATTATTAGCCGCACGAAATACGTGATGTAGTATCTCCTTTGCAAATGCAGGCATTTTTTTATGCCGTTTCCGGTCGAATAACTGAAATGCAGGACTTGCCGACATAGCTCATCCCGCTGTTGTCAATCCAAAGGTGTTATCTCGAAAATGTTATCGAAAATACAAGTCCATGGAAAGATTACATCAATCTAGCATGTTTTAAATCATCGCCAAATTGTGTAATTGAGCATATTTTGTACATTTATGAAAATGTGAGACAACATTAGGGGTACCGTGTGTATGGATACAATTTCTCCAACCAGTATGTCGTAAGAAGAAAAAATGCGTTGTTCCAAAGTCTCTTAAACAGTCGTTCAGTTATCCAATGAAAACGGTTGCACACTCCCATAAATAGCACATGCGTACTTCTGTGGCTTACGTTTCGCCGAAAAAACCCAGGTGTTGATCATACGAAAGAACACATTAACCCACGCGTTATCGTTTGTGTTGGTGGGCGAGTGTCTAACGGAATGGGTGGACGACGTCTTGCCAAGTTTAATATCGGCTGAATGGACGAGTGCACAGATGCGTGTCCGCCTTTTGATCT
>OZ023208.1:10305875-10323364 GCA_963995525.1 Escarpia spicata | reverse complement strand
GCTTGCTGGGTTAAATCCATTGTGGAATTCGGCAGACAGGTGGTCACAGAATGGAATTGCCAGATTGCGCAGGCAGTGCTCCCGTGTGGTTGTACTGGGGACGTTGGCTCCCTGCATCTGCCGGGACGATCAGAGTAACATTGGTGCTGAGATGGATGCAAACGAAGTGTGGCAAAACGTGTAGCATATTTACACCACACACATCATTCTTCTTATATCTCCTGTCTCATCGTCACAATTCGTTCCTTGGTTTGATCGACCATAGTGTATGCTGGGTATATATCGAATTCCTCGTTTGGAGCTTGGCACTCATGGGCCTGACATTCTCCGACACATTCTTGGTGACGATGAATGCAATGATGTTATGTGACGACGTGAGATTGGTTAGCTGCCATTGCGTCCTCGTCCTAGTTTCCTGGTTCCAATGCCAGTCCACAAAGCCTCCTCGCAGATGTCACGATATTCAAACGGATTCAGTATGGCTTCCAAACACAATAGTATGTACATCTCGTAAAGTGTGACGTTCTACGTATCTGATCTTACACAGTCCAATAAGCTTCTTTGTCTTCATATTTAGCGAGAGGTTGTTTATGATTAGTTCCAGGAATCGTTGTCATTTTGGGGATAGGTCAAAGAAAAGTAAAACAGAATTCATGTTGTCAATCATGTTCCGGATGGCAGGGAGTCTACATGCAGTGGCGATGCTCAAGTTGAGGACATGACTTTTGCAGTGTACGTACAAAGTCCGCGTGGACAACTTTCATGTTTCAGGCTTCAGTGAGGTGGACATTTCTCGGAATTAAAATAAGAACACAAACCAGAATCATAGCATAGGATGGAAAATGTATAGGTTGGAAAACTGTTTAACAGACAGTTGCTGTTACCTAGTAGTACATAGTAAGACGTTCCTGTGAATGTTAACCACACGGTATTATAACTTGTCTTTCAATCAAACACAGTCTGACGGTGACGAATATAGCAGCTTTTACGGAAGGGGGTCTACGTATTGGCAGGTCTGGTCCGCTGCTTTGATGTGGTTAGAGGTTATTACACGTGGGTTACACTGGTTTCAAAGTCGCTGTTTCACTGTTCTTGGTTTTGTGTTAAAATGAGCTCACTGACAGCGAAATGTGATTTTAAGACGTGTATTACTTGATATAACAATTAAGATGTTCAAATAATTTGGTGATATGATAAGATAGTTGAGAGATTTAATTGTAAAAATGTCATCTGTTATCTTGAAACACCGGTTTGAAGAACAGATGCAGGCGATTTTCACCAAACGGTCAGCGCGTCTTTGAGAGCCAAACACTACCAGACAGTTCATCCTTTCGCGGGGATTCATAGTCAAACATGAGGTGGGCGTGTGTGCGTGTGTGTTAGGAGTGACTACCGAGGATAGTTTTTACTACAGTGGTAGATGTAATTACTATTGCGATACTATCGCGATAGTCGTGAGACTATATCGCGATGTTATAGCCAGTGTTCCACACCTTAGCTGAAAAGTTGGTGGTCAGTCGGACCTTCAACTTTCTAAAGTTGGTGGTCCCACACAAAAATTGGTGGTCCAAATATTAACAAAATTACACGAGTAATATACATTTGCAGCTGTAACGCATGGTAATTATTGATATACAGGTTCAGGCCAAGTCTGCCCTTCATACTAATTTACGATTAAATAACCAGCGAATATAAAATGACAAGATAGGCAACAGTTTATTTTTGACAGAAAAACATCAATGTTGCAAATTACAACAAACACCACTATACGAATGTCAGCAGGGGACTACCCAGAACTGTTGCCATCATCCGTGAAACACTCGCTCGGGTCACTGACAGTGACTCCAACTGAATCCGAGCTGGATTCGGACAGTGATTCACTGTCCAAGTCCAACTAGGATTTGAAGTTGGGCATCCTCACGCCGGATGTATTCTACAGGTGGACAGCTGATGTGGGTTTGATGTCAGCCATGTCGCGTGAATGCAGCTAGGTGGTGATGACAGCTGACACTGGATGGCTTCATGCGGTTTCGAAACTCAGTATTGAACTCTTCACTCGTTTCACTATGCTGTGGAGCCTTTTTCACATTCAGCGGAACTCGCTGGAAGTGCCAGCACTATGAAACTGAACTCAATCGATCTAGCCGCATTGATCAGCTCGACTTTTTATTGTGTTTCCAACTTGCTTATGTACCACGCTTGTAAACGTTAAATTTCCCATTCGAAAGTACACAAATGTTACCATTATCGGCACTTGTCTAGTATCCGGGCTCACCTCGACTTTGTTGTTATATCAACATTTTTGCCTAATTTTGATATACCATGTGTTATTGTCATCATTCAACATCATCTCACGCATATCTACGTTACAAAAATATCGCGTCTTAGCGCACTTTTGAAGCCCAAAGAGCGACCCAGTTTGCAACAACATACGCTGTGATGTCGACCACTGCGGTAACGCGTGGCCGCAGCAGGTCGCGTTCTGGGCCTCAAAAGTGTGCTAAGACGGAATATTTTCGCAATCATAAATATGCCTGGAATTATGTTGAAATTATGTTGAAATTGAAATTAAATTATGTTTAAATCACTTAGGTATCAAAATGTTGGCAAACGTGTAGTTACAATGACGAAATCGAGATTGGCCCGGATACTAGACAAGTGTTCCATTATTCTCTTTGTCTTGCGGGCCGGCGCTTTTTCCAAGTTACCGGCCCGACGAAGTATTTGACGATCTCGGGCCTCCCGGTCGGCAGTAATTTTGAACACTAGTTGTAACGATATCATTACGGAAGCCAAATGTTCCCATTTTACTTGATGTGAGTTAAGTGACACATCGCAAGGACCCAGCCAAAAGTGATGGGTGGCGTAGAGTTGGTGTCGGTTGCTTCATAATGGCGATCCAGATTGATGCAGATTTGATCGACAATTGTTGAAAAATCACGTCTGCGAATAGTACTAAAGCGACACAAATCAACTTGCTGATAAGTCTGGCCAACAATTGTTACCATCGATAGGTCACTGTGCTATAATCGATAACTACCGATAATTAAATTATCGATACTATTGCATCGCGGCATCGACTTTCGCGATGCATCGATAGTTAGATGTATTGTTACACCCCCAATGTGTGCGTGCGTGTGTGCGTGCGTGCGTGCGTGAGCGTGCGTGTGCGTGCGCGTGCGTGTGTGTGTGCGGTGAATCTATGAACGACGTCACCGATGATGCTAAATATAATTCTGAGGATTTCCTAGACGCCATGTATATATTGCCTGTGCTAGATAAGTTTCTGAAAACGTCGGATTGCTACAAAAGAATTCATACGTAGTAAGCGACAAGTTTGACATTGTTTTGTTTTTGGTAATGCCTTTGTTCCCCGTTGACATGAATTGCAATGGATTTTGGTACTCAAAAGGGGGAGTCAGGACTCCCGAGACCCCACTGTGGTTCCGCCTATGATATAATAGAAGTCATCAAATACCTTTCCATTGAGGAAATTACTATAGAAGTAACCGGGAGAGTTTGTAAAAATTACGTCTTCGTTTATCCCCTGCCTGCGTTTGATGTCCTAGATGATATCCATTTTGCTCGCATGCAGAACCAGGTTGATGGGTCGATAAGAAGATTCTTCTAGTCAAAAAAGTATCTACGCCGTTCTCCTGTAATTGATATTTACATCCAATAAAAAGAAAGAGATAGCGCGAAAAATTCTAAACCAACGATCAATCCCAGTGCAGCTACTTGGAAGGCTATTTTTGGCCACCGTACTGTGTCTGTAGATGGTCCGATAAACCGGCTTTCACAAAACACTAATGAAACGCCGAGAGAAATGTGTCGACGTAAGCCGAGACCGTACTCAGGGTGCAAAACCATCGTAAGTGGCAACAAAGGACGTGTAACTGAGAGTGGAAATGGTAGCGTGGCTCGTCAATCACGGCGGACGGAGACAGCAGTTGTAAGACCCAGTCAAAATGAATGCATCGTCATCGTGGCTGATCGTAGCAGAAACAGCGGACGTATTTCAAAGCGGTGACACCATTAACAACAACAGCAACACCAACAAAGCCGCTGCAACAATGCCAAAATGGAAGACGTTTGAACGTGTCAAAAGTATCAGTGTAATTTGGGCAATGTGAGCACAATTGAATAATTGCCTGGGAACGTTGGTATTTAACACATTTAATAGTGGCGTTCTACGAACGGTCTAATTAAGTCGTGGTAAACCAGTACGATACCCACGGACTGTGGACTAAGCGGCGGTGGAGTCGATAGAGTGTAACCAGAAGTGGAATACGGTGTGATACAACGCATTTTATTTAGGTCGATGATGCGTGGAACCACGTGGTAAGTGATAAAGAAAAAAACAGAGTGCGGTGGAAAAGTATCGTTTAGGCCCCGTCATGTACTTTGAGCGAAAGTGATTACACGAGGAGGTAATACCGAGACCCACCAAAACTACATCTGATACACCTGTTATGTCTTGTTATAAACGAACATGTTACCTTATGTCTGACGTGTCTGTACGAGCAACTTGTATTAAGATCGTCATAAACCAAAATACCACTGAATTTCTTTATTAAATCACTTCACTGACAAAAACTAAAGAATTTGTTTCGGGAAATACAGATAAAACCATCGCAGCTAAGAATATTAATAAATTAGGAATTACCAAACACGTAATTGTTGAACATTGCAGCGACTGTTTATTTTAAATTTATTTTTAAGTAACCATTTCCGTGGCAATAAAAAGCCCAGGCGATGACACTCGTGTTTCATGTGCGTTTTATATGGGCCACCACATTTATATATTACTTCTCTTGATTGATAATACTACGGCTTGATTTACAAATACACGTATACAACGTCGATTTCCATAAGTTATGCCAAATCCAGGATACATTCCTGACTACTAAGTGCTCTCAGCTTTCCTTCCGGCCACTGCTAAAGACGGAGTATTCCGAGCTCAATAAACACTCATTCAACCGCAAACGACTACTTAGAAGTCGCATGAAAAGTGATTGCTGCGGCGTCGGGTGAGATGTTTTGTACGGAGACGGTCATGTATGTCTGTGCGGTGGGTGGATGTGGCTGCAGTCTACGGCGTGGTAAGGCGTCGACAACAGCAACCAATGAACTCGTCAACATGGTCACCGTGCTTACCACGGACGAGGACGTGAGTTCACGTTCGATTAGAAACGACCTCGGTGGAGAGACATTAAAATGTGTTGAATGGCGTTGGCACGAAACACAAAGAAAGCAACAACAAACGATGCGTAAATGTGAAAAGAGGAAAGATAGAACATTTGACAAAACGTGTTGAAAAGATCCATGCATGCAAGCACGCTCGCTCGCTCGCGCGCACGCGCGCACGCACGCACGCACACAAACACACGCATACACACAAACACTCCTGATGGATAAAACATATGGAGAGAACGGAACTAGCATTATAAAATAGATCACAAATTAATTAATTCAGATGTCATGAAAATCAGATCGAGTCTTACAGGTGCGTTAGTGATGTGCATTGTTGTACTTCTTAACCTCGTGCGTTTTAAGTAATGTAGCTAAGGTAAAGTTTAACGGTTTGCCTACACTCGTTCGTGCCTATTCATTACATGTCGTCTTTGCGTAGGCTTTTATTGCACGCGTCATTAGAATCGTCTGGTTGCCCGCGGAGCTGACCGTTCTGTCAAAAACAGTACCTTGTTATCACTCTTCTAAAGGACACTGCAGGTCCTACTTTTTACTGCGTCGTTAGACAGACACCATCAAGCACCTGTAGATCACCCGCCGTTGATGCGACATTGTTGTTACGATGGCGTAGCAGTTGACCGCTGTCTTTAACCCGTCCCTCTATCACCGCTGCATTTTTTTGTGGTTTATTTCTTTTCCAGAAAGCTCTCTATGCATTCAGTCGTCACTAATCGAGTAAACTCACACGTCTTTGTTCGTGTTCTTCGGAAATGTATTTGACAGGAACGTCGCGGAGTAAGAATGTGTATAGTTTTTTTAACGTGTAGAAAGACAATCATTTGAGCACACCAACCACGGTTTGTTGGATCTGGCACGCGACACCGTGAATACCAAGTGTCACATGGCGAGGGGGAGATAATTGAGTGGACATACTCCGCCCTCTGACTACCAGTGACGTGAACCTGCGATGTAGACCAGATATCGCACCCAAAAGACTCACAGAGTTCCTTTCTTGCCTCTTTCGGTTTGAATGGTTACTTATGATGTATGGGGCGTACGAAATCAGACGTTTCACATGTTTCAAGATGAATAGTGCTAACGACCATTCGTGGGTTCCGGTAGAATACTGTTACAATAGTAGCGCTGTCCAATGGATGAATGCTATGCTAAGGTGCGCAAGTCAACCTGCAAACGCTTGGCCGTATTCAATCAACGCCCTCATTTGGTATGCGATATTCTCAGCTCTATTGGTAAATACTCGTATCGCCCCTTGGGCATTAACCAGTCGAAGTTAAAATAAATAAAAGTACTTATATAGCGCCCAATCAATTAAAATTGCCCTCGGGCGCTTTACATACATGCACAGTTGTGAAAGACGTTCACCTGGAAATGTATCAGATTTTGCAGCATCATTAGGATGTAGATTGACGTGCCCCTCTAGGAGATCTGCGTGTCACGCCTGCACCTGGACATCAATGCAGGTGCCATTTATTGGATAGTGTGACTCCGCGCATCTGGGGTCAGATCATCACGAAAGGGGAGATATTTTGATTCGCCCTCGATGTGTCGACAAGGTATTGTGTCTATTGTGTAGACGCTATTCAGGGAAAACAAACACTGTTTCTATGTACGGCCGGTGCGATAAGGCGACTCTTGTTTTATGCAGGACACCAGTCACCGTTCAATAGCCCAATACATGCTCCGTTTGCGCGTCCAAAAACTAGAAATCAAAATCAGTCACGCAAACAAAAGTTAAGGTCCGCGAGAGTAGATTGTTTGATGAAGTTACAGGACAACACGGTCATGGGGTTATTTTGTTTACAATGTCCGATACGGGGCTTTAATGCAGGTGCACTTGAGTACGTATAGTTCAAAATGCTTGCATTTGACAACTTGCATCCAAATGCATATGTATACATAGTATTTGAAGAGTACCTTTAAAGTGGACTGTCAGGTGTGACCAGAATACTGCTGGTCTCCGATATAGAAATATATTATTCGATGATACAAACTTTACGTGCACATCCTTCGTGTTAAGTAAAATAATTTAATTAACCTATTAACAAATATGAATGCATAATTTGTCGCTATAATTAAGATATGTGCGCACTGAGTTTCAGGATAATTAAACATAACGTATTTGTTACAACTTCTTCTCAATAGATGTAAATAACATATCTGACGCATTTGAACAAATATATATTATATCAATATTTGTATTCGTAATTGAAGTATTTCGAGTGTACACGTACTTGCATTTAAAACATATGCTCGTACACTGTACATGTTTACCAATTACTGGAGCACACGCATTTGCCGCACACGTGTGTAAGTCTAGACAGCTGCGGGGTCTATACCTCATTGTGCCGCACATCCAGTCATGGAGTAACCGACCAACCATAGCAGTTATCGGCATTACATATATTTGTTCATCATAAACTCGTTCCCGCTGACCAATCACGTTCTGCATTCACCAGTTACGGCGACATATTTCCAGGTAGAGCTACCGTAAGGCAAGAGTGACGCTCTGTGAAGAGTGACGGTCAACTAACAGCAGCAAACACGTAGCAATGCAAGAATTATCGTGATTGGTAATATAGAAGCCAATGACCAAGGGAAGTGAATTACCATAGAAGAAGCGAGTGGACCTCGTGACGTGAGAGGTGATACTACCACATTCCCCCAAAGTGAGCGTAAGTAGTATATACGTCGTTATGTACTACCAACGTGGTAACGATATAGATAATGGACAACAACGTGGTAACGATATAGATAATGGACAACAAACGTTTGCCACGAAAACAAGAAATATAAGAACGATACAAACCGTATATTCTCACACTTGGGAGGGAATCATAAGAACAAATTGCATTCGTCTCTCATAATAAAGGAAACTATTTATGTTTGTTTTGGGCAGAGTGTCTTGACAGAGTTTGACGGGTCCGGTAATTGGGGAAGTCCAGGGTGTCATTCCCATGACGCATCATGTATTTAAACAAATATTTACATATACAATATACATTGTCGCAGTATTGCTGTATGAATCAGGTCGAATAAGCTCGTGCGTTGTTGTCCTCCTATGAATCAGGTCGAATAAGCTCGTTGTTGTCCTCCCTAGTTTACAGGGTTATGAGTATTGAGGAAGGAAGAGAAACGTGTGCAAACACTCGAAATATTGGCCGGGTGCAAAATACGCACCATAGGCTGGACGAAAAGCAACACCGACATATAGAGTAGACGTAGTGCAAGATTTAATGAGGAACACTGTTTGCTAGGTCCCATTAAGAGACGAAAGCTGGTCAATTAGGGCCACTGTAACAAAACATCTGAGATCGTAATATTTAGCGTCTTAGAAGGATAACTACAAAAAAGGAGAAGAGGTAGAAGAAAGACGGGATGGATTGGTATCAACAAAAACTGGACAAGATGGCGGGTTCGAAACGGTGGAATGGAATGCACGGAGACGCTAATAGCTTAACAATGGCTATAGACACGCGTCATGGTCGTTATGAGATCAATATACAACCGGGAATATCGTTGAACTTAATGAACGAGCACATTATCTTATTGCTGTACTGCCTTGCGGTGCATGACAGGCAGACAAGAAGAAGACAACTGGACTCAGTGCATCACAATTAATGTTGTGAAGCACTAATACAGTAGCTACCCGAATGACCTGTGTCGCCTCTTGCGGATAATGAGAAATCATCCGTCAAAGGACTGTCTGCTGATAACGCAGAAAAACACGACATCTATTGCCAGATCTTGCTCGGTAACGTTCACAATTAGTTCATAGTAATCGGAACCTGCGATATAGAATAACAGAATGCGGGGCTAAAAGGGGTCGATCTTAGTCAGTCTGTTAGTCTTTCGTAGAACACGTAGTAGCAAAACAGGTTATAATTCCCCCAAACATTTACGCCATTGTCTACATTTCAAGGGTTGAAACGTACTAAGTCGTGCGGATCATAAACAGGACACCCGTCAAGAATTAGTTATGGAGAAAAGTCCATTTCAAAGTCGAGAGTCATTATTCACATGAAAACAAAAACCTCAAAACCCATCAAGTACAAAAACCTCGAAACTAATCAAGCACAAACACCTCAAATATATCGAAACATATCAGCACTTTGATAAGGACCCTGTCATTTGTCTGGGACAATAACTCATCGGTTTGAACTCCACTGTTTCCTAGTAATTCGTCTGAGAAAGCCAAGCCGAAAATTGAAAAAAAAACCATGGCATGTATGTACGGGACACTGACAAAGGCACCCGAACCCATCGTCGCGTGTCTGGTACAGTAGCACGTGTAATTTATGACTAACGCAGTGTCGTTTGGAATTCAGCGCAATGATCAAACACAGAGTAATACATCTAGGACAGCAACACGTGGGTTCGAACTATTGCCACCTGCTTGCCTGGCCACAGCAGTAGCGGAATGCATCTGCACCCAGCTCTACACACGGTATCCGAGCACAGGTAAATACATTTCGCATCATACCTCTTACTCAAAGTGATGCGCATTCCTCCGTTTTTATGTTTGTTCAATGCACACCAGTGACAGATTAACAGGTGTTCCTGCGGTTGTCATTGTCACCTTTGCGACAAGTGCTCTCTTATCATCAATTCCCGCCCCAAGGTCAAACTGTCGTTCCACATCTAATTTACAACATTGGTAAATGCCAGCAATGGTAATAAATAAACTCAGCCTGTGGGCATTGTTCGCTATGTAAGCAACTTATGCAGTTAACAGGTTTATGTAAGTAGCATGGACAGTTAGCAGGTGTATGGGAGATGGAATCGTCTATTTAAACGCACAGACGCACACGCATATTCACATGAACGCGCACATGCGGTCGCGCGCACACATGCACACGCACTCACGCACGCACTCTAACATGCACTCTCTCTAACACACACACACACACACACACACACACACACACACACACACACACACACACACAAACGTACACGCGCCAAGCACGCATACACAAAAGCACGCACGCACACACACACATACACACGAAGAAAGAGAAAACCGTTGTTGTTTTTTGTATGCTGTATAATGTTGATTTACTGTTTTTAACAAATGTCTTCATCATTGCATTGTCTGTTCGTATTTTTACCTGTATAATATGAGCATAGCTTCGCACATGCATTGGTTTTATTATTAAGCTGCTGGCTCGCAGAATACCAACCGGGTAACAGTGTTGCGTCTGCAGTGATTGCCGTTTGAGCTCACATAGTGCCGTTGTTTCAATCACATACCCAAATATGATGAAGAGCACGAGACATTTTATAAAGATCTTGAATTAGCAAAATCACACTGCAAATCACAGGAGATTGTAATAGTTATGGGAGATTTTAATGCTAAAGTTGGTGAGGGAAGATGCGAAGACATAGTTGGACCATATGGCCTGGGGAGCAGAAATGAGAGAGGGGATAAACTAATAGAGTGGGCAAAATCTCATGACATGATTGTAGGAAACACCTGGTTCCAACAACACCCAAGAAGACTTTGGACTTGGAAAAGTCCAGGAGACCGTACATGGAACCAAATTGATTATATCCTGGTCAATAAAAGATTTAGAAATGCCCTACTGGTGGCAAAGACCTTTCCTGGGGCAGACTGCGATTCCGATCATGTGCCAGTGCGAGCCACGTTCCGACTGAAACTGAAGAAAAGGAAAAGAGCAACAAAGAACATGAAACTAGACATGAATATACTAAAATCAGATTCAGCGATCAAAGAGAAATTCAATGTAGCAGTACAAAACAGTTTCAATGTTGTGAATTACATTCAAGATGTTGACGACCAATGGGAACAAATGAAGGAATCAATCACACAGGCTGCAGAAGAAACTATTCCTAGGCAATGCAGAAAAGCAAAGAAAACATGGATGACTGACGATATTCTAAAGTTGATGGATGAAAAGAGGAAAATTAAGCAAAATCATAATATTACCATTGAAATGATTGAGTGTTTAGAAGAATTTTGTATTGATATAGTAACAGACTTCTTGAACAGAATATATGACAGCGGACGAATCCCAAATGATTTATCCAGATCCATTTTTGTAGCAATACCAAAGAAACCAGGTGCGATTGAATGTGAACTACACCGTACAATTAGTCTCATGAGTCACTTCACCAAGATGTTGCTTAAAATTATTATGACCAGAATGAGAAACAAAATAAAGCCGGAAATTGCCGAAGAACAATGTGGATTTGTAGAAGATAAAGGTACAAGTAATGCAATATACATCCTACGAACACTGATTGAGAGAGCACTGGAAGTGCAGAAAGATCTGTATGTATGTTGTATTGATTACACAAAGTCATTTGACAGAGTTCGTCATGAAGAAATTATATCAATGCTGGAAAGTTTGAACATTGATGGGAAAGATCCGAGAGTTGTGAGAAATCTGTACTGGGAACAAACAGCAGCAATACGAATAGAAAATGACATCAGTAAATTTCAAGAAATAAAACGTGGTGTAAGACAAGTGTGTGTCCTATCACCAGATCTCTTTTCACTATACAGTTAGAGTACTTTACGCACATTAGAAGATATGCCAGGCATTCAAGTAGGGGGATACAACATGAATCATTTACAATATGCAGACGACACGGTACTGATTGCTGAGAACGAAATAGATCTACAACATATGCTAGATACAGTAATAAGGGAAAGTGAGAAAAAAGGTCTGTCCCTGAACAAAAAGAAAACAGAAATCATGGTCATCTCAAAGAAAAATTACACTACAACATGCAACATAGTAGGATATGGCACTGTTCTGAAGCAAGTCCGAAAGTTTAACTATCTGGGATCACTAATAACATCCGACGGTCGATGCAACGATGAGATAAAGAGAAGAATTGTTCAAGCCAAAACAGCTTTTCACCACATGAAAAACATTTTAACAAATAAAAATATATCAATTGAAGTGAGAAAACGTGTACTGCAATGCTACATAGAGCCCATATTGCTATATGGATGTGAATCCTGGACAATAACTAAAAGTTTACAAAAAACCATAGAAGCCAGTGAAATGTGGTTCTTAAGAAGAATGCTGCGAGTGCCGTGGACTGCAAAACAAAGCAATGAAGGCATCCTTAGGACAGCCAAATCAAAAAGAAAGATCATCAACAAAGTTAGAACACAACAAGCACGATTTATAGGCCATGTCATGAGAAAGAAAAAGTTAGAATAAATAGTAACAACAGGAAAGATAGAAGGAAAAAGATCCAGAGGACGCCAGAGAATAAAAATAATAGGTAGTCTCTCAACATGGTGTGGAAGGAGCACAACAGAACTGCTACAAACTACACACGACCGAGCGGTTTGGAGGGCCATGATCGTCAACGCCTATGACAGACATGGCACATAGAAGAAGAAGAATCCTATGTGCCGGAATATGGTACAAGCAGTCGGTGTTCGCCTTTATTGTGATGAAAGGTATGGCCACGGTTCAATGACTGTGCCCCGTCGTTCGCCGTAGCAAAATGAGCGATAACACCGTCATTAGACGCGAGGTGAATGGCAAGATGCCGCAAAGTGGAAACAACATGTTTGTCGTAATGTACCCGTGTGCATACAAATGACCCGCTAGTGTAGTTGTGCATAGTACTGCATATAAGGTATCTGCTATCTAGAATACACGCATGCTGCATGTAGAAGTAAGTTCTTATGTAGCGCAGTATCCAGTCCTCGGGACTGCTCAAAGGGCTTTACACTTTACTCCCTGGCAGACCTGTTCAATCGATCACCATCTCAACTTCTCTGGGAAGCATCCGGCCACGCTGCAATTAATGCGCGAAGACTACTCGTACACAAATATCCTCCACTGTCTATAGCCAGGTACTCTTACAGCTGAGTGAACTGGAGAAACGTAGAATGATCGAACTTGCCAAAGGTTCGACACCGCCGCACAGGATTCGAACCCGAAGTTCTAGCTACTGCACCAAGCCACTACGTGTGTGTGTGTGTGTGCGTGTGCGTGTGCGTGTGCGTGTGCGTGTGCGTGTGTGTGTGTGTGTGTGTGTGTCTGTGTGTCTATGAGTGTATATGTGAGTGTGTTCGCGTGCGTGCGTGCGTGCGTGCGTGCGTGCGTGCGTGTGCTGAATGCATGCGCCTGCCTATCTTCATGCCCCCGCCCATCTACCTGTGTGCCTTCTTCCTCGTGCGCCAGTAACTGCTGTTTAAAATCAGGTGTTCTTTGTGGTAAGCATGACGATAGCAGTCTTTTAATTAGTGAAACTAAAGCGTGTGTTTTTCTAGCTTGTTAGTTAAACGGAGTACTAACTTTGTATGTTCACCAAATAACGACACATTGTTGTTTAGCAAGTCAGAAGCTAAGTCACGTGTGAAAGCATTCAGCTTTGAGTCATTAATGTGCCGTGATCGGAAGTAATAATGTCGCAATTATAAATTACGTGTGAGATAGTGCATACTGCGCTGTGTTGGTGAGATACTACAATGTTCCTTTATTATTATTTTTTATTTCATTGAGGTCAGTCCTGTGAACTGTATCGGCAGCTGTATGTTCCCGCTCTACTCATAATTGGGTAGCGTCAGTGCTTAGCCAGGCAGACGGCGGTGCGGGTGTATGGAATCTAGTCGCTTTGTGTGTGACCCAATCTGCTAACACTTCAGCAGAATATTTGGAAGAAAACATGTGAGCTGGGGCGTCAACCATCTATCAGCCCCTGTGTTTTCAGTAGAGTTACTATCTTGGATATGTTGCAACTATTGGGGCATAATGTTACAATGCCATCATTTAGTGTTTAACGCTTGACACAATTTACACTTTTCGTATAATATTCCGATGTATTTAGTCACCAGTAAAGGCGGACTTGAAAATGTGCAACGGATGTTGTTGATTTTCAAGAGGTCCACAGTTATTTATGTAGTCTACTTTTAGTTGTCCGTTTTTTAATAAACGTATGCATACGTGTGCTCTCAAAAAGGGCCGGTATCAGCATGCTTCAGGTATAGGTTTGACAGGGTATTGTGTGAACCATATATTCCCAAATATATATACTTTGTTGCATAAGGGTTTATCTCGGCGTTTGTGCATGGATGTATATTTGCTAATAACAAAATCAAGAAATAAAGAATGGGTATTTTCATGGGACTTAAGGTACAAGTAAAGTACAAGTAGAACATTTGTATACAAATTAGTCTTATTCAAGTATGTGGTGTTTCAAAGAGTTGTATGTACATATCTGCGTACATTTGAATGCACTTACAAGTACAAAATCCAACACTTCTGCGAACATGAAGTCCTTCAAAGTCTTGTAAATAGTCATGAACGTTGCTCGTCCACAGGGAAGACAAAAGGAGAGGAAGTAGAGGAGACGGAAGCAGCAAAGGGGACAAGGACAGACAGAGAGACAGGGAAAGAAAAACAACTGTTTTCTTATTTATACTCGACCAGTTCTAGTTAATGATTTCACTTTTCACTCACATAAATTGTGAGTTTCTACTTTCTACTTGTTATTTATTCACTACCTTTTATTAAATGTAATTATACATGTTAAAATGTATTACAGTATACTTAATTTTGTTATGTATGCATACTTGTTCATAGTTGTATTTAAGATACTACTTTCCCAACGCTGAGACGGACAAAGACGTGTGCCGTCAAGCGGAACCGTGATGAAGTGAACGATAATGCAGCGGACGCGAACACTTCATATAATTTCGACATCGACGCTTGGAATTCAACAAATCCTGCATGCGATTTCCATCGAAGCACTTAAAGTAACACATTTAGCCAGGGATTTATCCTAAAAACGACAGAGAACGGCGTAAACTGTGAATACGAGACTCGTGTTTACGTCTTTCCCAGCGGCTGTCTTCCTCTGCGCATGCTTGCGACACCAATAATATACCGTGGATTAATTCGACACCGGTCCCATCTATTACACAGTGAAGCATTTACACCCATGACAGTAACCATCACGTGTAACACACCATTTGTGCACACAAATACACGTGAATCACTCCAAGAGTAGTTCCCCAATTCACACCGCCAAGTGTCGTCAAATGTAAATATGCACCCACCTATGTGTGACCGGCTCGAAATGGGAGGACATGTTGTACCGTGTCTCAGGCGTATCTGCCTTCCTGTGGCCACGTGAATAAGTCCCAGTCGGCGTTAGTTCGTACTCATACTTCCCTCGCTCTACTCGACCACGGTCGAAGGTAATACGTTGAACTTCACAGCTATGTAAACGTCGGCGAGTTGAGTTCACTGGACATTTAGTGGGCTTAGGCTGACTCTCAGCTCTCCGCCGCCCGTGCAGTAGCCGAGACACTCAAGCGACACGCTCCACTGAGCAATATCAAAAGGCCGAAGTAGGTTAGAAAGTTTACGCCGCTGTCGTAGTCGCTGTGGCTGATTGATGTTTTAGGTAGGGTGGTCGCCGTGGAACGGCGTAGCGCCGCGTTCGTCACCATTAATTAAACGACATTTAAACGACATCATCAAGGGAGTAGGCATTCAACGTGATATGGAGCTGACACATGGTGTTATATATATATATATATATACATAAATATATATATATGTATATACGATATCATATTATTATATATGGTATATACTATTATATATATATATATATATATATATATATATATATATAATCGTAGTATATAATATATTACACATTACTGGTAGGAGTCGACTAGTGGACATACACGTGGACCTGGAAAGAATGGGAGTAGAACGGCTGGAAAAACTGATGCCCAGATAGTGGAAAGAAAAGGGAGGCGAGGACGACGTACACTGCGATGGGAGTATTGTGCTTGGAGGATTTTGGAGAGGAGTGGAGAATGAGAGGGGGAGGGGGGGGAATGAGGGAGGGAAGGAGGGAGGGAGAGAGCGTGCGCGCGCGTGCGCAATAATTTGATCATACTGTAGTAATGGGCTGATTTATTTAAGCCAACTCTACATCGTATGGAAATTAATAGACACAAACATGTGTCGTCCGTTTTGGATATATTGTGCTTGTCAGTTAGTGCACCATTTTACCGTAATCTAAAAACCTTGTTTTAATTCTGTGTATATCCCTTAGCTCCTGGTAGCACATCCACCGATATGTTGACGTTGGCATTGTACACTGTTGTTCGTACTGCACGCCTTTGGTTTTGTTGCACCACTGAGATCAGGATCACGAGAATGATGATACTCTAGAAGTTTGCTGTACCCTGTCTTATCTCATATGTTACAGTATGCGTCAGAGTTTATTTTTCATTAGCCAAATCATTCACAGCACGCCAAATCGTTTTATGAGTCTAACATAATTGTTCTCGTGGGCGTACAAGCCTTCTCTTACAACATTGAGAGCACCAATAATCTTCCAGCAAGTTAGAGGCGTCATTTTGTCATTCCTCTTCATAGACAAAGTATTGGAGTATGTCGACCCCCAACGGCCACACAATGGCTCGTTGACAGCTTCACCTTCGCCGTGTAAATAACATCTACACGGCGAAGGTAGATTTTATTTGCACCGAGCGACCTATCTTATAAAAACAAGACGACTAACCGGAAGTGGCCTTCGTTGAGGAACAATCAAGGTTCAAAAGTTTCCGCCTATTGTATGGTATAACAAGACAATCTTGTTACGAGCTACTTGTGCAGACAAAAACTGCTTTTTGCAGTATATTATTTTGTTTTTCTTGTCAGTAAACCTTCGGTGTTTTCCAAGAAAATCCGTTTTTGCACTATAACATATCTAACTGCAGACATGATTCCACTAAATAACGATTTTGAACACTTCTGAGCTAATTCTTACATTTCAAAACGTTCTTATATCAGACCCGTATTTTTAACCCCGACCTGTATTTCAATTAACAGTATTTCGGTTATTGTAGGAACAGGCGAGGATGTATGACATAACTTTGCACAAAGGTTCTTGCAAGTCTTGTGCCAACAAAGCACAACGTACAGTGTACACTTAGTTAATAAACAGAGCCGTTTATTTTCTAGTAGAAAGGAGCAATCATTACTGGTTTCTGCACGCTATGTGGTCGCCCTACTTTTTTACGCCAAATAGGAATGAACAGATAACCTGCTGAGTGCTGACAGCTGCCTCTATTTACCAATACTTGAGTATAATAATATTGCATACAAAAAAAACGGGAGAAACGAAGACGACGTCGACTTCAAACCTTCCTGAATTATATTCCAGAGGGCAACCCTCTCAATCGATTGTATATATAGGGCCACGAAGCTACGTTTGGTATCAAAATATCTGGAATGATCAGAGGAATAGCAACTATA
>OZ023208.1:10225875-10300875 GCA_963995525.1 Escarpia spicata | reverse complement strand
AAAGCATACAGTGCCTACTAAATAATTGTTTGATTCTAATTTGTACTTTTTTGACATACAATACATGGGTAGAAGATGTAATTAATATTTTTAAACGCTTGCATGCTTCTGCAGCTAGTGATGCTTTGATGCGACGAATGCCATGGTTTAAAAGAAATGCATGTAGATTTTATGTTAGTTCGCACATTATACATTTTTGAAGGTATCTTTTAGTCCAGTATCATGTGTTGAGACATGGCACTCGACTAGACGATACCTTTACACGCCATGTCCACACGCCGCCGGCAATTTTGTGCTGTGGGTGGCAATGCTAATCCAACGAACTGTGTTTTACAAGAATTAACAACAACTGCAAACCAAAATAACAGGCCCGAAATAGTTAATGGATCAGAAAATCATTATCTTATCAGGAGACCATATAATGTTCATTGATGAGTGGCCAGTCCGTACCACATATCTGTCAATTTAATTTATTTCAAGACAATTTCACACCAGAAGACAATTTGTGGAAACATACAATAGCAATGGTGACGCTATGTACACAGGGAATTCAACTGTTCGATATTATAGTTAGAGTGCTACTCTAGGTTTCATAAATTAATGTGTTTTTGGTGGGAAATAAGAACATATAGACGTACCGATGAAATTGTTGATAAATCGGCGGATTGGGAAAGTAGCTGCCGTACGTCTGTGCGGATGACATCGCACGCCTGTGCGAAGAAAATCAACAGGCTCAAGAACTTCTACAAACATCTGGATCACGTACAGGGAAAGCTAGATGCAATCTGAAGCATGCAGTCAGTTTGCCAAGGCCGGCAATGGGTGTTGCTCTTCTCTTCTGTCCGAGTATGTCCGGGGTAAGGCTGACATCGATACTGGTCATCGATTTCTCTTTTCTTTTCTTTTTCATTCCCCTCACTGTTCTTGCCGTGCCTTCTCTACCAACCCTCAACACTCCCCGCTCGCTCTCATTCTCCACTTCTCCACCAACCATCAACACTCCCCTCTCACTCTCATTCTCCACTTCTCCACCAACCCTCAACACTCGCCTATCACTCTCCACTTCTCCACCAACCCTCAACACTCCTCTCTCGCTCTCATTCTCCCCTTCTCCGCCAACCATCAACACTCCCCTCTCGCACTTATTCTCAACTTCTCCACCAACCCTCAACACTCCCCTCTCGCTCTCATTCTCCACCAACCCTCAACACTCCCCTCTCGCTCTCATTCTCCCCTTCTCCACCAACCCTCAACACTCCCCTCTCGCTCTCATTCTCAACTTCTCCACCAACCCTGAATACTCCTCTCTCGCTCTCATTCTCCCCTTCTCCACCAACCCTCAACACTCCCCTCTCGCTCTCATTCTCCCCTTCTCCACCAACCCTCAACACTCCCCTCTCGCTCTCATTCTCCCCTTCACCACCAACCCTCAACACTCCCCTCTCGCTATCATTCTCAACTTCTCCACCAACCCTCAATACTCCCCACTCGCTCTCATTCTCCACTTCTACACCAACCCTCAACCCTCCCCTCTCGCTCTCATTCTCCACTTCTCCACCAACCCTCAACACTCCCCTCTTGCTTTCATTCTCAACTTCTCCACCAACCCTCAGCACTCCCCTCTCGCTTTCATCCTCAACTTCTCCACCAACCCTCAACACTCCCCTCTTACTCTCATTCTCCACTTCTCCACCAACCCTCAACACTCCCCTCTTACTCTCATTCTCCACTTCTCCACCAACCCTCAACACTCCCCTCTCACTCTCATTCTCCCCTTCTCCACCAACCTACAACACTCCCCTCTCGCTTTCATTCTCAACTTCTCCACCAACCATCAACACACCCCTCTCGCTCCCATTCTCTACTTCTCCATCAACCCTCAACACTCCCCTCTCGCTCTCATTCTCCACTTCTCTACCAACCCCTCTCAATGTCTCATTACACAATCCTCCCAAAGCAGTCTAGGTCGTCTTCGGTTCCTTTTGTCTTCCACTCTCCGGGCATCTGCTCTCTTTTCCAACCGTTCACCTCCCATTTTGTCCAGTTCAATTTAATCGTTTCCTCGCCAGCTTCGTGTTATAACTTTCGTTTACCCCAACCTCCGCCCTCCTACATTCTTCGCTTGTCGATTCTATTCACTTCGCTATTCTTCTGACCCAGTTGTTTCCCAAATCTGTACTCTCTCCTCTTGTTGGATGTTGACTCAAATAATTATTATTTTGAAGAAAACTGCTGCTGAACACATAACTGGCATATATATATATATATATATATATATATATATATATATATATATATATATACATATATCTATATCGCGAACTAAACACCATGCCTCCCTCTTTTTATCCGTCTTTTGCACATAGGCGGACCCAGGGGGTGGCCTGGGGGGGCACGTGCCCTCCTAGACCTTATTAATTCGGCGTGTCCACGGAATTTTTATAATGGGCCCACGCGACCGTGCCCCCTAGACCTTTTGAAATGTGCACCCGGTCTAACAAGCTGAAGTTACGGCGACTGGGCGGCGAAATTTTTTTGGATATCATTCCTCCCGTGTTCCTGTTGTGACAACCGAGCCAGGCGGGAGAAGTGCTGAAGAAGAGCTGAATATACGTCCGTGCAGCGACAAGGAATTCAACATCACCCACCCATAGTCTGGCCCATCGACCAATACGACCAATACTGCGTTTGCAGGATGGAGAACATATTTTGCAGATATATCTTCTTTTGGAGCTTCAGAACGGGACAAGAAATCTGGAATCGATTGATGCCCAACCTGAGACACGGGCAGCTGCTGCTATAGACAGCCATGCTTCACACTGGGGGTGGCACTGAAACAAACAAATCTAACCAAGATTTTACTATGGCGCTCGCGGAACAGTAGATTCGATTGTTTCTTGAGACACACATCGAGATAAACTGAACGGTCAGTAAGCAGACGCACACACACAGCATCAGTCCACAAAACGTAAAACTCATGTATCGCAAAAGTACTAATGTCACATTGATCTAATATCACCTTATCTCCGTAGATTCGGAAACAGTAAGTTAACCATTCCTTCCAACAGGCCGCTGGTGCTACCTGATGTCACGTTTCACACGGCACCGTCTAAACATGTCAAGTAAGCACCATAATCGAGCATTGACCCGATTAAGCTATAACCCATCACTTACCAACTTTCGGCGTTGTATTTTTGCGTGTCTTTTGTTGTGTAGGAAGACATCTTGCGCTGATCACAAGGGTGGGAATACACATTTCGTGTACTACTCTACTCGGTACCCCCCCCCTTATTCCCGGTGTATCCGTGTTATGTTCATGCAGCCCTTTCTCTGTTTGTACTGAATTTACGCCAACTATAGGGTAGGTTGGTATTGGGCAATCAAATTTATTAACACAGGGATTGCCACTGTGCACATATAATATATACAATAGTCACATCTTGTGCACAGCCAGGTACATCGAGATTACAGAGTGATGGACCACACATGTTATGTACGACACATTTTGTACATTTAGAATAATCATACTAGACATTTACCAAAAAACCCTTGATTGCTGTTATATTAATTACAGCATACCGACTGTAATATGCTTACAGTATATAGAACACAAGGGAAAAAGATACCTGGTGTGCAGACTGCACACCTTTCTATAGTACTAGCCACAGTAATTCAGCTTGATATATACAAAAGTGGGGGATAAAAACCCCCTGGCCTCCCATGTTCACATTGGTGGCCCTCACCCCCACTAAAGGGCTGCATATAGGCCGGACCTGATAAGTCGGCTTGTCAACTAGCACTGACAGGTGTAATCGGACATGAATGCTGACAATGTAACAGTTCCTCCCAAAACGTCTGACACTAAAAGAAAATGGGGTATGGGCTAGTGGAAGGCTGACCTATCATGCCTGTCCCTCTCCCAACAAAAAGGAATGGGCCGCCTCACGGCCCCCCCCCCCCCCCCCTCTGCTAAGAGACGAACACACATATCAATACCGCCCCACCACATATAGCACTTTGCCCTTCCGTCCTAGCGTTTGTGCTTGCCACGAGTTACAATGTCCGGGTAGCCAAACATGGTCTGGAGCTCCATCGAAAGAGCGGATTCATCCCGGTCTGTATTGTAGGTCAATCGCCTCCGGTACCGCTTGCTCATTGCTGCCAGGACCGCGGACAAGCAACCTTTGCTTGACCATTGTAGACTCGCCATGAAACACAATTGTTATATATGGTTAGTTGTGAATTATCAGAGGCTGATGCTTTACGTGGACGGTTTGCTAGAGATTGATTCCACTCTAATGTATTTCTGATATGAGTTTGAATGCCAGCGACCCATAGCTTTGATTTGTTCCGATGAGAAACCCGCCTTTGCTGCCCATGTCGCTGCCCCTATCCTGAATGAGTGTGATGAAATTTTCTTGCCTGCTAACTCTGTGTTTTTTAGCACTTCCTTAAGGTAATTGGCAAAAACAGTCTTCTGCACAGGCAATTTATTGGCACTGCGAAAAAGGGGACCTTGATCATTTCCCCTGAGCTTGATATATTCTACCATCCTCCGGTACGGACAAGCTGTCTTTCCCGTGGGGAAGACATCCAGGCTGAAAGGACGGCCTGCACTGTGTTTGTACGTATGGAAGACCAGGCGTAATTTGGCAAGTTTTATGCGACACTGTGTCACAGACAGATTATGCGGGCTAGCCGTCACCTCACTTATCCTAAGAAAACCGAAGAACATGAGGCTGAACATAGCGCGGAGCAAGACCACTGAGTAAGATGAACACTTAGACAATGGAACTGACTTAATGATGAGGGACAGGTCACGTGAGCTGACAGGCTGGCGTTGGTCAACATGAGGGCAGGCATGTGCTACGCCTTTTACAATTTTCACAACTAAATAGTCGTTTGTTGGGTCGGGGTAGCGACAGGCTTTGTGGCGTTCCGAGATAGCCGATATGAAAGTCCTAATAGTACTGGGTGCCTTGCCCTCATCTTTGAGATACTGAACAAAGGCAATTACTGTGTTTGAGGAGGCAGGCAGGTACCTCCTTTTCCTATCTAATGTTTGTACAAAGGTTACAAACCTTTTCCAGTTACTCTCGTAACGTCTGGCACTGCTTGGTGCGAAGGCCGCGTCCATGGTGCTCACTGCGTTGTGTACCAGGGAAGCCAGTGAGTGGGAACTAGTTTTGGGTGGTTGTGTAGGCTGGGTTGAACACTGCGTGCACGTTCTACCTGTAACCGTGAGATAAGATCGGCAACAACATTGATCTTTCCTGGGATGTGCTTAGCACGAAAACATATGTTATACGACAGACATGCAACAATCAATTTTCGGAGCAAACACATCAGCTGTGTGTCCTTGGCAGTTTGTCTGTTAATCACTTCCACCACTGCTGTGTTGTCTGAAAGGAACATGACCCGTTGATTAGCCCATTTTGGCCCCCAGCTCCTGACGGCCAGTAAGATTGGCAGGAGTTCTTTCACAGCAATGTGCATGGAGCCCCAGGATGGAGGAAACTGTCCCTGTAACCACTGATCCCCCACTACAGCTCCATATGCAAAGCCGCTTGCATCCGTTGAGAGCTGCAATACATCTGATGATGTCCATCTGTTTGGTAGAAAGGATAAAGTGCCATTAAAGGTGTGCAGAAATTCCAGCCAAGCCGATATGTCCTTTCGAGCCTCAACAGTTAGGCGGATCCTTTACATATCCTTGAGACATTCCCGCCGTGAGAACCACCGGAGTAAGACGAACTGTCGTGATATGTTTGCATCAACGGAGATGATCTGATTTAGATCAACACGAACTTCACAACAAACGACAACAGCATTTACGCTGTCACACGTAGCAGAAAGCTAAGGTCATCGTGACAAAATCTTTACGAGAAGAAACAAAAACAGAACAAAAAGCAAGGAAACATTGTAGTATACCAATATTCTAAGACACTGATCTACAATACCCTGACTTCTCTCCGCAGACGGACAGCTGCGGGGGTGAAGAAGGACACCACCGTAAAAGGACTAGTCACCCGAGACGGTCAAACACAACATATTGTTGTGTTGGAATGTCCAGAGAAGAAAAACTACGTCGCCAACCCCGCTGATTTCTTCCAGATAAGACGGCTTGACGACGAGATCACGCATCCATTTCTAAGAACGTCGGACTCCATTTTCCTCTTAAGTAGGTGTTATATTAATAAGTAGTTGCGAACTGCATTATTCCTTGTGTCAGAATTCGAGACACAGGATTAACACAACTGTAACCACATACTTACTGTCATCACATGCAGTGTATTCTGATTTTGTTTGTAAAGTAAATCAATGCTTTAATGTTTATAGTCAATTAAATATATACAGCGTGTATTTTTATTTGAAACAATTAATGTCATACGTTTTATGTATATTAAGCTATAAATACAAGCGTTTGAATAGCTTGGGTGTATCTGTCATTTATTTTTTATTTTTAACACGCTAACCTTGGAGTATTGCAAGTGCTTCTGTTCCGAGGAACCGACGTCCATTCGCCTCTTTCTGTGTTCACTCGCTTTCTTGGACCACTCGTTCTTTGTGTGTTCACTCGCTTTCTTGGATCACTCGCTCTTTGTGTGTTCACTCGCTTTCTTGAATCACTCGCCTCTTTATGTGTTCACTCGCTTTCTTGGATCACTCGCTCTTTGTGTGTTCACTCGCTTTCTTGGACCACTCGCCTCTTTGTGTGTTCACTCGCTTTCTTGGACCACTCGCCTCTTTGTGTGTTCACTCGCTTTCTTGGACCACTCACCTCTTTGTGTGTTTACTCGCTTTCTTGGACGACTCGCCTCTTTGTATGTTTACTCGCGTTCTTGGACCACTCGCCTCTTTGTGTGTTCACTCGCGTTCTTGGATCACTTGCTCTTTGTGTGTTCACTCGCTTTCTTAGACCACTCGCCTCTTTGTGTGTTCACTGGCTTTCTTAGACCACTCACCTCTTTGTGTGTTCACTCGCGTTCTTGGATCACTCGTCTCTTTGTGTGTTCACTCGCTTTCTTAGACCACTCGCCTCTTTGTGTGTTCACTCGCTTTCTTGCACCACTCGCCTCTTTGTGTGTTCACTCGCTTTCTTAGACCACTCGCCTCTTTGTGTGTTCACTCGCTTTCTTAGACCACTCGCTTCTTTGTGTGTTCACTCGCTTTCTTGCACCACTCGCCTCTTTGTGTGTTCACTCGCTTTCTTAGACCACTCGCCTCTTTGTGTGTTCACTCGCTTTCTTAGACCACTCGCCTCTTTGTGTATTTACTCGCTTTCTTGGACCATTCGCCTCTTTCTGTGTTCACTCGCTTTCTTGGACCACTCGCCTCTTTGTGTGTTCACTCGCGTTCTTGGATCACTCGTCTCTTTGTGTGTTCACTCGCTTTCTTAGACCACTCACCTCTTTGTTTGTTCACTCGCTTTCTTAGATCACTCGCCTCTTTGTGTGTTCACTCGCTTTCTTAGACCACTCGCCTCTTTGTGTGTTCACTCGCTTTCTTAGACCACTCGCCTCTTTGTGTGTTCACTCGCTTTCTTAGACCACTCACCTCTTTGTGTGTTCACTCGCTTTCTTAGACCACTCGCCTCTTTGTGTGTTCACTCGCTTTCTTAGACCACTCGCCTCTTTGTGTGTTCACTCGCGTTCTTGGATCACTCGTCTCTTTGTGTGTTCACTCGCTTTCTTAGACCACTCGCCTCTTTGTGTGTTCACTCGCGTTCTTGGATCACTAGCCTCTTTGTGTGTTCACTCGCTTTCTTAGACCACTCACCTCTTTGTGTGTTCACTCGCTTTCTTAGACCACTCGCCTCTTTGTTTGTTCACTCGCATTCTTGCACCACTCGCCTCTTTGTGTGTTCACTCGCTTTCTTGGACCATTCGCCTCTTTGTGTGTTCACTCGCTTTCTTGGACCACTCGCCTCTTTGTGTGTTCACTCGCTTTCTTGGACCACTCGCCTCTTTGTGTGTTCACTCGCTTTCTTAGACCACTCACCTCTTTGTTTGTTCACTCGCTTTCTTAGATCACTCGCCTCTTTGTGTGTTCACTCGCTTTCTTAGACCACTCGCCTCTTTGTGTGTTCACTCGCTTTCTTAGACCACTCGCCTCTTTGTGTGTTCACTCGCTTTCTTAGACCACTCACCTCTTTGTGTGTTCACTCGCTTTCTTAGACCACTCGCCTCTTTGTGTGTTCACTCGCTTTCTTAGACCACTCGCCTCTTTGTGTGTTCACTCGCGTTCTTGGATCACTCGTCTCTTTGTGTGTTCACTCGCTTTCTTAGACCACTCGCCTCTTTGTGTGTTCACTCGCGTTCTTGGATCACTAGCCTCTTTGTGTGTTCACTCGCTTTCTTAGACCACTCACCTCTTTGTGTGTTCACTCGCTTTCTTAGACCACTCGCCTCTTTGTTTGTTCACTCGCATTCTTGCACCACTCGCCTCTTTGTGTGTTCACTCGCTTTCTTGGACCATTCGCCTCTTTGTGTGTTCACTCGCTTTCTTGGACCACTCGCCTCTTTGTGTGTTCACTCGCTTTCTTGGACCACTCGCCTCTTTGTGTGTTCACTCGCTTTCTTGGACCACTCACCTCTTTGTGTGTTTACTCGCTTTCTTGGACGACTTGCCTCTTTGTATGTTTACTCGCGTTCTTGGACCACTCGCCTCTTTGTGTGTTCACTCGCGTTCTTGGATCACTTGCTCTTTGTGTGTTCACTCGCTTTCTTAGACCACTCGCCTCTTTGTGTGTTCACTCGCGTTCTTGGATCACTTGCTCTTTGTGTGTTCACTCGCGTTCTTGGATCACTCGTCTCTTTGTGTGTTCACTCGCTTTCTTAGACCACTCGCCTCTTTGTGTGTTCACTCGCTTTCTTAGACCACTCGCTTCTTTGTGTGTTCACTCGCTTTCTTGCACCACTCGCCTCTTTGTGTGTTCACTCGCTTTCTTAGACCACTCGCCTCTTTGTGTGTTCACTCGCTTTCTTAGACCACTCGCCTCTTTGTGTATTTACTCGCTTTCTTGGACCATTCGCCTCTTTCTGTGTTCACTCGCTTTCTTGGACCACTCGCCTCTTTGTGTGTTCACTCGCGTTCTTGGATCACTCGTCTCTTTGTGTGTTCACTCGCTTTCTTAGACCACTCACCTCTTTGTTTGTTCACTCGCTTTCTTAGATCACTCGCCTCTTTGTGTGTTCACTCGCTTTCTTAGACCACTCGCCTCTTTGTGTGTTCACTCGCTTTCTTAGACCACTCGCCTCTTTGTGTGTTCACTCGCTTTCTTAGACCACTCACCTCTTTGTGTGTTCACTCGCTTTCTTAGACCACTCGCCTCTTTGTGTGTTCACTCGCTTTCTTAGACCACTCGCCTCTTTGTGTGTTCACTCGCGTTCTTGGATCACTCGTCTCTTTGTGTGTTCACTCGCTTTCTTAGACCACTCGCCTCTTTGTGTGTTCACTCGCGTTCTTGGATCACTCGCCTCTTTGTGTGTTCACTCGCTTTCTTAGACCACTCACCTCTTTGTGTGTTCACTCGCTTTCTTAGACCACTCGCCTCTTTGTTTGTTCACTCGCATTCTTGCACCACTCGCCTCTTTGTGTGTTCACTCGCTTTCTTGGACCATTCGCCTCTTTCTGTGTTCACTCGCTTTCTTGGACCATTCGCTTCTCATCTACCTATTGTAGGTGCAATTAAGAACAAAATAGCGAGAGTTATTTAGAGTTGTTTACTTACGTGTTTGTTTCTGATATGCGAGGTTATTCTCGACGGCCCCTCTTCTACATGAAAGAGTAAATGGTGACGAGTTCTCAAAATGGCGCCATCATTACCGAATCGTCTGTTGTTTCAGAGGTGAGTCTACGCTAGTACTAATACCGCCATTCCTTTAACAACGAATTGCAATTCTAACACGTTCCTTTTACAAATAACTATTGATTGAAAATAAAACACTTCTATGCAACTTGTGAGCACATACAAACTGCATCTTGTTTGCTAATGGTTGTCCAACATGCAACGTTGGTTTAACATTAGATATTTGAGTATATGCTACTTAGTTTCATGAATATTAATATATAATAATTTCAAGTGCAGTGAATATACCTGAAGACCTGCGGAGTGCATGGACACATTTAAATCGCGTCTTAAGTCATTATTTTCGACTTGCTTTTAATGTCTAGTTTTAATGTCCACGTCCCATCATCATAATATAGCAATTATTACTGCTATTATTTCGGTTGTCTGCTATGCTAGTATACTATTTTATAATTATATATTCATTAATATTTATTGTATAATGTATTAATATGATTTAATTTAATTTAATTTGGTTTAACATATTACTATAATTTGTTTATATAAATACCTAGTTTCTCTCTTCTAGTTTCTCATTATACAGGCGTTATAGCTATAATGTATCAGACGCTATTTAAAAGTTCATTCAGACTGAATTTACATTTACATCACTAACTCTTACGTATGTGTCCTTTAATTTAGTTTTAATGTAATCAGTTTTTATTGTAGACTCTGTAAACACTATTGAATTGGGTCTTACTCTGGATACCACTGTCTAAACAAACTTCATTTATTATTTTAATTATATATTATTATGACACAATAATAAATCAGAATGACCTTTATGTAGGCTGAATTCTGATGGACAACAACATCGCTTCTTGTGTTATTTTTCACTGTTTAACCCTTACATATTGTAGTGTGTGAAGTTTGGGGCAGTAATTAGGCAATAAATATACATTATATAAATATTAATGGTTCTTATTTACCAATAATGCAGATAAACCAATTTGTAATGCAAATAAAAGTATGACATATTAACCAACTACTAATGTGATTTACCTACTTAATTCATTTTCTTCGGTGAAACTGAAACAATAATCCGAATGACCACATTTCCACCGCACTCGGTTTTGTTCTTCGTGTAAACGCTTCATAAACTTTCCCTCATCTCATCAGCTACTTACCTCCTCATTTATGTTTTCGTTTCCCTGATTTTCTTTTCCCATGATGGTTTATTTTAGAGTATATCTTGGAGGTTTTCGTCAGGAGGGTATGTTTTGCGGATTTTGTTTGCACCTACAGCATTTGTCGCAGTACTAATTACGTGAAGAACAGTACAGTTGCAGTCACAACTGACTGATTCATCCTGGCTGACAATGTTCCATAGAAACGTTGGTATTTCTCAAATGAAAATAACTCGCCTTAGGGTACAATATATTATTTGTCAAATCGTGTTGTGTAAGGATACGACTGTACGACAACCGAAACTATAATAATAATATTTTTATTGCCATCAGAGCTAAACAGAAATGAGCTCAAATTAAGCAAAGAAAACATACCATATACATAAACACATCACAGATAGCATCGCTGGTGTCACAAAGCATTATTGACAAGATTCAAAACTATATGCAGAAAAAATGACAGCGCCACAGTAAATTAAATGTCAGGTGTTTTCTCTGCATTATAAATTAGCATAGCATATGACAGGAAGGTTGTCTTGTACCCGGGGCGCATTGTGGAACGCGGTAGCACAGCGCAAAGTGTTTCGGACTCTCGACTGAGAGAACCCGAGTTCGAATCCTGTGCAGCGTTGTCGAACCTTGGGCAAGTTCCTTTTCTCTACATTGCTTCAGTTCACTCAGCTGTATGAATGAGTACCTGGCTATAGACAGTGGTGGTTATTTGTGTACGAATAGTCTTCGCGCGTTAATCGCAGCGTGGTTGAATGCTTCCCAGAGAAGTCGAAATGGTGTTCGATTGTACAGGTCTGCCAGGGAGTAAAGTGTAAAGCGTTTTGTTTATGGGTTTATTTTTGCAGGAGCACTCTAGAACAATAGTGATGTATATCGAGACCTTAGCCGTCGACAATTATAAGGTGTTATACTATAGCGTGCACTTTCTGGACTTATGGCGTGAGTGATACTCAACACTTTGACAGGATCAGCCTTATCAAATACTATATTTACTAGATAAGATCATAGGACGAATGCTTCTGACATGTTCTTTGCAACTGTAAAGTGTACAGTCAAAGCGGCCGTGGCAGAAGAGCAGAAAGTCGGTCACCTCATTCTTCGACGTTTTAGGTATAGGGGCTGTAAGTGTGTCACGTTATATGGCGAGATTCCGCGCAAATGGAGCCGATTGGCGACATGCAAAATTTTTGCCTACTTATTTTCGCATTGCGGAAGCCATGAAACAGTTGTTGACGTTTTGTTTATGGGTTTATTTTTGCATCGTTAATTGTGTTGTGACGATGTCACTTCAGTTATATATAAATTATGCATCAGGGAAATTAAAAATGCAGAGAAAAAGCCAGGCAACTGTCGACGGCGGTCATATATTGAAATTTGTTTTTGATCCCGACATTTTTTTCGTGTAAATGAAATAGATAATAGTACTAATTTTAGTTAATGTAACAAGAACCAGTACATATTAAGATATGAAGTATAACATATGGATTACATAACATGATTAACAATTATGTAAGAAATGGGAGTTAAATTGAGAAACAACGGATTATCGCTTGTCATAAAAACCGCGAATGTTAAAATGTTATGTGTTGTTATTTCAAAACAGTTCGTTAACCATTTATATCTGAAAAATTACCTAAATGCACAAAATCACCAACAAGTATGCATTAGCTCAATAACATGCCGTACTGGGCGAAAGAATGCATAGTTATCATTGTCGTCAAAGTCGCCATCATCTCTCGTGAAATCGTGACAACAATGCGAATAAGGCGCACGCTTACCACGAACATTCTTAACGGCAAAGTTTTTCACACTGTTTCAACTTGTGACCATTTGTCGGAAACTGGAAAGAAGAACACGATTTGGAAAAAAACTCCGATGATTACAACCCAAAACAAACCATATCCCCATTATTTAAGCTGGCGTAAATGGAGTCGATGTCGCCAGAGGACTCCCGATCGAAAACGAGGCGCGAGACTTAGGCCGTGTTCACACTGGGTCCGGTTCGCGTACCGGATTCTAGCGTACCGTTCCTCTCCGGTCGACTTTGCGTCTGGTTGCGCTCACACGACTAACAATTGAGCCGACGCGAACCGTTCGTCGTGTACACACTGCGTCTGATTCGCGAACGGTTCTGACCCAGTTACATGTAGTTAACTCGTGGCATGCCATTTGTTCGGGTCACGTGTCAATGCTCAAAGCGCTGTACAAGAATCTAATAATGTAAAACATTAAGTGTACGTGATATATGAGCACATAAATATAAACTTAATATAATATAATAATTATAAAAACAGTCAAATAATTAAATTTAATTCATTAAAAGAAAAGAAAACTGCTATTTGAATATCATTAAAACATATGAGATAATTTATGTATATATATAATAATTATTGTAATATTTACATATATGCAATCATGGATAGACAAATAAAGTATGAGTTTAGCAGTAAAATGTCCAAGAGAGTAAAACACGCGTAATTAGCGAACCGTACGCGTCCACTAGCGCGTTCACATTACAGAGACAAATGGGCGCGTACCGTTCGCGTCCACTGAGAATACATCGAGAGGTGGTCTGAGCGGACCAGACGCACCCGACGCAGCGGAACCAGTGTGTACACGGCCAACTGAACGCAAACCGTTCGCGAACTGTACGCGCGTCCGCTAAAATTACCAGTGTGAACACGGCCTTACAGGCCCTGTTGAGACCGCTTTGTTGTTCTAGAATTGAGGAGTCGCCTAGAGGCATTTTGAAGCAGTTCTGGTTTATTTAGTGCGCGTTGCGCTTCCCCTCGGTTCCCTTTTATACGGGTGAGGCGCAGGTCACACACTGTCGTACTGCGTTTTCTGCTGTTGCATGCCCATCTGTCCATTTGTTATCTTTGTCAATCTTCCGAAATCCCATTTTACGCAGTTCGCCAATCTCAGATGTCGTCTTCCCTTTTTCTGCAGCACTGGTGTTTTGCCGTCTCTGTTCGCTTCGGTAGTTTGCCAACAGTCACTTGGCCTCATCATAGATACACAATGAACTTTCAGCGGGAGTTACGTGTTTCCATACAAACATACATAAACAAACCGCATGCAGCTCGTTACGGACAACTAAATGCGTAAGAGCATCTGAACGTGGCACACGGTCTTTGACCCAAGGCATCCAGGTACTGCCTCGTCTTTCATGCTGGTGTTTAAGTAGCACACAAACATTCTGAAAACATTACCGAGAGTAACGTAGAAAACGATATAGTAATATGCGTATATGGTACGTACGTCGTCGTGCCGCTGGCGTATATGGTGTGTACGTCATCGTGCCGCTGGCGTATATGGTGTGTACGTCGTCGTGCCGCTGGCGTATATGGTGTGTACGTCATCGTGCCGCTGGCGTATATGGTGCGTACGTCGTCGTGCCGCTGGCGTATATGGTGTGTACGTCATCGTGCCGCTGGCGTATATGGTGCGTACGTCGTCGTGCCGCTGGCGTATATGGTGTGTACGTCGTCGTGCCGCTGGCGTATATGGTGTGTACGTCATCGTGCCGCTGGCGTATATGGTGCGTACGTCGTCGTGCCGCTGGCGTATATGGTGTGTACGTCATCGTGCCGCTGGCGTATATGGTGCGTACGTCGTCGTGCCGCTGGCGTATATGGTGTGTACGTCGTCGTGCCGCTGGCGTATATGGTGCGTACGTCGTCGTGCCGCTGGCGTATATGGTGCGTACGTCGGCGTGCCGCTGGCGTATATGGTGTGTACGTCATCGTGCCGCTGGTGATTAATACATATACATACATATACATACATATACATACATATACATACATATACATACATATACATACATATACATACATATACATACATATACATACATATACATACATATACATACATATACATATACATACATATACATACATATACATACATATACATACATATACATACATATACATACATATACATACATATACATACATACATGTATGCATGCATACAAACAAACATACATACATACACACACACACATACATACATACATACATACACACACACACACACACACACACACACTCGTACGTATGTGCGTGCGTACGTGCGTACATTGTATACGTGCATATTTATATACATCCATACATCCATACGTACAAACGTGTATACGTATGTGCGTACATATATACATATATTATATATACTCTGTGGCAAAGTAGAATATGGTTGTTGTGCAAGTCCGACGAGTATTTGTCTCGTCATTGGTTTTGGTTTTGTTGTCATTTTAGCAATCATAATTTGTCTACACCGCAAGGGTATGGAAGCGTAATAATGTTGGTTTAACCATATTTAGCTTATTGCAAATCCGGTTTGTTGGTGCCCAAACATGCAGTGAGTGAATAGAAGAAGTGATATATGCAGTCGGTTTAATAAAACAAGTGCTCAAGTTTGCCTAATTGGGGGACATATTTGTCATTGGCCGTTACACCTGGTCCTTTCTTAAAATGAGTTGCCAGGTCGAGAATTATACTTCAAACCAAACCAAAAACCTGTAACTATGCGTAACGATGGAACTGGTCGACCACGGCCACCATGACGATAAAGGAACGAAGACATCTCCATTTAGCTATCGTAATGTTTGTTAAGTGTCTAACAAACGCCCATTATTACGCTATTGGTGGCCACGTGGTGACACATTGTCGCCATTCCTCTCTCTGTCATTCGGTCAAGAATTGCTATAATTGTACGCCCGAACAATTGCATTTACCCACACACGCACCCTCTCTCTTTCGTTGCCAGGTGTGATTGGGTTTGTGGTTGTAATTGTACAATAATTATAAAATACCACAAATTTAACTATTTGTGACAAATAGAAAATCACGATGGGTTGAAATGACGCTTCTAGAGGCTATATTAGCTATAATGACGTATTTGTATAGAACATACAGTTTGCGTTGTTAACTAATTATGCAATCACACGGGTTAAAACTTCAGTAATGTTCCTACACAACGTCACCCCAAATACTTACATAACGTCACCCAAAATATTTATACAACGTCACCTAAGTACTTACACAACGTCACCCCAAGTACTTACTCAACGTCACCCCAAGTACTTACACAACGTCACCCCAAGTACTTTCACAACGTCACCCCAAGTACTTACACAACGTCACCCCAAGTACTTACTCAACGTCACCCCAAATACTTACACAACGTCACCCCAAGTACTTACACAACGTCACCCCAAGTACTTACACAACGTCACCCCAAGTACTTACTCAACGTCACCCCAAGTACTTACACAACGTCACCCCAAGTACTTTCACAACGTCACCCCAAGTACTTACACAACGTCACCCCAAGTACTTACTCAACGTCACCCCAAATACTTACACAACGTCACCCCAAGTACTTTCACAACGTCACCCCAAGTACTTACACAACGTCATCCCCAGTACTTTCACAACGTCACCCCAAGTAAGAGTACAGTGAGGATATAAAAAAAAAATTGTCATCTTCCACCTGCGATGCCTCCGGTTCATATTGGACATATCATGGAGAGAGCACATCACCAATGAAGAAGTGATGAGGAGGACAGGTCTGGAGAGACTGCATGACATCGTCAAATACAGACGAAGGAGACTAGCTGGGCATTACTACGTCTACCGAGACGATGAAGTGGGTCCCTGGAGGTGGTATAAGGAAAAGAGGAAGGCCGACCAAGACATGGCTCAAGACATTTATAGAAGAATTGACATCAATGGGAATCACCTGGAATGAGGCCACATAAGTCGCAAATGATCGTACCAGATGTCGGAACCTCGTCGCCCGATGTCCCGAAAGGAACAGGAGGAACTAACTCTAAGTAAACATGATTAGGGTTTCTTGTTTTTATAACATGGAGACCACGACAACCACATAAAACTACTATCAGCATAATCTCATCTACTGCCAGTTAGTATGGATGGGTTAGTATCATTTCATCCACCAGGATGGTTGGGTTAGTATAATCTCATCCACCACCACGTAGTATGTTTGGGTTAGTATCATATCATCCACAACCACATACGATGGTTGGATTAGTATAATCTCATCCACCACGACGTAGGATGGTTGGGTTTGTATAATCTCAACTACCACGACGTAGGGAGTAGGGTGGTTGGGTTAGTATCATATCATTCATAACCACGTTGGGTTGGGTTAGTATAATCTCATCTACTGCCAAATGGGTTGGTTGGGTTAGTATCATCTTATCCACCACCACATAGGATGGTTGGGTTAGTATAATCTCATCCACAACCAAGTAGGATGGTCGGATTAATATCCGCTCATCCACCACCACGTAGGATGGTTGGGGTAGTAACATATCATCCACATCCACGTAGGGTGGTTGGATTAGTATAATCTCATCCACCACAACATAGGATGGTTGACGTAGTATCATCTCATCCACCACCACACAGGATGGTAGGGTTAGTATAATATCATCCACCGTCATGTAGGGAAGGTTGGGTTATCATTTCATCCACCACAACTTTAGGTTAATATTGTCTCATCCACCACCACGTGGGATGGATGGGTTAGTATCATCTCAACCACAAACACGTAGGATGGTTGGGTTAGTATCATCTCATCCGCCACAACATAAGATGGTTAGGTGAGCATCGTCTGATCCACAACCACGTAGGATGGTTGGGTTAGTATCATCTATTTCACCACCACATAGGATGGTTGACTTAGTATAATCACACCCACCACTACAACGTAGGATGGTGGGGTTAGTATTATATGAAACCACCACCACGTAAGATGGTCGGGGCACATCCACAACCACATAGGATATTTGGATTAGTATCATCTCATCCACCACCACGTGGGTTGGTTGACTTAGTATTATCTCATCTACCACCCCGTATGATGATTAAGTAACTAAGTATGCCTGCGCTAGAGTGGCATACCCCGAGACCGTTTGGATGTGCTCCCGTTACGCCAGACGTTCTGAAATTATGAACGTCGCCGCGATCATTTTCCAACAGCACCCCTCAGTCTTCCGATCCGACAGTGAGTGTCGACAGTGGAGTGGCGGTGCAGTTCAGCGGAGAAGCTTCAATAGCACCCACTCCATCGTCTTGTGGTGTTACGATCCGAGACAGTGCGACGGCGGAGAGTTGGTGAAGTTCCGGCGGAAATCTTCAACAAAACCTCCCCCTCCCCCGTGTTCCGATGTTAAATTCCGACAGCGGAGTCGTTCTGTAGCTCCTACTCAGCCCACCCAATATGAATTTGGCTCAGCCGCCAGTGTTTCTTGCGAGCCTGAAGGGGGTGCAATTGGAGGTATTTCCCATCCTAGACTACCCGCTCTGCATCCACCCGTGTGTGACCTCTGTAGGTCATACATACACACGACTGTGTCAACATAACCTCCAAAAGAAACATAAAAAATGGCGCCAACTTTCAACAAGAGAAAAGGTTTTCAACAAGAGAAAAGGTATTTCTAGCATCATCCATCACATCGTTGTTTATAAGTAGATGTCACCAACTCTTCTGTAAACACACGACGTCTGTCAGCTATAGACGTGACGAACGCTACTGTGACCCTGCTATTGCAGTAAACGAAAACACTGCCTTGGTGCCCTAGTAACCATATTAAGTAACACTTTCTCTGACATATTGAACAACGGCAACCAGCATGCGGTTACATCTGAACGATTGGGCACTTCTTTTTTTCCGCGCGGCCTGCGACTCTCTGTTGCCAATTTCCGCGTGAATGCGCTAAGATGCGAGGCAAATGGTGTCTTTGAAAAACATTCAATTGCATCACGACGCTTCAGTTACGATGAACGTACAATAGATCGATCACTAAGGTGACTGGGGTCCCGCAGAATGCAAGAACCGAGATGTTGTGACGCCATTGTTGCAATGCTTTTTCTAAAGTAATTTGACGGTTGTAATCTCACCTGTATAAACACGTCAAGCATAAAGATACGTGGAACAATTCGATGATATATCGCCACTGAAAAATACAAATGATGCGTTGAAAAGGGTGTTTTTTAATAGTCCAAACTTAAACAAGGACTTATCTTGGGACGCGCGGTTTCAACGCAAACAGTTTATTATGTCCAGGGAAGAGTGAAACGATAACAAGTTATACAGGCAAACCAGAAAGCATACAGTTAGGCAGCTACGCATTAGACGTACGCACATTGAGACAGACATAATGGCAGGCAGGCAGGCAGGCAGGCAGGCAGGCAGGCAGGCAGGCAGGCAGGCAGGCAGGCAGGCAGGCAGGCAGGCAGGCAGGCAGGCAGGCAGGCAGGCAGGCAGGCAGGAAGGAAGGCAGGCAGAAAGGCAGGCATGCAGGCAGGCAGGCAGGTAGGCAGGCAGAGACAGACAGACAGACAGACTGGCAGACTGGCAGACAGACATACAGACAGACAGACAGACTGGCAGAGACAGACAGAAAGACAGACAGACATACAGACATACGGGCGGACGGGCGGACGGGCGGACGGGCGGACGGGCGGACGGGCAATTATCGCGATGCATCGATAGTTCTATATATCAATATATATATATATATATATATTATTGCACCCCTACTGGACTCGGTTCATATGGGAGAATTAGTTTTTACTTGTTGTGTTGCAACGCAATGGATACTTCCAGAATATAGCTGCAGAATGGTAGATGCTAGTGCTTGGGTCGTTTCAAACAAACAACATCAACATGAGGCTACCAATTCGAAAGGTGGAACTTTAACAAAGGGCTGCAAATGCTCGTGTACCCTGGATGTGTCTCTATGAGACAACTTTGGCTTCATTGATAGATTCCCACCACCCTAACTGGAATCTTTGTCCAGCACAATCGCGCATGTGCGAATATCTTTCGTTAATTCTTCACTACCTACCTGTATAGAGATAGGAAAAAGCGTGTCATGATAATATATTATACTGATATAATGGATTAATAACAATTAGCCCAACTATGGAGCAACTCACGACAGGCATCAGTTATTACTATTACATTGTTTTATCTAAACTAATTCCCGCTGACTGCATAAGTTCTGCTATCGTCATTTACATCAGAAATAACGCCAACGTAAAGCGACAGTGGCGCTCCCTGGAGATTGCATCGCAATGCAACCACTATTCAGAGGATGACGAAGGCGGGGTAGGGTTGGTGCGGGAATTCTTCGCGGCGACGTTCATAATTTATAAACGTCCAAGGAAGGCACGTAGCTCATTCAAAAGGTCGGTCTAGGGGGCAAATGCCACCTGACTTCCTCGATTCGCGAATTTTATTTTCGAGTTTCTCCGACTGGTAGAAAAGCATATCGCAAACAGATATACAGTAGCTATATATACTCACGTCCGGAATATTCGGGGCAGGTCAAAATTCGTGGCACTGAAATCTCGTGTTCTAACGCTCTTGGCCTACATTAATACACTGCGTGGTCTCACACTGATTCACGTGACACGCCAACAATTTACACAGCGTAGATAGGACCCACGAATTTTGACGCCGACGTCTTCGACGAGATTTGGATTTCGCCTGTATATTTTCGTAAGTACTTCACTCAAAACAACTTTTGTAACAGTTTGTTTGCAGAAATTGTAAGGAATATGTGTTAGAGATTTAGCACGTAAGTATCTTACGGAAGAAGTCGATCAGGTTTTGGTAAAAATGGCAAAACACGATTGCACCCACGAATATTGCACACACTGCAGTATAACTAACTATCTTTGTGTTTAAATATATCGCCAGTCAATAGATTAGAGATCAATGATCCAAGGAAGAGAATGACCATAGAAAAAGATAAGTGAACCTAGTCATCTGGGAGGAGATCCTACCGTACTCCCCCACAGTTAGTCTATTGATAGTATATCCACCGACATGTAAGTCGTTTTCAAAACGATTATTCACACGCTGCTCTGCTTCAGTATAAATGATTTGTTTTATTCCAGGCAGCTGACAATACCGTCTGTTGGTTTGGCTATGCCATTGTCAAGGAACATTTGTTTACATCCTCGCGCGGAAAAACAAACCAAGTGCATATATTATTACCATTACACTAATTTGATTGTAAATTCGTTTGCGGTGGCTTCATCTGGATAACTGATAACCACTGAATTATTTCAGGTAGGAAAAGGCCCCACAGACAAGCAAACGCACAAATAAATACATCTGAATAGTTTTCGTTTGTTCTGTACTAAATAACATTTTGGTACGTACACGATCGCAACTTTCTGCGTTTCTTCAGTTCGTCAACATTTCGTTCGCCAGTTAGAACAAGCATACCAAAACCAAGCACACCAAAACCAAGCATACTAGAACCAAGCACACCAAAACCAGGCATGCCAAAACCTAGCACACCAAAACCAAGCATACTAAAACCATGCACACCAAAACCAAGCTTACTAGAACCAAACACACCAAAACCAGGCACACAAAAACCAAGCACACAAAAACCAAGCATATCAGAACCAAGCACATAAAAACCAAGCACACCAAAACCAAGCATACCAGAACCATATATACCAAAACCAAGCACACATTTGATTGACTTTGAAACTACCAACTCGTGAACCAAACAGTTGAAAGCAGAAGCGATTGCTATCATTCGTGATTATCATTCCATGATAATGATGTCGGGCTGGGTAGCGTAGTAGTTAAGGCGCCGAACTTTACGTTTATGCCATGACGTATGACTTCAGAATTACATGTAATGGTCTGATAGCGCATTTGTTAGTATCGACCGGAATGTAGTTGTTAATTCCAGTTATCCAAATGTGAATATTTCCGTCAGAAACTAGTGATGATAAGTTGACAAGAGAAAAAGAGTATGGAGAACAGTCTGTGTTAGTAGAACACGAAGAATGAGAGGAACTCCAAAGCTGAGATGAGAAGACAGGGTGAAATACATTTTCTGAAGTGCATGTGCGAACGGCCAAGAAAGACAATTAAGGAAGACTAAGGGAGACGGAGAGTATTTACAAGCACATCACAGCAGAAGAAGCTGACGAATGATGTTGACCCCACTCCACAAGGGAGCAAGGGCAGAAGAAGAAGACAACATCTGATTGATTAACGATGCAAACCTGTAATCGACGTTTGCCGTTGTTGTCATTAAAGCCAGACGTAATGCTAATCTCACGGCTGGTCCACGGAGATGTCTGCATTACTTTTTTAAACAATCGATTAAGCCCTTGTGGAGTTTTTTGTTGGAACGTCTTACAGACACAGGCGTGGGTTATTACTTTCCAAGAATACAAAAATCCGCTCAGGGATACCATTACAGACCAACACCTGGAACGATTTGTTTTTTTTTACCGCTAAGGTTGCGTTTTCTTCTCAACTTACGTAATGTCGTGCTTGAAGTAAAGTGACGGCCGTAAACAAGTGAACGTCTGTACCTGCTTTATGAAATAAAAGTGCCAAATAACTCCAACACGCAGACGACCTCTAGAAGTATATCATAGTAAATTATTGCTAAAGTACGTAAAACCAAGTATAATCGCAGAATAATTTAAATCGGAAAGTTATATTGACCGTTGACACATTTGCTTACGTATTCTGTGAAGTTCTAGACGGTGGAGTCGTGTATCCTCTGGCGTCGTTATATGCAAATGAATAGTTATCGTCTGGCGCCGTCAAACTAAAGAGACGTTCCACCAAAACGGTTGGAAATACCAGTTGGGATCGATATTTTCATTCCATCTAAGTATTAAGTTTACATTCTGAGTTAAATTTCAATGGTAGCTGTTTTTAGGAAAGCATATGCGCAACATGAACAATATCTATTTATTTATTTGATCATACTTGCTAAAAAATTGTGTTACATTAACATTTTATATGTTAGTCCATAAGTTATTGTTTTGCAACATTGCCGACCTCCAGAATTTGAATGCTTCCAACGTTTTTTGTCTGGTATATATACCCCTCACTAACAGGTGCGTGTTACCTTTTAACCAACACATATTCCATATGTTGCATATTACATCGAATAGAAATCATGTAACTTCGTTTCCACGTAAGTATTACTACATTTAGATGTTCTCAAATTTATCTTGCTATCGCAACAGTTTACTATCGCACAGCATTGTCTGCAATCGCTTTTCGTCTATACTGTATCGTACCAACCCTGTAAGTTACCCAGGTAAACGTTATGCCAACTGGTAGACATACAATTGGTGTTTTATTCCTGGTTACACTGAGAAGTTATATTTTATTATATTTCCTTGCAAATGTTATATAAACAAAGGGCCATCCATGTAGTGCATCACAATACATTTGGACATTTTAGACCGCCAATGCTTGTAGCGCTCTGGCCGGTTTCATGAAGCGGCTAAGAACTTCTTAACGCTAAGATAATTGTCTTAGTAAATGATGTAATGTTTTTAATATATGGGCAATGCCAGCGAAAACGAGACACTTTGGAAAAAGTGCTGTCCGGCCTTTTTCGTGGTTGTTATAGGGGCCTATGTAAAGTCCATACAAATGTCCGACTCCAATGGCTAGAAGACATCATAAGGATTAAAATGATGTATAGTTTTATGTAGTTAATTGTAAAATTTGCTGAATTACGAACGCATGCACACGGCACAAGTGTGCGTTTTCGCATGTCGCCGGCAACACTCTGACTACAACCTGTGTTCAAATTATTAAACTACTTATTATAAAAGTGTCTCATGTGTGTTTCCTTTTTCTAATACAACGTGTCGATTATTTTAGGGTATAAATAAATCACCTGCAGTAAACGATTATGTGTTTGTGCTCTTGAGCAGCTTGTCGCCGAAATAATGCGATTTGCGTTACGCTGTTTCCTTTGATTGTTCTCCAACATTAAATTTACACAACACATAGTTGCAAACTGTTATTGAAATCTGATAACATATATATATATATATATATATATATATATATTGAAATTTGATAATATATATATATATATTGAAATTTGATAACATATATATATATATATATATGTTATCAGATTTCAATAACAATCTGTGTGGAAAGTTTGATTCGTGAATTTGCCCAATTTACGTTACACTGTGTTACGTTACACCATTTTCGTTTACGCCGACAACTAATTGTATAAACGAGCAGCAAACTGCCATGCAGTTTTACAATGTCCATGGTTGAGTGACTAGGCAAGTTTAGTCGTAGTGTTAGTTATTCACATAAATGGTTCTTAATTTATCTTAGAATTTTTACCCACTGTAAGCTAATAGGAGACTTGAAGCATAACTCACTCAAGTTAACGGAGGAAATATACCGATAACAAATGTATTATGCATGTCTAGTGTGAGGGTACATATTCTTCGATGGGCGATATTAAATTGAATGAAATGTGAACACGTGCCGCTCAATAGACCTGTAAAGAGTACGTAACGTAAATTGTAACGTAAATCGAAATTCGTATACTCGACGTACGACTTCGATAAATGTTAAAATGCTTTACATTATGTATTATTTTTAGATTGATAGAACCATGTAATATTACACGTCATGATTAACAACATTATTATTAATATTATGTAAATTTATTTGACAAACCAAAGTTTGTCAAAAATTGACATAATATTAATAATATTGTTGCTAATCATGTCGTGGCATAGGGCTATGGGCACATGCGTGTGCAGTTTTTGAAGAAAGCATTATTTAGTTTGTGTTTGTAGGAATCATGGCAAAAACATCAGCTGAACGCAAGAAAGCTTACAGAGATAGAAAAAAGACAACAGATCCACAATATGGAATAAAGGAGACAGATCGTGTTATGAAATATTACGTGTCATGAAATATTACGTGTCAAGAGACATCATATCAATGTCAAAACTGCAGGACAAGAAAAGAAAGGGACGCGACTACGACAAAAACATATCGGAGAAAGCTCAAGGCATTAGCACGTGCTGGTACACAGCCAGAAGTTCGACAGGTGGCTAACGAAAATGGCAGGCCATGCGACAGCACAATAACTTTTTTCCCCGATACAACGCTTAGTGTGAAATTGCCATTTCAAAATTCAAGGAAGAGGAATCGCACTAGTTTTTGTGCAAAACAAGAAAATACACCAACAAGAGGTGAAACTTGATGAACTCGAACAAAGAGACAAGCTGGTGGAAAAGAAGCTGAAAACTTCACAGAAAACTGTCTAGACACTAAAAAACACCAAACATGCTGGTGAAAATAGTAGCGACAGACAAGGAGAAACTGCTGAAGAATCGAGTAAAAAAAATCAGGCAAATGAGGATATAAGGAATGCTGGCTTCACTCCGACGAAAGTAACAGAAATCTTCTGAACGAGGTGGAGAAAACACTCAACAGGTCGCAGAAGAAAGCAATTGTCCGCGCTTCACATGAAAGGGTGCAAGGAAAGAAAACCAAGTTTTTAATATCAATGTTCATGGTTACGTCATTAAATAACTTGTTAGGATGATGGCCCATGCAGTGCGACCTGTTCACCTTTTAATTGTGTCTCACAGTGAATAAATAATATACCGTAACTTTGATTATTTCGTAAACAAATGTTTAATTTTTGACGTTTTTAATTTCCACTTTCTTCCGATTTACGTTACGAAAACATGTCGCATGTTTGAAGGAGCAACACATTTCAGCACATTCCAATGTGTCAATACAATGATGTGTGATATATTGGGAACATCTACATCAGCAAATCAATGGTTTTAAAAACCTGATATGTGGAATTTCCTCAAAAATTATGGAATGCACCAAATTCTTGCATGAAAGTTTGACAGATAAACAAACACTGAACATATAAATTCTACAATTATTATCAGGTCCTCATGCTCAATATACATGTGTTTCAAATCGGGGAAGTAAATCCTTAAAATAAGAAGGGCAGGTAATTCACTAAGCGTTATTGTTTAACGTAAATCGGTGGGTGTTTAACGTACTCACATTAAAGTTAAAATATTGAAGTTTGAAAACTTGTTTTTAGTAAAATACATTGTAGAATAGGTGATCTTTCAAATGAAATGTCTACAAATTAGATTTGGTAAAAAAAGTGTTTGACCAGTTGACCAAGTGAAATGTCTCATTTTAGCTGGCCTTGCCCATAAGCAAACGTAGGAGTTTACGCAAACACGTGACGCTAAGCTTCATGAAACCGGCCCCTGGTCTGTACACCTACCTACTCCTAAACGTACGTTCGTTTTTAGAAAGACCGCCCATATATTATGGACACATCAATTTGTTTACTCGTCGCACATCTATGCTCATTTGTAATCCTCGAGTAGATTAAAGGTTCACGTGTAACTAATCATATGCAATAACACAAACTGTCCATGTTTGGACTGGTGTAGGTGTAACGACTGGACTGGGGGAGGGTGGGGGCCGTAGCTTCGCGGATAGTCGCGCCAGACAGTCGATCGGGGTATGAATGAATCTTGGGTACAGTTTTCGAATTGTTGACAATCTCGTTCATCCTACATTGCCTATTTCGCGCCGTATCTAGGCGAAACCAGCGCAGTATAAGACAGCACGTCAGAACTATTAGTCCCTTAGATTGACGCTATTGAGAGCTCTTTTTGTATTGATAGGCTCATTACACTAAAAGGCACACAGGATGGAATCATCGCGAGACTGGGTGATGCAAATATGCTCGTGTCTTTGTTGATGTCGTCGTCTCTACTACCTCTCTCATAAAACGTGTCACCAACACATTCAGTGGGTTGAAGTCTAAAGATTGGCCGGACAATTATGCTTTGGCAATTTACCAGATATAACGACCAGAGGCAGTTCGTTCGACCATTTTTACAAATGTACGCCCCTATTTATTAAACCGACGGCGGATATTAGTTAACCTATTCACACTCTATATACTTTTACATACAAAAACCGGCCTCACAATGGACTAAACTAGTCAAGGATGCAGATTCAACTGTTAGAATGATCATGGATGATAGTAACAAAATCTGTTTTATTACAACTGATCATTGGCCTATTATAACGTTTTCCCCGCAACAGTTTTTCTTTTGTCTGGAGTAGCTGTCGCGCGAGGAATTTTACAGGAAACATTCCGTCTGAAAGACATTTAGAGGGCGATAGAAGAGATGCCAGAGAAAGGACTGTCTGACGTATACTTAAACCTCTCCGTAACCCTCAACGTAAACACCCTCTGGTGTCGGGTTTTTACGACAGCGTCTTTTTGGTTCATTTACATGACATGGCCGCGTTGCTACCGGGGATGATGCGCTTTCGTCGGTGTAGTAAACACGTCTGCTCTCGACCGTTATGCGACTTTCTATTATCTCGCCTGTATGTCACTGTGGATATACGATAAGAAGATAACAACCGGATCATCGTCTTTGTGACTGAATTTACCAAGCCCGGCAGTTTAACTTGCGAGCCGGAGAAGGCGATAACAAGATGTCGAACTCTGTCGGGGACACCCCCATCGGTGAAGTGCCAATGCGGGCGGATGTGCAGGTAAAATCGGCAGTGTCAAAAGTGTTCAATTCTATTTTTAAAAAAACTGGCTGAACAACTGATGTTAATCTGTCGGGTATTGACAACTCGACGAGGTGATATTTAAAAACTGGTTACGTAACGTGTCCCCAGAGAACCCCCGACTAACACGTCGTCACGCTCTAGTCCGTAGACCAACCTCCCGTTAAGCGTGACGCACTTGTGAATGACCCCCTAACTGGAGGCACCAGGGGGAGCAAACATAAGTTTATATATCAACCGTCTCCGTTTCAACTCATTGTTACTATTCTCTGTAGATGTATACCTGTCTGACTATCTTATTTAAATGAAATTTATTTCACAATGCTATACTACTGTACTGTTGTTGTCATGTGACGTTGGAAATGTTTGTTAATTAATTTTATTAATTTTAAACAATATTGTTTTATTTGGGTAAATTAATCAAATAAATATCACATTGAAAACGCCTTTGTACTGGAATAACCATTGGTTAGCCCGGACAGTTAGTTTTAGTGTATATCCAACTATAATGATTGTTTAGATCATATAAAGCGGCTTTGTCTCGAGATATCTGTTATGATGCTTTCACAAGTGTCATGCTGACCTTCGTGTACACATGTCCCTCGCAATGGTACCTCGGGTGCTTAGGTCCTACCACAAATGAGCATGGAATACCTGTCACGACGAATATTCACGCCACGAATCGAGCACAGTAGTCGAGTTATACGATACCTTTTTTATATTAAGAAAGCTCCACACAACATTGGGCGTCAGCTATTAAAAGTCAATTCAAAAACACGGGAAAACAAAGTCTACTAGTGTATACGTTGCTGTTGTTGCGATAACAGTGGTTCGCTCGTAATATGATAATGATATGCCTGTTGTTGGTGTTTGACCCAATCATGCCATCTGATGCTCGCGTCACTTTGCGTTGCCCGTTGCAGGAGACGTGATACCATTGGGAGGTTCGCGAACCAATAGCTTAAAGACATGCAGTTGCTCCTTTCGGCCACGCACATCTAGTTAACGCATTTGGAATACCTTGTATGACGAGCGTGACTTACCATTCCTGCTTTATCTACAATACAAACCTTAAATATTAACGTTAAATGACGCAGTATATCCGTACAGTTAAGTTGGCGACTAGTCTGCAACGCTGAGATAATAGGTAGTACGATTTATGTGATGTATTTAGCAGTTCTCTTCTTTTGAATTGTCACTTTAAAATGTGAACGTCAACGAACGAATGAACTAACGAAATTCCACGAGGTGCACAGGTGGTTCACGAATGGCAACCGTGCTGTGAGTCGAACCAGCTACCCATACAGTCGCGTGTGGACTGATATGGCACTGGAACAGTCGATCGTCCAAGAAGAAAGGAGGGATCGTTGGCATCATTCAAAAGCAAGAGGCGCTCGACTGATGGTTCCTGACGAGTCATGATCGAACAGCAGTTGCATCTGCCACAAATATACGTGTCGCATTCAAGACAGCGATCGAGTTGGAACGCACAAGGAAGCAAGTGCAGGAAGGCTACAAAAAGATGGATGTGATATCCACATTGAAATAAGGACTTGCAACGAACCCGTTTGACGTCAAAGTCTTAGAAATATCAGAGTGCCAGCCATTGATCAACATCATATCTGGTGTTTCGCTATCACAAACTGTGACAGCACGTCTTGTGGCATCCAAAGAGACTGGGCAGAACAAACTGCATGAGTGTATTACCAAACGCCTAAACACCAAAGCGACTAGTTTCTGGGATGCGTTGCCACACGTAAACGTCAACAATGTGCATCGATGACAAAGAAAAACAAAGCCAAAGAACCCAAAGACAAGGCAACGACTGTCAGTGCTAACTGATATATATATATTTGGTCAACTAATGGTCAGATCTGGCGGTGCCAAGACATTCGGAGAGCTGACAGACACCTATCGTGACACAATTTCAGCGCCATTTGGGGAGAATGGCTGCAATATGGTCGATGTGGTCTTTGTTCGCTACGACATACATCACTCCATTAAGTCAGGAGAGCTGATTCGACGACGGTCATCTACAGCGCTGGAGATCAGGATCTCTGGACCCAACACAATGTTGTCCAAACAATGGGACAAGTACATCGCAAATCAAAGCAACATGGCAAACCTGTGTGCATTCCGGATGGAGTCACAAGCTGTACCAGAGAAACTCCCTCCAGATAAACAGTTGGTTCCCGGTGGAGCGTTCAAGAACGGAAAATATTGCATTCTGGTCGTAACAATTCATGTGACATCAATTGAGTCTGACCACGAAGAGGCAGACACGAGGCTCATGTCAGATGCACACAATGCCTCGTATGACCAGCCGCAGTCGCCATCCACGGATGTTGCCGTCGTATGTATGTGCATGTGCACCCTATGTCGTGCAGCAAACTCTGGTTTCGCACTGGGGTGAAACAAAGGCTTCGCTACATCCCCATTTACAAAATAGTCACAGCGATTGGCCCAGAAGTATGTAAAGCACGCACTTACAGGGTGTGTCCCGAATAGCTCTTTGACTTGGATTGGGAAGAAAACTTCTGAGAAACACCAGAACGACGAATACCATCTAAGACACATTGCCAAGTCAAGATATGTAATACCATCAACAGAAGACACAGTCCATGCGTGCGGACATTTCATGTGCGCCTTGTACACTACACCTGAGGCAGCTAAGTCACGGCTGATCAAGTCCGATAGTGTATGTTCTGCCAGAGAAGCCCGAAAGGGGAATGCCTCCCACCAATTTCTGACAATATCAGGCTGCTCATCCAGAGGGCCAACTGTCAGTCATTCGTCTGGAAGAAATCTCTACGCGCAACACAAGATCTACCGGAGCAAAACGGTAATGGGTGGAACTGCAGAGAGGACGGAACCATGCAACCCACCGTAATGTCAAAAGACCCCGCCCCAACTGGACTGGTAGAATGCAGGTGTCAGAAGTCATCAGAGATCTGTATGAATGCAGGACTTAGAGTGGCCAAATTTTACATGGTGAGAATTTGTTTTTAAATGAATCATGCATATGGGCTAAAAAGGTGCGGTTGCCTGAGAAAACAACTGTGGTAAAATTTCAGAAAAACGCATTTTTACCTCTCAAAGCACCCACAGTTTTTGGGTTTAAATGCACGATATAGGGTTAACTTTTAAAACGCGATATATAAATATCTACTTAATCTATTTGTATTACCTTTTTATTGTGTTCTAATTTCTATTCATAATAATTATGTTAAGACAATATAACAATCAATCAGGTTATAAGTATAAATCACATCCAAATGTAAAAATTCGAAAAATGTAAGGTTTTGTTCATTTTAGAAAACACAGTAATCCATCATAATTGGCTACATTATGATTGACTACTTTATATAGATTATTTACATTAATTGTAAATCAAGTAATATTTTGTTATATTACACTTAGGCCATTTAGTATTATTTAGCATGTTACACACTACAATTTAAAGCAGGCAGATGTTTAGTAAGTAAGCTTTGTTTAACGTCGCGTACGCAGTAACTGTTGTCGTTAATTGCACCGGTGCTGCTGTAGCTATGCCGGTTGTGCCGCGTCGTATTAGATCTGCAACAAACGTGTGGTTAGTTGGGCAACCGCTTCCTCGTATCGAGAACCTGAACCAACTGCCTACAATTGGTGAAGTTCTGTGGCGAGTTTTCTACGACTTGAAAGTGAAGAAGCTGACGCTGCCTGCAAGCTGCAACACTGCGGTAGGCGAAGTGCTGCGGGTTTGGCATCTGGCTAACATTCCGACGACGCAGAAGCCGAATGCTGTCGAGAAGCTGAAGAAACGGTATCAACAGCATGTAAACACATGCAAGAATAAACACAGGCGCAGCAAGAGGCAAGCAGAAATGGAAACTGAGTTTGAGTCGATTGCTGGAACTGTTTGATGTGGCACATGCAGAGTGTGATCAGCTGATCCGCATTGCTCGTGATGTGGAGTTTCTGCAAGATCAACGAAGTGAAAGGAAGATGGTGATGGTTGGGGAGGACGGGCCTTTCAAAGTGAAAGAGCAGAAACGACAAAAGCAAAAATACGACGAGATGCAGCGACGAGAGCTGCCTCCAAGGCACCTGATGAGACCGAGCCGACAACTGAGCCACTGACAGAGTCAGCACAGGATGAACAGTCGGATTCTGATGGCACACTGGACGCTCTATCAACAAATATCACCATAAACATCTACATGTATCTGGATCATCGCAGTCTTCTGAGCGGGCCGAACCAGTTCCCAAAACCAAGAAGGTAGCACGGCGCTGTTTTGTTAATGACCCGTTGTTTGTTGCTAGCTTGGACAGTACACAAACAACATCACGTCAAGCGATGCATATTGTGACACCTGCGTTGATGGCTGCTGGCGTTGATGTGTCAAAACTCACTCTTTGTAGAACATCAATCGACACAGCAGGTAGAGATGGCCGCGTCGCCATCGCACAGGCCATTAGAGGGAATTTCCACCCGGATGTACCTCTCGTCGCACATTTCAATGGAAAACTATTACCTAACAGGCAAGGTGAAAAATCAGATCGCATACACATATAATGTCAAGAAAAGGGTTGGAAAAGTTGCTCAGCATTCCACGAATTTCATCTGCCACCGGAGCGAAGATGGGCAACGCTGTCGTCCAGTTTCTGCGGGATTGGGAGGGCGTTGGCGAGCACGTGGCAGTACTATGCTTTGACACAACATCAAGCAACACTGGTACCCACACAGATGCCATAACATTTATCAAGAGGCATTTCAAAAACATATCCTTTTTCTCGTACGCCGAGTTTTCGATCTATTCTTTGTGTCGAAGTGTCCAACTATGCCGCTCTTCAGTCGGTTCAAGGAGAACTGGCCATTCACTGATTAAAAAAAGTACAACTCTCTGGACAATGAGACAACTAGGTCATCTGGGTGTGCCTTGACTACACACGAGAAGCAATGGCTGGAGAGGCATAAAGTTACAGCAAGCGAGTTCCTAACCGAACAACTTCGCAGTAAGGACCCACGAGGACTACCTCGAGTTCATCTTCTGGCCATCATCTTGTTGGATGGTGCACGTGACTCGATACACCAGTTCAGCCCACCACGCGCCTACCAAAGGGATCTACTGCTTGAAGATATTCGCTTTCTGTGAGCAGTTCGAGCTTACGAGCCACGAACTACTGGCTCTACAGCACATCTGCCTGTTCACGATCACCATCTACACCAGAGCGTGGGTAGATGCAGCCGCCTTTGGGATACCTGCAAATAAGAATGACCTGCGGCGGGTGGAGGCGTAGAAGATAGTCTCCTTCAATGTAGTGCACCTCGCCAATTTTGCAACGGAACGTTCGCTCAACTTATTCACTGCTCTCAACATTGAACGCTGCTTTCTCAACAGCAATCCTGAGACGTGGTCCAGCCGCCAAGACTATCTTAACGAAAATATTGCTACGTACGAACAGTTTCGGATTTTCCGACTGGGTAAAGTGACCCGAATGGCGAGGTGACCGTATTAGCTGGACTAAGTTCGTATACTTAATTGTTACAGAAATAATGCGAGACTGCCCCAACGTGGCCGTAATTGCGAGGTGGTTGTAGCGAGGTGACCGTAAAGCGAGGTTCCACTGTACTACAAGTTCGCCATCGAATGGCAGGTATGAAGCTACACCGCAACTAAACAATTACATGATTGAGTCCGTAGAGGAATAAATGCATTCATCGGTCTGTGTGTCTCATTACAATGACTGTGATTTCTTACGAAATATACTGGAAGAATCGTACGCATTGTTGACCCTGATTGTGCCAAAATGTGCGTACGTAACGGTGACACAAGGATCTGAAGGGGGGAGGGACAAACATTAGTTGTCTATGGTAACAAACAACACAAGAGGTTATACATCGGAAACAATTAACATTTATCAAGGGGCTGTGTCCTAAGCATCCCCAACGCAAACGTTTGTGTGGGTTAATAAAACATCATTATCATCATCATCATCATCATCATCATCATCATCAGCATCATCAGCATCATCATCATCAGCATCATCATCAGCATCATCATCATCAGCATCATCGTTGGTTTCCTCGATTTCGAGGATGACACCCATAGTCCCGTTTTGTGTGTTTTCGTAGTGTCTGTGTCCACAAGCTCGCTCGTGTGACACTAGTCCAATACGGGCAGCAACAATTGGACTACACTGTCGGCACACGAATGTTGGCGGTTTATCTTCACCTTCTTCTCGCTGTGTCGCACTGTCTCATGTCTCGGCTCGACTGGAGGGCGGGAGCGGGGCTTGGGTGGGTGTTGGTGAAACATTTTCGCCGCCGTGTCGGCGACCTTTCAAAAAGGTCTGGGTGCACGCCACACTCCAAAGGTTTAGGGGGCACGTGCACCCCAGACCCCCCCAGACACGCATATGTCTGCCTGGAAGCGTTAATCAATGTTCGAGTTACAGTGTATCAACATTCACAAGATACGTAAACGGGTTTAGACCCTAATTAATTCTGTGAAGTTCTAGTCGATGGAGTCGTATATCCTCTGGCGTCGTTATATGCAAATGTATAGTTATCGTCTGGCGCCGTCAAACTAAGGAGACGTTCCACCAAAACGGTTGGAAATACCAATTGGGATCGAGATTTTCATTCCATCTAAGTATTAAGTTGGCATTCTGAGTTAAATTACTATTTTAGCTGTTTTTAAGAAAGCATATGCGCAACATGAACTGTATCTATTTATTTATTTATTTATTTGATCATACTTGCTACAGGAACACTAGTCGATGGTAGTGCCAACTGGCGGGTATCTAACACACTATTTATTGTTGGGCGTATTTGAGTTATCGTCAAAAACGATTTTATTTTGAATGACTAATCTTCAATAAGAAACATTATGATTACTGCTTTCACGAAGGGCAAAATCCTATGTACCAATGAGTAGACAGATGATGGTGCCACCTGTCGGATATCAGTGAAGTACAAATTGATCTAACACAGTAACCGTCGTCACTACGATTTACGTAGGTTGACGAGCAGCGTGAACAGTTAGCGATTCCAAGTGAGAGAAACGTTGACCTTTAAATGGAATGTAGAACGATATATAATGGTTAATTCACAGACTATCGCACGATACATAACGGCACTGAATAAATTACTATCATAGGCGTGTCCGGGGGGCTTAGGTGGCACATACCCCCTAGATCTTTGGAATTTGGCTGAGCTGTGCCTAAGCTACAGTGGTGTGACACCCAGACCTTTTGAGTGTGCCCCCGTTACTGTAGTAAGTGCCTAGGCCTCACGAATGTCTTAATTGGCCACTGCGCTCCGCTGTCGGACCATGACATCGGAAGACGGGGGGAGTGGGAAGGGGTATTGTTGAACATTGTTTGCGGGGACTTTCACAGTTTTTTAAGCTAACCAAGAAATGACATTAGGAGGAAAGAAGCTAAACTTTGCCACCTCTTGTAAATATCTTGGACATGTCATTTCTAATAACTTGTCTGATGAGTCTGACATGCAATCCAAAGTGAGACTTTTGTATGCCAAGAGTAATATGTTACGTCAAAAGTTCCACTTTTGTTCAACTGCTGTAAAAAATAAGCTATTTACAGCGTATTTTGGTAATATCTATATGTGTGCGTTATGGGTGAACTTTAGAAAAGTTAATTTTCAGCAATTCGTTGTTGCATATAATAACTCTTTCAGAATATTGAACAATTTGCCCATGAGATGTAGCGCTAGCCACATGTTTGCTACAGCTAATGTCAGCTCGGGTAAATGTGTAATCAGAAAGGCTATTTTTAGCTTAATGAATAGGATTGACATGTCTTTGAATCCCATTATTTATAGCATTAAAACTAGCGACGTGTATTGTACTTCGAAACTGCGGCACCAGTGGGTCCGGGATTAAAAATTTTTTTAAACATTATTCTTATCGATGTATTTTTATATTTATTTTCATACTTTTATTGATGTACTTGTATATATAGACATGATGATTGTCTGAAATAAATACATTATTATTATTATATATATATATATATATACACTGTGTATACATATAAATATATATATATATGTGTATATACATATATATATATATATATGTATACACACACACACACACACACACACACACACACCACACACACACACACACACACACACACATATATATATATGTAAATTTATGTTAGTCTTCCTCCTGGACGGCTTTCACTAGAGCACGGATGTTAGCAGACGCCGCCGCTAATTCAGTCGAACGAGAATCCGATTTTGCCGAATTTTAACTTGTTTCCAAGATAACAACGCTTTGGTAATACATTTTTATTATTTGGAATCCGATTACACTAACAACATTTGTATTTTTGGGAATACTGGTTTCGTCGCAACTTCAAATGGTTATTCCATTAGCGTGCTTTGAAGATGCTGCCCGTCGAGCGATTTGCGTCCGAAGTGTACACGCGGGCGCCCACTTCAACGAAAACGACATCTCACTTATCAATATGATACATCAAATTAAAACTAATATAATATGCACTGCATGTCTCTGTCGGCATTGTGAAAAATGACAAGGAAAACTCTGTTGTTTTGTTCCCGTCTTTGCGAAATTGTTAGAATGGTGCCGAATCGCAAACGATAATGTGATACCTTTCTACTTTTAAAATACACAAAAAAGTACAATTGCTAGCCCGGCTCGTGTGCCACAAGAACACCCCTGCGAATTCGAGAGTTTCGACATTTTTGGTGAGCGTCTTCGGCAAAAATTGTCGATTGCTGTTGTCAGATTATAGAATGGTCAGCACGTGAGCCCGACATCGCACACTTTTATTATAGATAAAATTATATATAATTTAATATATTAACTATATCCTGAATTGCATTGCTAGAACGATCCTGTAACATTATTAAATTATTTTATAAACGTGATCTGACAAGTTCTATTTTATCCTGTGCAGGGACTAGAGCAGCATACGCAAACCCTGATCCGCCGGCTAGTAATGCAAGCACGCAAAAGCAAAATCGATTCATAATAACAAATTATACAATTTATTTCAGTTATACAATGATTACCAGCCTTATTAATTTGTCATATAAAACAACTATTTTCACCACGATATCATTATTATGTTATTGAATTATATACGAACAATGTGCCCAGTGTACTGGACATGACGCCTTAACATTGTTTTTTGTTTAAACAATACATTTTTCACTGCATTTTTGCATAAAAATTACTGAGGACTTTTAACATACATTACTCCGTTTGATGAAATCGGTATATTTTTAACCACTGGAGGAATTTTATAACAAGAGGTGCAATGTGACCCGGTGTCCCCTACATAATAATAATAATAATAGTAATAATAATAATAATCATAATAACAATAATACCAACAATAGTAATAAAAATTATTATAATAATAACAATAATAATAACAGTAATGACAATAATAATAATAACAATAATAATAATAAACACAGAGTCCTGGGAGGAACAGCGCAGTCTCGCGAGTCTCTCGTGTAACGTAGCTGCATTGGGACTAACTAATAACCAATCTGAACATTGATACCATCTCATCTGTCGGCGGTTTCAGTCAAATCGGTAAGAAACAACACGTTTAATTCGCATTGCAGCACTTTTATTGGACATATAGAATAACTACACACGCGTTATAGTCAGATGCTAAGTTGAGAGATAGACAATCCATACGATGTTAAGTCAATGATTAGACGTCGGCGTGAGGGTTGGCAGTGTAAACTAGTAAACAACACGAAGATATTTGAGAAAACTGAACGCTCCTGCATGAAAGCATTACATCATATATTTTCTTTATCGTTTTGTAATGATGTTATCTCTATACATATAAAACGTCAATACTGTCATCTTCCTTCAAGTAGCAATGCCAATGTGCGAGTTACACAAAGGAAAACATTATAATTGTCTACGAAACATGAAACATTCAGATGCTTATTTATCGTCAGCAGCGCTGTATGTCCGGAATGAAATGTCTGTGTTCAATGATGTCGGCCGTGGCCACTCTGACCACCGAGACCGCCGTGACTTCCACGACCATCGCGGGATCAATTGCCTCCTTGTCCGCCGCGGGATCCCTGATTTCCCTGTCCGCCATTTTTTTTGCCCTGGCCCTGGCTCTGGTCGCCGTCATTGCGACCATTCGCGGAAGATGAGTTTGGCACGCAGCATACGCCTTCGGAACAGGCAAGCCCGGTGGCGTGATAGTCGGACTTGGCGCTGCAGTCGGCCTTGGAAACACACTCACCATCCTTCGCCGCGCACACGTCGTCTTTGTAGATGCAGCAGCCGAGACTGGGGTCATCGCAGCTGCCGACGAACACGTTGCTGGAGAGGTCGCAGTCGGCAGAGAGATCGCACGAGCCACCAACGGCAGCACAGTCGGCGCTCGATGGGATGCGCATTATGCCCGGACCGTAAGGAACAGCTATAGGAGAGAAAGATCAACGTTAGTGGCAGGCATAGAAATGAACAAAAGTCGACGTAACACAGTTACTGACCATATCAATGTAGCCCATAGTTTCAGTAGATGTCCATGGAACACAAATCAACAATCTTACATTATAAATGCGAAACACCAGCCTTGCACAATCGTGATGGCAGTGCAGAATGTACACAATAATGTCGCGTTTGGTGTATGTTGATACGGGTTGATCATGTAGCATTCAAATTTCAATACAATTTGTTGTGCCACATTTATGTTTTACTGATTTTAATACACCTTAATGTTTGACCTTAATTTTGAACCTTTATCTAGTGCCCTACTCAATGTAGGATAAATAGGTGTCACATTCCGAAGAGCGGGGTACGCCAAGGATGCTTACTATCGCCCATACTACTTAACCTGTTAAAAGAAAACGTCCTGCATGAAGTACTAGAATATTTAATCTGCACGGTCTCTATCAATGGAAGAGTAATCGACAATATCCGCTTTGCTGATGACATTGACTTTATATTGGAACAAAAAAGGAACAGCAGGAACTAACAACACAACTCGAAACGAGAGCGAAGGCATATGGCATGGAAATGAGCTCAGAGAAAAATAAAATAATGATAAACAGTTGCAACGAGAAAACCACCAAGATTATAATGAAGAGTGAACACATTGAACAAGTAAAATCGTTCAAATACATGAGTGCTATTATATGGTCGGAAGGTAGCTCAAATGATGAAATAGAAGCTAGAACAAGCCAAAAAACATCAGCTATGGCAAGACTTAAACAAATATGAAATAACAACAACGTCACTGCAGCAAGAAAGATCAAAATAGTTAAGTGTCTAGTAGTGACCCTGGTTAGCTACGGATGTGAAAGCTGTACTTTAAATGCAGAAACTAAGAGAATCTTGAAAATATCATATAGAGAACACAATACTAGTGAATTCGTAAGAAACTCCATCAACAACTTGGCAGAACCTCAACGACCAGTCCGAATTATAATAAACAAGGTACAATGGCATGAACACACACCGTACGCCACAATGCTAGCGCCAGAGAAATACTCCAGGGCACCGTGAGAGAGGGGAAGGGAGAAGACCAAGAACTATGTGGTTCAACAAGATGTGTGTGTGTGTGTGTGTGTGTGTGTGTGTGTGTGTGTGTGTGTGTGTGTGTGTGTGTGTGTGTGTGTGTGTGTGTGTGTGTGTGTGTGTGTGTGTGTGTGTGTGTGTGTGTGTGTGTGTGTGTGTGTGTGTATTAGTAAACAACACGCCCTACCGTAAATCTAAAATGTGTAATAACTCCAGTATGACATTTACATTAAAGAGAGGTAGTCAGTTCGTCTACCCGCAAAAAGCGGGAGTAATAATGTCTAACTGGATGTCTGCTGAGTTGACCGTAGGAAAGTGAGCATCGTTGAACATCAAAGGGTATAGCAATTAACTCAGCCCGACTCGGCCGTCTTGACAATAAAGCTTGTTTTGAAACTGGATGTTTTGTTTACTATTTCTACATACTCCCGTGACCGTGCCTTCCAATTGCGACCATTGTTACTGGTTTATTAAACACAATTTTGCGGCTAGTACACCTTCAACAAAGTTAGGATAGTCTTAAGAACATTATATTAATTAATACATGAAACACTTGGAACAGACTACGTCCTTTTTATGGAGTAACTAATGATGAATACGCTGAAGTTAAATAATGAATTATTCGAAACTCGAAACTCGTACCTGAAACGCCGGCAACCAGACAGAAAGTGAGTATGGCGGGCAACGTCATCTTCTCTTCCCAGTTCGTCGAAGAAACTTTGCAGATTCTAATATACGTTCAAGTTTGCAAGTTGCAAATCTGCCTTGTTCCGCCAGAATCCTCGCTATATATACTATGTGATCGATGACGTCCACACGGAGAACTCGTGCCGTTTTTACAATACGTAAACAAGTCGTGACTTATTCTCTGTGGGAGCTTCATTCTTCGTAAGAAACCTTATTCTATTTCCTGATTCATTGTCGTTTATTCTGACGAACTGCGGAGTCAGAATCCAGGCTGCATGAGTAATGACTCATGCAGCCTGGATTCTGACTCCGCAGACTCGTGACTTGGTTACGTGTTGCTAACCGATCTTCGTAATCAGGCCGTTATCGTGACCTGAACTTGCCCCAGAAACACAATGGTTGCATACCGCATGTGTAACGTGCGCGTCGTTTGTGTATGATCACGTGTATTTCTATATGTTCGAACATGAACGCAGCTTGCATGCAAGCAAAAGGACATTGTGAGATTATATTAGCATTATTCAAGACGGATATCGGCTGCATTGTGTAATACTGCCCAAATTATTTCCACATACTTTAAAGTATATTATGTTAGTCCCGTTAACATGGTAACCTAGTTATTCAGGTGACCTTTGACCTGTCCCAACATTTAATACTGAGGTTTAACTACACAGGTAAATTATATATGAACGAACGAGAAAAGAAGACTGCTATATATAATTATAGTTATATTTTCAAGCTCTTTGGATTTTCTAAATAAGTCGTCTGTGCTTTGCGTAGTGGTATACACCGACCCATGGTCAGAACAGACAGTCACCAGTCATGCGTGACGAAGTCGTGACGTGTGGACCAACTCGTTCGTTCATAGTCGTGTTTACCATTCTCAGATTATCAACACTGCTGATGATCGCGCAGCACGTGAACGTGGCCCACGTGGAAACAGCAGTGGATGTGAGTCAAGCAGAGAGAATTAAGCGAGACGTGATATAACACGGAATCTAAACAAACGACAACTGATTTGACAATAATCAAATCGTGATGATCTAATTACTGTTGCCGATATACCAGTAATGTTATTTTCATAGTACGAAGAATTCGAACTTTATTATAAGTATAATGGTGTGTTTCAACACAGGTGTTCGCTAGAAGGACGATTTTATACTAAGTTCAATTTAATTCCTGGTGGTCTCTGTGATGACCTCCAGAGTCTCACTGGACCAGTGTAAGAACAAACTTTGGTGGTCTTTGGTTTATTTCGAGAAAGATGTTATCGTTATTCTCTATACTGGTAAGCAACCACTATTTCGGGTAGTATCGTGACAACAACGAGGGTTCCACCCGAGACATTATTCACTCGAGATGGTTTTCTGCTAAATGAGGTGGGAAAGCACCAGCTAATAGGTTCAGGACGTCACGTGAAGCACGTAGTTTCGTGCAAATGGTTGAGCCGGCTTGAGCACAAATAATTGCTCCATTCTTACAATAGCGTATGTATGAACGTAATGACGTATTTATGTATGCATGCATGTACGTATGGATGTACGTACATATGTACGTGCGTACGTATGTGTTTTTGAGTGTGTGGGATACACGTATATATATATGTATGTATGTATGCATACATACACATATATATGCGTGTATCCCACACAGTCACACACGCACGCTACATATACATGTATGTGTGTTTGCATACATGCATGCACACATACACATACACATACACATACACATACAAATACACATACACATGCATGCATACATACACATACACAGGGTATTGCCGTAACAAAGTAAAGGCATTGTTCCTTGGAGGGATTTCAATCAAACTTCATATTCAGTGTTATTATAGAATGTTTTATTAATAACACATTTATGGAACGTTGTTTTTAATAAACATACAATAGTATTAATTTAATTAATACTCGTTATTATGCTGGCAATTTCACGATAACATGTAGACGATTAAAATGAAATCATCCCAGGCGCTTGGATAATATCAAACACGTAATCAAATTTTGTTATTTTTGCAATGTTTAACGTGAAAATGTCAACGCAAAGTCAACATCGTAATTTGCTAAGCATTTTTGTAATTAGTTACATGGCAATAAAACACGGACCATTTGTGCGTAATGACATAAAACATGACTGAACGACTGTAACAATTGTGTGAAAATAAAATACAAACAACAGTTATGCAAAGACAATTCTAGTAGAAACGAACATAAATACAAATGTAAGGTTAATTGATATACATCAACTAACTGGTAGTTAGAATCCAGAATAATGGTATCCGGATTTCACAAAATTACCACTAACGCGATTCTTCCGCCAGAGAGATACCCGCAAGACACACTCAAAACAAAACACGACGATCGCCAACGTCATCAGTGTGCAGTGTACACACATGGGGAATTCCAAATGTGGGGATTCCAGTCAGCCGACGTTTTAATCTCGATTATTGCAGGTCCGTATTGAAAATGCAATTAAAGCATACACAAATTAGAACATGCGATATGCGCAAACTGTAACCATTAGCATAGTCATTCCGCTAGACCACCGAGCGACAGTAATGCCACCACGGTGACCTTCACCACCATTATCGTCATCGTCTCCTGGCTTACAGCAGTTCAGTCCGTTTAGGTTCAGACCGGTGACCTTGAAGCCGGGCTTGGCTTCGCACTCCTCGTCGGGAGTAAATGTGCCGTGCGCATGTTCTGCACACATGTACGCCTTGCGGATGCAGCAGAATTTGTGGACGTCCCCATCGCAGTTTCCTCCGGCGGCGGGCTGGATGTGAACGTTCCTTTTTAGATCGCAATCGGCGGGCAGATTGCACGTGCCGTTGAAAGTATCGCAGTCTTCTTTTGTCTTGATGGTCACCTGTTTTTGACCTTGACCTTGACCTGTACCAACGCCGCTCTTGCCGGTCGATGCTTCGAAACAACCAAGTTACCATTAAAACAGTTATTCTATCAAACGGTGTCTTTGAGATTTGTATGCTGCTGAAATCGTCCAAGCCGGTGATTTGTTCTGCGAGATGCTGCTTGTGGAGGTGTACAAACGACTTAGAATCATGCTCCCTGTCCTACTCCTTTTCCAGTGACACCCGAAGAACAGTGTCCGCTTTTTATTGACGGGACTGCTTTATAACGCTAACAAAAATGCAGCATTCACGAGCAAAACATCAAAGCGTAACCCCCGAGGCGCCATAGAAACCTCCAATTCCACCCATCCCTTTGAAACTTACCAATTACTAAAGCCGCAGTCGCGTTGAGACTCACCAAAGCAACACATTGCACACCCTTCTCTAAAGATTGGGGGGGCTAATCTCATCTCCAGCCACCCACAAAAAATGTGGGGTGAGGAGCTCAGCCACCCAAGCCCCCCCCCCCCCCCCCCGATTGCGACGCCTTAGAAATAGTATGTGATAATATATTAATGTAAAGGTAACGACTATTAATGTTGTTACAGTTGTTATTATTATTGTATGCAAGAAATCGTTTCGTAATCATATCTTCATTCGCCCATTCATGTTCGAACTGTGCGAAAGATCAGGTCGACTGGTCGGTGCATTTCGCTAACGTATACAGCAAATGCTACCTACTCGTTTGATATAGCGAATGTAATATACTACAAAGGACACAAAGACGCACACTTACCTGGTATGAGTACCACGAAGAAAGCAACAAGTACTACGGCGTACGACTTCATCTTGCGTTTGACGTTTCTAACGAAGCTGGACGAAATTGCAATCACCTCCCTCGCTATCAATCTGCAACTGTGAAATGATACAATCGGTCATACTGACCCAATATGTTATGCAACTTGCTTGACACTGCAGGTCAAATTACACTTCGCGTTGGTACGCATTCAACCTAACCTTATGTTCTTTTAACAGGTTCAATGAGTTTATGTTGCATAGTCAGACAGCGATAGCTGCACGCGGTTTGCATAAGATTTACAATCACGGGTACGTCGTTATATTCAATATATATCCAGCAGGGTTTGAATAAAACATGAACGAAGAAAGGGCATACTGACCTGCTGGTTAGCATGAAGTTGTGGTAGCCACGTATCGGTTCCCGACGGGCAAGCAAGCCGACTAGTAGACCGTATGCATCTTGTATTCGACACACAACAATGCGTCACCCTCATGTGTAATAGCATTCTATAAATTGAGAGAAATATTATTATGAAATGGAATAGTTTGAAAAATGGATAGCCCTACTTCAGATCATGATATGGAAATATCGGGTACGAGTCTTATATTCACACGCACGCACGCACTCACACACACTCTCACACACGTACGCACGCACGCACACACACGCACGCACGCACGCACACACGCACACACGCACACACGCACACACGCACACACACACACACACACCTTACACACACACACACACGCACGCACGCACGCACGCACACACGCACACACACACACACACACACACCTTACACATACACACACACACACACGCACGCACGCACGCACACACGCACACACACACACACCTTACACATACACACACACACACACACTCACACACACACACACACACACACACACACACGCACGCACACACACACACTTATAACAGCACAAAGCAAGTAAGGCACTTATTCGAATGCAGTAAGATCTGTTATCGGGAGCATGAGATCTTTCTGAATTGTGACAGACGAACATTTACTGAATTACGTTGCAAGATGCCGCCACTTGCGTCGTATGTATATGCATGTACACCCTATGTCGTGCAGCAAACTCTGGTTTCGCACTGGGGTGAAACAAAGGCTTCGCTACATCCCCATTTACAAAATAGTCACAGCGATTGGCCCAGAAGTATGTAAAGCACGCACTTACAGGGTGTGTCCCGAATAGCTCTTTGACTTGGATTGGGAAGAAAACTTCTGAGAAACACCAGAACGACGAATACCATCTAAGACACATTGCCAAGTCAAGATATGTAATACCATCAACAGAAGACACAGTCCATGCGTGCGGACATTTCATGTGCGCCTTGTACACTACACCTGAGGCAGCTAAGTCACGGCTGATCAAGTCCGATAGTGTATGTTCTGCCAGAGAAGCCCGAAAGGGGAATGCCTCCCACCAATTTCTGACAATATCAGGCTGCTCATCCAGAGGGCCAACTGTCAGTCATTCGTCTGGAAGAAATCTCTACGCGCAACACAAGATCTACCGGAGCAAAACGGTAATGGGTGGAACTGCAGAGAGGACGGAACCATGCAACCCACCGTAATGTCAAAAGACCCCGCCCCAACTGGACTGGTAGAATGCAGGTGTCAGAAGTCATCAGAGATCTGTATGAATGCAGGACTTAGAGTGGCCAAATTTTACATGGTGAGAATTTGTTTTAAAATGAATCATGCATATGGGCTAAAAAGGTGCGGTTGCCTGAGAAAACAACTGTGGTAAAATTTCAGAAAAACGCATTTTTACCTCTCAAAGCACCCAAAGTTTTTGGGTTTAAATGCACGATATAGGGATAACTTTTAAAACGCGATATATCAATATCTACTTAATCTATTTTAATTACCTTTTTACTGTGTTGTAATTTCTATTCATAATAATTATGTTAAGACAATATAATAATCAATCAGGTTATAAGTATAAATCACATACAATTGTAAAAATTCGAAAAATGTAAGATTTTGTTCATTTTAGAAAACACAGTAATCCATCATAATTGGCTACATTATGATTGACTACTTTATATAGATTATTTACATTAATTGTAAATCACGTAATATTTTGTTATATTACACTTAGGCCATTTAGTATTATTTAGCATGTTACACACTACAATTTAAAGCAGGCAGATGTTTAGTAAGTAAGCTCTGTTTAACGTCGCGTAAGCAGTAACTGTTGTCGTTAATTGCACTGGTGCTGCTGTAGGTATGCCGGTTGTGCCGCGTCGTATTAGATCTGCAACAAACGTGTGGTTAGTTGGGCAACCGCTTCCTTGTATCGAGAACCTGAACCAACTGCCTACAATTGGTGAAGTTCTCCGGTGAGTTTTCTACGACTTGAAAGTGAAGAAGTTGACACTGCCTGCAAGCTGCAACACTGCGGTAGGCGAAGTGCTGCGGGTTTGGCATCTGGCTAACATTCCGACAACGCAGAAGCCGAATGCTGTCGAGAAGCTGAAGAAACGGTATCAACAGCATATAAACACATGCAAGAATAAACACAGGCGCAGTAACAGGCAAGCTGAGCTGGAAACTGAGTTTGAGTCGATTGCTGGAACTGTTTGATGTGGCACATGCAGAGTGTGATCAGCTGATCCGCATTGCTCGTGATGTGGAGTTTCTGCAAGATAAACGAAGTGAAAGGAAGATGGTGATGGCTGGGGAGGACGGGCCTTTCAAAGTGAAAGAGCAGAAACGACAAAAGCAAAAATACGACGAGATGCAGCGACGAGAGCTGCCTCCAAGACACCTGATGAGACCCAGCCGACAACTGAGCCACTCACAGAGTCAGCACAGGATGAACAGTCGGATTCTGATGGCACACTGGACGCTCTATCAACAAATATCACCACAAACATCTATATATATCTGGATCATCGCAGTCTTCTGAGCGGGCCGAACCAGTTCCAAAAACCAAGAAGGTAGCACGGCGCTGTTTTGTTAATGACCCGTTGTTTGTTGCTAGCTTGGGCAGTACACAAACAACATCACGTCAAGTGGTGCATATTGTGACACCTGCATTGATGGCTGCTGGCGTTGATGTGTCAAAACTTACTCTGTGTAGAACATCAATCGACACAGCAGGTAGAGATGGCCGCGTCGCCATCGCACAGGCCATTAGAGGGAATTTCCACCCGGATGTACCTCTCGTCGCACATTTCGATGGAAAACTATTACCTAACAGGCAAGGTGAAAAATCAGATCGCATACCCATCGTAGTGTCAAGAAAAGGGGTTGAAAAGTTGCTCGGCATTCCACGAATTTAATCTGGCACCGGAGCGAAGATGGGCAACGCTGTCGTCCAGGTTCTTATGGGATTGGGAGGGCGTTGGCGAGCACGTGGCAGTAATATGCTTTGACACAACATCAAGCAACACTGGTACCCACACAGGTGCCATCACTGTAATTCAAGAGGCATTTCAAAAACATATCCTTTTTCTCGCACGCCGAGTTTTCGATCTATTCTTTGTGTCGAAGTGTCCAACTATGCCGCTCTTCAGTCGGTTCAAGGAGAACTGGCCATTCACTGATTAAAGAAAGTACAACTCTCTGGACAATGAGACACCTAGGTCATCTGGGGGTGCCTTGACTACACACGAGAAGCAATGGCTTGAGAGGCATAAAGTTACAGCAAGCGAGTTCCTAACAGAACAACTTCGCAATAAGGACCCAAGAGGACTACCTCGAGTTCATCTTCTGGCCATCATCTTGTTGGATGGTGCACGTCACTCGATACACCAGTTCAGCCCACCACGCGCCTACCAAAGGGATCTACTGCTTGAAGATATTCGCTTTCTGTGAGCAGTTCGAGCTTACGAGCCACGAACTACTGGCTCTACAGCACATCTGCCTGTTCAATATCACCATCTACACCAGAGCGTGGGTAGATGCAGCCGCCTTTGGGAGACCTGCAAATAAGAATGACCTGCGGCGGGTGGAGGCGTAGAAGATAGTCTCCTTCAATGTAGTGCACCTCGCCAATTTTGCAACGGAACGTTCGCTCAACTTATTCACTGCTCTCAACATTGAACGCTGCTTTCTCAACAGCAATCCCGAGACGTGGTCCAGCCGCCAAGACTATCTTAACGAAAATATTGCTACGTACGAACAGTTTCGGATTTTCCGACTGGGTAAAGTGACCCGAATGGCGAGGTGACCGTATTAGCTGGACTAAGTTCGTATACTTCATTGTTACAGAAATAATGCGAGACTGCCCCAACGTGGCCGTAATTGCGAGGTGGTTGTAGCGAGGTGACCGTAAAGCGAGGTTCCACTGTACTACAAGTTCGCCATCGAATGGCAGGTATGAAGCTACACCGCAACTAAACAATTACATGATTGAGTCCGTAGAGGAATAAATGCATTCATTCATGCAACAAGATCGGTCTGTGTGTCTCATTACAATGACTGTGATTTCTTACGAAATATACTGGAAGAATCGTACGCATTGTTGACCCTGATTGTGCCAAAATGTGCGTACGTAACGGTGACACAAGGATCTGAAGGGGGGAGGGACAAACATTAGTTGTCTATGGTAACAAACAACACAAGAGGTTATACATCGGAAACAATTAACATTTATCAAGGGGCTGTGTCCTAAGCATCCCCAAACAAACGTTTGTGTGGGTTAATAAATCATCATCAGCATCATCGTTGGTTTCCTCGTTTTGTGTGTTTTCGTAGTGTCTGTGTCCACAAGCTCGCTCGTGTGACACTAGTCCAATACGGGCAGCAACAATTGGACTACACTGTCGGCACACGAATGTTGGCGGTTTAACTTCACCTTCTTCTCGCTGTGTCGCACTGTCTCATGTCTCGGCTCGACTGGTGACATCGGAAGACGGAGGGCGGGAGCGGGGCTTGGGTGGGTGTTGGAGAAACATTTTCGCCGCCGTGTCGGCGACCTTTCAAAAAGGTCTGGGTGCACGCCACACTCCAAAGGTTTAGGGGGCACGTGCACCCCAGACCCCCCCAGACACGCATATGTCTGCCTGGAAGCGTTAATCAATGTTCGAGTTACACTGTATCAACATTCACAAGAAACGTAAACGGGTTTAGACCCTAATTAATTATGTGAAGTTCTAGTCGATGGAGTCGTATATCCTCTGGCGTCGTTATATGCAAATGTATAGTTATCGTCTGGCGCCGTCAAACTAAGGAGACGTTCCACCAAAACGGTTGGAAATACCAATTGGGATCGAGATTTTCATTCCATCTAAGTATTAAGTTGGCATTCTGAGTTAAATTACTATTTTAGCTGTTTTTAAGAAAGCATATGCGCAACATAAACTACATATATTTATTTATTTGATCATACTTGCTACAGGAACACTAGTCGATGGTAGTGCCAACTGGCGGGTATCTAACACACTATTTATTGTTGGGCGTATTTGAGTTATCGTCAAAAACGATTTTATTTTGAATGACAAATCTTCAATAAGAAACATTATGATTAATGCTTTCACGAAGGGCAAAATCCTATGTACACAATGATTTCACCGATGAGTAGACAGATGATGGTGTCACCTGTCGGATATCAGTGAAGTACAAATTGATCTAACACAGTAACCGTCGTCACTACGATTTACGTAGAGTTAACGAGCAGCGTGAACAGTTAGCGATTCCAAGTGAGAGAAACGTTGACCTTTAAATGGAATGTAGAACGATATATAATGGTTAATTCACAGACTATCGCACGATACATAACGGCACTGAATAAATTACTATCATAGGCGTGTCCGGGGGGCTTAGGTGGCACATACCCCCTAGATCTTTGGAATTTGGCTGAGCTGTGCCTAAGCTACAGTGGTGTGACACCCAGACCTTTTGAGTGTGCCCCCGTTACTGTAGTAAGTGCCTAGGCCTCACGAATGTCTTAATTGGCCACTGCGCTCCACTGTCGGACCATGACATCGGAAGACGGGGGGAGTGGGAAGGGGTGTTGTTGAACATTGTTTGCGGGGACTTTCACAGTTTTTGAAGCTAACCAAGAAATGACATTAGGAGGAAAGAAGCTAAACTTTGCCACCTCTTGTAAATATCTTGGACATGTCATTTCTAATAACTTGTCTGATGAGTCTGACATGCAAACCAAAGTGAGACTTTTGTATGCCAAGAGTAATATGTTACGTCAAAAGTTCCACTTTTGTTCAACTGCTGTAAAAAATAAGCTATTTACAGCGTATTTTGGTAATATCTATATGTGTGCGTTATGGGTGAACTTTAGAAAAGTTAATTTTCAGCAATTCGTTGTTGCATATAATAACTCTTTCAGAATATTGAACAATTTGCCCATGAGATGTAGCGCTAGCCACATGTTTGCTACAGCTAATGTCAGCTCGGGTAAATGTGTAATCAGAAAGGCTATTTTTAGCTTAATGAATAGGATTGACATGTCTTTGAATCCCATTATTTATAGCATTAAAACTAGCGACGTGTATTGTACTTCGAAACTGCGGCACCAGTGGGTCCGGGATTTATATAATTTTTAAACATATTATTCTTATCGATGTATTTTTTTATTTATTTACATACTTTTATTGATGTACTTGTATATATGGACATGATGATTGTCTGAAATAAATACGTTATTATTATTATATATATATATATATATATACACTGTGTATACATATAAATATATATATATATATATATATATGTGTGTGTATATACATATATATACAGGCCTGTATATATATATATGTATGTATATACACATATATATATATATATTTATATGTATACACACACACACACACACACACACACACAAACACACACACACACACACACACACACACACACACACACACACACACATATATATATATATGTAAATTTATGTTAGTCTTCCTCCTGGACGGCTTTCACTAGAGCACGGATGTTAGCAGACGTCGCCGCTAATTCAGTCGAACGAGAATCCGATTTTGCCGAATTTTAACTTGTTTCCAAGATAACAACGCTTTGGTAATACATTTTTATTATTTGGAATCCAATTACACTAACAACATTTGTATTTTTGGGAATACTGGTTTCGTCGCAACTTCAAATGGTTATTCCATTAGCGTGCTTTGAAGATGCTGCCCGTCGAGCGATTTGCGTCCGAAGTGTACACGCCGGCGCCCACTTCAACGAAAACGACATCTCACTTATCAATATGATACATCAAATTAAAACTAATATAATATGCACTGCATGTCTCTGTCGACATTGTGAAAAATGACAAGGAAAACTCTGTTGTTTTGTTCCCGTCTTTGCGAAATTGTTAGAATGGTGCCGAATCGCAAACGATAATGTGATACCTTTCTACTTTTAAAATACACAAAAAAGTACAATTGCTAGCCCGGCTCGTGTGCCACAAGAACACCCCTGCGAATTCGAGAGTTTCGACATTTTTGGTGAGCGTCTTCGGCAAAAATTGTCGATTGCTGTTGTCAGATTATAGAATGGTCAGCACGTGAGCCCGACATCGCACACTTTTATTATAGATCAAATTAAATATAATTTAATATATTAACTATATCCTGAATTGCATTGCTAGAACGATCCTGTAACATTATTAAATTATTTAATAAACGTGATCTGACAAGTTCTATTTTATCCTGTGCAGCTAGAGCAGCATTCGCAAACCCTGATCCGCCGGCTAGTAATGCAAGCACGCAAAAGCAAAATCGAATCATAATAACAAATTATACAATTTATTTCAGTTATACAATGATTACCAGCCTTATTAATTGGTAAATAAAACAACTATTTTCACCACGATATCATTATTATGTTATTGAATTATATACGAGCAATGTGCCCAATGTACTGGACATGACGCCTTAACATTGTTTTTTGTTTAAATAATACATTTTTCATTGCATTTTTGCATAAAGATTACTGAGGACTTTTAACATACATTACTCCGTTTGATGAAATCGGTATATTTTTAACCACTGGAGGAATTTTATAACAAGAGGTGCAATGTGACCCGGTGTCCCCTACATAATAATAATAATAATAGTAATAATAATAATCATAATAACAATAATACCAACAATAGTAATAAAAATTATAAGAATAATAATAATAACAATAATAACAATAACAATAATAACAATAATAATAACAGTAATAATAACAGTAATAATAACAGTAATAATAATAATAACAATAATAATAACAGTAATAATAATAATAATAAACACAGCGTCCTGGGAGGAACAGCGCAGTCTCGCGAGTCTCTCGTGTAGCGTAGCTGCATTGGGACTAACTAATAATCAATCTGAACATTGATACCATCTCATCTGTCGGCGGTTTCAGTCAAATCGGTAAGAAACAACACGTTTAATTCGCATTGCAGCATTTTTATTGGACATATAGAATAACTACACACGCGTTATAGTCAGATGCTAAGTTGAGAGATAGACAATCCATACGATGTTAAGTCAATGATTAGACGTCGGCGTGAGTGTTGGCAGTGTAAACTAGTAAACAACACGAAGATATTTGAGAAAACTGAACGCTCCTGCATGAAAGCATTACATCACATATTTTCTTTATCGTTTTGTAATGATGTTATCTCTATACATATAAAACGTCAATACTGTCATCTTCCTTCAAGTAGCAATGCCAATGTGCGAGTTACACAAAGGAAAACATTATAATTGTATGCCTACAAAACATGAAACATTCAGATGCTTATTTATCGTCAGCAGCGCTGTATGTCCGGAATGAAATGTCTGTGTTCAATGATGTCGGCCGTGGCCCCTCTGACCACCGCGACCGTCATGACTTCCACGACCATCTCGGGATCCCTTGCCTCCTTGTCCGCCGCGGGATCCCTGATTTCCCTGTCCGCCATTGTTTTCGCCCTGGCCCTGGCCCTGGCTCTGGTCGCCGTCATTGCGACCATTCCCGGAAGATGAGTTTGGCACGCAGCATACGCCTTCGGAACAGGCAAGCCCGGTGGCGTGATAGTCGGACTTGGCGCTGCAGTCGGCCTTGGAAACACACTCACCATCCTTCGCCGCGCACACGTCGTCTTTGTAGATGCAGCAGCCGAGACTGGGGTCATCGCAGCTGCCGACGAACACGTTGCTGGAGAGGTCGCAGTCGGCAGAGAGATCGCACGAGCCACCAACGGCAGCACAGTCGGCGCTCGATGGGATGCGCATTATGCCCGGACCGTAAGGAACAGCTATAGGAGAGAAAGATCAACGTTAGTGGCAGGCATAGAAATGAACAAAAGTCGACGTAACACAGTTACTGACCATATCAATGTAGCCCATAGTTTCAGTAGATGTCCATGGAACATACATCAACAATCGTACATTATAAATGCGAAACACCAGCCTTGCACAATCGTGATGGCAGTGCAGAATGTACACAATAATGTCGCGTTTGGTGTATGTTGATACGGGTTGATCATATAGCATTCAAATTTCAATATAATTTGTTGTGCCACATTTATGTTTTACTGATTTTTATACACCTTAATTTTTGACCTTAATTTTGAACCTTTATCTAGTGCCCTACTCAATGTAGGATAAACAGGTCTCACATTCCGAAGAGCGGGGTACGCCAAGGATGCTTATTATCGCCCATACTACTTAACCTGTTAAAAGAAAACGTCCTGCATGAAGTACTAGAATATTTAATCAGCACGGTCTCTATCAATGGAAGAGTAATCGACAATATCCGCTTTGCTGATGACATTGACTTTATATTGGAACAAAAAAGGAACAGCAGGAACTAACAACACAACTCGAAACTAGAGCGAAGGCGTATGGCATGGAAATGAGCTCAGAGAAAAATAAAATAATGATAAACAGTTGCAACGAGAAAACCACCAAGATTATAATGAACGGTGAACACATTGAACAAGTAAAATCGTTCAAATACATGAGTGCTATTATATGGTCGGAAGGTAGCTCAAATGATGAAATAGAAGCTAGAATAAGCCAAAAAACATCAGCTATGGCAAGACTTAAACAAATATGAAATAACAACAACATCACTGCAGCAAGAAAGATCAAAATAGTTAAGTGTCTAGTAGTGACCCTGGTTAGCTACGGATGTGAAAGCTGTACTTTAAATGCAGAAACTAAGAGAATCTTGAAAATATCATATAGAGAACACAAGACTAGTGAATTCGTAAGAAACTCCATCAACAACTTGGCAGAACCTCAACGACCAGTCCGAATTATAATAAACAAGGTACAATGGCATGAACACACACCGTACGCCACAATGCTAGCGCCAGAGAAATACTCCAGGGCACCGTGAGAGAGGGGAAGGGAGAAGACCAAGAACTATGTGGCTCGACAAGATGTGTGTGTGTGTGTGTGTGTGTGTGTGTGTGTGTGTGTGTGTGTGTGTGTGTGTGTGTGTGTGTGTGTGTGTGTGTGTGTGTGTGTGTGTGTGTGTGTGTGTGTGTGTGTGTGTGTGTGTGTGTGTGTGTGTGTGTGTGTGTGTGTGTGTGTGTGTGTGTGTGTGTGTGTGTGTGTGTGTGTGTGTGTGTGTGTGTGTGTGTATTAGTAAACAACACGCCCTACCGTAAATCTAAAATGTGTAATAACTCCAGTATGACATTTACATTAAAGAGAGGTAGTCCGTTCGTCTACCCGCATATAGCGGGAGTAATAATGTCTAACTGGATGTCTGCTGAGTTGACCGTAGGAAAGTGAGCATCGTTGAACATCAAAGGGTATAGTAATTAACTCAGCCCGACTCGGCCGTCTTGACAATAAAGCTTGTTTTGAAACTGGATGTTTTGTTTACTATTTCTACATACTCCCGTGACCGTGCCTTCCAATTGCGACCATTGTTACTGGTTTATTAAACACAATTTTGCGGCTAGTACACCTTCAACAAAGTTAGGATAGTCTTAAGAACATTATATTAATTAATACATGAAACACTTGGAACAAACAACGTCCTTTTTATGGAGTAACTAATGATGAATACGCTGAAGTTAAATAATGAATTATTCGAAACTCGTACCTGAAGCGCCGGCAACCAGACAGAAAGTGAGTATGGCGGGCAACGTCATCTTCTCTTCCCAGTTCGTCGAAGAAACTTTGCAGATTCTTATATACGTTCAAAGTTGCAAGTTGCAAATCTGCCTTGTTCCGCCAGAATCCTCGCTATATATACTATGTGATCGATGACGTCCTCACGGAGAACTCGTGCCGTTTTTACAATACGTAAACAAGTCGTGACTTATTCTCTGTGGGAGCTTCATTCTTCGTAAGAAACCTTATTCTATTTCCTGATTCATTGTCGTTTATTCTGACGAACTGCGGAGTCAGAATCCCGGCTGCATGAGTCATTACTCATGCAGCCTGGATTCTGACTCCGCAGACTCGTGACTTGGTTACGTGTTGCTAACCGATCTTCGTAGTCAGGCCGTTATCGTGACCTGACCTTGCCCCAGAAACACAATGGTTGCATACCCCATGTGTAACGTGCGCGTCGTTTGTGTATGATCACGTGTATTTCTATATGTTCGAACATGAACGCAGCTTGCATGCAAGCAAAAGGACATTGTGAGATTATATTAGCATTATTCAAGACGGATATCGGCTGCATTGTGTAATACTGCCCAAATTATTTCCACATACTTTAAAGTATATTATATTAGTCCCGTTAACATGGTAACCTAGTTATTCAGGTGACCTTTGTCCTGTCCCAACATTTAATACTGAGGTTTAACTATACACGTAAATTTCGCACGGCAATTATATATGAACGAACGAGAAAAGAAGACTACTATATATAATTATAGTTACATTTTCAAGCTCTTTGGATTTTCTAAATAAGTCGTCTGTGCTTTGCGTAGTGGTATACACCGACCCATGTTCAGAACAGACAGTCACCAGTCATGCGTGACGAAGTCGTGACGTGTGGACCAACTCGTTCGTTCATAGTCGTGTTTACCAACATATTGATTCTCAGATTATCAACACTGTTGATGATCGCGCAGCACGTGAACGTGGCTCACGTGGAAACAGCACTGGATGTGAGTCAAGCAGAGAGAATTAAGCGAGACGTGATATAACACGGAATCTAAACAAACGACAACTGATTTGACAATAATCAAATCGTGATGATCTAATTACTGTTGCCGATATACCAGTAATGTTATTTTCATAGTACGAAGAATTCGAACTTTATTATATGTATAATGGTGTGTTTCAACACAGGTATTCGCTAGAAGGACGATTTTATACTAAGTTCAATTTAATTCCTGGTGGTCTCTGTGATGACCTCCAGAGTCTCACTGGACCAGTGCAAGAAAAAACTTTGGTGGTCTTTGGTTTATTTCGAGAAAGCTGTTATCGTTATTCTCCCACGCGTGCACTGGTAAGCAACCACTTCTATTTCGGGTAGTATCGTGACAACAACGAGGGTTCCACCCGACACATTATTCACTGGAGATGGTTTTCTGCTAAATGAGGTGGGAAAGCACCAGCTAATAGGTTCAGGACGTCACGTGAAGCACGTAGTTTCGTGCAAATGGTTGATCCGGCTTGAGCACAAATAATTGCTCCATTCTTACAATAGCGAATCGTGACTTTCTCAAGTATCAACAGAGGTATATTATGGTATGTCTAATGCGTCTCACATTACTACATAATAAAATATGTTGTGTTGGTTAATTGCGTATTTTGTTAGATTTTCTGAACATATTAATTTTATCTTTTTTTGTAATTGTTTTGTGAAATTGTAGTGTGCATTGAATCAAGATTGTAGTGGTTTGTTCGCATTACGTTTAATACAGTAAATTCAGATCACACGTCAATTTCGCTTGTACTTTCGGAGTATTGTAAACCGTTGTCAATAGAAAGTGTTGGAAGCGCCCTGACTTTGACTCCAAAACCCTACTCCGATCACGCCGGGCGCTCGGTTCGAATGCTCAACAAAGTACAAACGCGTTCGATGACGTTGGGCTATCGGATGCATCGGGGGCACTCCCATGGACCGAATCGCAGCTGGTCGCAGCGTACGGCTGATAGGTTATTATTTCGCGTAGGGGTGACAGTATTTAATGTAATAGTTGTTAACGTCATATTCAAAGAAACGCATGCGCGCGGGAGCTAACGTTGTTAAAAGGCCACATGCTAAACAAAATCGATTCAAACCCCATACAGTAGCAGACCATTTTCTCTCATGAATAGTAAGATATTTTATTTATGATTTGATACGTTAAGTTAATAAATAATGACATCGACAGCAATAAAAAATTAACATTGTGAATTGTATTTTATTCTACATCCAGGAAATTAATGTCTGCGGACCTGTAAAACATGTAATATAAAAAGTATGGCATTGAGTATGGATATATATATATATATATATTATATATATATGCATGTATGTATAAGTGTGTATGTATATATGTATGCATGTATGCATGCATGTACATATGCATGCACGTATGTATCTATGTATTTATGTATGTTTTTGTAGGTACGTATGTATGTACGTATGTATATAAGAACGCACGTATCTATGTATGAACGTAATGACGTATTTACGTGCGTACGTATGTGTTTTTGAGTGTGTGGGATACACGCATATATATGTATGTATGTATGCATACATACACATATATATGCGTGTATCCCACACAGTCACGCTACATATACATGTATGTGTGTTTGCATACATGCATGCATACATACACATGCATGCATACATACACATACACAGGGTATTGCCGTAACAAAGTAAAGGCATTGTTCCTTGGAGGGATTTTAATAAAACTTCATATTCAGTGTTATTATAGAATGTTTTATTAATAACACATATATGGAACGTTGTTTTTAATAAACATACAATAGTATTAATTTAATTAATACTCGTTATTATGCTGGCAATTTCACGATAACATGTAGACGATTAAAATGAAATCATCCTAGGCGCTTGGACAATATTAAACACGTAATCAAATGTTGTTATTTGTGCAATGTTTAACGAGAAAATGTCAACGCAAAGTCAACATCGTAATTTGCTAAGCATTTTTGTAATTAGTTACATGGCAATAAAACACGGACCATTTGTGCGTAGTGACATAAAACATGACTGAACGACTGTAACAATTGTGTGAACATAAAATACAAACAACAGTTATGCAAAGACAATTCTAGTAGAAACGAACATAAATACAAATGTAAGGTTAATTGATATACATATATGGTAGTTAGAATCCAGAATAATGGGATCCGGATTCCACAAAATTACCACTAACGCGATTCTTCCGCCAGAGAGATACCCGCAAGACACACTCAAAACAAAACACAACGATCGCCAACGTCATCAGTGTGCAGTGTACACACATGGGGAATTCCAAATGTGGGGATTCCAGTCAGCCGACGTTTTAATCTCGATTATTGCAGGTCCGTATTGAAAATGCAATTAAAGCATGCACAAATTAGAACATGCGATATGCGCAAACTGTAACCATTAGCATGGTCATTCCGCTAGACCACCGAGCGACAGTACTGCCACCACGGTGACCTTCACCACCATTATCGTCATCGTCTCCTGGCTTACAGCAGTTCAGTCCGTTTAGGTTCAGACCGGTGACCTTGAAGCCGGGCTTGGCTTCGCACTCCTCGTCGGGAATAAATGTGCCGTGCGCATGTTCTGCACACATGTACGCCTTGCGGATGCAGCAGAATTTGTGGACGTCCCCATCGCAGTTTCCTCCGGCGGCGGGCTGGATGTGAACGTTCCTTTTCAGATCGCAATCGGCGGGGAGATTGCACGTGCCGTTGAAAGTATCGCAGTCTTCTTTTGTCTTGATGGTCACCTGTTTTTGACCTTGACCTTGACCTGTACCAACGCCGCTCTTGCCGGTCGATGCTGCGAAACAACCAAGTTACCATTAAAACAGTTATTCTATCAAACGGTGTCTTTGAGATTTGTATGCTGCTGAAATCGTCCAAGCCGGTTATTTGTTCTGCGAGATGCTGCTTGTGGAGGTGTACAAACGTCTTAGAATCATGCTCCCTGTCCTACTCCTTTTCCAGTGACACCCGAAGAACAGTGTCCGCTTTTTCTTGACGGGACTGCTTTATAACGCTAACAAAATGCAGCATGCACGAGCAAAACATCAAAGCGTAACGCCCGAGGCGCCATAGAAACCTCCAATTCCACCCATCCCTTTGAAACTTACCAATTATTAAAACCGCAGTCGCGTTGAGACTCACCAAAGCAACACATTGCACACCCTTCTCTAAAGATTGGCGGGGCTAATCTCATCTCCAGCCACCCACAAAAAATGTGGGGTGGGGAGCTCACATATCTTCAAATTGTTGCTTAACCAACATAATCCACTGTTGCGATAGTGTTTACGAGCGAAGTCACGAAAAATGGAACACGTGTCAAAAATTTGGAGTAAAAAGTTTCTTTCTTAAAATAATTTTTCCTATATGGTGTTGTAGTAGAGGGTGGAAAGTATACCAAAACGATAAGTGGAAGATAACTTACTGCCTGGTGTTTATTATATAGGATGATGGAATAGATCATTCACATTTTTGTGTCGCGTTTGTCACACTTATAAGTCTATGTGTCCAGCAAAAAATTCAACCATGGCAATTATTTGTTTGTTTGTAAAGGTGGATTGTGATAGTACTGATCAGGGAAAAATTAAAATAGCACAATGGTTGAACGATAGTGCTGACATTGCCAAATTGTGTCCCTTTTTCAAAATCCGTTTGGAAAACTTCCACCCAGATTTATTTTTCACAATACCGCGGTACTACTTGAGCGGTATGGTCGGCGGTATCTCAGTGGCAGGACCGACATTGTGGAACAATCGACCTCCTGCTGTGAGAGACGCCAACTCAGTGGCAACATTCAGATCATTTTATTTAATTTATTGGTTTAAGCTACCATTTCCGGGGTTACAATTAATTGTCCTAAATAGTTTGATTCTGCCCACTTGAACTTAGCCTCTGGTACCGGCAGTGAATTAATATCTTCTCTGTTAAAAACCGATCTAAAATACTCATTCAGGTCTTCTGCCATTAAGAATCCCTCTACTATTATATTTCCTGCACTATCTTCTAGAGGACCGCCCTTATCCTGAACTTTCTGTTTGCTTCGAACATACGCATAAAAACTGTTGCTGTCATGTTTTATATTACAAGCAAATTTTTGTTCATAGCTTCTCTTTCAGTTTCAAATTTCAGCTGTAGTTTGATTTAGATAGACATACCAAAAAAATATACATATAAAAAGGGAGCAAGAGAGCAAATAGACAGGTAAAAGGGTGCATGGGAGCAAATAGACAGGTAAAAGGGAGCATGGGAGCAAATAGAGAGGTAAAGGGGATCGACCATGGGAGCAAATAGACAGGTAAAAAGGGAGCATGGGAGCAAATAGACAGGTAAAAAAGGAGCATGGGAGCAACTAGATTGGTAAAAGAGAGCAAGAGAACAAATAGAGTGATAACAATGGAACAAGGGAGCAGATAGACAAGTAAAAAGGGAGCAAATGTTCGTGTTTTAGTGCGTAACATTCAGCTGGCACTTCAACCGAGCACACTAACTAAATAAAACAAGTAGATATGGCGAAACTAACAGAACAGGTAGACAATATGAAGCTAAGTAAACGGAACAAATAGACAAGGTAAAACTGAGTAAACAGACCAAACAGAACAAGTAGACCAGGTTTAAACCGAGCAAACAGACCAAACAAAACAAGTAGACAAGGTAAAACTGAGCAAACAGAACAAATAGAACAAGTAGACAAGGTCAAACTGAGCAAACAGAACAAATAGACCAGGTTTAAACTGAGCAAACAGACCAAACAAAACAAGTAGACAAGGTAAAACTGAGCAAACAGAACAAATAGAACAAGTAGACAAGGTCAAACTGAGCAAACAGAACAAATAGACCAGGTTTAAACTGAGCAAACAGACCAAACAAAACAAGTAGACAAGGTAAAAATGTGCAAACAGAACAAGTAGACAATGTAAAACTGAGCAAACAGACCAAACAGAACAAGTAGACCAGGCTTAAACAGAGCAAACAGACCAAACAGACCAAACAAAACAAGTAGACAAGATAAAACTGAGGAAACAGACCAAACAGAACAAGTGGACCAGGCTTAAACCGAACAAACAGACCAAACAAGTAGATAAGGCAAAACTGACCAAACAGACCAAACAGTACAAGTACACTAGGTTTAAACGCGAGCAAACAGACAAAACAAAACAAGTAGACAAAGTAAAACTGAGCAAACAGACCAAACAAAACAAGTAGACAAGGTAAAGCTGAGCAAATATGCCAAACAAAACAAGTAGACAAGGTAAAACCGAGCAAACAGACCAAACAAAACACTGTGTTTGCGTATCATTTTTGCAATATCATCCAAGAGCTGATTTTCTGATCGGACGGTTCCTGAAAACGAGTCAACACTGAAAATAGATAAATCAGCTGGTTTGACAGTAGGTGGGCCTTCTCTTTTCACAACGTTGTTCACTGAAAGCAATTTTTTGGATAGCTGGGTTGATTGCTTCTTGTCTGTTTTAGCAACAGTAAAAGTTGTCTGATGCGGCTTACACTTCAACAACTTTGGTTAGAGAATGACGCCATTAACTCGGTGTGAATTTCCTTCCCCAGTCAGCGATTCCTCTTGCCTACTGATGTTGTCGAACGCCAACACTGTTGGGACGGAATGACGAACATTGGAAGGAAGTAGAACATAATCACTGTGAACACTTGATAGTTTATCAGAACACAGCGCTGTATACATTTCTTTCAGAGCCAAATAAGACTATACGTGCCCGAGAGGCTTCAGGATTTGTATTATCTCAATCTAACCTGTGGAAGTGTTGATAATTCACATAAGTAAGACATGCTTAGATGTTACCACAGCACCAACACCCACAACAGTGATAACATCCTGGGTTACTGACCATGCCAATTTATTAACGCCGTCACTTGCACCGCGTAAGACCCGAAGAAATGTATCTAGAGATGGCGGAGCAGTAACATCATTAGTTTGTCAGTTCGAAATACCAGTATTACTTTTGCCTATAATTAATTCGAGGCGTTCTTGTGTTTTGCATACAAGATTTCTGGAAAAATATTTTAGTTAACTAGAAGTTACGCCTAGTTACCTAGAATAACAGCTGCACTATGCACATGCTAATGCTAAATGTGGTTAACTTAATTACTGCGGCGTCACTTTTAAAGGTGTTGTTGGGCTATGGTGTAGGGCCACATATTTCGAAACAGATTATATGCATAGCAATATGTAATTGCCGATCACATAACTTGATTAACATATTTTATTCGCTGTATGTATTCGAAGGCACAAGTTTAAACATAACATTTATGGGCTAATGACTAGCACGGCTTCTGAAGTAGTTATTAAGTTAATAAATCGTATGCATACTGTATTAGTTCTCTTTCTGACATATAGATGCGTATTAAATTTACGTTTACGTATTCATACAAAATTTCATACAAATCTGCCAAGCTGTTTTGCTACAAGTAGTGCATTAATCTATATGTTAGTGTTCCTATTTTACAGACACCGAAGGTGGTACGTTTCTATTTTAATGTGCCGACAACATAAAGAAGTAGTATAGAAGACATTTAAAATGACCGAAATATAGCCAATAGCACAAAGTTTCATAAGAAAGTAAAAGATATATCATCTATGTTTCCTAAACATTACAAATACTGAAGTAAAAAACATTGTGTAAATGCAATTATTTTGCTTTTTATATGACATGTTCTCCTATATTTGTGCCAATAATGATAATTGAAAGATTACATTAGTATTGCCTACTTGGAATGTTATTGTGAACAACTTTTGTTAATACAATTTTAAGATCCAATCAATATATTGGCTGTATGGCATCACTTTTGAATAGCTTGACTTCCGCTTGAAAACGGCCATGTTTAAAGATGACGTCCAAAAAGGTAATATGCTACGCTTCTGAAATGTCCATCACCCATTTGCGGACACCTCATATATTGATGTAACTGAAAATCATAGTGGGAATTAGTCACTCAATTCGATAATCAAATCTTGTCTGGCTCATCAACTATGTAGTATACTTGCATTCCTTGCAGTGGTTCATCTGGAAAAATGTAACATTATACAGGTTTGGTGTCTCTGAAATATAAGTAAACCGGAACAAACCTTGCAGGTGAATTGTCCATTCTCTTGTCTGCTGTCTCTTTCTTTACAACCGTAGCTTACCGTGTCTGTTCTTCAACCTGCGTTTGTCTTTGAACACCACCAGCCGTGTTCATTTAAACGTGTCCTCAATGACAATTGACTTTTCATGATTACATGACGTTGAACTGTTCTCTTTCTTGTCAGGTTGGTTGTACACATAACTCTATTTTTATATACACACACACACACACACACATACACACACCCGCAAACGCACACGCGCACACACGCACACCGCGCACAAGCGCACACGCACACACGCACACACGCACGCACGCACGCACGCACACACGTACAAACACACACACACACACACTTGCAACTCGTTTAGTTTGTTCCAGTCTACTATTGCCTTTACAAAGTATAAGTTTTTGAATTGGTCGGTGTGGGATGCAGGTACTGTATAGCACCTAGTGTCATTGGTTGTTAGGTGTTGTACAAAGTTTGAGGATACGTGATCTGGGATATGTTTGGGTTGGATGCGTCTTTTATTTATGTATGTTTCGGCGGGGATGGCTGGGGTAGATCCCTCAACTACTTTGTACATGAATTTAAGTCGTAGGTCCCGACGTCTGCTTTGTAGGGTATTGAGTTTTAGGTATGTTAATATGTTTGTGATCGATCCTTTGTGTGTGGAGTGGTAGTTGCCGGTAATAACACGAGCAGCGCGGTGTTGGATACGCTCTAGTTTATGTATGTCCCCCTGATGGTATGGCTCAGTACTCTAAGGCAGCGCGCACAAGGGCGATATATGCAGTCCTTTTGTTTTTAATTGGACAGTGTCGTATGTTACGCGTTAGGAAACCAAGTGTGGAGTTTGCTTTTTTAGTTACTGTTGCGATGTAGGAGTGCCATTTAAGGTCGTCGGAGATAGAGATGCCAATATATGGGGTTGCAGTTTACACGTTCTAGGGTAGCGTTATTTAGGCTGTAGAAATAGTGAGTTTTATTGTTTACACTGAGGATGTAGCATCTAGTCCGCCGATTTGTTTTCTCTGATATTTAAGTCCCCAGCGAACATCATGAAGGCCACTTTTATCTTGGCGGATACATATCGCGGCAGGTCTTGTAGTGCGTAATTGCAATCAGCATAACGATAGTTTCAACTTGTGATGTTGCAGCAGATGGGTTATGTGCCATTATGTGGTCGCGTTAAACAATCCCTGATTACATGGGCAGATCTTGTCTTGTGAGCTCGATGTTAGAGTAGGGGTTATGAAGTTTTAAGCAATTGTCTAAGTGACTACATCACGGTTGTCGTGGTTAATTCGTAGCCAGTGAATGAAAGCTTTGAGTTATAACCAAGCGTACAAGGTCCTTTTTGTCATAAGCCCGGATGTGGGCACCAGGGTAGTCGCTAGAGGTCAGCACTGATGCCCCAATGTTTACGTATAACAGTAGTTCTCGGTAATTCCCTCCATGTAACGTTTATGATAGATTTGTTCATAAACAAACCTGTGCTTATTTTTAGAGCCGTTTTACACGCTGGGTGTAGAAACAATGTTCTGACGTGCAGTCCTGTGCCGTGTGCAGGTATACAATATTTACTGTCGAATTTATATTACATGTTTAGCTAACAGTAGCAGCATGTGCATATCATTTGTTGTTTTACTGATAACATAACATGATAGTTATGTACTGTTTATATTCTGCTGGTATTAAAGTATTGCCCCAAGCTAATGGGTTTAAATAGATACCTGGTTATTGGTGAATGTGCAGGGTGCGTACATGGTGAACATTACCGTACGTATCATTATTATCGACTATTGCATTAATACTATTGACAACAAAACCAATTTATATACCTTCTATATCGTGCTACCTATATGATTGAACTTAAAACATGCGTTTGTTCTGTAGCTCCTTCAGTTCCTTGAGACGTCGGTATAACTATAGAATATTTATCTTGACGATTCACTGTGGGCAGGTACATCGAAATTTATTTTGTACATAGTTTACTTGAAAGGTATGTACTTGTCTTGGTGCTATGGTTACTATATATATCCTAATGAGGATACTGATGGCTACATTTCTGTTTTCTGACGAAGGAGAGTATACATGTTTATTTCACTGTTAGTCATTATATGAATGTCATGGCATGGGATGCTACGTAATTGTTATGATGTCCTGTTCTGACTAGTGTTATAGAACGATATATGCGGTATTGCGATGGGATAATGGCAGTAAAGTATATATTTTGGTCGTGCAATAGTAATTACCTGTTATGGCTATTTTTTATAGAATAATGGATGTGGTATTACAGCGGGTTAATGAAAGTGAAGAGTGTATTTTGGTTCGGTAGATATCTCTGAAGATATTGTCATCTGGAGTGTGTGTGTGTGTGTGTGTGTGTGTGTGTGTGTGTGTGTGTGTGTGTGTGTACACGCGCACGCCAACACACGCATACACGCAATCACACACACACACACACATTTTCATGTTCTTAAATTAGTATAATATGTATGTGTGTGCGCGCGTACATGTCTGCGTGTTTACATGCGCATTGTCATACACGTCAATAACATTGGGAAATTCGATCTATACATCAATCAATCAACTAATGAGTCGATGTAATAGTACAATTCATGTCGAACTGTACTGCATTCACAAGTAGTCACGATTCAACCTGAATACCTTAGCTGCTCGTCATGGTTCGCTTCACACGCACTCACGCTGCTAGTCTTATCGACAAATCCGATACCCACCGAGTGTTCGTGATATGGAGCTGGCGAGTCACGATTCCGCACCAAAATAGGATGCCTGTTTAGTATCCCACCGTTAAGTCTGCATGAAGCCAACCGGGTGAACAACCGATGGTGTACCTCGATCCTGATCACCTGCCGCTCTGTCGTGATATATTGGTTCCTAGTTGTTGCTAGCGCTGGGCAACGTTGTATTGCCTGACTGTGTGTATTTCCCTTAAGATGGGATGATTTTATGATGTCTCAATTAACAATAACCTGCCTTTTCAGGACATTATCACCAAGCCGACATTTCTTTCTGGCACTGAGGATTGTTATTGTCAGGGTGTATGTTGTCCGTAGAGGTGCCAGTACATCCCAAATTAAAACGGAACCGACATTAACGTGATCACCGAGTCACGAGGGATACACAGTCTCGATGTTCTGAGCCATGTTTTTACACCACATGTATCATGCGGGGCTTCATCTCTGAACTCTGGCATGTTATGCGGACGTGATAAACAGTGCACTACTTCGCTGTCAGTTTTGCCTTAGTGTGCATGCAGTTTTCGCAACACTCTAAATACAGCAGTTCGTAAGGTTCGAATCACTTTGCAGCTGTCATGTCTATGCATGGAATATCCAAACTAATTGAGTGTGCGGCTTAACACAAATAACAACATATGTTACGTGTGTTTTGATGTTCGAACAAGGCTCTTATCACCTGTCTTGCTTTGGGGAGATCATTTGCTTTACCATAGCAAGCAACTGTCTAATGATTATATACTATATATATATATATATATATGATTGTGAAGCTTGGCCAATGATATCTACACTAGTAACGTAATTAGACGGATTATTCACACGAATTGCCAGGGCTGCGTTTAATGTGTACCATCATGCTGAATGTGACGTTGCCATATACTCTCAGGTAATATCAGATAAAGCGTTTGGCAGACCAAGAAATTAGAATGAAATAGTGTCTCGATTGGTATTTAGTTGTTTACCAAATTATGGGTGCGGACAAATCACCGAAAAAAATTTTTTTATTCATTATATCAATTATGTTATTAAATGTAACCATTATCATATAATTGTAATAATGTTTACTTGCCAGAAATATATAAATCGTAATACATTTCAATAGTAATCATAAATTATTACATTTGTGGTGTAATCACCTTACTCTTGGTATTGGCTTTTATATCGAGTATAATTTCTCAACATAAGTTCTACTTCTAGCATAATTATCTGTAAAGCTAAGCAGTATCCATCTAGGTTTTCTAAAGACACAATTTGATAATAAATATTAAATTCAATAAATATATAAATCAAATTCAGAAATAAATAAATATCAAATTTAACAATCCAGTGAATAGAAGGGCACACGTCACAAACAAGCCTGGGGTAATAGTAATATGTAGTAGTAACAATTACAAATATTGAAGTAATAGTAACAGTAATAGGTTGACTAAAACACAATATAATAGTAATAGGAAGCAATGTAATAGTAATTGACCTATTACTTTTATATTACTATTGGACATTTCAAAATTAAATTTGAGTTGCGCTTATTTGTGGTATGGTTACATAATTAATTCTAAGGAAAAGAATATTCCACTAGTTTCACCAGGTTTTATGATTGTGAATCATGGCCCTAGGTCAGTTTCAACCTGGAGGTTATGGGAGTTTACATAGCACTAGCAGACATTGGGACAGTGTGACAGCTGCATGGCTAAAGGGATTCAACAGTTCTTTGAAGTTAGCTCTCCACATATTAATAGGCCTAAACACCAGAGGTGGGAAAACATCCTGATGTATTTGTACTTGTGCCAATAATCACCTGTCCACCCAGCAGCAGTAGAGCAGTATGGTTTAGTTACATTAATTATAATTCAAAACGTGAAAGTGACATACACACACCCATAAAAAAAAAACACCCACACACACACACACACACACACACACACACACACACACACATACACAAACACAACACTCACACACACACACACACACACACACACACACACACACACACACACACACACACATACAGTACATATTATTATAATATAATGACGTACTACTGTGTGTGTGAGTCTGTATGTGTGTGCGTGTGTGTGTGTGTGTGTGCGTGTGCGTGTGCGTGTGCGCGTGTGTGCGTGTATGCGTGTGTGCGTGTGTGCGAGTGTGCGTGTGTGCGTGTGTGTGTGTGTGTGTGTGTGTGTGTGTGTGTACACGCGCGCGCCCACACACACATACACGCAATCTCACACACATTTTCATGTTCTTAAATTAGTATAATATGTATGTGTGTGCGCGTGCACATGTCTGCGTGTTTACATGCGCGTTGTCATACACGTCAATAACATTGGGAAATTCGATCTATACATAAATCAATCAACTAATGAGTCGATGTAGTAGTACAATTCCTGTCGAACTGTACTGCATTCACAAGTAGTCACGATTCTGTTCGGCGCCGGCCACATGGTAGGTCAACCTGAATACCTTAGCTGCTCGTCATGGTTCGCTTCACACGCACTCACGCTGCTAGTCTTATCGACAAATCCGATACCCACCGAGTGTTCGTGATATGGAGCTGGCGAGTCACGATTCCGCACCAAAATAGGATGCCTGTTTAGTATCCCGCAGTTAAGTCTGCATGAAGCCAACCGGGTGAACAACCGATGGTGTACCTCGATCCTGATCACCTGCCGCTCTGTCGTGGTATATTGGTTCCTAGTTGTTGCTAGCGCTGGGCAACGTTGTATTGCCTGATTGTGTGTATTTCCCTTAAAATGGGATGATTTTATGAGGTCTCAATCAACAATAACCTGCCTTTTCAGGACATTATCACCAAGCCGACATTTCTTTCTGGCACTGAGGATTGTTATTGTCAGGGTGTATGTTGTCCGTAGAGGTGCCAGTACATCCCAAATTAAAACGGAACCGACATTAACGTGATCATCGAGTCACGAGGGATACACAGTCTCGATGTTCTGAGCCATGTTTTTACACCACATGTATCATGCGGGGCTTCATCTCTGAACTCTGGCATGTTATGCGGACGTGATAAACAGTGCACTACTTCGCTGTCAGTTTTGCCTTAGTGTGCATGCAGTTTTCGCAACACTCTAAATACAGCAGTTCGTAAGGTTCGAAGCACTTTGCAGCTGTCATGTCTATGCATGGAATATCCAAACAAACTGAATGTGCGGCTTAACACAAATAACAACATATGTTATGTGTGTTTTGATGTTCGAACAAGGCTCTTATCACCTGTCTTGTTTTGGGAAGATCATTTGCTATACCATAGCAAGCAACTGTCTAATGATTATATACTATATATATATATATATATATATATATATATATATATATGATTGTGAAGCTTGGCCAATTATATCTACATTAGTAACGTAATTGGACGGATTATTCACACGAATTGCCAGGGCTGCGTTTAATGTGTGCCATCATGCTGAATGTGACGTTGCCATATACTCTCAGGTAATATCATCAGATAAAGAGTGAGTGTGTGAGTGTGTGAGTGTGTGAGTGTGTGAGTGTGTGAGTGTGTGAGTGTGTGAGTGTGTGAGTGTGTGAGTGTGTGAGTGTGTGAGTGTGTGAGTGTGTGTGTGTGTGTGTGTGTGTGTGTGTGTGTGTGTGTGTGTGTGTGTGTGTGTGTGTGTGTGTGTGTGTGTGTGTGTGTGTGTGTGTGTGTGTGTGTGTGTGTGTGTGTGTGTGTGTGTGTGTGTGTGTGTGTGTGTGTGTGTGTGTGTGTGTGTGTGTGTGTGTGTGTGTGTGTGTGTGTGTGTGTGTGTGTGTGTGTGTGTGTGTGTGTGTGTGTGTGTGTGTGTGTGTGTGTGTGATTTCGTGTGTGTGTGCGTGTTGTTGTATATTGTTTTTGTGTGTGCGTGTGTCAGTGTGTGTATGTGAGTGTGTGTGAGTGTGCGCGCGTGTGTGTGTGTTTGTGTGTGCTTGCGTGTGTGCGTGCGAGTGTGCGTGTGTGCGTGTGTGCGTGTGTGCGAGTGTGCGAGTGTGCGAGTGTGCGAGTGTGTGAGTGAGTGTATGGTTGTGTGTGTGCGTGCATGCGTGAGAGAGTGTGTATGTATGTGTGTGAGTGAGTGAGTGAGTGAGTGAGTGAGTGAGTGAGTGAATGAGTGAATGAATGAGTGAGTGAGTGAGTGAGTGAGTGAGTGAGTGAGTGAGTGAGTGAGTGAGTGAGTGAGTGAGTGAGTGAGTGAGTGAGTGAGTGAGTGAGTGAGTGAGTGAGTGAGTGAGTGAGTGAGTGAGTGAGTGAGTGAGTGAGTGAGTGAGTGAGTGAGTGAGTGAGTGAGTGAGTGAGTGAGTGAGTGAGCGAGTGTGCGTGTGTGCGTGTGTGCGTGTGTGCGTGTGTGCGTGTGTGCGTGTGTGCGTGTGTGCGTGTGTGCGTGTGTGCGTGTGTGCGTCTGTGCGAATGTGCGAGTGTGTGTAAGTATGTAAGTGTGTGTGTGTGCGTGTGTGTGTGTTTGCGTGCGGGCTCGTTTGATTGTGTGTATGTGTATGTGTATGTGTATGTGAATGTGAGTGTGCGTGTGCGTGTGCGTGTGCGTGTGCGTGTGCGCGTGCGCGTGCGCGTGCGTGTGAGTGTGTAAATAGAGTTTTTGATACAACCAACCCGACAAGAAAGAGAACAGTTGAACGACATGTAATCATCAAAAGTCATTGAGAACACATTTAAATGAACACGGCTGGTGGTGACAAGAGAATGAACAATTCACTTGCAAGGTTTGTTCCCGTTGACTTCTATTTCAGAGACACCAAACATATATAATATTACATGTTTCCACATAGACACTTCAAGGAATGCAACTATTCTATACAACTGCATGGTATGAGCAGACTACCGCAAACACAACGGGCATGAAATAGGACAGCCGAGCCAGACCGGCCGCATTCGCCTTTCCCTGGCTTTGTTCCTCTGTACCTTCACTGCCCTGCCCTTTTCCATTACCCTGGCCTTTCTTCTGATCTTGTTCCTGTCCGCTCCCGCTGCCACTCCCGCTGCCATTCTCGCTGCCGTGGCCTTGTCCCTCCCCATCGCTGGGTCCTTGTCCTTTCACCTGCCCGGTTCCGTTTCCACGTCCCTCGCCCTGTCCGCCGTCTCCGCCGCCTCCACTCCCGCCCCCCGACACTTGCGGGGCGCAGCAGGTATCGTTGCCCAGGTGCATTCCAGTTCCCTTGTAGCCGGTTTTTGCGTCACATTCCGACTCTGAGATGAAGGAGCCGTCCTTCGATGCACATATTATCGTCTTGGTGATGCAGCAGCCGTAGAGGGTTTCGCCGCATCCTTCTTGGAAGACGTTCCTTTCGAGGGGGCAGCTGTCTCGGTGAATGCAGGTCCCACTCGCTTCCTTGCACTCCGCCTCATTCGCGATGGACAGCATGTTCCCGACGCCGGATGTAACTGTAGGAAAGTACACGGTGGCAATAAGGGTGGCTGTGACTGCGAATATATGTACTACGACTATTACAATAGTTGTAATAATATAGTATTGACATAGTGTTTTAACTACTGAAATATATTCACAATATGATCGCGGAATAATGAACAGCCAGGAAATCAGTTACACACCATAACTCGTGGTTGGCGTCATCGCATGACCTTAGATTCGAATCAAACTTGTTAAATGACGCTGCCTGATTCGACTGTTATTGATATTAGGTCAACAGAATAGTGAAATGAAAAAACATATCTGCGACATTTTTATATCCATATGTCTGAATTCAAATGATGTACTAAGCCTATCAATTGATATATAACTCTTTACTGGTTAACTATCTATATATACTATTCCTATTCTGCTCGACTGTTGCAACCTATCACGCAACACACATAGGCCTATACCTACATCAAACGAAGTCCGCTAGGTTTCGCCGGACATCTGCCAAACATCTAACCTATTTGCGCTTCGACCGATGTATGTCTGTTGGTCGATGTCTGCGTCCACACAGGGTTATACCGCTTGACTAAAGCTGCGTCACACAGAGCGTAAACGGTTTAACTAAGCGACTTAACTTCACGTGTATGACAACTACGTAAGAACAACTGTAGAAAGGACGCGTGGCGTTGCGAACAATTTACGTCATAAACCGGTTTAAAGTTAAGTCTCTTAAGGTTGTCTGTGTGTACACGGCAAAAGTCACTTAGTTAAGCGGTATACTGAACCGGTTGATGACGTGACAGCATACACAGGAGAAGGCGGTAAGCGAATCGGCTAGAGCACGTAAAGTGTTGAAGGTTGATGGCTCCAAATGGAGCCTTGGTCGTGATATGATGTCTTCGAGATATCTTGCGATAAACCACGTAATGCCCTCCTGCTATCGATTCATGCCGGATTCATACAGAAAATCTTAAGAGACTTAACTTTAAACCGGTTTATGACGTATGTTGTTCTCAACTCCACGCATCCTTTCTACAATCGTTCCAAGATACGTAATTGGTGTACACGTGAAATCCAGTCGCTTAATTAAACTGCTCAAGGGGCTTTGTAAAAGTGAGAAGGCTGCATACGGTATGCAAAGTGTGTTTGAAAAAATTCCCTAGCCCTCACTTCTTGGTCAAACACAAGAACGATACAGGCCACGTGCAGAAGAAAAAATGAGTTACTCCACAGAAAATGAAACATGGACAAATGCTGCTCTTTATATATATTTTCAGTTGTGCCTGTAAACCTGTAGTTAGTTGTTGATATAATAAACCAGTTGCAAGTCACTGACGTGTAATGTGTTCTAAACATTCTTTTCAATAGAAAGAATTGTGAACCTGTCTGTATATAGCCCCGGTAATTATGTTTAGCAACTACGTTATTTGAAGACTTAGATACATATAAATGTATCACTGCAATCTGTAGGCCTATCCAATTCTTTTTTGGATGGAGTGGGTGGGTGGCATCGATCCTATCCAAATATTTTTTAGGATTATTGGAATTTTTTATATTTACAAAGCCCCTAAGCTTTGTGTGAACGCAGCAATAAGGAAACTCGTGACGCATTTACGCAAACGAGTAAAGCGATTTACGACCGTAAGTCGGTTAACTAAACCGTGTCTCAGCCGGTTTATTTAAAAGACTTACCTATCTGGTTTAAAAGTGTTCACACAGAGCGTAAGCGGTTTAACTTTAGGCATACGATCACAAAAGTGTGTTAGACGTCAGCTGGAAAGAACATGGAGAAAATATGGACTGGAGTCTGACAGGCTTGCCTACTGCCTCCAGCGGCAGCTCGTTATTTCGTATGTGCACCGTGCAACACTTGAATACCACACGAAGCAGCTGTTCAAGACTGTTGCCAAGCTCTTACCCACTGATAATGGCACACCACTACCGCCATGTGACTCGTATGACACACTGGCAATGCGGTTCTCGGATTTTTTTCTCGGAAAAGATCTAGAAAATTCGGTCTGAACTGAATCAGAATGTTATCAATGTAAATGTCTCTGCTGGGGATGCACCGCAGACGCCTCTGCTGACTGCATTTGAGGCTGAAATTGGAAGGTTGTTGAAGTCACCGCCAGTGAAATTTTGTGAACTTGATCCCAATCCGACATGGCTTCTTAGAGACTGTGCGTATAATATTATACCTGTGCTCATAACAATTGTTAACCTGTCTCTGAGAACGGGAGTAATGCCTTCTCATATGAAGGAAGCGCACATCAAACCAGTATTCAAGAAACCGAGTCTAGACAAAACCGTCCTTGAATAACTACAGACCCGTGTCAAATCTACCCTATATATCGAAGACAATAGAACGTGTCGTTGCTGCGAGATTGTCAGCTCACATGTCAGAGCAAAATCTCTGTGAGCCCTATCAGTCAGCGTACAAGCCGAATCACAGCGTTGAGACGGCCCTTGTCTGTGTGCAGAATCACATCCTGCACGCAATGGACAATCATAATGTTGTCATCATGGTTCTCCTTGATCTATCGGCTGCGTTTGACACCGTCGACCATGAAGTGATGTTGCATAGACTCTCACGTGATATCGGAGTGGTCCAAGATGCATTGGACCGGTTTAAGTCATACCTGAGACACAGAGTCTAGTCTGTCCACATTCGTGGTGCTACATCGCCTGCTCGTCTTCTCGCATACGAGGTACCACAAGTGAGTGAAATGTTGTACTTATTTCACAGTCAGTTTACCTTTTGTCCTCGTGACATTTCGACTGCTTTCAGCAGTCTTCTAGTTGGCGACACGGTAGTCCTTCAGCGCAGACTTAGTCCCTGAGGTGTGTGCCCCCACGTCTGCGCCCTGGATGGATCTTCAAGAGATCGTCGTGGATGTGTGAAAGCCGGTACCGTTCGGGGTACCACAAGGTTTCGTGCTTCTCAAATTTACATTCCAGTGAAATCACACCGAGAGGACATTGCTGCGGCTGTCGTGCGTATTGAAGAATGTGTAGTGGAGATCAGGACGTGGATGATGACAAACTTTTTAAAGTTTAATGACTCCAAGACAGAAGTCATCGTGTTCGGCTCTGCGCAACAAGTAAAAAGTTTGGTCACCGTAACTCAGAATGTACGGAATCTTGGTGTACATTTCGATGCAGAGATGAAGAAGGAGACGCACGTGACTGTAATTTTCCATATCCGCACTATTGCAAAATAAGACGTTATCTAACACCCGCAGCGACATAATAAGTCATACATGCGTTGGTCACCAGCAGACTTGACGTTGGCAATGCATTACTCCACCGACTGCCTGTTAAACAACTAGGACGGCTGCAGAGAGTACAGAACTGGGCGGCCCGCTTTGTCGACGGCGCCAAGAAGTTCTGTCATGCCACAGGTCTATTGATGAAGCTGCACTGGCTGCCGATAGCAGTTGGAGTAGACTATAAGATTCTTCTACTCACGCATCGAGCACTCACTGGCTGCGCACCATAGTATATAAAAAAATTTGTGAACCGGAGCCAGCCAACTCGATTGCTGCGCTCCAGTGAACACACTCATTTATGTGTAACAATTGCAGCGCGTCGCTGGAGTGACAGATCATTTTGCGTGGCAGCCCCCAACACTTAAGAACTTGCTACCGCAAAAGCTGACTGCAACAACAATGACAAACACTGATTTTAAATCAAACCTTAAGACCTATCAGTTTTCCCGAACATTCTGTACGGCGCGGTGAGCAACGATTATTGGAAAGGCGCAATATCAATGTCATGATTTGATTTTGATTTGATGTTAAATCTGCACAGATACATTTGCATTTTTGTGAAATACCAATGACCTAACACGTTTCTTATGCGGATATGTAATAATGATTTACGCGATCACCTAATTTTAAATCCTGATGTAGCTGACAGTAAACCCTTACTTACCCTGAACGCCGATAACAAGACAAGCCGCGATAATAGCGTACGACCGCATAGTGCTTTCTGTGTTCCCACGAAACCTGTCGAAATGTCAGTGTAAACCTTCGTCGCTTGCAGTTCTCCAACGTGAAGTAAACCAAATGGACAGCGTGTCCAAATATATACAACTTCCTTAATGCTCCAGGCGTTGAATCAGTTGGATATCTTACGTCTAGGAAATCAAAAATACACGTGTCGTGGTGTTGGTTGGTTCTGTTGACCATAACGCACTCTGTATATGTGTGACTGATTATTCGTGCGTGACACCGTCGTGGTGACCGTGACACGACGGGATTGATTAGATAACACAGTTGCCCAGCGTACATGAAACGT
>OZ023208.1:10033375-10220875 GCA_963995525.1 Escarpia spicata | reverse complement strand
ACAGCATTACTACGTGCTGCAGTGTGACTGTGTGGATTAATCATGTTGTCATTTCCCCTACAGACGTCGTGTATTTGGAAGTATTACACTGACATCTACTGGAATACACTACACACACTGTATTGCAGCGTATTTAAATATTTGGTCATGTTGTATATTGATGTAACGGGTACTAGTTGTAAGTGTCCGTCCGTGTTTTGTACCGTTTCTGCAATACATACCAGAGGCACTCTGGGATACCGCCAACCTCATGTGTAGTTGATTACTATTCGTAATATGTCTCCTTAAACATGCAAACTCCACAATACACAACAGGTCATATCACCATTAATACCTAAAAAATAAATAGGTTATTCATCTAACTAACAACAAAAGCCAACAAGGAGACGTGTGTAATACATACTTGTATGTCATACATGCAATTACAGTAAATGCAATGATTAATATTCCCGCTGGACTCCTCGTCAGAAATGATCAATGCTATCTAATATGTTAATTCCACAAGATACAGGCCAGGACGCCGTGACTGGCTGTGAACTTAGGCAGACGCCTTCACAAAACGGCATCCAGTGCCACCGTATTAGAGCCAGCAGATGGAAGACGAAACGAGCTGTGCTAGCCTGGGCTTAACGCTACCTGTCAACACTCAAGCAACTTATGAGATCGTATTTACTATGGTCACGAGCAGAAGGCGCGCGACGTAATGAACAACCCAACTATATGATGTCGCCCGGATTATGATCGACTGACGTTTTTACTACAGATTGTCTATAAACTAATACGCTAACGTGGACGCACAGTAAATGCATACGTGAATCTCCTCCCAGATGCCGAGGTACACCCGCCTTTTTGTATTCATTCAGGTCCATGAATCATTAATCTGCTACCTACCAACTGACGATGGTGTATTTCTAGAAACACAAGGTAGTTATTTTCAGTTAACAAATTAATTGAGACTTCAGTTTTTTCACCAGGGGCGCCACTGTGGTGTTTCGGTCGATTTATCGGGAAGCTATTATCTGATGTATGTAAAGCAGTAATTTACGACAGCAAAAATTATGAGATTCAGAACAAATGATTGTAATGATGATAATTGCTACCTTGGGCGTGTTGATCCATGGATGGGGGTAGGGTACATTTATATTAAAGCATTTCACGCTCAAGGAATACATGTAGGCTAGAAAATTACACGGTGTGAGCATACTAGTGCAAATAGAATATGCATTCCATAGGACATGTGTGTCAGACCAGCTCCGTTCCCACTGCCCTGCCCTTGTCCATTTCCATTTCCATTTCCATTTCCATTTCCATTTCCGTTTCCCTGTCCATCCTCATACGGCGCACAGCATCCTTTGCCGTCCAAGTGAAGTCCGGTGATACGGTAGCCAGACATTGCTGCACATTCTGCATCTGTGGTGAAGTTGCCGTTCTTCGATTCACAAACGATCTCTTTGGAGATGCAGCAGCCGTACAGCTTTTCCCCGCATCCTTCTTGGAAGACGTTCTTGGCGAGGTCGCAGTTGTCCTTGTGAATGCATGTCCCGCCCACGGCCGTACACTCTGCCTCGTTCGAGATGTTCTCCATCTCCCCGTCTCCAGGCGCAGCTGTAAGAAATTAAAGGTTGTCAATGTGTGTAGAGAGATCTGACGAGATTGGTGGTGTTTCGAGGGGATAGCGTGTAATTAAGACAATTGAAATGGATTGTGGAGTCGGAAGGAAGGAAGGATGGAAAGAAGGACGGAAAGGAAGGAAGGGAATGTGTAATTCTTCTAGTTACACACTACTAATTGGCAATATATATATATATATATATAAATCGTATGCATACAGTAAATTGTAACACAAATTAAAATGCAGAAGAAAAACAACAACAAAACGAACTGTACAAAAACAATACATTAGAATGTATAAATATAAATGGGACGGGAAACTCTCTATCGGCAGAGAAACAGAAGAAGCAAATCTATAGTAGAGGACTAGCACCGAGGCACAGCAATGTTAAAACTATAGTAGAGGACTAGCACCGAGGTATAGCAATGTCAAAACTATAGTAGAAGACTAGCACCGAGGAATAGCAATGTTAAAACTATAGTAGAGGACTAGCACCGAGGTACAGCAATGTCAAAACTATAGTAGAAGACTAGCACCGAGGCATAGCAATGTCAAAACAATAGTAGAGGACTAGCACCGAGGCATAGCAATATCAAAACAATAGTAGAGGACTCGCACCGATATATACCAATGTCAAAACAATAGTAGAAGACTAGCACCGAGGTATAACAATGTCAAAACTATAGTAGAAGACTAGCACCGAGGTATTGCAATGTCAAAACTATAGTAGAAGACTAGCACCGAGGTATTGCAATGTCAAAACTATAGTAGAAGACTAGCACCGAGGCATAGCAATGTCAAAACTATAGTAGAACACTAGCACCGAGGTATAGCAATGCCAAAACTATAGTAGAAGATTAGCACCGAGGTATTGCAATGTCAAAACTATAGTAGAAGACTAGCACCGAGGTATAGCAATGTCAAAACTATAGTAGAAGACTAGCACTGAGGTATTGCAATGTCAAAACTATAGTAGAAGACTAGCACCGAGGTAAAGCAATGTCAAAACTATAGTAGAAGACTAGCACCGAGGTATAGCAATGTCAAAACTATAGTAGAAGACTAGCACTGAGGTATTGCAATGTCAAAACTATAGTAGAGGACTAGCACCGAGGTATAGCAATGTCAAAACTATAGTAGAAGACTAGCACCGAGGCATAGCAATGTCAAAACAATAGTAGAGGACTAGCACCGAGGCATAGCAATATCAAAACAATAGTAGAGGACTCGCACCGATATATACCAATGTCAAAACAATAGTAGAAGACTAGCACCGAGGTATAACAATGTCAAAACTATAGTAGAAGACTAGCACCGAGGTATTGCAATGTCAAAACTATAGTAGAAGACTAGCACCGAGGTATTGCAATGTCAAAACTATAGTAGAAGACTACCACCGAGGTATTGCAATGTCAAAACTATAGTAGAAGACTAGCACCGAGGCATAGCAATGTCAAAACTATAGTAGAGGACTAGCACAGAGGTATAGCAATGTCAAAACTATAGTAGAAGACTAGCACCGAGGCATAGCAATGTCAAAACTATAGTAGAAGACTAGCACCGAGGCATAGCAATGCCAAAACTATAGTAGAAGGCTAGCACCGAGGTATAGCAATGTCAAAACTATAGTAGAAGACTAGCACTGAGGTATTGCAATGTCAAAACTATAGTAGAAGACTAGCACCGAGGTAAAGCAATGTCAAAACTATAGTAGAAGACTAGCACCGAGGTATAGCAATGTCAAAACTATAGTAGAAGACTAGCACTGAGGTATTGCAATGTCAAAACTATAGTAGAGGACTAGCACCGAGGTATAGCAATGTCAAAACTATAGTAGAAGACTAGCACCGAGGCATAGCAATGTCAAAACAATAGTAGAGGACTAGCACCGAGGCATAGCAATATCAAAACAATAGTAGAGGACTCGCACCGATATATACCAATGTCAAAACAATAGTAGAAGACTAGCACCGAGGTATAACAATGTCAAAACTATAGTAGAAGACTAGCACCGAGGTATTGCAATGTCAAAACTATAGTAGAAGACTAGCACCGAGGTATTGCAATGTCAAAACTATACTAGAAGACTACCACAGAGGTATTGCAATGTCAAAACTATAGTAGAAGACTAGCACCGAGGCATAGCAATGTCACAACTATAGTAGAAGACTAGCACCGAGGCATAGCAATGTCAAAACTATAGTAGAGGACTAGCACAGAGGTATAGCAATGTCAAAACTATAGTAGAAGACTAGCACCGAGGCATAGCAATGTCAAAACTATAGTAGAAGACTAGCACCGAGGCATAGCAATGCCAAAACTATAGTAGAAGGCTAGCACCGAGGTATAGCAATGTCAAAACTATAGTAGAAGACTAGCACCGAGGGATAGCAATGTCAAAACCATAGTAGAAGACCAGCACCGAGGTATAGCAATGTCAAAACTATAGTAGAAGACCAGCACCGAGGTATAGCAATGTCAAAACTATAGTAGAAGACTAGCACTGAGGTATTGCAATGTCAAAACTATAGTAGAAGACTACCACCGAGGTATTGCAATGTCAAAACTATAGTAGAAGACTAGCACCGAGGCATAGCAATGTCAAAACTATAGTAGAAGACAAGCACCGAGGTATAGCAATGTCACAACTATAGTAGAAGACTAGCACCGAGGTATAACAATGACAAAACCATAGTAGAAGACTAGCACCGAGGTATAGCAATGTCAAAACTATAGTAGAATACTAGCACCGAGGCCTAGCAATGTCAAAACTATAGTAGAGGACTAGCACCGAGGTATAACAATGTCAATACTATAGTAGAAGTCTAGCACCGAGGTATACAAAGTCAAAACTATAGTAGAGGACTAGCACCGAGGCATAGCAATGTCAAAACTATAGTAGAGGACTATCACCGAGGTATAGCAATGTCAAAACTATAGTAGAGGACTAGCACCGAGGTATAACAATGTCAATACTATAGTAGAAGACTAGCACCGAGGTATACAAAGTCAAAACTATAGTAGAGGACTAGCACCGAGGCATAGCAATGTCAAAACTAACTATATTCATATATTGCCTGACGAAAGGAATGCCTTTGTAACATGACGAAAGGAATGCTCTTGGTGTTTATATTGTAAATCACGATATTTTTAAATGACGAAACGTCTGGACTGTTTATTTAGAAATGTTCCTTGCCTTAAAATGTAAAGTTTATTTGAACCAACTGTTTCAACTAGAATGGCTGGGTCCGACAAACAAAAACAGATCACGGTTGATAATCCCGTTTTTTATGTTCGCCATCGCAATCATTGATGTCCGATGGAACATATACAACGTCATAGATTATCGTTAACTCTGTCAAATACCACGTTCGTGACAACTTTCTTGTTTAGCGTTGCGAGTACAATGGCTTACGTACTTAGTTCACTTAAATCCCGTTCTATTGTTGACATCCTTACCTGAAGCGCCGACAGCAAGACAAGCCGCGAGAATGACGTATGCTCGCATCATGGTCTCTGCTTTCTCGTGGAATCTCCGTCAAGTTCGTTGCTTCGGCTTCTACTCACAATTAGTGTGTATTAAACCATCTGGTCGGCGTGTCCAAATATATACCACTCCCTTAACCCTACAGGCATTGAATTCGCCGGATATTGTTCACAAGATAATTAACAAATACCCGTGTCGTGCTGCGTGTCTGTTGTTGGGCTTCTGAGGGCAGAATAGGCCACCTATTTGTGATATGTCAATTGTGCGTGACGAAGACGTGACACCCGTGACCCGGTAGGGTTGAACGGATTTCAAAGCTACGCTCGGGTTGTGCAGCTCGGGTCAGTATGTGGGACAGTTTGAGCTGGAAGTTTTTTCTGCCGATCACATTTCGCATAGTTATCCTACTGATAGAAGACTAGAAAACAGTAGACAAGTTATATAGAAGTTAACATCTTGGTGTCTATGCCATTATATATATATATATATATAATGGCGTATGGTGTGTGTGTGTGTGTGTGTGTGTGTGTGTGTGTGTGTATGTGTGTGTGTGTGTGTGTGTGTGTGTGTGTGTGTGTGTGTGTGTGTGTGTGTGTGTGTGTGTGTGTGTGTGTGTGTGTGTGTGTGTGTGTGTGTGTGTGTGTGTGTGTGTGTGTGTGTGTGTGTGTGTGTGTGTGTGTGTGTGTGTGTGTGTGTGTGTGTGTGTGTGTATGGTGTGTGTGTGTGTGTGTGTGTGTATGTGCGTGTGTATGTGCGTGTGTGTGTGTGTGTGTGTGTGTGTGTGTGTGTGTGTGTGTGTGTGTGTGTGTGTGTGTGTGTGTGTGTGTGTGTGTGTGTGTGTGTGTGTGTGTGTGTGTGTGTGTGTGTGTGTGTGTGTGTGTGTGTGTGTGTGTGTGTGTGTGTGTGTGTGTGTGTGTGTGTGTGTGTGTGTGTGTGTGTGTGTGTGTGTGTGTGTGTGTGTGTGTGTGTGTGTGTGTGTGTGTGTGTGTGTGTGTGTGATTTTACTATAAATATGTAGTTTGGTGTTTTATACAATAATGTTTAAGTGAACACTAGGTATTTGGTGACATTTTATGCTGACACTTCCCGATTGGGAGTTATGGGGGCGGTATACGCACACGCATATGCGCAAACGCAAGCGCACGCACGCACGGACACATGCATGCAACCACACGCGGGCACATACGATTTAGTCCAATATTTTAAATAAGGATATACATCGGCACTATCCACTTGATGTTTAAAAGCTTATATTTTAACATTGCATAACGTAATAATACTTAGTATAAATAAATAAACATACATACAACATATACATTAAACGCAAAGATAGTTAAAGATGATACATTAAAAACTGTTATCGGAATTTAAAAAAATGTGATTCGTAAATAAGTAAATGAACGTTGATGAAACGAGGAGTGCGATAATTGTGTGTTCTGGATATATTGTTCTGTTGTTCTAAAAATACTAAGGCGAACGAAGGAAGTGAAACGCATCACTGTAGGAGGACAAAACATAAATAACGTTCGTTTTGTTCCTTTCAAGGGTCTATAGCAGTGTGTGGAGGCGTTATTGCCCCAGTCTTGAACTGTACCACAATTGCTATTCTAAACAAGAACTTACCCTTTTAACTATAATCATTAGGCCTATACTGTGAAATGCAACACTGGAATACACATCATCTTCAACAGTAAATTCATTAACATGATATATAAAGTAAACATTCTAACTGCATATAGTTAAGTGTGTCGACTTTATATATATTGGCTGATGCCAACAACGAGCCTTGTGTGTAATGAACATTTTTATTTTACATCTGGAATGCCATCATATTCAAGGAGTTGCGACATTGTTCAAATGATTATTCTAAAATGCTGCCCTGTATATTTTCGAATATCAACGCAAGAAATATAATTTCACACATGTCTATTGTTGACATGTGTTCCTATCCACAATTGGAAATACTATAATATAAACATGGTCATTTGGTCGCATTCGTGATGACAAAGTGTTCACAAAGTACATAATATGTAAAACCAGTTTGAGTCATTGCTCATTCACTAAATTAATCTGTGTAAGCTGTTGTATTAAAACGAAATATGAAATCAATACCACTGCAAAATACATAAAGGTATTTGTTTTGACACAGATAATACTCACCCAGTTCAAAACAATACAGAGATCACCAAAATGAAGTAGCGTCTGTGGCAACAACGGAGTGGTTGTTCTGTCGTATATTCGAGCGAGTTGTGGACGTTGACCAATGGGAAAAGCTCAACATGTGTTACACGAAACGCCATCATCGCTAAAACGTTCGACAAACACACAATCGAGCTGCGGAATGAAGACACTAACTGAGAGACTAAAGCGATGAGGCTGACATTACATGGACATTGCAACAAAAACTTTGACGAAATCTGCACATTGCAATAAAAACTTTGACGAAATCGCACCACGGATCATCATTCACCACCATCGCACAAGAGAGCAAGTCACTGCAAAACTGCTTTAACATTCATCGACTCTCGGAAGGAACTCGATGGAATCTATTATGAAGAGCTGCATATGGTTTGCGCTACAAACTAAACAAATACCTCCGATGCCTCACGAATCTATTAAATGCGGGACAAATATGCCCAGTACACAATATAAGCAAAACATGGTCACGGCCATTTGCATCCCGTGCGACAGATGTACAAAGCTTGTCCCGGCGTTCCTCACTTTCCCATTCCCGCTGCCGTTTCCGGTTCCGTTGCCCTCCTGGGGCGCGCAGCAGGTGTCATTTCCCAGGTGAAGGCCGGTAGCCATGTAGCCGGTCATGTTTGCACAAACAGCTACCGAGACAAAGGATCCGTTCTTCGCGTCGCACACGATTTCCTTGGAGATACAGCAGCCGTCGTAGGTATCTTCGTCGTCACACTTGCCCGTCAAGACGCTGGTGGTGAGCACGCAACCCTCGAACGTACCGCACGAGCCTCCGACCGACACACACTCGGCCGTCGTCTGGACGCCCATTACATCTGTATTATCGGTCGATGTGGCTGCAAGAAATAACACGGCACTTAGCGCAAGATGATAGGCATATTAACATTAAAGAAACCTAGTTCATACACCGAAGAGACAGGCCAAACTACATATTTATAAGGTGTATGAATACAGGTAACAATGTTAACTAACGTGTCTCTTTAATCGTTAATTTGGTAATGTTTTAAAAGTCAAACTACTCTATTATGTGCATTGTACACTCATGTTCTTGATAATACAATCTTAGTGTCAAAGCAATGATGATGCTGCATGAAAGTATTTTCACCACATTTCTATATATATTTATGTAACAATACAATTAAACTGTTTTTTACAGGATGTTCTAAATCTAAACGTTCTTGGTCAAATGATCTGATAAATGGCAAATGTTACTCAATTTTGGGAAAGGTAAATATATGCATTTAGGACACAGAAACATGGATAAACAGCATATAATGGGGGATAATATATTAAATAAAACCATCAAGGAATGGGACTTAGGAATATAGTTTGTGCTAACATGAAAGCTTCAAAGCAATTTAGGACTAATTAGAAGAAATATAACATATAAAGAGAGAGAAAGACAGAATCAATAATACCACTATTGACATAGCTAGACCTCATTTGGAATAGCGCATACAAGCATGGAGACCATAACGAACTAAAGACATGGGTAATCTTGAAAGAATACAACGAAGAGCTAAACAATTTTAGTTATGAAAACCTTCTGATAGAATGTGGATTTACAACATTAGAGACTAGGAGACCAAATAGAAGTGGTTAGAATGGTTGAGAAGATATTGATAAAGGTGTTTTATTTTTATTCAAAATTAAAGAAAGCAGGAGAATCAGAGAGCAAAATACAGCTTTAGATAAGAACACTGTAGTAGCCACTTTCACAAAAATGACTGTAACAAATTATCTGATGATTGTGTTAATTCTAAGTGTGAATGTGTTTAAAACTAGAGGTAGCAGACATCTGATCAGGGCGGGTTATATGTAGGGGGGACATTTTTGGACTCTCGATAAGCCTAAGGCTTCCTAGTTCACATTCATCCGGAGCGTGTAACTGTGGATGGCTACCTTGTTAAATGCATATTGTGTGCATACATGCATACATGCATACATACACACATAATTAAAAATCTTCTGAAGCTGGATATAAATGTGTTTGTTTAAATGCAAGGAGTATAGTAAACAAAAGAAATGAACTAAACATTATGGTAGAAGGTATTGACCCTCATATAATAGGTATAACCGAATCCTGGACCACCACCGATATATCAGATGCTGAATTGGGACTGACAGGATATGTAATGTTTAGAAAAGATAGAATAGGAAGAAAGGGAGGTGGAGTTATTTTATATATTAAAGAATCTATTCAGGCTTATGAAATAAAATTAGAAAGAGAACCAGATTGCGAAGACGCTGTTTGGTGTAACATAGTTACAGGAAACTCAACGTTAACAGTTGGGTTAGTTTATCGAAGTCCAAACATAAACATAGAAGAGAATGAAAAAATACAAAACGCTATAAGGGAAGTAAGCAAACGGGACTGTATTATTATGGGGGATTTTAACCATGGGCATATACAATGGAAATCTCTACAGAGTATGGGGAGAGAGGACCACAAGTTTTTAGTTTTAGTTCAAGATACATTCCTTTCTCAACATGTGCTAGAACCAACCAGGGGTGAGAATGTGTTAGACATAGTTTTGTCCTCACAGAATGAATTAGTTGACAATGTCAAGATATGTGAGCCACTGGGGAGTAGCGATCACAACCAGATACATTTTACCATCAAAGTAAAATCAGAAAGGAATAGCAAAAAGCAGTATAGGAGAAATTTCCACAAAGGAAGGTGTAAGGACATGAGGAAATATTTAGCAAAGATAGACTGGAATAAGACACTGAAAAATAAGACGGCAACAGAATGCTGGAATATATTAAAGAGTGAAATTAAGTGCATAATCGAAAAATTTGTACCCTTTAAAAAACAAGGAAAACGGTCCAAAAAGAAACACTTATCGAAAGAAGCCATTAAACAAATTAAGTATAAACAAATGATGTGGAAGTCATATAGATGTATTGGAAATGATGAAGACTACAACAATTATAAAGAAGCACTTAACCAAGCTACAGCTGAAATTAGAAATTCAAAGAGAAGCTATGAACAACAATTAGCTAGTAATATAAAACATGACAGCAAGAGTTTTTATGCGTATGTTCGAAGCAAACAGAAAGTTCAAGATAAGGTCGGTCCTCTAGAAGATAGTGCTGGAAATATAATATCAGAGGGATTCATAATGGCAGAAGACCTGAATGAGTACTTTAGTTCAGTGTTTACCAGGGAAGATATTAGTTCACTGCCAATACCAGAGGCTAAGTTCAAGGGGGCAGATTCAGACTATTTAGGAAAATTAATTGTAACCCCGGAAATGGTAGCTAAGAAAATAAGGGCTATGAAGGATAATAAATCACCTGGAGTGGATGGTATTCCACCCAAACTACTATTGGAAATTGTAGAACAAATTAGCATACCACTTGCAACAGTTTTCAACTTGTCATTAGAAGAGGGAGTGTTCCCTCAGAATGGAAAGAAGCAAACATTATACCGTTATTCAAAAAAGGTTCGAGAAACAAGTCAGAGAACTATAGACCAGTGAGTTTCACATCAGTGATTTGTAAATTATTAGAAAGACTAATTAAAGATCACATGATGGATTTTCTTGTTAAACAAAACTTGATAAACCCATCTCAACATGGTTTTTTTAAAGTGGGTAGATGAGGGATCACCAGTAGATATCGTCTACTTAGATTTTCAAAAAGCTTTTGATAAAGTACCACATCAAAGATTACTGCTTAAACTAGAGGCCCATGGCATAGGAAATGGTATAATAAACTGGATAGAACAATGGCTGATTGACAGAAGACAACGTGTAGTAGTTGATGGGGAGGCTTCAAACTAGAAATCGGTATTGAGTGGGGTACCACAGGGATCAGTATTAGGTCCTATATTATTCTTAATATACATCAACGATTTGGATGATGAAATAACAAGCAAGGTGTTGAAATTTGCGGATGATACAAAAGTGTTTAGAAGGATTAAAAGTGATGGAGATAGACAGCATTTACAAGATGATCTTGACAGGTTGATCAAATGGTCTGAAAAGTGGCAAATGATGTTCAATTTTGGGAAATGTAAATGCCTCCACATAGGACATGGGAACGAAGAGGTAGAATATACAATGGGGGGTACTGTACTAAGTACTACTGTAAAAGAAAAGGACTTAGGGTTAACCGTTAGTGCTGATATGAAGATTTCAGAGCAGTGCGGAATTGCAGCTTCAAAGGGAAATCAAATCCTTGGATTAATTAGGCGAAACATAACGTATAAGGAAAAAGAGCTAATAATACCGCTGTACAAAACAATAGTTAGGCCTCATTTAGAATATTGTATTCAAGCGTGGAGGCCATATCGCAGGAAGGACATAGATATGCTAGAAAGAGTGCAGAGGAGAGCAACTAAAATGATACCAAATCTTAGGGATCTTAGTTATGAAATACGCCTAAAAAAATGCGGTTTAACAACACTAGAGACCAGGAGATTGAGAGGAGATCAGATAGAAGTGTTTAAAATATTGAAGGGTTATGAAAATATTGATAGAAATATGTTTTTCTCAGTTAAGAAAGATAGAAGGACTATAGGACATGATCTTGCATTAGCAAAGGAACAGAGTAGATAGGATATAAGAAAGTTTTCATTTTCACAAAGGACTGTAAATGAATGGAACAGATTACCTGCTGATTGTGTGGGTGCTAGTAGCGTGAATATGTTTAAAAATAAAATCGACACATACATCAGACGGGCGGGATACACATAGATAAAAAGGTCGGACTCTCGATAAGCCAAGGGCTTCCTTGTCCACTGCTACCTAGAGTTAATTCTCTGGGTGGCAATCTTGTTAAATAATTACATACATACATACATACATACATACATACATACATACATACACACACACACATGTAACAATTATAATAATATATTTGCATATCACTTGGGAGTCATTGTGTATAACAAATAACACCATAATACGATTACCAGCATAAGTTTCTCGTAATCGTTTGAATGGAGACTCACCATAACCTTAGGCCCTAATGTGATTTCAGTTACAAGGCTATATATTGTATTAATTAACAAACCCTATTTACTACACTCGGCGTACTAGCATATTTAAAGTGCCCACATAACAAAAAATTGTTGTCAATGAATAACCGTCATCAAGTAAAACTCACACAATATGCTTACCCGGCAGACTGACAAGGAGACAAGCAGTGATAACAGTGAGCAACATCTTCCTCTTCTTTTGGCTACCAAATAATGTCTCGAGAAATGTTTCTATCTCAGTTGACTTGGTCCGTCGCAAATTATTGCAGTTGTGATTGACAACTTTACCGCCTCTAAATATATATGATTTGGTACCACGAAACGTGATCGATTGACCATCATAGACCAAGAATGACCAGTTATGTACGATAGTTTCATGGCAACGAAGATTGTTAAAGGGACAAAGAAATCGGGGTTGATCCGGCAATAATCGTCTTTTGCGTGATTGGTATTAATCGTTTATCCAAACGTACCTTGCGCTCGTCACGAGTCGGTGGTTAAAGGTTAAGAACTAGAGTGCATACGTACATGTTCAATTGTTATGACGCCACCAACACTCACGATCGCTCCTACATTACAAGTCATATAAATGAGTAAGAATAATGAAGAGAGTCGAATGCAAGAACAGACAATTTGTTTATTTTTAGGTCGAGATTTCTTAATTCGAGACGGTTATGGAAAGATTTGAATGCGGTTTGTCTCCAAATGTTGGCGAATGTCTCCGAGTTGACATTACAGGGTGAGGCTTGGATTGTAAATATCGACCTTTAGCTACATATTTATAAGGTGTATGAATACAGGTAACAATGTTAACTAACGTGTCTCTTTAATCGTTAATTTGGTAATGTTTTAAAAGTCAAACTACTCTATTATGTGCATTGTACACTCATGTTCTTGATAATACAATCTTAGTGTCAAAGCAATGATGATGCTGCATGAAAGTATTTTCACCACATTTCTATATATATTTATGTAACAATACAATTAAACTGTTTTTTACAGGATGTTCTAAATCTAAACGTTCTTGGTCAAATGATCTGATAAATGGCAAATGTTACTCAATTTTGGGAAAGGTAAATATATGCATTTAGGACACAGAAACATGGATAAACAGCATATAATGGGGGATAATATATTAAATAAAACCATCAAGGAATGGGACTTAGGAGTATAGTTTGTGCTAACATGAAAGCTTCAAAGCAATTTAGGACTAATTAGAAGAAATATAACATATAAAGAGAGAGAAAGACAGAATCAATAATACCACTATTGACATAGCTAGACCTCATTTGGAATAGCGCATACAAGCATGGAGACCATAACGAACTAAAGACATGGGTAATCTTGAAAGAATACAACGAAGAGCTAAACAATTTTAGTTATGAAAACCTTCTGATAGAATGTGGATTGACAACATTAGAGACTAGGAGACCAAATAGAAGTGGTTAGAATGGTTGAGAAGATATTGATAAAGGTGTTTTATTTTTATTCAAAATTAAAGAAAGCAGGAGAATCAGAGAGCAAAATACAGCTTTTGATAAGAACACTGTAGTAGTCACTTTCACAAAAATGACTGTAACAAATTATCTGATGATTGTGTTAATTCTAAGTGTGAATGTGTTTAAAACTAGAGGTGGCAGACATCTGATCAGGGCGGGTTATATGTAGGGGGGACATTTTTGGACTCTCGATAAGCCTAAGGCTTCCTAGTTCACATTCATCCGGAGCGTGTAACTGTGGATGGCTACCTTGTTAAATGCATATTGTGTGCATACATGCATACATGCATACATGCATACATACACACATAATTAAAACTCTTCTGAAGCTGGATATAAATGTGTTTGTTTAAATGCAAGGAGTATAGTAAACAAAAGAAATGAACTAAACATTATGGTAGAAGGTATTGACCCTCATATAATAGGTATAACCGAATCCTGGACCACCACCGATATATCAGATGCTGAATTGGGACTGACAGGATATGTAATGTTTAGAAAAGATAGAATAGGAAGAAAGGGAGGTGGAGTTATTTTATATATTAAAGAATCTATTCAGGCTTATGAAATAAAATTAGAAAGAGAACCAGATTGCGAAGACGCTGTTTGGTGTAACATAGTTACAGGAAACTCAACGTTAACAGTTGGGTTAGTTTATCGAAGTCCAAACATAAACATAGAAGAGAATGAAAAAATACAAAACGCTATAAGGGAAGTAAGCAAACGGGACTGTATTATTATGGGGGATTTTAACCATGGGCATATACAATGGAAATCTCTACAGAGTATGGGGAGAGAGGACCACAAGTTTTTAGTTTTAGTTCAAGATACATTCCTTTCTCAACATGTGCTAGAACCAACCAGGGGTGAGAATGTGTTAGAAATAGTTTTGTCCTCACAGAATGAATTAGTTGACAATGTCAAGATATGTGAGCCACTGGGGAGTAGCGATCACAACCAGATACATTTTACCATCAAAGTAAAATCAGAAAGGAATAGCAAAAAGCAGTATAGGAGAAATTTCCACAAAGGAAGGTATAAGGACATGAGGAAATATTTAGCAAAGATAGACTGGAATAAGACACGGAAAAATAAGACGGCAACAGAATGCTGGAATATATTAAAGAGTGAAATTAAGTGCATAATCGATACATTTGTACCCTTCAAAAAACAAGGAAAACGGTCCAAAAAGAAACACTTATCGAAAGAAGCCATTAAACAAATTAAGTATAAACAAATGATGTGGAAGTCATATAGATGTACTGGAAATGATGAAGACTACAACAATTATAAAGAAGCACTTAACCAAGCTACAGCTGAAATTAGAAATTCAAAGAGAAGCTATGAACAACAATTAGCTAGTAATATAAAACATGACAGCAAGAGTTTTTATGCGTATGTTCGAAGCAAACAGAAAGTTCAAGATAAGGTCGGTCCTCTAGAAGATAGTGCTGGAAATATAATATCAGAGGGATTCATAATGGCAGAAGACCTGAATGAGTACTTTAGTTCAGTCTTTACCAGGGAAGATATTAGTTCACTGCCAATACCAGAGGCTAAGTTCAAGGGGGCAGATTCAGACTATTTAGGACAATTAATTGTAACCCCGGAAATGGTAGCTAAGAAAATAAGGGCTATGAAGGATAATAAATCACCTGGAGTGGATGGTATTCCACCCAAACTACTATTGGAAATTGTAGAACAAATTAGCATACCACTTGCAACAGTTTTCAACTTGTCATTAGAAGAGGGAGTGGTTCCTTTAGAATGGAAAGAAGCAAACATTATACCGTTATTCAAAAAAGGTTCGAGAAACAAGTCAGAGAACGATAGACCAGTGAGTTTAACATCAGTGATTTGTAAATTATTAGAAAGACTAATTAAAGATCACATGATGGATTTTCTTGTTAAACAAAACTTGATAAACCAATCTCAACATGGTTTTTTTAAAGTGGGTAGATGAGGGATCACCAGTAGATATCGTCTACTTAGATTTTCAAAAAGCTTTTGATAAAGTACCACATCAAAGATTACTGCTTAAACTAAAGGCCCATGGCATAGGAAATGGTATAATAAACTGGATAGAACAATGGCTGATTGACAGAAGACAACGTGTAGTAGTTGATGGGGAGGCTTCAAACTGGAAATCGGTATTGAGTGGGGTACCACAGGGATCAGTATTAGGTCCTATATTATTCTTAATATACATCAACGATTTGGATGATGAAATAACAAGCAAGGTGTTGAAATTTGCGGATGATACAAAAGTGTTTAGAAGGATTAAAAGTGATGGAGATAGACAGCATTTACAAGATGATCTTGACAGGTTGATCAAATGGTCTGAAAAGTGGCAAATGATGTTCAATTTTGGGAAATGTAAATGCCTCCACATAGGACATGGGAACGAAGAGGTAGAATATACAATGGGGGGTACTGTACTAAGTACTACTGTAAAAGAAAAGGACTTAGGGTTAACCGTTAGTGCTGATATGAATATTTCAGAGCAGTGCGGAATTGCAGCTTCAAAGGGAAATCAAATCCTTGGATTAATTAGGCGAAACATAACGTATAAGGAAAAAGAGCTAATAATACCGCTGTACAAAACAATAGTTAGGCCTCATTTAGAATATTGTATTCAAGCGTGGAGGCCATATCGCAGGAAGGACATAGATATGCTAGAAAGAGTGCAGAGGAGAGCAACTAAAATGATACAAAATCTGAGGGATCTTAGTTATGAAATACGCCTAAAAAAATGCGGTTTAACAACACTAGAGACCAGGAGATTGAGAGGAGATCAGATAGAAGTGTTTAAAATATTGAAGGGTTATGAAAATATTGATAGAAATATGTTTTTCTCAGTTAAGAAAGATAGAAGGACTATAGGACATGATCTTGCATTAGCAAAGGAACAGAGTAGATAGGATATAAGAAAGTTTTCATTTTCACAAAGGACTGTAAATGAATGGAACAGATTACCTGCTGATTGTGTGGGTGCTAGTAGCGTGAATATGTTTAAAAATAAAATCGACACATACCTCAGACGGGCGGGATACACATAGATAAAAAGGTCGGACTCTCGATAAGCCAAGGGCTTCCTTGTCCACCTGCTACCTAGAGTTAATTCTCTGGGTGGCAATCTTGTTAAATAATTACATACATACATACATACATACATACATACATACACACACACACATGTAACAATTATAATAATATATTTGCATATCACTTGGGAGTCATTGTGTATAACAAATAACACCATAATACGATTACCAGCATAAGTTTCTCGTAATCGTTTGAATGGAGACTCACCATAACCTTAGGCCCTAATGTGATTTCAGTTACAAGGCTATATATTGTATTAATTAACAAACCCTATTTACTACACTCGGCGTACTAGCATATTTAAAGGGCCCACATTAAAAAAAATTGTTGTCAATGAATAACCGTCATCAAGTAAAACTCACACAATATGCTTACCCGGCAGACTGACAAGGAGACAAGCAGTGATAACAGTGAGCAACATCTTCCTCTTCTTTTGGCTACCAAATAATGTCTCGAGAAATGTTTCTATCTCAGTTGACTTGGTCCGTCGCAAATTATTGCAGTTGTGATTGACAACTTTACCGCCTCTAAATATATATGATTTGGTACCACGAAACGTGATCGATTGACCATCATAGACCAAGAATGACCAGTTATGTACGATAGTTTCATGGCAACGAAGATTGTTAAAGGGACAAAGAAATCGGGGTTGATCCGGCAATAATCGTCTTTTGCGTGATTGGTATTAATCGTTTATCCAAACGTACCTTGCGCTCGTCACGAGTCGGTGGTTAAAGGTTAAGAACTAGAGTGCATACGTACATGTTCAATTGTTATGACGCCACCAACACTCACGATCGCTCCTACATTACAAGTCATATAAATGAGTAAGAATAATGAAGAGAGTCGAATGCAAGAACAGACAATTTGTTTATTTTTAGGTCGAGATTTCTTAATTCGAGACGGTTATTGAATGCGGTTTGTCTCCAAATGTTGGCGAATGTCTCCGAGTTGACATTACAGGGTGAGGCTTGGATTGTAAATATCGACCTTTAGCTAGTATATAATCCCATCTCCAACCCCCAACCAAAAATATTGGGGAGCTCAGCCCCCTAAGCCCCCCCGGTTCCGATACCTTTCATATATGTAGCATAATATTATAAGTACATGTGTGCATGTGTATATGTGTACATGTGTACATTTGTATATGTGTACATATATATACATATATATATACACATATACAAATAATAAGATATATATATATATGTATATATATATATATATACATATATGTGTGTGTGTATATATATATATATATGTGTGGGTGTGTGTGTGTGTACATATATTTATTTACACATGTACAAATATATATATACAAATGTACACATATACACATGCAACCTGTACATATGATATTATGCTACATATATATAAGGCATCGGAACCGGGGGGAGGGCTTAGGGGGCTGAGCTCCCCAATATTTTCGGTTGGCTACTGGGGGTTAGAGATGGGATTAGCCCCCCAATATTCCGAGAAGGGTGATGCATCGATGTTTTTTGGTGATTTTCAGTGCGACTGCACTTTGAGTATGTGGTGAGTTTCAAAGGGTCGGTGCAATTTGAAGTTTTTGGAGAGCCACGATGGGGGTACTAATTATTTTTGATGAGTGTCGGGGGGGGTGCAACAATTGGAGGTGTGTATGTGTGTGTGTGCGCGCGCGTGTATGTTTATATATGTATATGTATATATATATATATATATATATATATCCATTAACATCGGAGTTATATATACATATATATATATATATATATATATACATATATAACTCCGATGTTGATTGACATGACTCCCAACGTGAAACGTCACTAATAATGTTGACTAAGAAGATTCCGAATTTGTTCTAAGCCAGGACAGCTAAATTATATCCGATGGTTCCTCGAACATTCGGAATTAATAAGTCTTTGCAGTCGTTTGATAAGTACAAACTGAATGGTTATACTATTACATAGAATATGCGCCCACTTTGTTTATCTATAAGCGCATGTGCAGCCACCCGTACACGGGATTCGAGGGAACAGTAACACCACTGCGACTAGTAGTCGTGACTACTTAGGTTAGTTGATCGATAATATGAATGACAAACGTTTATCTGATTTGAGGCTACCGAGCTAGTACGCCGCGTGTGCAGCCAGCCATGACGCGGTGATCGAGAGCGGTGTTGGTGTCCTATTTGTTGAACTCGCTCTGGTCTGAATCGTGGTGACTTGGGTAAGACTCCCGGACTGCTACCACCGGACGGCTTCGTGGCTGTTTACTTATACAGTTGTTGTGTCTGTGCCAGAGTGGTGTTCCCTTTATACATAGATAAGTATACTTAAAGACAAGATGATAACGTAGCATAGATGTACGGTTGAGCGTAATAATCACCAACAAACTAACGAGCGTATGAATCACCAACAAACTAACTTTACTACATTTGTTCAGTAGCATGATAAGACATTTAACTGTTACCACATTTTGCACGATGATTCGTGACTGCGAGGGAACAGTAACACCACTGCGACCAGTAGTCGTGACTACTTAGGTTAGTTGATCAATAATATGAATGATAAGCGTTTATATGATTTGGGGAGGGAGAGAATGAGGGAGGGAGAGAAAGAGGGGGAGGAAAGGAGGAAGGTAGGAAGGGAGGAAGGGAGGAAGGGAAGAAGGGAGGAAGGGAGGAAGGGAGGGAGATAGAGAACCCATGTCTACGGCTATGCTTACGGGTTATTCTCTATTGACGATCATTGACCCCCAATTGCCATATATGCACGAATACCCCTAGCGAAATACTCACATATTTAGTTCGCGCTCACGTGTCCCTAAACATAGCCTACATATCCATTATATGTTGTGTCCTCAATCGTAATAGGAACGAGATATTGTAGTAAAACACAAACGTAATATCGTCACACAACTGTTCTATACATAAGTACATTCACTGACTCAAATGACACCGATCCGGTCCTTACCGGTCCTTGTAAAATGGCACTCATGTTCTCTATTGTTTACTCAATTTCGGAAATAGTTACAGTTACTTTTATAATAACACAGTGAAACCCAACAACATGATGCATTTGCAGTACACGTTTTTTTAATTTTTTTATTGGAGTATCTGCTCGTTAAATTACTGTTTATGTTATACAACCTATGGGATTTTTAATGTATTATCTTTAGTTTGATGGTACGTGGAGAAATTAACAAACATACTATTTGTTCTGGGAATATACATAAGAAAAGAATTGGTTCTTTGTGTCAGACTATTGCATGAATTAATTACAATTTCAACAAATAACAGACTAACGAAGCTGAAGCAGTGACACCATTAACACATTACGTGTATACTGTTGGTCAAGGACAAGAATAAAGAAACTCATATATTGCTTGACCAATTACAAATACAACCTGATATTGCTAAATAAATATACATATAAGTTGAATACAATATTTGCATGCATTTCTTAGACTATTAACAGACACGCTGAAAACCATTGTCCATTGTGTTAAACATAACAATAACAATTCTTAATCATACTACATACTGTACTTTAAGAATAACAAGATGCTAATGTAGCGTAGATGTGTGGTTGAGCGTATTAATTACCAACAAACTAACCTTACTACATTTGTTCAGTAGCATGAAAAGACATTTAACTGTTTAACATATTTTGCAAGCGCTGTACACAATATAAGACCAATACTGTGCTATTGTGTATGCAATGCAATCTACATCAATCCAAACATGGATCTCTACGTAGCAGTACAACACATTGATAGTTTAGATTTTATTAAGCATATTTGACTACAATTATTAATTACTTCTTTGTTAAATATATATTTTGGGCCAATGTCCCCAAAAGTGTAAATTGGTAAAATCTTGTCTTTTGTCTCTCACACCGTGAATTATAAAGTCAGGCTTACAACATTTTCACCAAAGATTGGTCTCTGGGTCCAGGTCATATATAGTTTACCCGCCAAATAACAAAAAAACAGGCGCAAGGAGCGAAAAACGCTCAAAATGGCATGTCCAATTGATCTTTCCAACTTTTTAAGCATACAAAACCAGTGCTTTAGTTTCTATTTCTGATTTCTCAGTGCAAATGGGGTATGTTTTGGAGTGCACAGAAACAAACTCATGTTTACAAAATGAAAAATAAAAACATTACAGTGTGTTTTCTATAATGACCTCTTTTTGGGTGTCCGGTTTAGATTGGTTCACTATATTAATTTATCGTTGTTATTGCACGGTATTTCGACATGTATTCTTTTCTTACAAAGTTAATGAAGGAATCCTGATGAGTGATATATAGCACATTAAAGTTTAAAACATGTAGGGTGGCGTTGTAAGTATGTGTCCAACATCATCGACGGAAATGGCTACCTACATAAACCTAGAAAACATACACCGTTTTAACTTGTTCGTGGCTGCCAGCATCATGGCATTACCAATATTCACGATATTTCTCGGACAAAGGAGAACAAACCGAAAGGGTGGCGTATCCAGCACCATGGCGTGTCCAGTGTCATCAGCGTCATAACGAAAACTGAAAAACACCGCTCAGAGCGCATGTATACCTTGATCCAGAGGAATTAAAATGGTCAATGTATCAGAGGCTGACGTCTCCATGAAGACAACAACTTTTCCGACTCTTAGACGTATTTTGCAAGCAATGGACCTATGCTTATTCAGTTTAAATGAAATTGTATCAATATTACATATTATGTTATGATAATAACCGAAAGTTATTACACCATCTGCTGAACACATCCATAGGAACAATGACGTCATCTACCTACACGCAAGTCACTGCTTTGGGGAAGGAGATGGAGAAGCTGCCATAACATGCACAGGCCTTGGAGAATTAGTTATGTTGCAATACAGTAATCCCCCTCTTATAAGGCCCCCCCTCGCCGACGGCCACCCGGATTACGCGGCCATATTTTCATTGCATTAGCGTTGTCTAATACAAACCACCCGCACTAGCGGCCACCCGGCTAACGCGGCCAACGGCCGGAGTTACAGGAAGAGTCTACCCTTCGGCAGCCGAAACTGCAATTTTTAATCACAAGCCGATATTGATGTTTATAACAAATTAAGTAGGCCTACCATACACACTCATCGTGCTGAGTTGGCATTCGTACTTGTGTTACAAATTACGTTATCTATGACAAATCAACTGTTATTTTCCATATAAATGATGTTCACTGTCCATATGTTTTCTTTTCACATGTTACATTCATCGATGATTCCCCTTCACCAGAGGCCACCCGCCTTATAAGGTCACTTTAGATTTGCTGAAGGGTTGGCCTTATAAGTGGGGGACTACTGTACTTGCAATCTGGTAGAAGGTGCAGGTAATTAAAGAACTTATATAACTTCCACCAATCGCTAGTATGCCTGCGCCATACTGACGGTGTCTACAAACCCTTAACTGAGGACATGGTTATATCACGTGATCATGTGACACGTATGACAACTCAATGTCAACGGATCCACAAACTCAAAATTCACACTCATATATACACATAATATAATTACATCTTTACCGGTGATATGTAATAGGCCTAGGTCAACACAAAACAGCAAATGTTGCACGAGAACGCCTAGATCATTTCAAAAATGCATCTATATAAATTATGTTTATTCAGTTGTAAGGAAAACCAGTATTCTTTGAGTCAGTTCTGCCCAACCCGTGTCCAGCGTCATCGCAAAGCGTCCAGCGTCATCACTTGTTGGCAGTCACGTGTGGCTTATTTTGGAGTGTTATTTGTTGGTTTGGTGTCTTTAATATCATGATTGGTCAATGGTTTATAAACACCAGCATCGATATTCTAGATTGGTGTACATTTACTAACCGTCACACATACTGTGGATCAGAGTATTAAACAACATACGTAACTAATTATAAAATGAGGAACCATTTAAGGAAGTGAAATAATTAAAAAAACAATACAAACTCCATACATATGTACAGTTGTATGCTAAATCATGTTTTAATACATTTTCCTAAACATTTTACTTGTTTTCGATGAAGAATAATGGTATTATCTAACAATAGCTATACTGCGCGTCCAGCGTCATCAAGGTATGTTCATTTCTTAGCTCACACTTTATTAGTGTGAGCTAATCCTTGGACACATATGAAAGTTAGCGTAGTCAAAGATAACTGATCCATGTTATTGATTATGGTTCAGATATACTTCCAAACACGTTTCTGAAAGAGCTTCAGTAATTGCAAATAGGCCTTTCTATGAAACAACACAGAGCTAAAATGATCACCGAAGTATCCATGACGGGAACAAAATATTTCCAAGTCAAATGCTATCATATATCTCTTGATTCTTATTAAATGGCATATATACTAGATGATTCAAAAAGAGTTGTCCGTTTAAATGTAATTTAAAACGCTCAAATTGTATATAGTATAGTATTTTTTCGTCGATGACGCTGGACACGCGATGAAAATCAAGGTTGACTTTAAGTAGTAGTCATAGCAAAAGTAACTCATATCACATTTAAATATTTACGGAAAATAGGCGTCTTTATATGTACAATTAGAAAATATACCTTATTTGTTTTTATTGTCACTGTACAATTTTAAATTATTTGTGGACCTGTAAAATCCCATTTGTACACTTTCGGGGACATTGGCCCTTCTACATATATGTAATCGTATTCAATTTATGATTTTCAAACATCACGCAATTTTGGTTTTGTTACAATGGATATCTCAGGGTAACATCATTTGTATCACTATCACAACAGAACACATTTACATTATCAGCAGCAAGAAAAATACACGTAAATACTTTCGACACTTTTCCAATAGTATTACTATACAAGATAAACAGTGTTTTGGTCCTAAACTAATATATCGTGGAACAAAGTAACATACACCTGAAGTATATATCTAACTCACGATTGTCGTCCGGTCAGTTGTCCAAATAACTGACGATCAATTGCAATGGCGTGAGTCGGAACAGCAGGTGCAATCTGAGAAATACACCAAGTCAAAGCAATGCACAATACATGCAAAGCAGCACGACAGCCGCGTGCACTCCAAAGGACACGACACTCATGCTGCCGTTTCCCAAACCGCCCCCTTGCCCTTCGCCTTCTTGAGGAGCGCAGCAACCGGCGCCGTCCAAGTGAAGACCGGTGACGTGGTAGCCGGTTTTGGCCTCGCACTCAGCATCCGACAGAAACGAGCCGCCCTTCTTTGTACACACGGTCTGTTTGGAGATGCAGCATCCTACGCTGCCGCCGGCGTCGCAGGTTCCCGTGTGCACGTCCTTTGTCAGGTCGCAGTCGTCACGGGTAGTGCACCTGCCTTCAGCAGCCTCGCAGTCCGAGGTACTTCCGATGTCGTCAGATTCTTCTTTGCTGTAGGCCGCTGCGTAAATGACGCAAGACCGATTGAACAAGTTTTGTCATCCAGAAAGAAACATGGCAAATGGACAAGGAAGCTTTTAACTTTTCGATTCGAGAGTCCAACTTGTGTGTGTTTACGTATAACCATTCCTTCTGAGATTGTCTGTAATTGTTTTGTTTAAGATATAAACAACGTTGTTCTGATACATTATATTTAATCTGCACTGCCATGCAATGCTCCGTTGCTTTATGCGGCTACAGGAAAGAACGCACGTTATTTAACACGATTGAACAAGAACAAGCTTTAACAAGTTTATCACCCAGAGCAAAAACCCGGTCGGCAAGTGGAGTAAGAAACATTTGGCTTATCAAGAATCTAACTTTTTTATGGCTAAGTGTAATCCGACCTTCTGATACTTTAATTGTCTATGTTGTTTTAAAAATATTCACCCTACTAGCAGTTACGACCACACATAACGTGTTCCTGGTGGACGAATACTTTCTAATATATGATCAGCATTGTTCTAATATCTGATGTCCAACCTACACTGTAATACAATGCTTCTTTGTTGAATGCGGCTGAGGGAATTGATGCACGAGATTGAACATGGTTAACAAACTTTAAACACAGTGTTTCACCCAGATGGAAATGGACAATGAAACAGTTGGCTTATCGAGAGTATAATATTTGTGTGTCTATGGGGAACCTACACTTTAGGTAGGTATTCATTTGTCAGGTTTTAAACATATTAACGTTGCTAGCAATTACACAATCTTACATTCATTTCTAGTACTTTGCAAGAACAAATACATTTTAATGCAATATTGTTCCTTCACCTCACTGTTTCTTGTCCTCTTGTCTGTCTATCTTTCGTAATTGAGAACACAATGATTAAGGTTTCATATTAATTCAACACATGAAAATGTATTTAATCATATCTTCATCTCCGTGACAAGGCCTTGTGTTTAGACCCTTCATTTAACTGACCAAATACAATTTTAGCATAGCTTGCGATGTCATTAAGATATAGAATAAAAAAGTATTGGCTAATCATATAATATATCGCACCTCGGCTCGGAATTATAATGAAAATAATTCTACACCTGGTAAACATCGTATTACTTTTAGCAGCTAGGTTCACAATGTTCACAGTCCTAAAGCAATACTTGATTGCTACAAAATAACATGTTTGCCATGAACACAGTAACACTACCGGATGGAGATAGATGGTTTAATGATTCGGTGGATGGAGAGATGGGTGGATGGAGGATAGAAGTATGAATGGATAGATGGGTGGATGGAGGATAGAAGTATGAATGGATAGATGGGTGGATGGAGGATAGAAGTATGAATGGATAGATGGGAGGATGGAGGATAGAAGTATGAATGGATAGATGGGTAGATGGAGGATAGAAGTATGAATGGATAGATGGGTGGATGGAGGATAGAAGTATGAATGGATAGATGGGTGGATGGAGGATAGAAGTATGAATGGATAGATGGGTGGATGGAGGATAGAAGTATGAATGGATAGATGGGTGGATGGACGATAGAAGTATGAATGGATAGATGGGTGGATGAAAACATGATGTACGTATGGGTTAGCCTATATACGTTTAACTAATCGTCAATGTGATTCATTCAGGCGTGCATTGTCGTGCCATAATCCATCACGATTCGCCAACTGAAAATAATGGGATCGCAGTCGAGATAAAAACAACATCCTTACCTGGCAGGCCCAGAGCAAGACAAGCCGCGAGAACAATGTACATCCTCATCATATCTTCTTATATCAGACACACAATTCTACAGACGCAATACTTTCACAGAGACCTCGTATGCAATAGTGGTTGATTTGCCAGCTGCTTTGCAATATATAAATCATTTGATGCCTAGGATGTCAGAAACGCTGACCAATTGAAAGAGATCATGTGACGTGGTGTTTTCCGGGAACATGGTAACCAAGGATACAAGTAGGTTCAGTTGACACAAACAAACTGGCGTTTACTACTACTATGTGAACGAGGATGGATCAATATGTTTTAACGATTTTTGTTTTTGAATATGGATACATGACAATATCTAATGAATAAAACTAAAATGTCTGCATTGTTTCATATGTTAGCGTCTAAGTGGAACCGTATACAAATATATACACTTGTAAGTGAATGTAGGGTCCGTAGCGCAAGAGGACATGACATCGTTGTTTCGAATGTCACAAGATGGAAAACATCCTCTATGTTGATTTTCTGAAGAAAATTGTACGATTTTAATTTATTCCATACAGTTTATCTGTTATTATTAGGCAACGAATCTTTGCAGACGGTGTTAAAGCTTCGTGTGGTATAAACATTAATTATCTTTGCAAACGTTGACGTAAATATTACTAGGAATTGTTCCGTAAATTTACTCGTCTCAGTGTCATTATTTTTTGCACGACCGCTTAGCAATGCTCCGGTGTACGTCCGTCGCGTAATTAGCACGAACATATAAGTCATGACTGTGTACAGTACATACAATAGTACAATATCGGTTGTCCCTGAGCAGAACAAGCTTCTATGAATTAATTTCTGATTGTCAAAAAAACGAAGAATGCGACGCAGATGTGATTAAAGTTTGTACTAACGTTGTCTTCACGCAGGAAGAGGTAATTTATTTTGATCGATGTTACACACCTGTATATGCATATAATCCGTAACTAAACCTACTGTTGCTTGTTTCACGGGTGGCTTCAGTATATGGTAATTATAGCCATTTGTGACGTAGTCAGCTTATTAGGTGTGTGTTCACAACAGCAAGATTGTTCGAACCATCCGGTGTCCACAAACATAATAATAATAATACTGACATCTTGTACAGCGCCGCCATCCGCCGAAATAAGGCGTTGTTGGTGATGATGATGGTTCATTATAGATACTGGGATACAGTACACTCAATGGTACATTGTTGGTGGTGATGATGGTTCATTATAGATACTGGGATACAATACACTCAATGGTACATTGTTGGTGGTGATGATGGTTCGTTATAGATACTGGGATACAATACACTCAATGGTACATTGTTGGTGGTGGTGATGGTTCATTATAGATACTGGGATTCAATACACTCAATGGTATATTGTTGGTGGTGATGATGGTTCATTATAAATACTGGGACACAATACACTCAATGGTACATTGTTGGTGGTGATGATGGTTCATTATAGATACTGTGGTACTATACACTCAATGGTACATTGTTGGTGGTGATGATGGTTCGTTATAGATACTGGGATACAATACACTCAATGGTATATTGTTGGTGGTGGTGATGGTTCATTATAGATACTGGGATACAGTACACTCAATGGTACATTGTTGGTGGTGATGATGGTTCATTATAGATACTGGGACTCAGTACACTCAATGGTACATTGTTGGTGGTGATGATGGTTCATTATAGATACTGGGATACAATACACTCAATGGTACATTGTTGGTGGTGATGATGGTTCGTTATAGATACTGGGATACAATACACTCAATGGTACATTGTTGGTGGTGATGATGGTTCATTATAGATACTGGGATACAATACACTCAATGGTACATTGTTGGTGGTGATGATGGTTCATTATAGATACTGGGATACAATACACTCAATGGTACATTGCTGGTGGTGATGATGGTTCATTATAGATACTGGGACTCAGTACACTAAATGGTACATTGTTGGTGGTGATGATGGTTCATTATAAACACTGGGATACAATACACTCAATGGTACATTGTTGGTGGTGATGATGGTTCATTATAAACACTGGGATACAGTACACTCAATGGTGCATTGTTGGTGGTGATGATGGTTCATTGTAGATACCGGGGTACAATACACTCAATGGTACATTGTTGGTGGTGATGATGGTTCGTTGTAGATACTGGGATACAATACACTCAATGGTACATTGTTGGTGGTGATGATGGTTCGTTATAGATACTGGGATACAATACACTCAATGGTACATTGTTGGTGGTGATGATGGTTCATTATAGATACTGGGATACAATACACTCAATGGTACATTGTTGGTGGTGATGATGGTTCATTATAGATACTGGGATACAGTACACTCAATGGTACACTGTATGCATATCACCGTAGTTCCTGTAATGAGCGGGTCTACGCTACAAGTGGTTGATTTTCCATCACAAAACATGCAATGCATATGTAATTGCATGGTACAATATGTAATTGTTGAACAATTTAACAAAAAGAAAACAGCTTGTGCAGCTGAAGAAAATCAAAGAAAACTATTACGCATTACGATTGTAACAATGAATGATAATTATCTAAGACTACGTCCATGGCTCTTGCAAAAAATTGAACAATATATCGGTTGAGTTTAATATATAAATGTTAAGCAGTGTTCTAGATCATTCTCATTAACATCATCAAATCAATGTCATAAAGGTTATAAAATTAGTGTGATAGATATAATTAAACCAGTATGTATTAAAACACATTATTAAAATTATTATAGAATCATTATCAAAAGTGTCTATAAAAATCAATAAGTGGTCTAAGATTAATATCGTACGTAATCTAAGGTTATTTTCATAACTAAATTCCGCTTCATTAAATGTATAAACTCGTTATCAAAATAATTCTAAAAACGTAATTTGTCAGCCTCACTTATGAGATCTACAAACATATGTCAGTCCTAAGTGTTTCTCTCTTTGCCGTATTAGTTGACATTTTTGCACAACACGTCTTTTTGGATTTTCGACATGCAAGTGTGGCTTTTTATTACGTGCATTATTTGCGTGAGTGCCATTTCTGTTATATCCTCTGTCTAGCTATTATGCGCAGGACATATTACCGTTCACATTGTTATCAATATAATCGAGCCCTAATGTGTTTCTGCATATTATTCCTTTCGAGTTCATGTTACGTGTTACACATTTCAATACTCACTCCTGATATACCATTTTTTTAATTTAAAGATGTTGTTACTTTATATTTGCAACCCTACCAAACACAGAGGATGCTATAGGCCTATACACGCATCATAACATTTGTGACCGTTCTACTTGTAAACATGTGGGGCCGAAGGTAATTGATAATCAGTTATTGGCCCTAACTGGGTGTGATTCTCTAAGTCACGTGCCGTATTTTTGTCACGATATCTGTCACGACTTTTAGTTGTAGCGGCAGCACACAAAGTAGTTTACTATATGAGCTTTAAGAATACGATAAGAAGTCACTGTTTCGACACCAAGAAGTAGAATGTTGCATTTGATTAATGCAACTATGTTCCAAAAGATATCGTGCTAGCAGGTTTGCACTGCAAAGCGAGTCTCGGGTCGCCTCGAACTGTGTAGTCCGGTCACCAATCATCGGACCGAATCCGATCTTATGCGACGAATAGGCGTCTTGTAAATAATTAATGGAATGGTATGTATTGCCAGCATAGCATTACCTGCACGAAGAATACCATCTAGAACCGTAATCCGTACAGCATAACGTTAAATGCATCAGGTACATCTTCTTGGGTACTATATGTTGTTTTGTTTCAAAAGCTTAGAAATGGGAATTAAAGGCCTCACTGCAAACCCTTAATTGTAACCGTTCGTTCCGCATCGCTCGTTCAAGGAGGAGCCTTTACGAAACATATGCTTCAGAACGTGCGGTCTAATTCGGGAATGAGTCGCGACTTGCGTAGACGCACTGAATACCCAGGGCACAGTACAGTTGTTTGGCCTACAGTCTAGCTCGACTCGTGACAATCAAACCGTGACACGGGGTCCTGACTGGAGTTCCAGATATTGAACCGGCTGAATCGTGACTGTAACAAGCAGATGTTAGAGGAATAAGCGGAACGCACTCTGGCTGGTAAACGTAGGTCGTAGGACCTATCGCAGTGAGGTCGGTAATTAGTTGATTCTATCGACTGCGTATCTGATTGACATGGACGGCGTCAATCATCTTGTGTATAGAAACTTACGTAAACGCATTGAATACCCAGGACACAGTAGAGTTGTTTGGCCTACAGTCTAGCTCAACTCGTGACAATCAAACCGTGACACGGGAGTCTGACTGGAGTTCCAGATATTGAACCGGCTGAATCGTGACTGTAACTAGCAAATGTTAGTGGAATAAGCGGAACGCACTCTGGCTGGTAAACGTAGGTCGTAGGACCTATCGCAGTGAGGTCGATAATTAGTTGATTCTATCGACTGCATATCTGATTGACATGGATACCGTCAATCATTTTGTGTATAGAAACATAGGTCCATATTTGAAAGATAGCCTAGATTGATTCGTATATTGCAACGGATCTTTACCTTTTTGGGTGCAAATTAAAATATCAAATTCATGCAACATTTGGCATGCATATTATTCGTGTCCCATGCATCCGGTACGTGCGCGCGGTAAATACTTCTGGAAACGGACCCTGCACGCATGCGTCTTAGACTTGGCAACCTGGCGTAGGTCGATCTACGCTGACACAATAATGCATGCTTACGTCTACGTATCCTCATGCCAATAGCATAACAATACGAATATATTATTTGACAATTCTACACTATCACGAAGAGGGCCTATCGATGACCGTGAACTTCACAATCTACAGTTCACGTCAGAGTGACGGGAATTTTTGCTAGTGTATAAAGAATTAATGTATTTTTTAAAACAACATCGATAGATATTTCAGAAGAGCGGGCTATTACACATATAGATTAAATAATGTTGGACTGTCGCTTCTCTGCTCATTTGCCATAATTTTTATGTTAAATAATTATTATAATTTTGGTAATAAATTTATATTCTACTTTATCAAATATTGTTCAACGTCCAAGAACAATTATTTGGATGGCGTGCTATTAACGAAATTATATTATTATTGCCATTATCATTATACTATTGGGTGTCTTGCTTTTTGAATGACAAATGAAAAAATGCAAAGACAAATGTTTAATGAACTAATTTTTATTTAAAACACAGTTAACTAACGTGTTTACATATACATAAAAATGTAACTGCAGACAATAATAATAAAAGGCAGGGCCCGGGTACCGAGCATCAAAATGACACGAAAAATCAATAGTGTCGCCATCTTCTGAATGACTGGTGTCAACATTTTCGATTTAGTAGTTTGTAATATATCTGCCAGGTGGAAGTACTAGTCAAATGTCACTGCACTGTCGACATTGGCTAAACTTAGCTGGTGTAAACATCGAAGCATGCCTGGAAAACCTGCCCCCGGGTTTTTCTCTAGGATCTTAACAAATTTAAGACATCGGTCACGTGTAAAACACCAACAGGACGTCTTCGTAGGCGAAGATGAGCATGGCAACAGATACTTTGAGCGGCGTGCAGGTGATGGATAATAGAACATTGGGCGATATTACAACATTCTCACGCCTCTGTCACTACGATTATCACGTCTGTTTTTATCACACCATCAGGAACATCGTTACCATGTTGGGCACTTGTGTAGAATGCGGACCCACCTCGATTTCGCCTTTATAACTTGAGTTTTGCTTAACTTTGATACCTCAGACTCAGAGTGTTAGTTCCATCATTCAACATCATCCCAGGCATATTTATGTTACGAAAATATTAAATCTTAGCACACTTTTGAAGCCCAAATAGTGGCCCAGTGTGCGCTAGTCTGCATCGCTGCGGTCGTGCCTTACCGCAACGTGCTCATAAAATGAACGATATATCTTATATATAGACGTGAAGCTAGAACGACGATGGCAGAAGAATCGACTGACTGTTAACCACCAGATATATAGAGACCAATGTGTTGTGGTGAACAAACTCATAAAACAAACCAGGATAGCATACTATTCGGAAAAGATCACCGCCTGCATCCATGACCAGAAGGGCATCTACAAAGTGGCGAAACACCTGCTTGGTGAAAGGGGGTCTCCATCTCTTCCTCAAACGGTGTCTCCCAGTGAACTAACTAAGATGTTTAGCTCTTTCTTTATGGAGAAGATACAAAACATCCGACGTGGCCCCCAGACGGACCAGGTGCATGGTGTTGACCAGGACGTTGACACCTCATCTGTAACTACACCACTGGAGAGGTTTACTCGCGCCTCTGATGATGAAGTGAAGACTCCCAACCTGAAGTCACCTGATACATTCTGCGACCTCGATCCGATGCCCACATGGCTTCTAAAGTTGTGTGTAAATGAGCTACTCCCTATTATCACCGCGATTGTCAACGCCTCTATGAATAGTAGCTGTGTGCCTCGTGCATTCAAATGTGCTCATATACGACCACTACTCAAGAAACCAACACTCGATCCAGACATCCTGAAACACTACAGACCTGTGTCCAACCTTCCTTTCATTGCTAAGGTGTTAGAGAAGGTTGTAGATACACGGATTGAGCGCCACCTGGTGAGTAATGGTCTTCACGAGGAGCTTCAGTCAGCCTACTGTAGATCTCATTCTATCGAGACGGCGCTCCTCAAGGTACAAAGCGATATCCTCGAGTCTCTGGATAATGGTTGTGTCACAGTGTTGGTCAGGCTCGATTTGTCGGCTGCGTTCGACACTCTCGATCACGGAATTCTGTGGAATCGTTTTGAGAACTTATTCGGAATCTCCGGAGCTGCTCTCGGCTGGATAGCATCGTATCTCCACGACCGTTACCAGGTAGTGGTCATATCTCCAATCCAGTTCTCCTGGAACATGGTGTACCACAAGGCTCGGTACTTGGCCTGAAGAAATACACCACGTACTCAAAACCACTAGGAGCCATTATCCGTCGGTATGGACTGTGTTATCACTTCTATGCGGATCGATGACACCCAGTTGTACATCTCGTTCAAGCCGAAGGACGGTGCAGCCCAAACAGAATCCCTGGAACTCATTGAGAGGTGCCTCATGGACATTGAAAGATGGATGCACGCAAACATGCTAAAACTGAACAGTGAAAAAACTGAGGTTGTGTTGTTCACATCCAAGCATAATGCCATGCAGATGGAAAACGTTACTGTGCGTATAGGCGACACTGACATTACATCAGTGAACAGTGTGAAAAACCTGGGTGTTATCTTCGACTCTGCCATGAACTTGGAGCAACATTTGAACAGTTTCTGTAGGTCTGGATATCATCAGCTCCGCAACATTGGGTACATTAGGCCTTATCTCACAAATGATGCCATCAAATCACTAGTGAACGGGCTTGTAATATCCCGTCTAGACTATTGTAACGCTCTGCTCAGTGGACTGCACCAGACACCAATTAACAAATTACAATGTGTACAGAACACCGCGGCACGGGTTGGAACCAGAACATCACGCAACAGCCACATCACACCAGTTTGAACAACCTGCACTGGTTACCTGTTAACTATCGTGTGCAATTTAAAATCCTGATGCACACATATAAAGCCCTACATGGACAGGCTCCAGGATATATATCGGACATGCTGAAATTGTACCAACCAAGAAGAATGTTACGATCCATGTATTCAGTGACACTAGAAGTTCCAAGGGCTAGAACAGTTACATACGGCGAGAGAAGATTTCAGTGTTGAGCAGCCAAGTTGTGGAATGCGCTTTCAAGAAGCTGCTAAAACACATTTGTTCCTAGCCGTATATATATTCATTTTATTGTATCCAGTCTTCAAAAATATTTTTTTTTATCATGTTATCGTTTTTATGCTTTGTTTTTACTGTCTATGATTATTCTATTGATTGTGTACAGCGCTTTTGAGCAGGCTTTTATGTATGAAAAGAGCGCTTTATAAGTTCGGTATAATAATAATAATATCGGCGTACATTGATGCAAACAGGGGCGCTATTTACACCTAAAAAGTGCGCTAAGACTCAATATTCTTAAACATAAATACACCTGGGATACTGTTGAATAATGGAACTATCGCACTGAGGTATCAAGTTAGACAAAACTCAACTTATATTGGTGAAATCGAAGTGGGTCCGGATTCTACACAAGTGCCCTATGTTGCAAATGACACATGTTCCCTATATTTTGTTAATGTGTTATGAATCATGTGAAGACAATCCTAACATATATAGTAGGCAATTCCAAAAAAAAAAATATGCTAGAACATTGGGAGTGGGCATAAATTAAAGGTAATAGCTTAAGGATCACACAACTGTTTATTTTATTAAGATATTTTTAACAGATCAAAAGATGCTGCAATTTTAAGAAGGCAAAACAGCGTAATTTTTGTGTATCTCTTACAATGGCAAAATGGACTAATTTTTGTGTTTTCTGAGGATAAATATTTGCTTTAAAATGTCATTACTTTTTATTTATATAAATATTTAAATATACTCTTTTCAGGGTTTTCAAAGACATTGACTAGAGTAATAAATTTACAATATTTTTTATTTTTAGTTCTAATTATAACCAAATTAATGCAATTAATTTGTTAATTTTAGTTATGTAGCATGCAAATTCAACAGACCGACACATTTCAATAAAAAACCATAATATCTATGAATATGAAGATATTTATATAATTATTATATTATGCAAGCTGTATAACCACATTAATTATGGTAATAAATATTAACTATTCATTTAATAATAATAACTTCATTAATAAGTCAATATTGGTTAATTAGCACGCTACCTCAACAGACCAACACATTTCAGTAAAAGGCCATAATGTCTATGATTATGAAGATATTTGTATATAACATTTAATAAAACAAGTAATTAATTGTTAACAAATTTGAACATATCTCAAACTAATTGCATATTATTACTACAATTATAAAATAAAATTTTATTTTAATTAAAGTTAAACCTAGTACCCATAGCCTAGGCTAGGCAGCCAAGTCCAAAGCTATAGTATATTTCTAGCAAATGTTATGTAAGACTAATCTAAATTCTGTAAACAATTGCAGAATTGGCATGGATAATATAAATAATACAAAGATACTATTCATTTTGCAAAGATTTTGATTCAAAGAAATACAATAATCACATCAGGCTCCGGCTGCGGTGGTGCACGCAATCGGTTTCGCCAACACAGAACTTTGAAATGCAAAACCATATTTCTCGCACATCACCAATTTTTTCAACACTAAATAAAATTAATACTATAGATAAGGCTAACACAAAATATTTCAGGTTAAACGCAGTTAGAAAATAATATCTGCAAATTAACACAGATGTGGTCGTAAAATAAATATAATCTAGCTTAATTTGGGTCAAATTTCAAAAGTTAAACACTAGATGAATGCGACAGGGGCCCATCAGTGAATGAGGTAAATGACCAAAAAAAGAGCGTGAAAACACGAGTTGAAAGAAAACGATACCAGGGTGCTTGCAAATGAGACAGATCTGCAGTGATTGCGAGTCAACGCACGCAAAACGATCCTGTTTGTGGAATTCATTGAAGTGCCTATATCTATGTAATTTTTAATCTTTAAGACTTTTAAAAATGTAATTATAATTTTACAATTCAACTGTCAATAAAATGTGGCCTAACTTACAGTGTACGTCAGAGTCTTTCATAAATATTCTAAACATTAATCGTGGCGTCGGTCACAGTATAATTGTCATGTAATGTATTTTACTTATACTCAACGATTGTCAGCGCCTTTGAGCAGATTTGTTATCCGGACACACGGCGCTCTATAAATGCTTTATAATAATAATATAATGTTTGTGTATAATAGTGTAATAACAATTACTTACATATGCGGCTCGGCGATGGCTGTCTTGGTGTTGTGTCTTGCGCGTGATGCATATCAGTGCGGGTCAGGAGCAAGCATCGTTCACTGGGGAGGCAGTGTCTTATATAGCCGGTAATGGTTGGCTGGCTGTGTGACCAGTGGGGCCGTTGTGTGGGGTACCTAGGGTCCTAACTATGACACCATGCCACTAGTAAATAGTAATAACATTAACATAAATTGTGCATATCTAAAAAAGATACAAATTTTTAGTAAAGACAGAAATACGTGTTTAACAAACTTGTTAGATTGCTTGGTTTGGCAGGGGCTTGAACCTTTTTCATATCATCACAAAGTCAAAGATCCCAAAAACTTACTTTTAAGCATTAATAACTAAATTGAAACTGTGTTTGCTTTGTTTGAGACAGATCCTACAAATCAACTAAAAGCTCAGCGACGACTGGAGCCAAGAGATGACGACCAGTTCAAAGTGCCAACAGTGCCTGTGGAATGGATGAGTACAGAACTCTTTTTATATCTTAAAATTATGAAATATAAAAAAATTGAAAGACAGGACATGTTGGTGTAAAGGTAGTGAAATGGTTATTGGACATAACTATTAAATTGACAGTTTTATAATTTGCTAGTTGTGGGGGTAATTACATGTGTCTCTCTTGCTCTCTTCTTTCTCCTGCCTCTCTCTCTCCCTCTCTGTTTCTCTCTCTCTCTATCCCCCTTCTCTCTCTCTCTCTCTGTCTCTCTCCCTCTCTGTTTCTCTCTCTCTCTCCTTCCTCGCTCTCTCTCTCTCTCTTCTTCCTCTCTTTATCCTTCCTCTTCTCTCTCTCTCTCATCCACTCCCCCGCTCCCTCCCCCTTCTCTCTCCCAGTCTTTCCCTTCAACCTCCCTCTGCTGTGTACATATATAGTACTGTCTCTCTCTTGGGTGTGTGTTGTATCTGTCAGACAAAAGAAGAGTAACAACACATCATCATGTTGCTTTACACATGTTGGTTTCTTTCAGCGTGGCTGCAACACCGGAGAAAAGACCCGCCAACAGAAGAGGTGACCATTATCTGAATGAAAAATTGAATAATACGATCATAATATGTGTGATTCTTGATTAAAAGCAACTCGTGCTGCCTTTTAAAAAAGGAATCACACATACCGTGTTGTTGTGATATAAGCCCTTTAGATAATGAGTATTTACACAACTTTAAAACATTTATAGCAGTTATGAAATGTGAATGATATTGGTGCTCATTTACATATATAAACTTGTGGTCTGCTCACAGTTACCCAAGCAAAAAGTATGTAAAAATATATAAATTTCTATATAAATTTACCCAGCATAATACAATATATTAACTAGACACTACTGTTGAGCCCAGTAGCGCAGCGGTAAGAGCTTCCGACTCTCGACTGAGAGAACCCAGGTTCGAATCCTGTGAAGCGTTGTTGAACCTTGGGCAAGTTCGTTTACTCTACATTGCTTCAGTTCACTCAGCTGTATGAATGAGTACCTGGCTGTACCTGGTGGATATTTGCCTATGAAAATAGTCTTCATACATTAATTGCTGCATGCTTCTCAGAGAAGTCAAGATGGTGTTCAATTGAACAGGTCTGCCAGGGAGTAAAGTGCTTTGAGCAGTCCCGAGGACTGGATACTGCGCTACATAAGAACTTACGTTTAGAATTCTACATATTTCAAAAAAATTCCACAAAGTTCTAGTTATGGTACGAAACATTCGAGATAGAGAAATGTGTAGAATATTCTATAGAATTGTTTGCAAAGGGATTAGTTTATAATGTTTTCAAAGGTATCTATCGTATTGTTGCATACTTGCACGTTGTACTTGTACTCTTCAGGAGAGAGAACATAACTATGTGAAGATGATCATAACACAGCAGCGAGCAAAAGAATTAGAAGACAAACAAAAGGTACATGAAGCAGCTTTTGTTGGTGCTTTCGTTGTCTTCTTTGCGAATTTAGCACACGTGTGGCAGATATTGTAAATATTTACAGATATTCAGATAATGCCTTTGTATTAATCTTTTTGCTTTTTTACAAATACTACATCGTATGTATATTGGTATTTCAGAAGCTGAAATAGTGTTCTGTCCCATCATCTCTCCAAAGTCCAATCACTTTTGTCATTGTCAATGTTCCTTTTCATCATCTTCATAATTTTTGGTGACTTGATACTTCAACGGATGGACCGTAATAATCAGCTTTTCCTCTGTTGTTATTACAACGAAATGGTCTGACTTCTTGCTTTTCTTACGTGTGACTGCAGTATGTTCAGGAAGTGTCTTGTTACTACTGTCGTCTGGATGTTACCCCCAGTTTTCATCAAGTATATATATTTGTTCAAGTCTGCCAATCAGACCAACCAGAGGTGACAATGCCATCACCCAGGGTGTACAGGAATAAGTCAGCCTTGAAGACATACATTTTTCTATGTAACTTTTTTTAATCTCGCCTTTCCCATAGTTCATAAGTTTGCATACTTGCCCACCTTGATTATTTTAAAACACACATGTATTATTATGTTGCAAATGTACTGTTTTATTACTTTCCTTTCCTTTTCCGGCCTTCTGATACACAGGGCAGAAACAAGGCACCTCCACTTCATCAAGTCTGCAGCTTATTTTGCAGTTTGGTCCCAGCTTAAGGGCATTTGTTTTAAGTTTCCCCTTCACCATTTTTCTCCATGTCGTTTGGGCCTTCATTGCAATAATGTGTTATTTTTGTCAGATTCCCTATAAAGCAAGCTGTAAACTGCATTGTATGTATCACTACACAAAGTACATATTTTAACTATTAAAAGATATAGTAACTGTTGCATGTTGTTATTGTTAAAATACCCTCACTGTAGCTATTTGTGTGGTTTTCTAGATGGACGAGCCTGAGCCTGATAAAGAGGAGGACATAAGTCAAATAAATAAAAGTGAGTAACAGAACAATTTAAATGAATCAGAAAGCCTGCATGTGCATATGTGTTCACCAGAGTTGGGGTCAACCACATTTCATTAAGTAAAATTCCAAGTTCAATGCACTCCACATAACTTGAACTCGGTTAAGTCGATTTTCGCTTAAGACAAATCTTTCCTTGGTCCCAGCTGTCTTTAAATCTCATAGTACAAGATAATCCGTATAAGTCGACTTCTCATAAATTAAAGTTTCGGTTAAATCGATTCGATTTCACCCACACGCTCAAATTTCTTTAATTTGGTTAAATTGAATTTTGTAAATCTCCTACTAAACATTGAAATTCCATCTGCCTGCACAGATATAAAATGCTATTACCTTATTGATATAGTGACTTTTTAAAGAATTTACTTGTGCATATTTTAGTGTGTGGATTGGAAAATTGCAGACTTTGCATAAAATTAACCGATGACAACATGCAAAATTAAACACATAGATCCCGCAACATAAGTGGACCCTCTGATAAGTAGAAGTATTTCCACGGGTACCTGCAGGTTTGACTTATCTGGAGTGTACTGTACATTAGGTCAAGTACAAGTACTTAATATAAACTTGTCAAGTACAATTCCAACTACATTAGGTCAATTACATGTGAAAGTCCACTTCAGTTGTAATGATCAGCAACAATGGTATTGATGAGATGCCAGTTATTAACTCTTGAAAATATATAATATTAATTGTAGTTATAGGGCGCACCACACAGACAAAATGATAGAAAAGTATTATTTTATATTTCAAAATATCGGTATATTCCTGTTATGTACTAAAGTGTACTTGAAATATACTCGATATTTTGGCAAGAACAATTGACAAAGTTTGAGTATTTGTCTTTTCAAAATGTACTGAAAAAATGTAACTAAATACATGTACTTTACCCCAACTGTAGTACACACACGTACGCATGCACGCACACGCATGTACACACACTCACACACGCAGTCATACAAGCACAGACACATACGTACACACGCACACTATCTCACATGCACTCACACACACACTATCTCACATGCACTCACACACACACTATCTCACATGCACTCACATACACACTATCTCACACGCACTCACACACACGCACTCACACACACACTATCTCACATGCACTCACACACACACTATCTCACATGCACTCACACACACGCACTCACACACACGCACGCACTCACTATCTCACATGCACTTACACACACGCACTCACACACACACTATCTCACATGCACTCATACACACGCACTCACACTATCTCACATGCACTCACACACACGCACTCACACACACACTATCTCACATGCACTCATACACATGCACTCACACACACGCACGCACTCACTATCTCACATGCACTTACACACACGCACTCACACACACACTATCTCACATGCACTCATACACACGCACTCACACTATCTCACATGCACTCACACACACACTATCTCACATGCACTCACACACACACTATCTCACATGCACTCACACACACGCACTCACACACACACTATCTCACATGCACTCACACACACGCACTCACACACACACTATCTCACATGCACTCATACACACGCAGTCACACTATCTCACATGCACTCACACACACACTATCTCACATGCACTCACACACACACTATCTCACATGCACTCATACACACGCACTCACACTATCTCACATGCACTCACACACACGCACTCACACACACACTATCTCACATGCACTCATACACACACACTCACTATCTCACATGCACTCACACACACGCACTCACACACACACTATCTCACATGCACTCACACACACACACTCACACTATCTCACATGCACTTACACACACGCACTCACTCACACACTATCTCACATGCACTCATACACACACACTCACACTATCTCACATGCACTCACACACACACTATCTCACATGCACTCACACACACACTATCTCACATGCACTCACACACACGCACTCACACACACACTATCTCACATGCACTCACACACACGCACTCACACACACGCACGCACTCACTATCTCACATGCACTTACACACACGCACTCATTCACACACTATCTCACACGCACTCACACACGCATACAGTCATACACGTAGACACATACGCACACACACATGCACAGATACACACTCGCATGCATGCACTCACACATGTGCATACACACATTCGCACGCACTCACATACACACGTGCGCACACTCACACAAATGCACACGTGGGTTGCAGTGTGATGTCTAGGAGCCTCACAGGGGTGTGCAGTTGGGGGTCTCAGGGAAAGCTTTGTTAATATCTACCGCTACAGACTTGTGTTCTTTTTAGGTCTTAGCAGTAGTTAAAATTCCAAACTCAAATCAGTTGATGACTCGGTATCATTTAAACTTTTTGACCTGCATTTCAAAATGAGTTTTGGTGCAGCGAGACTCATTTTTGCAGCGGAAGGTCACACATTGTTGTCAAAGATTTAGCATCAGATGGAGGTACTAGTGATAATGTAATGTGTCCTTTCAGAAATGGCATTTCCCCGGTATGCTGATTACGATGAAATTATCAAGAAAGTGGAGGAAGGCATTCATAATCCCGGTGTTGACACAGAATCAAAGAAATAAGTGGTTATTATATTATTTTGCATGAAATTTATGTTGATATTTAAAACAAATATTACAATTGTTGTGTATTTGTGATGTTGATTTACTAGTACACTGTACAAGCTTAATGAACTACAAGATAAACAATTGTGTGAATATCTTTAGATGGTTGTACTTTTGTTGTAACATTTAATAAATACATTTCTCAAAATATTTTTTTTTTGTACGGATAACAAGTTAGTTCATCGTCTGAAACAAGCATCAACTGTTTGCAAAATTTAAAACAGGAGGTAAGAAGGATTGTGCATTTGTCTCGACAAGTATGTCTTTGCAGAACAATGCCGATGTATTTTCATGGCATTTGTCTATGCAAGTATGTTCAATAGTGCTAACGTGAGGCTAGCTATAGCAACCAGCAATGATCTATTGCAGGACCTTAATTAATTAGACCAAATAGCCAGGAACACCAATCAATATGCCTTTCAGCTGGTTGTGGTGGACTTCAAACTACACTGACATCAGGGTACAACAAACGATGCGACACAAAATCAACACAACACTTTCCGTATGCATTTTAAAAACAAATGGTGTAAAACGGTTAAAAAGATGACACCATGAACTGTTGTTTGTGATGATCGATAGCATTCATGTTTGTCTCGTCTTACTAACATCAACATTATTTAGATATTGGGATCAGTGGTTTGCGTATGGACAAATTAACCTTGGTACAATGAGCTTCTAGAAACTAACAGGGTCTGGTCTAGACTGGGAACCTGCGATGTGGAAAAACCTGCAGTTAGGGAAACCAGCAACTTAGAACCATTGTTTTATTATTGCTCACAAAATATAGTACAAAGTTCTGATTTTGTACTCTTCCAAGCTAACGAATCACATCAGGTAATTAATTACATAATAAAACACCTAATAATTTAACTTGTAAAAATGTAACTTTTTACAAATGTTGCATGATATTTACAACATTGTACAATTGGAATACTATTATATAAATTACCTTGACTAAAACAGGATGTAGTATTACATAATTGTGAGTCGGCTCTGAAGACCAGACGATGCATACATTGCCTAAGGTTTCACAATGTTATAGTAGTCATTTCCATAAAATGAAAACTTCAGTGGTTTCAATTTAATTTGTTCTCGCAACATACCCAATTTACACTGGCAAAACGGTACTAAAACATGATCATTTTTATTGTAAAATCATGCCACATACGATAAACTAGATCTTTACCATCCAAGCCTGTTTATGAAAAACAAACCATGTTTTTAAGATATTTTTAAGATATAATATATATTGACTGTTATCTATTTAAATTGAACATTTTGGGGCAAATACCGTGTTTACATTAGATGGGGTGACAAAATGTTGTGTGTTGATGTGCCAACTTTATGAAAGTTCCTTTCAACACATGTTCAAGAATGTACTAAATGCAACATTGTAATTTATAATTGTCAAACCATATTTTAAATATTATGTCAAAAACGATAGAACTTTGTGACTGTCAGCTACTTGCAGTGGCTTCAGAACACATTCAAATTAAATTTCACTAATGTAATTATAAAACACCAATTAATTTGCTGTGAAATTTGTTTGCGATTCAAACCTAAACTGGCAGCAGTGCCAAACAAAACCCCGAGACACAAACATAACATCATACTTTCAGTGAGCATTGTTTAAAGGAATCCGAGATCATTTCACTAAAATGTTGACGCATTCATAAGCCTGATTTTTCTCTTTAAAATTGATTCTGTTTCTTAACAGTGATCTCGTATACTGAAAACTGTCAACACGAGGAGATGCCAGAGGGACACTATCTCCTGAATGTCACGCAAATAATGTCCTCTGTGAAACTGTTGCATACTGAAAGCGCCTTACATTTTCCAGCATATTCTATTTCACACGGACTTGTCCTTGTTAGCTCATTAACTTAGCGAAACGATCCCCTCGGCTAAAACAGTTAAAAAGATCACACTGCAAATTGCAGTGTGAGATGTTAGATTCATATTTGTCTAATATCCTACCAACATGACTACAGCAGAGCTGCAATATTAAAAACACTGACACGTAATCAAGTATATATTATATACAGCCCTTTTTGTAAATATATAATTATACTGTCAATACAACACAATAGTATTCCATGTGGCAAGCAGTGACACCATTTAAAATGAACTGTCAATAATTACAGCAATTAAACCTAACTGACCAAACACTGAACTGCATACATGAAAAATGAATTCGGGTTAACTTGAATATCATAGAATAAGATGTACGTGCATATCATAAGACAGCATGAATACATATATTTACAACTGTATCAGTTGTAACACATTACTGGTAGCTTGTGATTTTTTGTTATCCTTAGTAAATGACAACATATCCCAACTGACTAATTCATTGCATTAAACTTTGAGACAGTATGACATTTTTCACTGAAGAAAGTAACTTGGAAAGTTGCAAAACCTGACAAATTATGCTGAACATACTAGTGACATTATGTGCATGTAGCAAACTTGATCGACACCATTGGTGCACGTATCAATGCTGTGCTCCTGCTACAAGATATATCTGCATCCGACACATGCGGAGTGCCAGGCAGCACAACACAGCAATTCGCACACAGATGGTTGTTTGCAGTCGTTTTGGTCTATACAAAGTCCACCGCTCTATCACTGTATCAGTCTGCCTTCTGTCTGCGTGCCTTCGCCATGTTGGCTTCCCGGCGAGATTTCCTCTTCTTATCCTTCTCCTTCGACTCGATCTGTTTAGCGAGCTGCCAAGAGAGGTAGCCGCTGATCGCAAAGAATGGCGACAGACACAGCATAACGTAGTAGACAAACTGCCAGGGGTTGTTGCCTGCAAACACTACGACGTCTTCAAACAACTTCTGCCAGTCCCAGCCAAACATCTTCTTGTGTTTTTGTAGTAGCTGTAACAGTGTATGAAGATAAAAGTTAGATGGCACTGGAATAAACCTATAAAAACATACTTCATATTTTAACTTGCAAAATGTGCGTATATGTGTACAGTAGCTTTGCAAAACCAAAGATGTATATTTATAAAGGCGACTGAGTGTTACACATATTTATGAACACAATACTGATAGTTTTTCAAAATATCTTTTCAACTGCAATGAGGCCTGGGTCCAAAAAAATGACTCAAGTGTGAAATAAGGGGTGAAAAATCAACATATATAAATCATTATTTTCTTCACTCCTGCATGATCATGCACATTCTAGTTTACAAAAATAACAAAACTTAACATACGACTCAACAAAAATATCAGCTTTAAGAAATATCGATTATCAGCTTTAAATATCCATGTAATCATATTAAGCACTTTTTGTTTGTTCTTCCATGATAAGATACACTTAACACTTAAGTTTTTTCCACTTTGGGATGTATGAATTTTATAATTCTCAAATTATCTTATTTTATGGGGTCAAAACATCTTGAAATCAAACAAACTGTGATTGTTTTTCATTATGCAACATACAAGTGGGTATGGTATAAATCATGTGCATTTTAAATGTGCCTACCACAAATTAAGCCAATTTCTATTGGTTCAAACACGTTATTTGTGTTACAGAAGATCATTTTTCAAGTATCTGATCAATATTATAATCAATCTTGAACATCGTAACTAGTATGGAGCCCTCCCTGGTAACAAGATAACTTCTACAAACAATTTCAAATCGTTGTAGTTGTACAACTTGTCTTGACACATTGAGCATCTGAATTACCATTGTAAATCCATCACACTCCTGACATTATACTTGTCTAGCTTGTAAATTAAATGGAAAGGTTTATCTGGCCAGGCTGAAATTGGTAGCTAAAAATAGCAAACTGGCAACACTATTCCAGCAGGGTATATTTGGTCTGACAGTTGTTCAGTTTCTAGAGCTAAGAAGAAGTAATCTACCTCATTTTGATGTCACTGAAGTCACAAAAATAAGTATTTTGTTTTATTTCCAGGGAAATATATAGTTTAGAAGGAAAAAATTTATGTTTGTAAATCTCCTAGTACTAAACTAACTAGGGCTGGCCTAATGTATAATGTAAGTGCTTTAATGTAGTTATGAAGTCTACCTCAGGGTCTGAACTGGAAGTCATGTTGATTTGTCATGGAAGTCACGCCACACAAGTGTTTTGTTTTTATTTCATAGGAAATACCTAATGTAGAAATGTTTGAGATGTTTAGTAATCTCCTATAATTAGAGTAACTGAAGCATGCCTAATGTATAATTAAGTGTATTATTGTAGTGAAAAAATGCACATCAAAGTCTGTCATGGAAGTCACGTTGATTTGCCATGGAAGTCGCACCATACAAGTAACACATAAACTTGGTTTTAAAAGCAAATGCTAAGTGATTTAAGATATAGTGCCAAGCTGAATTGTTTCTGTGATGCCGGTAATATGGGAAAATCCAAAATGGCCACCGCCCGAATCTAAATATCTATTAATTGTCCTATCTTTGTGAACAGTTAACATAAAAACATAAATAAAGTGTCTTTTTATGTTTTCAGACATGCCGAATTCAATGGCGTCATCAATTCATTAAAAAAATGCATATATTTTAAGATAGGGCACAGGTTAATGATAACATTCAAGATGGCCGCCACCTGAATTGTGAATATCTACCTAATGTCATATCTTCCCAACCAGTTGACATAAAACCATGGTTGAAGTGTCCTTGTATATTTTTTGGACAAAACAAACTGTTCTGTACATGTCATATCGAAACGAGTCATTGTGGTCGCAGTTACCACTGCAACGGCATAGTGATGTGCATTTCAGAGCAGCCCTGACACACTTGCACATGTCCTGTGCACCCTTTCTGGCTTCCACAGCGTAGCAACTCGGAACATGACGCCGCTGCTTCTTGGAGTAATGTCCACAGTGGTTCCCATCCTTGTGTGGCACTGTTACGCCATCCGCAGGTGTCTGGAGAAGGAAGTTCTGGAGTACGGACATGTGCCTGTTCCCACACATGTCCACCTTGGTATATAGCCCATTTTGTGTGTTGCAACAGTGCTGCTCCTGTAGCTGGTATGGCGTCAATGGACCTGGTTTCGGTACTGAAGATGTTTTCTGGCAGTCAACACTAGTTTCTGTGCAGGTTCGGTCATACAGTAGCACAACGTAGGACTCTAGCAGACATGCAGTCTTCACTGAAGCTCGATGGATGTGTTGACAAGGTAGAGAATACTGGGGTGACTTCATTGAAAGATTTCCAGATGTCGAATGCCTTTTCCCTTGCCTGCAAATGATGACAGCTTTTTGCAACCTGTGAAGGCATGGAACATGGGGAGTGCACGTGCCTTCTCACAACCCAGTGTTGTGGCGATGTCATGAGCAGGAATGTACCTCAGGTACCCATAGTTCCATGATCTCAAGGAGAACAGCACTAGACTCTGCCAGAACTAGCATGTCGATTTCCACAGTATGCAACATGATTCTGCGACACCCCTATCTGCTGCATCGCCTGCATGAAGGAGCATTCGTGTGTTGGCCTCTACATGCGTACATGGCGCTAGGGATGAGACGTCCTGATGAACTATGGTGCAAAGTACATTCTGGCCACATGTTGAGTACACCTCCTTCTCCGCAGAAAGATTCTCTACAACCTTTGGTGGTAAGTATAAGAACCAATACATTGTATGTTATTGTACATGTTGCAGGTAATGATATTGATATTATAATGTAAATGCTATTATTATGTCAGTGATCATCGATGTATTTGAAGTGTGTAAATGCATGTATATTGTTTCCAAAATCAATCATGCCATACTGGTAGCTTACCTTCGAACACCCTTTCCTTGCTTCTCTCATGCCGTGGACTTCAGACTCCCTTCCAGATACACATCCCAAATGATGTCAATTCTTGTCACATTTCTCAGCTGCGCTTTGACGTAAGGAAGAAACACCTGTGTGACATATTCTTGGAATGTTTTGACACAGATTGACTTCAACATGTCAATGATTGCAGCACCATCCAATATGATGACATCGACTGATGGGGCATCTCCACACGGTGTACATAACTTTTCCAGACATTCCACAAGATTAGACTTCGTCCCAAACCGGAGTTTTCCTAGCTGATGCGTATGCATGATTCTCGTGCTTGAAGAAATTGTTCAAGTCACCATCGCGGGTTTGACAGACAATGTACTGTCGTGAAAATAATGGCCAGTCGCTCTTGCGTGATAACACGATCTGTTTTGCTTTTGATGGAACTCTTGATGGTGGTCGGTTGAACAAGGGCATTTGATTTCTACTGATGGGATCAGATACAGGTGTTGTTCGTTGTGTGACTCGCTCTGTCATGTACTTTTCATACTGCTCCTGACCTGTCTTCTCTATCACACGCACAGTTTCGATCATTGCTGGATCAGCGTCGTCTCCAGTGTAAAGTACCAGAAGGTAGCCACTATCTTCTGTGAATGGATTCCCCATGTCTTCAATTACTTGAACAAGAGCCCTGACCTCCTTAGCAAGTGTGACTTGCACAGACTCAGTATACTCATGGTGCTTGAGATTGCTTGTATCAGTGTTCTCAGTGCTGCGATCCATGCAACTGATCTCAAATTCCTCAATGACCGTCGCCAATTCAGGTCCTGTCACCATCCAGCACAGTAGGGCTCTTGGATTTTGTAACAAATTGACTGCCCCACCATCTCCTTTCATGACCTTGTTGTTTTGTTCGTGTGCACATCAATAGCTATCGCTGAGAATGGACGTTTTGTTTTGTGCACAACAAAGCCTCCTTGAGTGAACTGGCTTGCTACGTCATCATGTCACGAATGTGAATCAGCACCCATCGAGAATAGTGAGTGTGGTCCAGTGTGAAAAACAATGGTATCAGCGCTGCCAGGACAGCGACATAGAGCGAGAAGTTGGAATCACATAGAGACCTCACATACACCAAGACGAGGAGCTCCAGCTGCATGACGATAAACCATGTCAGAAAAAATATACAAAGACACTTCAACCAAGGTTTTATGTCAACCGGTTGGGAAGATATGAGATTTGGTAGATATTCACAATTCAGGTGGCGGCCATCTTGAATGTTACCACTAACCTATCTTAAAACATATGCATTTTTTTAATGAACTGATGACGCCATTGGATTCGGCATGTCTAAAAACATAAAAAGACATTTTGTTTATGTTTTTATATTAACTATTCACGAAGATAGGACAATTAATAGATATTTAGATTCGGGCGGTGGCCATTTTGGATTTCCCCACGTTACGGGCATCACGGAAACAATTCAGCTTGGCACTATATCTTAAATCATTCCGTACCCTCTTAACATCATATACACCAATTTTGGTGCTTTTACCACAAAACTCACAATTATTTCACATATATGCCCCACTAGTACTCACTTTAAATATTTGGAATAGTACGGAAGTCATGTTTTTCACTTCTCGTTTTTGCCATGAAATTGTTGACAGAATTGAAAAATGTTTGGCTAAATTATAGAGCTGTTTATGGTCTTTGAAATAACTGTTCAACAGTTCAAATTTGTTCAGGAATTGTTATGCAATAGAATAATACCACTACAATTTGAGTAGCTTTTGTAACGGAAGTTACCTTGGAATGGCTGATTACACTAAAATTGTCTTTGATGACATTTTATACAACACTGTTACCAATGCTCAACTCAGCGTCTCGACTCGAGACAAGTGCTGTAATTTACAGATTACAGTACCCTCCATTTACCGCACTTGTCATCATCACATGTCTTTAATGGTGTAACAGTGAAATGGGTTGGCAATATTTGACATACAATTTAGTCAATATAATATGTACAAAACATATGCTAGCTCCACGGTTAGGTATGATCCAAGGGAGTAAAGACTAGCACATCATTCAATTAATTCAAACAAACACAAAGGCAGCGACAGTACTTTCGTTACCTTTTCAAATTAACCAAGAAGTATATTATGAATATTAAATATATGATGAAATACGTATGCAAAATGTAATTAAATGTTAACAGTTTCGACAACTAAAATTTCTTCTGATATGTGTAAAAACCGGCATGTTTTGGTTAATAACATTCAATGCAAAAGACAAATCTAATCTAATAGGATGCGTCTACAGAAGTGGCACACCAGAAACAGCAAGGCAAAGAGACAAGCAACTACACGCAGCCCTCAGACACAGCTCAGAAGCATCAGGAATTACACATGCTCTTGTAATGGGAGATTTCAACCTCAACAGGATAGTATGGGATCCTGAACCGTCTATCCCGCACACCTACAGGGATGGTTCTGATGAACAGCAGTTCATTGAAGTAATTAGGGACACATACTATCATCAACATGTGCACAAGCCAACAAGATACCGACAAGGCCAACAACCAACACTGGACGACCTGATCTTCACAACAGAAGAAAACACAATAACAAATCTAAACTATGGTCCACATTTGGGAAATAGCGACCACATCAGTCTCACCATGAACCTTAACATATTTGTGGCGCAACTACCGAAGAAACGGACCATTTACAGCTATGACAAGACAGACTATGGAAACATGAAAGAGATGCTAAACCTAGACTGGACAACATTACTAGATGGAATGAACACACAGGAGGCAACAGACAAACTGGAGAAAATATATAAAAAAACAGTTGATGAATGTGTGCCACACTATACCATCACCGAGAATACCCGAGCCAAGCCAGTGTGGATGACTCAAGCAGCCCTGAGAAAAGTAAGAAGGAAACACAGCTCGTGGATCAGATACCTAAATACAAAGGAAGGGGAAGACTACCAGGCCTACATCAGATCCAGGAACACAGCTCAACATGCAATCAGAAGAGCACGTAGACAGTTTGAACATAAACTAGCCAGGGAATGTAGGACGAACAATAAAGGAATCTGGAAATACATCAGAAACAGAACAAACACAAGGGGTGGCATAGGCCAATTGTTCAAGCAGGACGGAACACTTACGCAAAGCGACCAAGAGGCGGCTGAAGTACTAAACCAACATTTCTTCAAATCATTCACAGAAGAAGACACTTCCAATGTCCCGCATGTCACACCAAAGAACCTGACTACTGAAGCACTCACAACATTCAAAGTCACCGAAGAACTGGTTAAGAAGTGCCTTCTTCAACTGAAGACTGACAAATCACCAGGCATTGATGGCGTCAGCCCAAGAATCCTGAAGGAGATGGCAGAACAATTATGTGTGCCTCTCAACATAATCTTTAACTCAAGCATCAACACATCAATCCTGCCAAGACAATGGAAAGATGCTATCATTTGTCCCATATACAAGAAATCTGAGAAGAGAAACCCAGCAAATTACAGACCGGTGTCTCTGACGTCAATCATCTGCAAGACTCTAGAGAGAGTAATTGTTGAACAGCTCATACAACACATCAAAATAAATCACCTTGAATGTGAGCAACAGCATGGCTTCACTGCCGGAAAAAGTACAACCACAAACTTGTTGGAAGCACTGAATGTCTGGACTGAGGCTTTGACACACAACATACCTGTTGACGTAATCTACCTTGATTATGCAAAGGCTTTTGACACCGTCCCACACCAGCGCCTTCTCAAACAGTTGGAAAGCCTAGGAATCAAAGACAAAGCCTTAGGATGGATAAAAGCATTCCTGTGTGACCGGAGACAAAAGGTATCAGTACATGGAGAACAATCGGACTGGAGTAGTGTACTTAGCGGAGTTCCTCAGGGGTCAGTCCTGGGACCAATACTATTCACAATGCTTGTCAGCGATATCCCAGGACGCATGGACAATCTGACCTCTATGTTTGCAGATGACACCAAGCTCTATGCAGCATTGACAGACGACATCAACTCCTCAAACTCTCTACAAGAAGACCTGACAAAACTACAAGACTGGTCGGATACGATGCAAATGAAATTACATCCTGACAAATGTCACGTTCTACACCTCGGACATTCAAACCCACGAAAAAAATACCACCTGAGAATGGACAGTGAATGCAGTCACAAGCTTGATGCAGTGACCTCAGAAAAAGACCTCGGAGTCACCATCAACATACAACTCAAGTTTTCCGACCACATCGAAAATAGTGTCAAAAAGGCCAATCGAGTTCTGGGGTGTCTAGCCAGAACATTCCGGCATCTCAACAAGGAGACATTCCTACTACTATATAAGGCAATGGTCAGACCACACCTGGAATACGCATCCTGTGTCTGGTTCCCTCACCTAAAGAAAGATCAAGACCTCATCGAACAAGTCCAACGGCGTGCAACACGACTAGTGCCAGAAACAAAAGGACTACCCTACGGCAGCAGATTGAAAGAACTGAAACTCCCCACACTGCACTACAGAAGACAAAGAGCCGACATCATTCAAACTTTCAAAATTATCAAGGGACTCGACCAAATCGACCAGGACTGTAAATGCCAACTCTGTCCACAAAAACAGATGTACCTAAAAGCCACTGGAACCACAAGAGGTCACACAGAAAAACTAGTTACACAGACATCAGCAGGAACCAGACATTCTTTCCTTTCCACCCGTGTAGTAAGATCCTGGAATGCACTATCAGAAGACACAGTCCAAGCACAGACAGTCAATCAGCTGAAGTCCCGCCTCCAAAGAGACTGGAGAGACCATCCAGACCTCTACAACTACAACTTCACATACTAACACATACACACGCACGCATGCATGCACGCACGCACACAATCGAGCCTAGAGACTAGGCAAACCGGAAAAGACAAGATAAAGAGAAAAAATAGCAATAACGCCAACAGCAACAACAATAGCAGCAAAATCAATAGACAATGGAATACCACTACAGAAAACTAACCTTGAGACGGTCTCAGTGCTCAACTTGGGCAATTATTGACCGTTCTTAAGGTAAGAACTTAAGGTAAGAACTTAATATGTCCGATTTGCGGGTCGTGATCATGCCATGGGCATGGGCGATATTGAGTGACGCAAGTAAAATAATGGATTTCTGCTGCCCCTTCTGCAATTTATTGTGGGTATTTATATAAATCTAAATTGCATCCGAGCTCTTACCAAAATGTGTAATCGTCACTTGGAAATTAATGGTAATATTTGCATTCAAGTCGCGAGTAAGAACGAGTTTTCGAACGACGAATCGCTACGTTGACTAACCAGCAAAATATGGAGCAGCTTGACCTAATTTCTGGGAAGCGTTGCACAACTGTGGGAAATTTGTCATTGCTTCGTATTTGGAAATACCCAAATTTTCACCTGAAATGTAAGCCTATTTAGTCACTCGGTAAAAGATCACTGTCCAGTCAACCGATCACGAGAACGAAAGTATAACATTTGCGCGCATTCGTACCTGTGACTGCACGAATGGTTATCACGAATCACCGTTGTCGTTGTTACCGCAAACGTTGAAAACAGGGAAGCTGAAAACAGACATTGAGTCACTCTGAGTCGGTGAGTATATCACACGAGTAACGCCATTGGCAAAGAGTACATTGTTTTATACAAAAAAGTCATTGTAGTTCAAACGTAGGCGCCAATTAATTAACTATTTAAGACGAGTCTATAAAAACATATTGTATTTACATCGCAAGCACCTAAAATGGTTGGGGGTGAACCACTTTTGTTCACCCCCTTTCCATATTCAACATTGTATTTGTTTAATTGTGACGTGTAATGTTAAATGTTGGAAATCAATGATTTACTTACTTACGTAGACAGCATTTATATATTATTACGAAGTGGTATATATGTGCACCGAATGGCAGATTCGAGCTCTTTAATGTTAATTAATTTAGTTATGGCTAAAATATACATAATTGAAGGCTATTAATTATTATTAATAAATCATTGTGTGGTTGAATTATTTATTATTTATGATTTTGACAGCAAAATCTCCGAGCAGACTCGATCTGCTCAACGGATGGTGGCTGCCTAACATAAAGAAGAAGTTACAGTGTTGACTGCTGTAACAGTAAGATTTGATTTTAGGTGGCAATTTGTTAATTTGTTTATCCTGTAATTATTATTTCCACAATCGAGTTCTGGCATTTGGGGAATTTTTTGGCATGAGAGGTAAAATTGTGCCATAGCGCGGGTGTTGGATAAACTAAAGGTCCATTTACACGAACAACTAGTGCCTAATTATCCAATCAGCGCGCAATACGGTGATGACGTTGATAGGTCAATGGCGGGTTCATATACTGGTAAACATTTCGTCTGCCATTTTTTCTTCCACTTCGATTTAGAAGTTGATCGAAATAACGAACATAATAAAAGTTTACGAAACATGTACTCTAGGATCTACACTTGCATGACAAAACAACGACGAGTAGTAGAATACTGTGGTGTCCTTAGCACAACAAGGAAATGTGTATTCTACGTAGATTTGTTGCGACATTTACTTTAGTGTTGTCCCGACCCGAGTCCCAGGCGAGTCGATCACTCGATGCACTGTCTGTTGAAGATAATTGTCTAATTTATAAAGATACTATTTCTGCCGCAAATTGAATGGCAAGCTGGCGGTATTAGCGGAACAAATTTCCCATAAATCATAATCAACTGTTACGAAAATGGAGACACGGTTCCGACGCCATCTTGGCATAGATCAGAGTTGCTAGTAAATAAACACACGTGCGTACGAGGCAAAGCAAAACACAGGATACAAGACTTTGGTGTTGCGCATTCAAATAATTAAAGCCAAGTATTTTACGATATAAATCAGACTTACGAGATACCACGTTGTGTACAAATGTACACTGCATTATTCTAACTTATTCTTAAGTGAATATTTGATCGTATCGTTTGATTTAAGGCTATTTAAAGTTCATCCAAGTTTTGTTGTTGGATGTCATGTAATCAAGATCTGGGGCATTGCAGGCAAATAGTGTTGTGGCAGGTGTTGCTTTGACTTTGGTGTATGCGGTTGCCTTCTTACCCTTCCCTTTGCCTCGAGACACTCTTTTGGGCATGATGGCTGTTGGATATCACCTGTTTAGAAAAGCAGTTTAATTTAATAGTATTTTTAGTCCTTTGGGCCGAAGGTCCAATGGACTATTGCCATCACTGCGTCCACCGTTAGCTGCTGTATCTCAGAAACCATTCAGCAACTTTATCTGAAATTTTACATAGACATATCTTAGGGCACTGCCACTATGCACGAGAAATCTGTATTTGATTGAATCGTTCTAAGGGCTCCCTAGGGCCTCCAAAGGTCCCAAAACTGGTAAATTTGTACATTTTGTCTATTTTTTCAAAAACTGTTCAGTAACCTTTTCTCAAATTTTGCATAGACGTTCCTTAGGTTAGTGTCAATGTACACAAGAAATCTGTATTTGATTGAAACATTCTAAGGGCAACTGATGGCCCCCAAAAGGACCCCAAAACTGCTAACTTTCACATTTTGCCAATTTTTTTCAAAAACTCTTCAGTAACTTTTTCTCTAATTTAGCATAGACATTTCATGTGGTAGTGCCACTATACACAATAAATCTGTATTTGATTGAAATCAATCTAAGGGCATCATAGGTCCCCTAAAAATGCAAAATTTACTAAGTCAATTGTCCTCTACAGCAGCAGCTCTATTTATAACTTGATGGCAACACCCTTTTCCAACAACATCTGTCAAATACGGAGTCTGTGTCTTGCATGGATCAGAGGTTGTCTTTTCTGTTATTTCAAAAACTGTTCAATAAGTTTTTCTCTAATTTGGCATAGACGTCTCTTAGGGTAGTGTCGATGTACACAAGAAATTTGTATTTGATTGAATCATTCTAAGGGCATCTCAGGGCCTTCCAAAAAGCTAAACCCTTTTCCAACAACATCCCACCCCACTGCAGCTAAGATTCTCTGGCTGCTATTGTTTGGTGGAAACTGTGACTATAATCTGTAATTGGTCACTGGCAGAGGCTTATGTCAACAGACATAATTCACTAGACCCCAGTTAACCCATTAGCACTTGGCATGTTATTTCTATACAGTATCTGTTTCCTCAGAAGCTTGACCTAGATTTTTTTTAAATGATGCATGGTAGTTTTTCTATAATTACAAGTAAGTGTTATTTTGAAGAGCATTGAATTATCTACATGATGATACCTTTTAGTATGTTGTTGCAATGAAATATGTTGACCATACTGTTGTGCTTGGTAAATGGTAATTTTTGTAATGAATCACATTTTTAGAATGCATGTCATTGTTTGCGGTATAACTTTTGTATGCTTCATTTTCTGCTGCTACAATTAAGTTGCGTTCATCTGAAAGATTATTCAATTACCTATCCAATGATAATACATATGTTGTGGTGTTGTAAATATATAGCTTTGGTATATTGTACACAAGGGTTGTGATGGGTCTCTCCATTAGTTCCCTATATATATATGTGAAATATATCATTAGGTCATTAAAATATTTCAGAACAGTAAAAGAACAGTTGCGGAACAGTGAAATTAGGAATGTTTTAGTACTTATAACTAAAAATAGTGATATTCAGTTCACATACATAAATTATATATTCTGATTTACACAATGACAAGAATTACTAAGATATGGAAGGTGGTTGAGAAGGGAGATAAATGAGATCATTATAAAGTTGGATCCTGGCTGCCCATCCATGGGCTTAGCCAGCCCCTAAGGCTAAGGATAAGCTGCAACTGTCTTTGAGTTTGTACACATTTTGACAAACTACTATTATATAGCATTAATTTTTGAAATTGCACGGCTAATGCTAATATATCCCACAAAATGACTTTTACAGGAAACAACGTTGGTGTAAATTACCATCCCATTATTCTTACTGACAAAGACCTGTAAGTTAGGTGAGTGACACCTTCGAAGTTCTGACAACAGGACACTGCCTTTGGTGAAGTTGAGACAAAAGTTTGACAAAGGCTTCAAGTTCAAACGGACTATCGCCATCCAGCTGACCCATTTTTCGTCCTTTGGCCGAAGGTCCAAGGGACTATTGCCATCACTCTGCGTCCGCCGTCCGACATCCGCCGTTAGCTGCCGTATCTCAGAAACCGTTCAGCAACTTTTTCTCTAATTTTGCATAGACATCTTAGGGCACTGCCACAATGCACGAGAAATCTGTATTTGATTGAATCATTTTAAGGGCTCCCTAGGGCCTCCAAGGACCCCAAAACTTGTAAAAATGTAACATTTTGCAAATTTTTTCAAAAACTGTTCAGCAACTTTTTTTCTAATTTTGCATAGATGTATCTTAGGATGGTGCCACTATATACAAGAAATCTGTATTTGATTGAATCATTCTAAGGGGCCCCCAAAGTGCACAAGTTTTACATTATCTAGTGATGTGGTTTTTGAGAAGGGCCCTTGAGACCACCCCCAACAGTACATTTTGTTTATTGTGCCAGAAAGCCAGCAGCATAACTAAACTCTGCAGCCTAGTGCTATTGTTCCATTGAGACCTTGACTAATCTTTAATTGGTCACAGGGCCCAGGCAGAGTAGACACACTTGACCCCTGTTAGACTGAACAGTTGCCTAAAACTTTTAAACTGTATCTTCAAAACTATTGATTTTCTATAATTGCAAGTTGTGTTTATTTTGATGTTCATTTAATTATTATAAAATGATGTGAGTGTGGTGTCTATTGGTTAAAGATGTAGTGTCTGTAGAAATCTGTAGGTGACAAACATAGAAAATTAATATTCTGTCACCTGTAGGTGACAAACATAGAAAATTAATATTCTGGACAATTATAGAGTGAAATATCCTACACTTTATTGATATCAAATGCATTCTACTGTTCTGTTTACGCTTGCCATGCCTTGTGTAGACATGGTACTGTGTAAATCAATTGTATCAATATAGACTAATAATTACAGATTCACAATATAGTTGATACCTGAAACAACCAAATGTTGACATAGTTCCGCTATACACAAGCAAGAAATCTGTATTTGATTGAATCATTCTAGTGTCATCAGCATATAGTAGAACATACATTTTTTACATCATCATAACTAAGGTTGTTGTAAATTTCACCAGCTGCCATGTCAAGTCCGTCATAATTGTGACTAACAGTGTTCAAAATTATTCAGGTAAATAGCAAATAACAAAGGACACAAGTTTTCTCCTTGCCATACCTCTACATCATATGAGAAGAAGGCTGACACAGCCCGGCCCTGATTTATACATGATTTAGCATTTTTGTACATGTTGTATATAATTTTCAACACATTACCATTAATACTGCATGAAATTATCTTAGACCACAGTGAGGACCGGTCTACTAAATCAAATGCTTTCTTATAATTGATGAAGGCACAATAAAGCCTTTTGCGTCGAGACAAATACAATTCAACCAATACCCCTATCTGAACACTGCCTGTTCTTCACCTATTACATTCGCTTTGTTTAGGTATGTGGTCAGTCTGGTGTTCTGAACAATCACTAAGGATTAATGAACACTTGTGTAGAATGTCACCCACTTGGCAGGTTTAATTGATCTATTCAGCAGTGAGGACACTGCTTAGGCCTCACTCTGGACACTGTCACTCACAGTGTTGTGTATTGTCTTAGTTGGTGCATTGAGCTAATCTACTTGACCATGAATCAGTGGTGGCTCTGGTTGTGTTTTACACCCAGCTGTGGAGCTAAGATTCTCTGCCTGCTATTGTTTGATGGAAACTGACTAATCTGTAATTGGTCACTGGCAGTAGCTTGTGTCAACAGACAGCATTAAGCCACTAGACCCCTGTTAAACTGGACAGTTGCCTGTAGGTTTTAAACTGTCAAACAGTGAGTCTACCTTTTGCTCTAAAATAAATGTCCTCTTAGTTTTACACATAAAGACATAATCTGGCATACTTGATATGTCTTTGTAGCAGCACATTTGTACTTCCAGTGTATCATTGCAACATAACATACATATTACACACTGTGTGCCACATTTGAATGTTGTGCATGTAATATTTCCATGCAATCCATTTGCATATATAATGTAAAACTTCAACAGCCATTTTCTTAATTTTCACTTTTTAACCCCTACCATGTTCAATGATCCATAACTTCGCCAATTTTTGTAGCAGTCATAATTTTTGAAACCGTGTAAAGCACCCTACCAAACCTTTACAAGGATGTAAGAAAACAATGTTAAAATTTTTCCGACTTATCACTCATTTGGTCAGCTGGGGTCACATATAGACGTATTAGTCCAAAGGACTTCAGGGCCACTTGGCCCATTTTTTAATAGATACTTTCAGAGTGCTGCCTTGAACAAAGTTCTTTATAAGGTGTAAATAAACATTCACAAAGTAAACACAACCAGTTTGGCTTAAATTTGAACAAGTTCATTTTATTATGTAGATATTGCTTTGTTATATAGTCATAAGTTGATGACGACATACAATACAGTGTTTATATGCACAATACATACTGACATACAAGTGTTATATGAAGTAGACCCCTGATGAGCATCACTCATATGTATAGAAGTAAACAATGGTAAAGTTGGCAATATTATTGATATGTTGATGCTTAATCATACAACAAAGTCAGTATATGTCTATAGAACATTGGACATAAAACACTTCATTATAACTTGTCAAGTCACACGATTAAAAGGTGTAAAATGTACCATTTTACAGTACACATTAGCATAGTGAGTCAGTGTCTGTCTAGGCATTCTTTGGCACAATTCTTTTTCTGAAATTTGTTAGCATGAAACAAACAAATATAATTTCTGAAGCAAGAAGTGACTGTGTGTGATTCATTGAATTTTTGAGGATTTTGTAAGTCTGCAAGTCCTATGATACGTTCAACAAGTACCAGTTTGCTTGAAATTTTTCTATCTCAGAACTGTTTCTCCTGACATCTTGTTCTTTTTTCAAAAAAATGCGGGGATGTTCACAGTCACATTCATGGTTGCAAACATGTCTTGCACATCAAAACCTTTATTAGCCATAATTGAGTCTCCCTGATCTACATTTCTGGTAAGATTGCTTCTTTCAACAATTTGCCTGTCACTTGCAGATCCAGCGTAAGCTCAGCAGGTATCACTCCAACAAGCACCTTTGCCGTGTTTCTGTTCTTGCAATTAGAGTAAGGTTGTTTGTTGGGCAGCTTCTGTACGCTTCTTAACTGGGCATTCAGTACCATCAAAAATTGCCCGAGTTATTGGAAATTTTGCTTTATCAATTGGAGAAAAGTGTCGAACCGTATCAGTTTCAAACCAAATGGTAATTTTTTTCCACTGCTTAGTCACAAATGTCACCCATGTAACAAATATGTTGTGCATCTCGAGCTGTGTAATTTCAAACATTCGGCTAAGTTGAAAATTTGTTGTGCACATCCTTAGTTTTATTAAAGTGAGAAATACCCCCGGGTAGTTGGTTTCTGACATCCAGATTAGGTGACGCACATAGATATTGACGTTTGTAGGCTGCTGGTCCTAGAGTTGCAAAAACACCAGTCAAAATGAGAACACTATGTAAACGTCTGTAGAATTGCATACCTTCCAGATCATTTATGAAAGCATCTATTGTTGTTGCTTTTACTACAACAACTAACTACTTCTACTACAATTTCTGATACAGGATAATCTGTGTTATCAGTTTGTGTGTCCTTATTTGACGATTCAACAGTAGCCTGGACATGCTGATCTACTGATAGTGACATGGTATCTTCACACATACAAACTTCCTCAAAGTTGCCTGTGTTTAGTTCCATTTCCTCACTTTCAAGAACAACAATGCCTGTATCCTGTTCATCTGTGACTTCAGTTGTGCAGTCTTCCAAAAGGCGCATTCTGGCTCGGCAAACAGCTCTCTCTCCCCTCTGCATGGTGATGGATCTGTGGTCCCCTAGAACTGACTTGGTGTAGCATCTTTCATCAGCTGTTGTCTAAGTAGTGTTTGACCTGAAAAGGGATGTGGTTCCATTGAACAAAATCTGCTATTCTCACAAGCGTGTTAATTATAACCTTCAGTTAATCTCTACCAATGTTTTTATTTTTAATAAAGTAGGGGCCTGTAGGGCCTATGTAGGCATTCACACTAACGAATTGTATGCCTGTTGCTTTAGTTATTACTGAGTTCATGTCATGATACACAACTGTATTTTTACTGTTTTTGTAAGCAATGTTATGAATTCTTTTGAAAAAGCACTGTGACTGTTAATCTTCTCAATCAATGGCACTGCCACTGCACTGACAAGGTCTGGGTCACTGCATGATTGAATAAAATAAAATATAGTTGTGTTTCTGGTAACATTGATTTAAAAAAGGGTAGGTAGGTAGGTAGAAAAAACATTTTATTGCAAAAAAATAGGGTAGGCAGACCTATTGTAATATTTTATTTTATTTCCGACAGTCTATAAAAGGGCATATATATGTTATAACTTGCACTGCTGGGGCTAATATGAAGTGGACATATTTGAATGAAACTGGGAGGTACTGTTATATGTATCTTAATGCGATAAAGAAAACACTGTCGTCATGCTAAAATACACTTGTTTTATTAATTGAACATGAAATATCAAGAGAAACTATGGCTTCTAGTTAAACCATACAACCCACCATGTACCTTAATAGGAGCAAAACAAGCTGTAACACATTGCACATTTAAATGGTCTTTCATCAATGTGAGTTACAGAATAAGGAATTGTACATTTAAACGGTCTTTCATCAATGACAGTGTGAGTTACAGTTATAGTCTACACTACAGTCGAACAAAAGCAACGTTACCATTTAAAATGGACCACAAGTTTTTAGTACAAGACAGTTTCCTTTCTAACATGTGCTAGAGCCAAGCAGGGATGAGAATGTGTAGACATAGTTTTGTTCTCACAGAATGAATTTGTTGACAATGTCAAAGTATGTGAGCCACTGGGAAGTAGTGATCACAACCAGATACATTTTACCATCAGAGTAAAATCAGAAAGAAATAATAAAAAGCAGTTCAGGATAAATTTTCACAAAGAAAGATAAGGAAATGAGGAAATATTTAGCATAGATAGACTAGAACAACACACCGAAGAATAAGACAGCAACAGAATGCTGGACTATCTTAAAGAGTGAAATAGAGTGCATCATCGAAAAATTTGTATAAATATAGTGCTGGAAATATAATATCAGAGGGATTCTTAATGGTAGAAGACCTGAATTAGTATTTTAGTTCAGTTTACTAGGGAAAATATTAGTTCACTGCCAGTACCAGAGGCTAAGTTCAAGGGGGCAGAATCGGACTATTTAGGACAGTTAATTGTAACCCCGGAAATGGTAGCTAAGAAAATTATGGCTATGAAGGATAATAAATCACCTAGAGTGGATGGGATTCCTCCGCCCAAACTACTATTGGAAATTGTAGAACAAATTAGCATACCGCTTGCAACAGTTTTCAACTTGTCATTAGAAGAGGGCGTGGTTCCTTTTGAATGGAAAGAAGCAAACATTAACGTCAGTGATTTGCAAATTATTAGAAAGACTAATTAAAGATCACATGGTGGATTTTCTTGTTAAACATAACTTGTTAAACCCATCTCTACTTGGGTTTCTAAAAGCGAGGTCATGCTTAACAAATATATTATGTTTTTTGGATGATATCACTAAGTGGGTAGACGAGGGATCACCAGTAGATATCATCTATTTAGATATTCAGAAAGCTTTCGACAAAGTGCCACATCAAAGATTACTGCTTAAACTAATGGCATAGGAAATGGTTTAATTAACTGGATAGAAAAATGGCTAATTGACAGAAGACAACGGATAGTACTAGTAGGCTTCAAACTGGAAATCAGTTTTGAGTGGGGTACCACAGGGATCAGTACTGGGACCGATATTATTCTTAATATATATCGACGATTTGGACGATGATATAGCTAGCAAGGTGTTGAATTTGCGGGTGATACAAACAAAATTGTTTAGAAGGATTAAACGTGATGAAGATAGACGGCATTTACAAGATGATCTAGACAGGTTGATAAAATGGTCTGAAAAATTGTAAATGTTCAATTTTGGGAAATGTAAATGCTTCCACACAGGACATGGGAACGAAGATGTACAATACACAAAGGGAGGTTCTGTACTAAGTACTACTGTAAAAGAAAAGGACTTAGGGTTAACAACCATGGATGCAGATATGAAGGTTTCAGAGCAGTGCGGTATTGCCACTTCAAAGGGAAATCAAATCCCTGGATTAATTAGGCGAAACATAACGTATAAGGAAAAAGAGCTAATGATACCGCTGTACAAAACAATAGTTAAGCCTCATTTAGAATATTGTATTCAAGCGTGGAGGCCACATCGCAGGAAGGACGTAGATATGCTAGAAAGAGTATAGAGGAGAGCAACTAAAATGATACAAAAACTGAAGGATCTTAGTGTGGTTTAACAACACAGCCAAAATTGACAATATATTAAAGAATTAAGGTTTGTTTAGTAAGCAGACCATGTAAACAACGTGGCTGTTGAAAACCGGAAGGACCGATGTCCTTAGCGACAATTGCCACGGCTAGTTAATCGTGGTTTCATACGTTTTTTAAAAACATCACTGAACGCGTAATTTTGGAGAACAGACCATTATAATACATATGTATATATAATATATACATGTTTCACCAATGTCTGGAGGACAGTCAGAACAACGGGCAATTTCAGTGAAAAACCTATGCCCAAGCATACAATAATAATATATAATAATAAAATAAAGCAGTGTAACATTGTATGTTAGTCAATACTGTTTGCCAAAACAAATACGCGGACGAACAAACAAACAATGAAATACATTTGTGTGAACACACTTAATTTTCGTATTGAGTTCGTTAAACGTAATACACGATATGTGAAAACGTGGCGTTAAACAACACGAACTCATCCAACTGATGTTCACATTTGACAGTTTCGTATAAGGCCTTTGGGACTCAGTTTGTTTGCCATATCATTAAGTTGTACTCTTATATCGAATGGCACATTGCATGCAGCTGTAATACTATGAGACGGCGGCGTTGTAGAACACGTAATCTGACGAGGCGTGCGGCCTTACCCGATTACCTCTACTACTACCCCACCGTCCAATAATGTTACAGCGGAATGCAAGTGGCAAATTTTTATTTATCTCGCACTACTAATGATTGAATTTATCCAATTCAGTTAAGCGCATCGGCGCAGTCAGTTGTCATGCGTTCGTAAAGGCCAGGAAAAACTAGCACGTTTCGCCCGACCAAACCAAACCAGACCAGACCAACTCACTCCGACTGCAGCACACTGCAGCGATTGACACCGACTGCGCTGTACTGGGATGACGCCATAGTCAAGTAAACTTGAACAAATTCTTGTCGACGTCCGAGCTAGTTGGTGTCAGTGTTTCCAGGCCTTTAAACAACTTCATTTCGAACGCGACGATCGTATCAAGACGTAACAAAATGAAATCAGAACTACGCTGCTATGTTGGCTATGTATTGCACGTATGTGTAATAGAAGTCGAATTGTTTTTCATGGCCAGACTCGCGCAGACGAAAGGGAACACGATGGCGCAGGAGGAAAAGTACGTTTTCTTCTGGGGTAACTCGTCCGAGTTCAGCCAGTGGTACCGGTGCATATTCTCGGTGGACGGAGTCGAGTATTGCTGTGCCGAGCAGTACATGATGCACCAGAAAGCTTGTAAGTCCAAGTACCATCTGTTTAGAAATATGCAGTAATAAAAATAGCAATGCTTTAATAATTATAGTGTGTAGATTCGATAGTCGTGACTATGATAATAGTAATGTGTTACTGCGACAAAGCAACAACAGTAAATAAGCATACTGTATTGTATTAAAATAATTCTTTGTAATCTAATAGTACATTCAAGATGTACTGTATCAAAACGCAATGTTCTCCCTTAAATACATTATCTGCCACTTATTTGTTTGTATTTTATGCATAATTGTGGTGTTATATGCGCAAAATAACCGATAAATAATTGTGTTTACATGAATAATGTTGAGCTTGTTGCCAGGTGGATCATTAATTATGCATTATAAGTCAGCCCGCATGTTCAGTGAAGCACACTTTAAAAAATCCATCTGATATGGGTTGTCACTAAATTCACTCTCCGTTTATTCCACATATTGTCCCTTTCACTTTTCTTTCCTTTTGCTGTTGAATCCGTGACATAAACTGCAGCTGGATGTTTTTCTTGACACACTTGTCGTTTCTTATAAACAATACCATTCCTGGTGCACTGTTACAGTGCTCTTTTGTGATGAAAAGACGGCTAAGAACATCATGGCTACTGATAACCCGAAAGAACAGAAGGCATTGGGCAGACAAGTGCATCCGTTTGACGCAAAAGTTTGGAACGAAAAATGTAGGGACATCGTCGAGAAAGGCAACGTAGCAAAGGTAATTGGCAACTAGATTCACACCTAGTGCTTCTTGAATTCGCTTCTAAACCACTATCCTGCAAAGGTATAACATGCACGGACCTTCCAGTTCTAACACTGTTAACGGTGAACAGGACGATAGGAATTTTTGACAATGAAATGTAGACCAAGTTGTTGTATTTATGGCGTGTTGTTATAGTACATAGGGTATTTTTTTTACGCCATTTAGCATTACCATATATTGAGATTTATTTAGTAAACAGGCAAGATTCGCGTGTTACACGCCATGTTTATAATTTGCGAACTAGATCTGTGTTGGCTAGACTACACATACGCGTCGTAACCGATATGTTTGGATAGATTAGATTAGTACCCCCTATACATAGGGAAGAGGATGCGTTTTGTGGTGCAATCAGGGTTTTTTAGGACGTGAAGGTAGGTTTTTTGGGGAGCCTCAAGGGGGTGCAATTGGAGGTTTTTGATGAGCATCCCCGAATATTCACCATGTTCCCACGCTAATATTGCATATGTGTATGTGTGTGGGCGCGCGCGTGCGGGTATGTGTATTTATCATAGCTAATTTCTGACTCATGTTGCCAATCTTCGGATTGCAGTTTTCCCAGAATCCGGACCTGAAGCGGACTATGTTCGCGACGGCGGGCAGCGTGTTGGTGGAAGCCAGTCCGCGGGACACTATCTGGGGAATCGGTCTGGGTGCCGGCAACCCGAAGGCGAAAAGGAAACGTACCTGGCGCGGAAAGAACTGGCTCGGTTACGCACTCACGAACGTTAGAGAGAGGTTGATGGCAGAAGAAGTACCAAACACGACGTGACACATGCAGTGGTTGTGTTGTAAAGTTATTACTGACATGGCGCTCAGAAACGACTTCGTCAACATATCTCGCTTTGTTTAAAGTAGTGTTGTGCGCTTCATTTACGTCATAACTGCTTGTGATAAGGATACATAAATTTCGTTAAAAGTTTGTTCATCTTAAATAATAATAGTAAACACTGCTTTCACGAATTTAAAACACACAAACTTTTGTTTTGTTTGTGTATGTTTTAAATTCATGAAATGTGAAAGCAGTGTTTACTATTATTATTTAATATATATATATATATATATATTAATATGAACGCTATATGTTTGCATATTGTCGTCTTAGAAAACGTTGACGTCGATGGTTCAATAAGGTTCTATTGTATATATTATGTTGTAGTATAATATGCGGTCTGTGATGTTAAATGTTATTGATGAAAGTAAGTGTTTCATTTGAATCTCACGTACTTGCATCTTGTCTTCTTAGAAAAAACTTTAACTTGGATGTTTAAGTAATCTTCTATAATATCTCCTTTTGTAACGTCTGTTGTCACAATCATGAGAAGGAACATAAATTTAGGTAAGATCAATTCCCTACACTGGTCACATGAAATTATACAACATTGTTGGGCTGTTTATATAATTTATTTGAACATTTTATGAACATGTACGCTGATGATACTCAGATCTACATTTCGTTGGCTATCCCGGATACAATTCGCTCCCTTAACCAACTTAGTGATTGCCTTCAAGATATCTTCCACTGGATGACTGACAGCAAGTTGAAATTAAATGCAAATAAAACTGAATTGCTCATTATCGGTACTCCAATGCAGCATAGTAAACTGGATTGGTTTTTTTCCCTACGCGTATTTTGAATAAATATATCACGCCAGCAACCTCGGTGCGGAATCTAGGAGTGATCTTTGATAGTAACTTCAATTTCCGACAACACATATTTCAAACATGTCGCTGCTGTTTTATCGCTGTATTTGCCGGTATATGTCATTTTATGTTGCTAAAACTATTGCAACAGCGCTTGTTAGCAGCAGTCTTGACTATTGCAATTCCCTCCTTTATAATACCGCTAGCAAAGGATATCACAAAACTTCGGCGTGTCCAAAATTGTCTAGCAAGAGTAGTTACAAGATCACGTTTTTCTCGCTCTATACCACTTTTGAAGTCCATGCATTGGCTTCCTGTACGATATCGTATAATATTTAAGATCTGTACCATTACATACCAGGCACTGTACAGTAAGCAAACATCTTATTTGCATTCATTGCTTACTCCTGTAAGAAAACCTATCCAGCTTCGATCATCTAGTTCTGACCTACTTTTTGTTCCTATAGTCAACACTAACATTGGAACTAGTGCTGTTTCTGTTGCTGCACCAACTCTTTGGAATATGCACCCTCTTAGTGATACATCAGTTGAAAATATTACAAAATTCCGTCGTCATTTAAAAACTTATCTTTACAACCGTGCTAATCCACCGTAGCTCCCTATCGCCTTGACCCATCTGTTGACAACTGGAATACTACTTATGGATTTTGACATTGACCAATCCTTTTTTGATGCGCCCCTGAGCTTGGTTTCCAAGGATTTAGGCGCAATAGAAGTTGTCTTATTATTATCCCGCTTGTAGGTTAATAAATATAGGTATACTGTATGTTACTGGCACGAAATTTACTGTTACATACGCACACGCACGTACGTACGCACGCACCACACACATATACACACCTTCACTCGCACAATACGTAATAATATAATGCAAATACAATATGTAAATGCACACATACTCCAGCTCAATAGTAATTAGATTATATGTATAGTAATACCATACCGTAATATAATAGTTAATCTACACACACTGCTGGCACTACTGCGCCCTGTGCTTCTCTAGCGAGCACTCACAGAGGATGCTTACTTGTTTCTTTAGTTTATGAGGGTGTTCCTTACGATCGCTCTGTGCAAAATCAATATCATTGACCGACGAACGGGTCGCCTGACCAGGGTTAATATCATCTGTAGTTTTTCGTTCTGTTTTTATGTCGGTGCCAGCCACTTGATCTCCGCCCTTGTCGCTGCTGTTGTTGGTTTCTTTCGTGTGACTGTGGGTGTCATTCCCCCCTACGGTCATATTTTTCTCTGTCGTCGATTGTTGTTTATCAGCATTCGCGTTTTCTCCGCTTCGTGTTGACGTTTTGCTTGTTAACATCGCTGTGTTTTTATCATTATCTTCAGGTGGTACATTCTTGCTGGCCGACGCGGAATCGTTCTTCGACTCATTTTGTGAAATATTCGACATTCCCGTTACATCAGGTAACACATCTCCAGAGGCGCTACTTTTGTCTTTGGCGTCAACTCCCGCTGATGCGCCACTCATGCCTACGTTGCCACGAATGTTGGTTTGTAGCTCTTGGAGTTCGTCTCTTACCGTTAGTATGCGTTCCCGCAACACCCGCTCGCTCTCCACGTTACTAGACTGGATCTGGTCTCTCTGTTCGTGTGGACCAGACTCGGATGACACTGCCTCATTTTCGCCATGGGTGTGATCCATTTCGCGTATTCTCTCTAGCTGATTTGCAGGGATCCCATTGTTAATTTGCTGTTTCGCCAGGATGCGAGCTATCCGTGCGTCATTCTCTTTCGCTGGATTTACGATCGGTCTTTCAGAACCCTTCTGGGCTTCTTCGGTGTTTGTCGTCTTGCTAGTGATGCTTGCTGTCTGGCTGTCAAGTGGCGCGCCCATCTTGCTTACGTTCCCCTCTGACACTGACTCCGTGTCCGTTGACATCCTTCCTGACCAAGTGTCCGACACAGTGCCGTCCTTCGATGCAAACATGCCATTTCCATGCAGCGGTGTCCCTCTATTCTTTCTGCCCAGTGACGTCATCGAACTGGCAGCCGCTTTCCTCGTCACGATCACGCGGTCAAGTTTTACCTGGAATTACAGGTATGGTTAGGATGGTGGTAACGATAGTAACAATGGTAACTGTCGTGGCTGTTGCTTACATGTTACGATTGTTATGAGCTCATGCCAGTTTTACTGAAATTACACAAACACTTGTATTCACTGTTAGCTTTATTTTAACCGATGTATTGATGGTATGTTATTTAGTTATTGTCAATTAAATTTTACAGATTCACATTGTCTAAAAGTGTTGTTATTCGCCTATCAGTGATGAGAGAGTCTATATTTGTTATGGCGCAAATAAACTGCTGAATAACAATAATTATTGTTTTCAAACCGACACTAGTTGCAGAGTTCACAAAACGATGCACCGCTGTTTTCCATCTGAATATTGGACTCCACTGTCACTCCGGATCAAGATTTTGACTTTAAAATCAACGACCTTTTCTGTGCTACCAAAGAGACCAACCACTGTATTTCTACGGTATATCGTCCCGAAGTAGCACTTGTAAAGGGACAGCGTAGATTACACTAGAAAGTAAGCCCTCTCACAAGGAAGTGTACATGAATGAAACACATTTTATGCTGGTTATTTAAATGCTAACAGCAGTAATGTGTTTAAAACAAATGTGTGCGAGATCACGCTGGACTCAGATAAACCAAAGGCTTTCTTTTCCAGTTGCAATATGGGTGTTTATACTCTGCATGAGAATCCTGCTTAACAATAACACATACAAATTAAGCATGCCAAAATATGCGTCGAATAATTGCTATGCAGTCGAACTTCGCTATACGGGCACGTCAGTAATAAAGCTACCTCACAAGTATGGTCACCCTGGGACAGTCCCAAATTATTTGCGTAACCGTACAGTATAGGAAATTAGTCGCACTAATACGGTCACCTCACTATTCAGTTCGGTCCAGTCCCCAAAGTGGCCTTAGTTGTGAGGTTCCACTGTATTTAGCGAAACTGAAACAAGAGTCGAACCTTCTTGGGTATGAACATGCACACGTCGAGGTTCACTTGGAAGTTGTAGCCTTGCTTCCCTGTCAACCAGTGGGACTTCACGAATATACCTTCCTGCAAAAACACGACGTCAGCTTATACATGTAGTTTTGGAACGGTTATTGTATATGCGTGCCAAATACATCCACGACATGGTGCCACCTTAAACATGTGCGACGTTATTTGGTTTTTAACTTGGTACTTAAAGAACAAGCGGTATTGAAAGATATTACGCTGACTTCGAAAGCATATCGTGAGTACCGGTAGACAGTTTTCAAAAGCATAAAGCATGTTTACATTCACTGTGTGCGTGCGTTTGTGGTGTGTTGATACACACTGCCTAAATAGGGCGTAATGAAGTGCTATAACATCCAGGAGGACAGCGAGGAGCAATTTGACCTATGCATTTAAGTTAAGTAATTCATGTGAATATGAATCCGCAAGTTATTGCAGGAACGTATCAAACACGACAATCTCAGCACCTTACCTTGACTTCGATTTGACCGCGATCCTTGAAGTCATATTTACCCAGTCGATCCAACAAAGTCTTGCAATCGTCACTTATTTGAATCCGCAGCGCTGTTCAACAGGGTCACGTTCAGTTTTCCGACGGCATTGTATAATACAACTATTGACAGTTTGAGACAGCTATTGAAATACAACGGGAACCATTGTTTGGCCATTCTTAGTTTTAATCAAGATTACTACAACCAATGATTTCACTCCTGTGATTGATTGGTCTTGTAAAGTTGTCAATATAACGTTGTATACGAACATCCACAGATGCAGCAATGGTAACAAACCTTTGCAATGTTTAAGGTAACCTATTAATTAAATGATCCCTATTTTATTATCTGTAAACGTCTCGTATGTTTAGTACAGCCCGCTGGGAAAAACATATGTTATGTAGTGAAGAAACAATGTTTAACTTTAAACTTAATGCATAATGTAATTGACGTGACCACGCTTCACAATGTTATTATACTACGTACTGTCAGCCTGCTGACGTACAGGCATGCAGAACGCAACACTAATAACAACTACAAATGTGATACTACAACAGCACCTTGTCCTGTCGACTCCATGCGCATTGCAATGTTGACGGCCTGGCCGAACAAGCAATAGCGAGGCATCTTGTTGCCCACCACTGCCGCGAGACACGTGCCTGCAGCAGAGAACATGCAGAGGCTCGTAATCTGCGCGATCAGAATCATATACATAGCTAGAACACTTCTAAAGGTGGTCGCAATTAGGTGAAGGTAAACCTTTTGAACAAACCAGACGTTGGCATGCCACCTTTAATCGTGCTTCACGGAGATTTGATGACCCACCTAACCCCCGTGGCCATGGGTCAAATTATTACAGTAAATGTGGAACCTCTGGGTAAGTACTACTATTAATTATTTATTTTGGTGGACATGCACGTTGTTTATGTTAGTGTCTACGATTGTGTATTGCGTTGGAGAGAATTGTCTGCACAAAAATTATAAACATTTCCTTATGTTTCTACTTCTTTCCTCCTTTTTTGTAAAAGGCGAACAATAGTGGTGATACGTGATGTACCAGTGTGTCCTGACCAGGAAAAAGAATATAAATAAATTCATCAATGTATCTAAATAACATTTAAATGATCGTTACCCGGTCCTCGTATATTAACATTTATTTATATATTGTTCTTAATACTAGAATAAATACATTGCAGGTATGTTGCCTACCATATTGGATTCAATAAGCTTGATACCTATTGCTGGGGATGGCTTGTTTAACCGCAAGGCCCATTCGTGTTTGGTGTGTTACCGTTTTCCACATCCAAGACAACACAATACGCGAACATTTTGTTAATAAATACCGCCCTGGCTGCTTCATCGTAACGGAACAGACAAGCTCCCTTTAACTCAAATCAATCTTAAAACATTCGAATGGACCATGACCACCACTAAAGCATCTCACCCGAATGAACCCCGATGCGGATCATAAGTTTCTTGTCCGGCAGATGCGGGATTTCGAAGTTCTGCACCATGTTGAGTATGTCGAGTGAGAGCGTGGCGATCTCGCCGGCGTGTCGGATGCCGTTGGTGCGCGGACACCCGCTCACGATCATATAGGCGTCGCCGATCGTCTCCACCTTGTAGACGTCGTACAGGTCGATGCGGCTGTCAAACTCCGTGTACAGCTTGTTAAGGAACGTCACCACCTGGGACGAGAACGGCAACGTGAACCGAGCGAGAAGGACACAGGAGTGATGGTGGGAATCGACTGCAATTCAACAAATTGGGACAAAACCGAAATCGCCACGATGACAACAGCGGCACCTGGACGAAAATGTCTGCGTTCTCGACATCTCTTCTCGGAGCACGCTCGACGCATCATCAGACGCTGCCGGGAAGAGCAGGACTGTGTGGACAAACAATGCTTGGACAAGAAGGTGGGACACCACGCCGTGTAGACTTATGGAATTCATCCCAGTCCCACCAACGAAGCCAATCGGTCCTTAGTCGGCCCTCACTGGTGCGCCTCAACCGCATATGAACAGGCTACGGAAGGTTCAATCACAACATGAACCAGACGGTGCTGGCACCATCAGCTTCGTGCGGGTGCAGTACCGAAAGGCAGACCGCACTCCACATGACCAGTGACTGTCCGCTACCCAAATGCAACGGCGACCTGGTCAGGTTGGACAAGACAGCACGCGCCTGGCTTCATGATCTTCAGGGTGACACGTGACGACTCCCCCCCCCCCCTCCCGAATCATACGCAAGATGAAAACCGAAATTAAATAGCATTGTTGTAGTAGCGAGAATTGTATTACGGGTTCGATGTAAAGTCATTTATACTGACATCGGTGCTGTATACCGAAGTAGTCAGATATACAAATTACATACACAGGCAGATAATGTAGAACACTACCGTGTACTTCATATTGTGTTATCTTTAAGTCTGCCACGAACTGACGGCTGCGTTACGCTGCTCCTCCTACTTCACTCACCTGCATCGGCGTGCTTTGGGACGACAGAGACGTGAAGCCAACTATGTCGCTGAAGTAGATGGTCACGGACTCGTAGCTCTCGGCCAACACCTCTTGGTTAGCCATCAAATCCTTGGCGATGGCCGGTGGCAACAACTGTAAAGTAACAGCAAACGAAATAAAAATCCACGTATTTATATTAATATGAACCTATCCAAATGACAGACTACACGTTGCGCATAATGACCGGCCATATCAGTAGGGCTATTGCAGAACCTCTCCAAAGCGGCAACCTAGATGACTGACACAAAATGGTATGTTCAAAGGGGCGGTCTGATTAGAGAGGTTGGCCATATAGACATATTGCTGTTCTGGATAAACTGTTTATATATGCGTGTACCTGTGTATAATCACCAAAGGTGCTCATTGTTATTATCATTATAAAATTGTGTAATATTAAACAATTTGTTGGCATTTAATAAGAATTAGTTTGCAACAAACGTGCATGTAACCTTAAAACTGATGATCTTATTTTCAAATGATCATTGGCCGATGTTGAGAAGTTTGTTTACCCGATATGACTGTGAAAACTGGTCGCGATGATATGTAGAGGGTGGCCATTTTACACAACTAATTTGTCAAATTAGTAGTGTTGCGTGTTCGATTTACAGAAAATGTCATTCGAATAAAAGCTGCGGTGACTGAGCCACATTTTTTAGTCCTTACAAACCTTATGTAGCAACCCGTCTGTACATTTCTTCTGGGCGTCGATGTCTCGCATCTTGTCTTTCATCGTCGTCGTGTACTTCCTCATGGCGGTCACTGTCCTCTCCGCGGCGAGCACGTAATCCACGCACAGCGCGGGACACAGCACGAGAGTCACCAGCAGCATTATCGCCATCAGCGCGATCCGTCCATCCGCGGACGACGTCACGTGACCCAGTGACGTCATAATGCCGTCAACGTACGCCGCCGTTGCGTTGGCGAGAGCGCCCCTGTAGACGCGGCAGTTGGTCGCCAAGTTGTCGGCGGCCGAGTGAAGGTGACGGGTATCGAGGGACGGTTCGCGCGGCGTCGTCAGCTTCGTCGCCTCGGCTGAGATGTTCATCCAAAGCTTCGCTCCGTCAGCGTAGATTCTGGCGCACTCATCACATGTTGACATCGCGACGTCGATGACTGGCTGCATTGTGAGTCCTCTCGCTGTCGGAAACAAGGAAGATGCAATTATCCTGTATGTCACGGTAATCAGAGACCATTTCCAATAATATGGTCCATTATACAAGAAGAAGACCAGTAGTGCAAGTAAGAACATGAGTAAATTTATAATTAAGTGCAGGAACTACAATACAGTAGTAATTACAGTCTGCAATTATAGATTAGAGGTATATCCATGTTGGAGTGTCATGCTACATTATGACACCATGGCAATACAATACATCCGCCAACAGCGGTCAGATTTCAGTAGCAGTAACTGTTCTATCATTAAACAATCCCTCTAGAGAGGCCACCCGCTTGACGTGACCAGCGGCCGGCGTTGCAGACAATGTTACCCTTTTACTGTGGCCACTTGGCGGTCAAAAACCGCTGATAGCAGTTGTCATGCGTGCGGCCACGCTATCTGGCTGGGCCCGGCGATATTAGATCTTTGCTACGTCACGTAAGATACTTTGTGTATTCAACAAGGCATACATATAAAATAATGTTTTTTGTGTATGGTGTCCAATACAGATGGTAGGAGGCTATATATCCCTCCCCTTTTATAAGGCCAAAGTACATTCACACAGCTAAGAGCATCCGCACTCAAAGTCCAAATGCTGCTCAACGACGTCATGTCATGACTGACACATTAAATGCAAAGAGGATAATTTGTATAGAAAACACAGATCAGCATTTACCTTTCGTTCATCATCATAGCTATTTCAAAATAAACAGAGACAGTTCAGAGACATAGCTAGACTACGACGTTGATTGTACCAAAAAGAATTCTTTAAGTCAAGCACAGGTTTGGTTTGTTTATTTATGTGTTTTCAGTGTGTGGTTTCCAAAGCATTTCTTCAAATAACACTACTACAATGTTGTGTATGTAGGTTTACGATTTGTCGAAATGTTGTAAACCCCCTGTATGATTGACAACGTAGGAATGGAAATAATTCTACATAATAATATCCCCTCGTGCAACATTTTGAAACTTATTTCAGATCCAGTGTTTGATGATTTACTAAATGGCATTAATAGAACATTCATCTATGATACATCACTGATTTGTTACCTGCAAACAGACGTCGTACACTTTCCGTCATGAAGCCGCGAACGACTGACTCAACCAACATATCGCACTGCAAGGCTGAGACAAAAGACAACACAAAGGTGAATCAATACAAATTTACGTTTACACAGTTTACATATGTAATTACCGGACTTCTGTAAACAATTTATTATATGCTTATGTTAGTTATGTAGAAACAACTATAATACATGTGACGCGTTGCGTCTGTTCAGACCGTAAGATACGATTGGACGATCTGAGAAAAACACGCAATAGTGAAAAAAGCTTTTGGGATTTTTGTTTTTTAGAAACAAAACTCAGTTTACTTACGTTTTGACTCATACACAGTTGGTATAGAAGGTCGTGGGATAATAATATGATTTTCGAAATTGTAGGAGGAATATGAAGGTGTGATCGGATTCTGGCGTTGTTTCAAAGGTTTCTACGGTTAATGAAAGTATGTTGTCTTACAGACAGCAAGATCATGCATAGGACTACATATTTGTAGAAGTTGAAAACATTCACCAGATACACCGCAATTACAGTTACTTGTATACACACGATACGTACCCACCACAGTCTATAATAACTCTGTATTCTAGATATTCATATATATATACACAGATGAGTGAAGTAAAACAAAGTGGAATGAACAAAATTGTCCGAACTCACGACTCGAAGCGATAACAAGAGGACGCGAACCCGGAATCGCTGGACTGAGAATCGGATGTTCTATCTAGTCCACGACTGCGCCCTGCACTTCACACTGCCACCATATATAATATGTGGTCGTTCAGCGAGTCCTGTATTAATTCCAGGACAACCGGAGCCACTACATCATGTGTATAATGGCAATGAGGGACGCTAAATGTGCCACAATGTCATTAAAGGGATACACCCGTCTCATCATATTAATTGTAACTATCATCTCAAGCTAGCTGACACACCGAAGTTATATGCTACATCTATCGCTGCACCAACCTACCTGATGCATCATACGCCAGCAGTAGTGACTTGTACATTTCCAGGTTAATCACTACCGAGCCTTGTCTCCATCTCCTTCCTAAACCGTCCATCAGATCAGCCGTCCACGCTCTCAGTACACGTGAGTACCACTCGGTGGCGCTGCTGTTCAAGTTATCTCTTACGTCACCGATCGCCTGCCGGAAATCTGTTGTCGCCAACGATTTCTCCAACGCGTTGTCTGTCTGGACATATGCCGCCTTCAGGTGTACCCATAATGTTGTGTTTCTGCAACGACGGTAACAATACAATGTTGATTTAACAAGACACCAAACTTTCTACCCAGAAAAGGAAACCCATTATAACTAGTGGACAAGAAAGTCTTTCATAGTTTATTGTTATCTATGTGACGCCACCTCTTTTGAGGTATTTGCCGATTTTGTTTTAAAACATTTAATAATACACTTCTATTTACAAAAAGAGTTTATCATCTTTCCAACCGTTTGTGTTCTTCTGTGATAGAAAAAATACTTTCTTGTACGATCTACAATGTTTTTCATTAATGTTATTTCGATTCCTCTAGGTCTTTCTTCAGTCATACAAAATACTTCTATCAGTATTTTCACAACCATTCAATTTTGTTACACAATTCTAGCTAATCTCCTCTTAATCTCCATGTCAGTACGGTTGTTAAACTACACTTTGTCATGGTTATTTACTCATGTTTGGACATTTCCGGTGACATGTTCCGTTAGATACACACTGTTATACTTGCGGTTTCATCCATGCCACGATTTATCTGTGATCTTTACCAGCTATAACCAGCCCGGATGACATTTTCTATTGTGATTTTACTGCGTAGTATGCTATTTTGTGAAAATGGAGGCAGGGCTTTTTGAAGAATTTTCACATGTACATAATTGGCTATATATCAACTAATTATAGGGCTACACGACAACATTTTGTGTCAACATGTAAAAGTAAAGTAAAAATAAAGGTAAGTCCTTATATAGTGCAGTATCCAGTCCTCAGGACTGCTCAAAGCGCTTTACACTTTACTCCTTGGCAGACCTGTTCAATCGAACACCATCTCGACGTCTCTTGGAACCATCCAGCCACGCTGCAATTAATGCGCGAAGACTATTTGTGGAAAAACAAGTCACGTAATTGCAGCAAATTTTAAATCAATACAATATATATAATTGAAATGAACGCACAACACATACCAAATTATATTGAAATTTTAGTTAGGTTTCGTGACCGAAGGTATACAATAGTTCAAAACAATGACTTACATACGTGGCACATGACAAATATATTTACATCAAAAACTTTCAAATTCATTTCCAAATAAAACATCACTACATTTTCTGACAAACATTGTAATATATTGCATACACAACCAAAATATAAACCCTACCCCCTTATTTTTCATAACCGCCGCCCAAGAACATAATATCCGCAATATGTGTACTGATTACAAGGTTACACAGCTAATTTTAGTACCACAACGTTTCCCATGGTGAGGTACGTATTTGTGGTTAATGAGTACATCAATATTGTTGACGAAATTGAAAGAAAAACACAACATATGTGCTAAGATATACTAACAATTTAGTTTGGTTTCGTGAAGTGTGGGCATTAGTTCAAATAAATTCTTACACATATGGTGCATGACAATCATGTTTTAGCTCCCAACAATCCCAGTTCATTTCCAAATAAAATAACAATATACTTTCTGACAAACAGTATGACAGTTTGCACACAAAACCGAAACGCTAATCCTTCTCCCTTATTTTTCATAACCACCGTCTTCAAACATAATCGACTATGTATCTATTATTTGCAGAGCGACGTAGCTAATTTTTATTTCAAGATGCTTGGAAAGGTAAGATACGAATTTGTAGTTAATATGAATGCCAACATTGCAGACCTATTTGAAAGAAAAACATAATATATGCTCTGATTGTATTAACATTTTTATTTGGTTTAGTGACCGAAGGTTTACATTAGTTCTAATCATTACTCACACACGTGACGCATGTCAATTGTTTTGATTTCGCAACAATCCCAGTTCATTTGTAAATAAAATAACATTATCAGACAACCAATACGTTGCATACAAAGCCAAAACTCTAAACTTACCCCCTTAGTTTTCATAGCCACCGTACTCAAACACAATAGGCTATATAACTACTGATTGCGGCGCTACTTAGCTAGTGTTGGTATCAACAAGTTTCAAAAGATAATATACGTATTTGTATTTAATGTATATATCAATATTACAGACCTACTTGAACGAAAAATCCAACATAGGCTCAGATATGTTAACATTTTAACTTGATTTAGTGACCGAAGTTGTACAATAGTTCAATGCATTACTTATATACACACGGCGCATGACTAGTATTTTTATCTCACAACAATCCGAGTTCATTTCCAAATAATACAACATTACTTTGTTAAAAGAGTAATATATTGCATACATAACCAAGCACTAACATTATCCCTTACTTTTCATAACCGCCTTCCTAAAACACAATCGGTTATATATCTACTAATTACAGGGCTACGTATGCAAATTTGGTATCGTTATATTATATATAGTACGCTACATATACGTAGTAAGTATGCATATCAATATTATATACATATCTGAAAGTAAAGCAGATATTATGCCACCAGATAATACATTTTGGTTTGGTTTCGTGACCGAAGGTGAACAATATTGGTGAACAATATTTCATATCATTGCTTACATTCGTGGCACAAGACAATTGTTTTTATCTTAACATAATCCCTCTTCACTTCTTGTTGTCACATTGCCTAACAAACCAGGTAATATGCTGCATGCAAAACCAAAACGCTAACTCTACCCCCTTATTTTGCATAACCGTCAAACCCCGAACACATTCGGCTATAATTATAGATCTACTAATTACAGGACTACTTAGCTAACTTTGTTATCAAAATGTTTAGAATAGTACGTTGCGTAGTTGCAGTAAACACTTATTTCAATATTATAAACGGACTTAAAAGGAAAGCACACACACTATGCCAACATATACCAACATTATAGTTGGATTTCTTGAAGGTAGCTGAACAATACTTCAAATCATTACTTACGTCCATGGAACACGGCACTTTTATTTGTAACTGAAGAGTCAAGCTATTCATACGCCAACTAACATGGCACTGTGCGCTTCATAATCGCACAAAATATATGATATGTGTCACACAATTTATAAGAGGTTGATCTAACATGTAACCAATGTAATCTGACTCAACTGCTGAGGGGGCCAATTATGGTGAAACCAAAGGCATTATTTAGAAAGTGTGAGTTCTCACGCCTGGAAGCGCTGCAAAATTGTTCCATAATCCAGATGTTCATCTACTCAAATCATCCCATGAAAGGACACTGTAAGTGTATTGTACCACATGCTGATGCAACTTGTCAAGCAGGGCTTGAATTATTATCTTAAGCAAATATTCCTATTCTTTGGTGCTTTTTACTCCTTTACAGTGTAAATTGCAACACAACTTAGTCACGAACTTTGGACAAGAACAGCTACTGTGTCACAACGCCGCTTTGCTGTTGTCCATGAGATCATCTTAACTCGCACTGGAAGGAAAATACCAGTATATTAAGCATTACGTAGATGTGACAGGTAGGTGAGTAGGCTTGGAAAAGTAAAACTGGAAAACAGTCCAGAAACTTGCACACAGTCCTATTGCATAATCATATACGTGAAGCGTATCTTTCTGAAGCCAAATAGAACAACTAGAGAATCTCGCTCGCAGAGCCTATCTACGGTATGAAAAATAAGGTGTAGTGTTAGTGTTTTGGTTTTGCAAGCGATATATTACCTTGTTTGTCAGACAGTGTTTTGTTATTTGGAAATGAGGAGTGTTTATTTTGAGATAAAAACAACTGTCATGTGCTATGAGTATAAGTAATGATTTGAATTATCGTACACCTTCGGTCACGAACCCAAACTAAAACATTAATATATGGCGGCATTATGTGCGCTCTACTTTCAAGTATGTGTATAATATTAACACGCATTCTTACCACAAATGCGTAACGTAATATATATATTATTAGCGTGATATCAAAATTTTTATTACCAAACATATAATTAATTGTTTTTGAGGAAGGCGGTTCTGAAAAATAAGGGGGTAGTGTTAGTATTTTGGTTGTATAAGCAATATATTACTTTCTTTGTCAGACAATTAGTTGTTGTTTTATATTGAAATGAACTGGGATTGTTATGAGGTAAAAAATATCTGTCAAGCACCAGATGTGTAGATGCCGATATTAGCTATGACTGTAAGTAGTGTGTTGTGTAATTCTCGTCGTATGAGTGATTATGATCGGTGCAAGGTGCAAATGACGTCACTTCCGATGCAAGGTCAAATGTCATGGTCGAAGGTCAAGTTGCGCAACTTGGCCGATATGCAAAGGTCAATAAGCGCCCCTAGCGGGTAAGTCATGAACTAAATAACTACACCAAGGACAAAGTTCTAGGTCAAATGTCGCCCCCTGATGATGAAATACGTAACTAAGTAAAATAGCGCTCCTTTGCGGGAAAACGGTAAGACAGTACTGCTTAAATTCGTGTCTCTTATTGTTTGTACTATAAAAGCGCTATATATTAAGAACATAGTTGTAAATGTATAGCGCCCCTATATATTTAAAACCATAAAATACGTCAAATCCTGACGAATAGTTAGTGAACTAGAAAAATTATGTAATTTCTGCTTACCATGCAGTTAACAAAGAGGTGTTTGTCAATTTTTGTGAACCCATGTCTGTTATTAACAGTACACGTGAATGATTTCCTGGACATACATGAACTCATTCCTGGACATGTAACATTCTTGATTATTTATCAACAGAGAGGTGTTTGTCAATTTTTTGCGTACCTATGTCTTTTATTAATGGTTCCTGTATATGTAACATTCTTGTTTATTTATTAATAACATACGCGAACTAATTCCTGGACATGTAACATTCTTTGGGACATCTTTATCAATGCTCTGCAAGCAGGTTACTCTTGCAAGTTCCTAGAGTGAACTTAGAAAGTTTCGGCCGACGTGCATTTGCTTGTGCTGGCCCCACTCTGTGAAACCAACTTCCCATAAACATGCGCAACAACAGCAATCTCCCTCAATTTAAGAAACAACTAAAGACATTGTTCTTCTCCATTTAATGGGTTTACATAACTGACATTGAACTTTTAACGCACATATTACATATTATCTTATTTTTTACCAGTGTAGTATTCATTGTATTATTGTTTAATTAACTTAATATTAATATTACTTTTATCGAATGCAGTTTAATTTGTAAATATATATTTCAACTAATTTACACAGGGGAACATTTTAACAGTTTTAACATGTTTTGTAGCCTATCGTTATTATTATTCTCTCATTTACCTGGACTAATTATAATAATAAGCTATTTATCATTTTAATGGTTGTACCCACCCGTGAACGGGGCAGCCCGGTGTCAAAATAAAGTGTTATTATTATTATAGTCTTTATACATACGACAGATCCACTTATCTCAGTCGGTCGCCCGCCTGGTTACAAACTGTTTTAATCTGGTATTCGCTGTGCAAGTCTCATCTATTGTATAGTCCGCGCGTGTATTTTCTACTCTGAGGTCCGTGCACATTCGGCACGCTCACGTGTCCTTTCGTTACACTCACGTGACCATTATCTTCTCTCGAACTTTTATAAAAGGCATGCAGCTGCTTTTGTGGTCATTATAATTTCAATACAACGACAGTACTATGGCTAATGTCATACCAAAGACACACAACTACCACACTCCTGTGGCCTACAGCGACGTAGTCGAACCGTTCACGGTATTTGGCAGCCGATCGACCACATTCACCGTCTGTCAGCCGACCACCATCACCGTACCACGACAGTACTAACTAATGCTAACGTCATCCTCAATACACCCAAGTACCACATTCCCGTGGCCTTCAGCGACAGCGACAGCGACGTAGACGAACCGTGTTGCCGACCAGTCGTACCTTCAACCCTCTACTCTACCGGAGTTCACTGTGAAACTGAAACGCGTTGAATTTTCTGGGGTCGATTCTTCCTTGTCAAACTTTTAACCATGCCGGTTCAAACATTCTGTCGGGTGTTTAATTCGGTGGAGCACGCCTATCACTGCAGGAAGGCATTGTACTACGGCGACGTCGAATGCGCAGAGCGCACCAAAGCAGCAAAACACGCGCACTTGACAAAACGGAAAAGCAAACAGATTGGGGAGACGAAATCTGGTTGGAACGATGTCCGTGTTCACTGAATGCAACATTTCCTACTCGTAAAATTCAAGGCGTCAAAGGATTGGAGAGCTGTATTGTTGGCAACCGGAAATGTTGAACTGGTGGAGACTGTACCATCGATAGAAGGCTTTTGAGGACATGGACGTGACTACAAAATCGGTCGAAACACTCTCAGAAAACTATTGTGCGATGTGTGCGACAACTACTTGTAGACTCCAGTCTGAGGCCCATGCTTATTCGGCACGCCCACGCTCACGTACCTTTTATTTCTATATAATCGCGGTGCTCTACCAGTCGTATCGTCATTCGTATCACGACAACATCATGATGAAGACACCCTATTACCGTCCTCTCGATGCAGCAGACTCGAGCGACGAGGACGAGCCGACGGGCCGACCAATCATTCCGGTGACCGATCGGGCCCTTCCCCGCCGCTAGACTCAGAGGTCGTGGACGTGGCGACTCTAGAAGCGATGGTAAGCGCCGGCGCCGTTAGAGGTCAGAGATCTCCTTATCATCAAAGTACACCAGCATAACCCCTTCTACATCGGATGCAGATACTGCAAGGAGCGTATGATTGTCAACGATAGGGGTCATTTGCAATGCGAACGACACGGTTACGTGGCCTCTGACATGCATTTCGTGGTTCAAATGCGTTTTGATGAGACAGCGACGGGTCAATGTATTTGGTTGACTGCCAATGTCACAACTTCCACCGATCCTACCGATGTCACAACTTCTACTGACGCGACCAATGTCGCAATTTCTACCGACGCTGCAACAGGTCGTCCTTCTTACCAAGGCAGCCCCGTCGGCATTGACACTACACTAGACATGACCCTCGATACTGACACTACACAGAACACGATAAGCTATGTGGCATATTTGCTGAAAATGAGTTTGCACGTTATGTGGCGGAAATCATTAGACAATGCTTAAAAACCGATTGCGAGGCATGCGATATAAATTACCCCAGTCAACTCTATCACCATTGTCTTTTATTCGATGATATTTTAATTAATATGTATCGAAGCAACTTTGATTCTTAGAAATTGGTTGAATGACAATGCTTGCAGGTTTAAAGATACCCCATCCAGAGTCTGATCACTGGAAGGTTACCACGAATTGGTTGCGTGGCGATTGGAAGTCGACGGAGTGGCAGAACTCTATGATGAAACCGGTCTTAGCGGCCCTTGAAGGTGAACTGTAGAAGGTGTTTCACTAAGCGTAGTAGTAATAATAGATTAAGTTACATCTATTCTAAGTGAATAAAATGTGCAAAGCTTACCTTGTGTAATTTTTTTCAAGTATAAGTACCGTGGACTCCTTCATAATTAGCGTAGAGTATGGCTGACTGTCGATGTCGTGCCAGTGCACAGCATTACTGAGGTTATTTCTTAGAATTTTAGTGTATGAACACGTGAAACGTCGTAAATTCGTACCAGCTTAGTACATTACCGAGGTAACTTTGTAAACATTTTTTTTATCAATAAGGCACACCTTTCTTACTTTAACGCGTGAACGTCGTAAATTCTATGAAAATGTTACAAATCTACAGCGCTAAAACGCTAAATTTGAGATACTCATCTCATTCACTCAACTCACATCACTCAGTCGCTCACTCAACTCACTCAGTCACCCATTAACTCACTCAACTCACTCAACTCACTCAACTCACTCAACTCACTCAACTCACTCAACTCACTCAACTCACTCAACTCACTCAACTCACTCAACTCACTCAACTCACTCAACTTACTCAACTCACTCAACTCACTCAACTCATTCAACTCACACACACACTCAATTAACTCACTCACTCAACTGATTCAGTCAACTGCCTCACTCAAATCACTCACTCAACTCAATTCACTCACTCAATAACTCAACTCACTCAACTCATAATTGTTTTACTTTAACACGTACATGTCGTAAATTTGTTCCAGTGTAATGCAAACAGAACAAGTAGACAATGTAAAACTGAACAAAGAGAACAAGTAGCCAAGGTAAAACTGAGCAAATTCAGCAACATAGACAAATAAATTTGAGTCAATTCAGCAAGATAGACAGGTCAATTTGAGCAAATTGAGTAAGACAGACAGGTCAATTTGAGCAAATACAGCAAGAAAGGTATGTTTGAGCACATTCAGCATGATAGACAAGTAAGAAGAAGCGCCACCTAGTGACTTCATATGTTAGTTTGGGGGTGACCAGTTAGTACAAGTAACATGTTTGTCCATTTAACGTATTTTAGAGCGTAAAATTCACCTCGCGGTTCATTTCGTTGTTTTCATTTGATTCATAAACACCTACATCACCTATAATGGCGTTTATACTTCCGTAAGATGGTCTTTTCGTGTATATACTTTCACTAAAATGGTCTTTCCGCTGCGCCGCACGTGGCTTCAGGCGAGTTTCATATCATCGTTTGACCTATTGACCTACCAGGAAGCGCCACCTAGTGACTTTACTTGTCAGATTGGGTGTACAGCGCCATCTAGTTGAAAACATGTGTACACGAAGTGGTCATCTTTCCGGTATTTAAACTTTCGTATTTACTAACACTGCATGTGACCATGCCATCCACATGATTTAGGGAATTTCATATGTGAGGTGTCGCGCCAACTATAATAATCCACATTATTAGGAAGCGGCCATCTTTCAAACGATTCACTTCCGGTTGCACGACTTCCGTTACTATAAACACTGTGCGCGGCCATGAGTGATAGGTGACTTCCGGCGCCGCCCAACGGACAACGATGTAAATAGTTAGAGTAACGTCATCTACTGTCTATTCGTATCTCTATTCGTCGACATACTTTCAGGAACCGAAGCAGAGATTTAGATTTAACAAGATTTAACAAGATTGCCATCCAGAGAATTAACTCTAGATGGCAGGTGGACAAGGAAGCCCTTTGGCTTATCGAAACTCCAACCCTTTTATTTACATATATCCAGCCTTTCTGAGGTATGTGTCGATTTTATTTTTAAACATATTCACACTACTAGCACCCACACAATCATTAGATAATCTGTTCCATTCATTCACAGTCCTTTGTGAAAATGAGAACTTTCTTACGTCTAATCTACACTGCTCCTTTACTAATGTAACTTCATGTTCTCTAGTCTTTCTATCTTTCTTAACTGAAAAAAACATATTTCTATCAATATTTTCATAACCATTCAATATTTTAAACACTTTTATCTGATCTCCTCTCAATCTCCTGGTCTCTAGTGTTGTTAAACCACATTCTTTTAGGCGTTTTTCATAACTAAGATCCCTCAGTTTTGGTATCATTTTAGTCGCTCTCCTCTGTACTCTTTCTAGCATATCTATGTCCTTCCTGCGATATGGCCTCCACGCTTGTATACAATATTCTAAATGAGGCCTAACTATTGTTTTGTACAGCGGCATTATTAGTTCTTTTTCTTTATATGCTATATTTCGTCTAAACAATCCAAGGATTTGATTTCCTTTTGAAGCTGCAATTCCACACTGCTCTGAAACCTTCATGTCAGCATTAATTGTCAGCCCTAAGTCTCTTTCTTTTACAGTAGTACTTAGTACAGTTCCCCCCATTGTATATTCTACATATTCCTTCCCATGTCGTGTGTGAAGGCATTTACATTTCCCAAAATTGAACAACATTTGCCACTTTTCAGACCATTTGATCAACCTGTCAAGATCATCTTGTAAATGCTGTCTATCTCCATCACTTTTAATCCTTCTAAACACTTTTGTATCATCTGCAAATTTCAACACCTTGCTAGCTATATCATCGTCCAAATCGTTTATATATATATTAAGAATAATATAGGTCACAGTACTGATCCCTGTGGAACCCCACTCAAAACTGATTTCCAGTTTGAAGCCTCCCCATCAACAACTACCCGTTGTCTTCTGTCAATCAACCATTTATCTATCCAGTTAATTATACCATTTCCTATGCCATGGGCCTTTAGTTTAAGCAGTAATCTTTGATGTGGCACTTTGCCGAAAGCTTTTTTAAAATCTAAGTAGATGATATCTACTGGTGATCCATCATCTATCCACTTAGTGATATCTTCCAAAAAACACAACATATTTGTTAAGCATGATCTCGCTTTTAGAAACCCATGTTGAGATGGGTTTATCAAGTTATATTTAACAAGAAAATCCACCATGTGATCTTTAATTAGTCTTTCTAATAATTTACAAATCACCGATGTTAAACTAACTGGTCTATAATTATTTGACTTGTTTCTCGGACCTTTTTTAAATAACGGTATAATGTTTGCTTCTTTCCATTCTAAAGGAACCACTCCCTCTTCTAATGACAAGTTGAAAACTGTTGCAAGCGGTATGTTAATTTGTTCTACAATTTCCAATAGTAGTTTGGGTGGAATACCATCCACTCCAGGTGATTTATTATCCTTCATAGCCCTAATTCTCTTAGCTACCATTTCTGGGGTTACAATTAACTGTCTTAAATAGTCTGATTCTGCCCCCTTGAACTTAGCCTCTGGTACTGGCAGTGAACTAGTGTCTTCTCTGGTAAACACTGAACTAAAATACTCATTCAGGTCTTCTGCCATTAAGAATCCTTCTCATATTATATTTCCAGCACTATCTTCTAGAGGACCGACCTTATCCTGAACTTTCTGTTTGCTTCGAACATACGCATACAAACTCTTGCTGTCATGTTTTATATTACAAGTTAATTTATGTTCATAGCTTTTCTTTGAATTTCTAATTTCAGCTGTAGCTTGGTTTAGTGCTTCTTTATAAATGTTGTAGTCTTCGTCATTTCCAGTACGTCTAGAGGCTGACGATTACACGTCAATATTTCTAGCAGTTGCCATTCTGCGGTGCATTATCGAAAAATAAATACGGGTAAACGACGAGAGTAACTACGACTCTCTTCAGTCTGCCGAATACACAAATTCACAGGTGGACCAGGCTCTGTCGGGTACCGCACGATCTATCGAGTTGTGGACTTCGGCGCCGTGGTTGCGCTGGCACATGGCATCCGGCGAGTTTCATAAAATATGTTGATCTACTGACCTACCAAGAAGCGCCACCTAGGGACTTTATGTGTCAGTTTGGGTGAACAACGCCATCTAGCAGAAAACATATGAACACGAAGTGGCCATCTTTCCGGCGACACACGATACACTTCCGGTATATACAGACACTACATATGGGGTCAGCACACTGTTGGACTTCCTGCTTGATTACAGACGAAAAAAAGTGCAGTATATTTTTGAGAAATGACTTTTTATAATATTCACTTGCTCTGACATAAGTGCACTTGAGTAGTCAGATTTCTAGATGTGATTGTTGAAGCTGTTGACAGTAAAATGGTGTCTTTTTAGCTGATTTTACTAAGCGGAAGGGTATCTGGCAGCAATTTGGCTAGTTGACACTGTAGCCGGATTACTGCCTGCATCCATTTGTAAATATTGACGGGTGTCATACATACAGGCATTTTGCAAGAGCTAGATATATTAGATTTTGACTCAACTCGACCAGCATGTCAATGAGATGATAATAACAGCAGGTGAGAAGTTTAAGAAACTTTATAGGTCACGTTTTCTTATAATTACACAAAACATTAACATGGTCGCCAATGGGAAAACTGACAGTGTGCTGACCCCAATTAAAGTCCCTAGCAACGGAAACACGCTATAGTCATTGCACAATCACGGAGGACGCATTTTACTTCAAATATCTTAAAACAATTACTGAAAATACGTGTATTGCAAAACTGCAGTTGAATGGAACAAACCGTTTTTGGACATTACAGACTTCTCACCAGTCTGCAAGTCCAAATCACAGCGACGGAACACATGTCTTATAAGGGGGGTGGGGTGCGTATGCCAGTAGTTAAGCCTCACTTTGAAAATACGTATGAAAATGAACCAATAACATTGCAGCAGGGTGATTCATCAATCGTTTTTTGTTTACTTCAGCTGACTAAACACACGTGAAGATGTTGTAATTGACCCTAATGAAGTCTGAGGACAGTGATTAGCTGGAGTCAGCCATAGCCGGAGCCTGTTATCAGATCTGTCTACTGACTGGACCTTCTGGCCAATCAAGCAAGTGGCATTGTTTTCTGAATGTCTGCTAATTAGGCTGTGTAATATTATGTAATTGAAATGCTTGAGACGTCTGGCCTTTGAGGAATTCACACCCTAAGGTGACTTTTTGTTGATGTTTACCTTTGTAAATAGGGCACAAGGTCAAAAAATAAATACAAATTTGAATGTAACGTAACAACTGGCTGTATTGAATTTTCTTATAAAACACATATTTGACTTTCTGGAAAACTTTATCAGGAGTTCATAGTGCCACCTGAGAACATTGTGCTGGATTACAAATTGTCCAACAGCGAAGTGCTGATTTTTATGGTGCCTTGCCAAGTTTGGTGGCACCTTTGAAATGTGCATAAAACACAAACACCTGGAGGGATTACAAAAAATAAAATTGCAGTGCTTGTAACATTGGTGCCTATAAAGTGTGTTGTTTTCAACATTTTTCTCCAAAATTGCCATACCTATTTGGGGTCAGCACACTGTTGGACTTCCTGCTTGATTACAGACGAAAAAAAGTACAGTATATTTTTGAGAAATGACTTTTTATAATATTCACTTGCTCTGACATAAGTGCACTTGAGTAGGCAGATTTCTAGATGTGATTGTTGAAGCTGTTGACAGTAAAATGGTGTCTTTTTAGCTGATTTTACTAAGCGGAAGGGTATCTGGCAGCAATTTGGCTAGTTGACACTGTAGCCGGATTACTGCCTGCATCCATTTGTAAATATTGACGGGTGTCATACATACAGGCATTTTGCAAGAGCTAGATATATTAGATTTTGACTCAACTCGACCAGCATGTCAATGAGATGATAATAACAGCAGGTGAGAAGTTTAAGAAACTTTATAGGTCACGTTTTCTTATAATTACACAAAACATTAACATGGTCGCCAATGGGAAAACTGACAGTGTGCTGACCCCATATGGCCATGCCGTCCACATTGAATGTGTTGCTGAATTTGCTCAGTTATACCTTGTCTATTTGTTCTGTTTGTTCAATTTTACCTTGTCTACTTGTTCTGTTTGGTCAGTTTTACCTTGTCTACTTGTTCTGATTGCACTACACTGGCATGAATTTATGACACATACGCGTTAAAGTAATGAGTGAGTGAGTTGAGTGAGTGAGTGAGTGATGTGAGTTGAATGAGTTGAGTAAGTGAGTTGAGTGAACTAGTTGAGTGTCTCAATTTTAGCGTTTCAACGCTGTAGATTTGTAATTTTTTTAAAGAATTTATGACGTTCAAGATTTACAATTCTACCGTTTTGATAAACTATTTTTTTTTTACAAAGTTACCCCAGTAATGTACTAAGCTGGCACGACATCGATAGTCAGCCATACTCTAGGCAAATGATGAAGGAGTGCACGATACTTGTACTAGGAAAAATTACACAAGATAAGGTTTGCACATTTTATTCACGTAGAAGAAACTTTATCTATTATTACTATAACGCTTAGTGAAACACCTTCTACAGTTCACCTTCAAGGGCCGCTAAGACCGGTTTCATCAAAGAGTTCTGCAACTCCGTCGACGTCCAATCGACACGCAACCAATTCATGGCAACATTCCAGTGATCAGACTCTGGATGGGGTATCTTTAAAGCAAGCACTTTGGTATTCAAACAATTTCTAAGAACCAAAGGTGCATCGATACGCTCTATCTCTAATTGAAATATCTTCGGGTAAAAGACAATGGTGATGGAGTTAACTTAGGTAATTTATATCGCATGCCTCGCAATCGGTTTTTAAGCATTGTGTAATGATTTCTGCCACGTAACGTGCAAACTCGTTTTTCAGAATGGGTGCCACATAGTCTATCATGTCCTGTGTAGTGTCAGTACCGACGGTCATGTCTAGTATTGTGTCAAAGCTGACAGAGCTGTCGTGGTAAGAAGGACGACCTGTGGCAGCGTCGGTAGAAATTGCGACATTGTTCGTCACGACAGAAGTTGTGGCATCGGCAGGATCGGAAGTTGTAACATCGGCAGCGTCGGTAAAAGTTGTGACATTGGCAATGTCTGTGGAAGTTGTGACATCGGCAGGGATGGCAGGAGAGAGAGGCTGAAACAGGGTACGGACTCTAGTGTACCACCTCTAGGTGTGTGAGGTTATAGTTTGTGTAGGTACCTTGTCGAATTTTCTTTACGATGAGGGACACACGAGTTCCCGTCAATGTTTTTAAGTCTGAATCGTTTCGTTCACAACAGCAAACGTGTCAGCATTCATGTCTAGGAGAAGAGCCATACACCGGTCGAATAAAATCAACCATAATATATATATATATACACTGACCCGTCGCTGTCTCATCAAAACACATTCTAACCGCGAAATGCATGTCAGAGGCCACGTAACCGTGTCGTTCACATTGCAAATGACCTCTATCGTCGACAATCGTTCGCTTCTTGCAGTATCTGCAACCGATGTAGAAGAGGGTATCCTGGTGTACTTTGTCGACAACGAGACCTCTGACCTCAATAAAGACGTTGGAGTTAACCTTCGCTTCCAGAGTTGCCAGGTCCACGAACTTTGGTTCTGACGGCGTGAAGGACAACTGGTCACCGCAATGACCGGTCGCCCGTCGGCTCGTCCTCGTCGTCTGCTGCATCCTCGCGATGCAGCAGACGGCGGTAATAGGGTGTCTACAAGTAGTTGTCACGTATATCGCACAATAGTTTTTCGAGAGTGTTTCGACCGTTTTTGTAGCCACGTCCAAGTCCCCTAAACCCTTCGTTCAATGGTAGACGTTCCACCAGTTCAGCATTTCCGGTTGCCACTAAAACGGCTCTCAAATCCTTTGACGCCTCGAATTTTACGAGCAGCAAATGCCGCATCCACTGAACACGGATATCGTTCCAACCATATCTCGTCTCCCCAATGTGTTTGCTTTTCCGTTTTGTCAAGTTTGCATGTTTTGCACCTTTGATGCGCTCTGTGCTTTTTACGTCGCCGTGGTACAATGCCTTTCTACATTGAGAAGCGTGGTCGACTAAATTAAACACCCGAATGCTTCGACCAGGCTTAATTAAAGGTTTGACAAGGGAGAATCGGCCCCAGAAAATTCGACGCGTTTCGGTTTCACAGCGACCTCCGGTTCGGGTTGGGGTTTCGGTTCCGGTGAGTAGAGGGTTGAAGGTACGACTGGTCGGCAACACGGTTTGTCTACGTCGCTGTCGCTGAAGGCCGCAAGAGTGTGGTACTTGCGTGTTTTAAGGATGACGTTAGTATAGTCGTGGTATAGCGGTGATGGTGGTTGGCTGACAGACGGTGACTGTGGTCGGCTGTCAGATAACGTGAATGGTCGACAACACTGTTTGTCTATGTCGCTCTCCCTGAAGGCCGCAGTTTGTAATAGTCGTGTGTCTTCAGCATGACGTTAGCCATAGTACTGTCGTGGTATTGAAATTATAATGACCACGAAATCAGACCCAGACCTGTTGTAAAAGTTTGACAGAAGATAAAGGTCACGTGTGCTTGTCGAAAGATCACGTGGGCGTGCCGAATAAACACGGACCTCACAGTAGAAAATATACGCGCGGACTGTACAGTAGATTGCCTTGCACAGCGAATACCAGCTCAAAACAGTTTGCAACCAGGCGATCAACTGAAGTAAGTGCATATGTTGTATGTAAGGACTATATCATTGATAAAGATGTCCCAAACAATATTACATGTCTAGAAATCGGTTCACGTATGCTATTAATAAATAAACAAGAATGTTACTTGTCCAGGAACCAGTTCACGTATGTCATTAATAAAATACGTAGGTACAAACAAAATTGACAAACACCTCTTTGTTGATAAACAAACAGGAATGTTACATGTCCAGGAATGAGTTCCGCATGTCCAGGAAACATTTCACGTGTGCTATTAATAACAGACGTGTGTACGCAAACATTGACAAACACCTCTTTGTTAACTGTACTATGTTAAACAGAAATGACATAATTTGACCTATTTTTCTAGTTCAGTAACTATTCGTCAGGAATATAGTTTTAAATGTATAGGCTAGGGGGCGCTATATCTAAAAATGGTCCACCACCTATGCGACATAAGAAAACAGGTCATTGCGCATAGACAATGACCTATTTATATTGACCTACTTTTATAGTACAAAAATAGGAGGCACGAATTTAAGCAATACTGTTTCACCGTTTTCCCGCAAGGGGCGCTATTTTACTTAGTTACATAGTTCACCACCTATTTGCCAGGGGGCGCCACTTGACCTAGAACTTTTATCTAGAAATCTGACCTTGACCTTGGCTTAGTTATTTAGTTCATGACTTACCCGCTAGAGGCGCTTATTGACCTTGACATATATGTCAGGGGCGCCACTTGACCTTTGATAATGACCTTTAGCCTTTGACCTTGCACCGGAAGTGACATTATTTGTACCTTGCACCGATCATAGTCATTCATACGACGAGAACTACACAACATACTACTACTGTAGCTTAGTAATTAGTATAATAGCCGATTATTTTTGCGAAAGGTGGTTATGAAAAACATGGGGTAGGGTTAGTATTTTGTTTTTGTATCCAATATGTTATAATTTTTGTATGATAAACTAACGGTATTTTATTGGTAAATAAACTGAGAATATTGTAAGGTAAAAAATAATTGCCATGCGCCACGTGTGTATGTAATGCATTGAACTATTGTACGTGGATCATTAAACTTATCTGAACTTATTTTGTGCTTTTCGTTCAAGTAGGTCTGCAATATTTACATGAACATTAACAACAAATACATATATTATCTTTCAAAACATTTTGACACCAACACTAGCTATGTAGCTCTGCTATTAGTAGAGTTGTAGCCTATTGTGTTTGAGTACGGTGCTTATGAAAACTAAGGGGGTAGATTTAGTGTTTTGGCTTTATATGCAATATATTATAACGTTGTCTGATACACTAATGGTGTTTTCTTTGGAAATTAACTGGGATGGTTGCGAGATAAAACAATTGACATGCACCACGTATGTAAGTAATGATTTGAACTATTGTACACCTTCGGTCACTAAACCAAATGAAAATGTTAACACAATCACAGCATATGTTGTGCTTTTCTTTCAAGTGCGTCTGCAATATTGGCATTCATATTAACTACAAATTGGTACCTAAAGTTTCCAAACATTTTGAAATAAAACTTAGCTATGTAGCTCTGCAAATAGTAGTTATATAGTCGACTGTGTTTGAAGACGGTGGTTATGAAAAATATGGGGGTAGGGTTAGTGTTTCGGTTTTGTATGCAAAATAATGTACTGTTTGTCAGAAAATCTATTCTTGTTTTATTTGGAAATGAACTGGAATTGTCGGGAGAGACCAGATGTGTAAATAATGATTTGAACTAATGCCCACCCTTCACGAAACCAATCTAAATTGTTGATACATGTATATCTTAGCATAGGTTGTGTTTTTCTTTCAACTTCGTCTACAATATTGACGTGTGCATTAACTACAAATACGTATCTCACCATTCGATACATTTTGATACCAAAATTAGCTATATAACCTATGTAATCTTATAATTAGTAGACGGGTTGGGGTTACATTTTGGTCGTGTACGCGATATATTACATCGTTTGTCAGAAAATCCAGTTTTGTGTTATTTTGAAATTAATGTCATGTGCCACGTGAAAGTAATTGTTTTGAACTATTTACACCGTCGATCACAAAACCTATCTAAAATGTCAAAATAATTTGGTATATTTTGTGCTTTCATTTAAATTCTATCTATTGTATTGATTTAATATTTGCTACACATACGTGCCTCGTTTTTTCACACATGCTGACACAAAATGTTATCCTGTTGCCGTATAATTAGTAGATATATAGCCGATTTCATACATGTTGAAAAACCTTCAAAAAGCCTTGTCACGATTTTCACAAAATAGCTCACTACGTAGTAAACAACACAACAGAAAGTGCCATCCGGAATTTTTGTGAGTGGTTGATGTCACATAAATCCGGGCATGGGTGACAGCTTGTAGCATATAAGTACCCCTAACGTGATTTCTAGAGCCCTTGTGAGATTTTGGGACTAGACTACAAGTAATTCCAGTAAATGGAAATCACTAATACCACGTCCAACTCCAAGGCACTGGCAGCTATGAAAGGTTATTTTAGTTACGCCCTAAAGACAGCCTCTGGTGATAGTCATAACTGAAGCTTCCGTTGTCTCCCCTGAGCGATCTACTCTACCAGATCAACAGGCGTGGGCTTCTTGTGATTAAAGCGTATATGTACGTGCGTGTGCTCACTTGTATATGTGTATGTGTGCGTGCGTGCTTGTGTGTGCGTGTGCATGCTTACGTAGGTGCGCGCATGTGTGTGTGTGTTCCTATGTGCGTATGTAAATGATTGTGTGTATGAATGTATGTATGTATGTATGTGTGTGTTGTGTGTATGTATGTGTGTATGTATGTACGTATTGATGTATGTATGTATGTATGTATATGTGCGCATGCATGTATGTATGTATGTATGTATGTATGTATGTATGTATGTATGTATCCATGCATGCATACATGCATACATGCATGCTTGTATGTATATATACATGTATGTACGTATTTACATATGCACGTACGTACGTAGGAACGTATGTATGTATGTACGTATTTATGTATGTGTGTATGTATGCGTGTGTACGTATGTACATATGTACGTATGTATGTATGCATGTATGTATGTATGTATGTATGTATGTATGTATGTATGTATATGTGTATGTATGTGTGTATGTATGTATGTATGTATGTATGTATGTACGTATGTACGTATGTACGTATGTACGTATGTACGTGTGTATGTATGTATGCATGTATGTTTGTATGTGTTTATTTATGTATGCACGCATGTACGTATGTACGTATGTATATATGTATGTGTGTGTATGTATGTATGTATGTATGTATGTGTGTGTGTGTATGTATGTATGTATGTATGTATGTATGTATGTATGTATGTATGTATGTATGCATGTATGTATGTGTACATGAAAGTATGTATGTTTGTATGTATGCATGCATGTACGTATGTATATATGTATGTGTATGTATGTATGTGTGTGTGAATGTACGTATCGAACACACACAATTGAATGACAACAACAACAAATACATTCACCGAATGAATATATTTGTTTCTGCTTTGAGAGTCGTCATTGTTGTCGTCGTCGTGGCAGTTGCAAATGTAGCAGCAATACCATTTAATACCAGTCAATATGTTCATCCACTTCTCACCGTCCTGACGCCACCTACCTTTGTCCTTCCAAGTACAGCCAGGTGTACGTCCTTTCATTGGCGACTGCCCGCGCGAGTGGTGCCTGCCGCCCGTAGCCAGCCAAAGTGTGCCGGAGCTGCTGCGCGCTGCGACGGGAGTCTACGGCCGTGGCAAGGAAGAAGAACTCCTGAGCCACGCACACGGCGAGCACGGCTGCAAAGGCGCCAAAAATGGTGGCCATATTTTTCCTGTTGTGTTTCTTCTCGCGAAAGTCAATGAGGTGCGTCAAGCCGGCGCTGTCGAGGTGCGTGTTGATGAAGATGCTGGCGGATCGAGAGCGAGACCGGGCCGAGCCGAGGGACCCCGACGACGCCTTGTGTACCAGGCTATTCGGAGACGGTGTTGGGGCCAACATCATAGTGTCAAATTTCGACCAACTTGTCTCCCCTCTCTAATATCACTTTCAGAGGGATACGAAGCCTTCTTTGATTTCTGTTTGTCAATGGCTACACTTGCTATGTTAGCACTTGTATGTGTATATATCCCTTGTTCGTTGGTTTTTCCAAGAATTGCAAAATTCCACGAAACGAAAACGCTGCTGTAAAGTGACGATTTCCTCTCGTCGAAAGTAGAGCTCAGCGCGCTTCCGAACTTACGGGTTCCGGTGTTATCGGCTTAAGTGCGCACGATGAGATGAATTCCCATTAGTCAGTCAGCCATCCGTCGGTGTAGCGAATAATCAATTTCTTAATAAATTCACCGGCATATCTGGCCAATACGCCGTCAACAACGCTGTCCCCACCCCGACCACGCGCTTTCTCTTATTGACTCGCATACATTAACAGCCACTATTACTGTAATATTAGCCACCTGTATTAGTGCAGTTTTCTTTGTTGATCTAAAGTGTTGTTTTCCACAACCTGGACTCGACGTTGTGAACTATCCTGTTTAATCTTTAGGCATAGTTCTAGTAATGTGAGTCACATTTCGTGACTCCTGTTGAACGACAGATATTACCTGTAGACGTAATATGACTGCAGATGTTCATGTTTGCCAGGTGTTTTCCGTTGCAGTTGATACGTTCGCCAAACTATGCGCACGACGTGTTCTGGTGATGTTTGTTCTGCCCTTGTAGATGGTGGGTTGTTTGGGCGTTATTTTGTTTTTCATTGCGATCAGAAAAAAATGGTCTTCCAAATGTTCGCATTATCTTTCGTATGCGTTGGAAATTGTTTTACCTATATTTCAACAACAACAACAACAACAACAACAACAACAACAACAACAACAACAACAACAACAACAACAACAACAACAACAACAACAACAACAACAACAACAACAACAACAATAACATATAATGAACAACGCTTTAGAAAGGTTACACTCTGATGGCAACGAAACTCCTTTTTTCTACGCCATGCCAACTGACTAATACGACGTACATGTATTCAGCCAACATGCGGAAATCACAAAAAAAGTTAAATGTTACTCATATAAATGTCTATAAAACATGCCGTGTTACCAATGCAACTGTTGCCTGCGTGGTCCACTATAGGCAACCGTTGGGGAGGGAGGGAGGGAGGGAGGGAGGGAGGGAGGGAGGGAGGGAGGGAGGGAGGGAGGGAGGGAGGGAGGGAGGGAGGGAGGGAGGGAGGGAGGGAGGGAATGAATGAGGGAGGGAAGGTGGGAAGGAGGGTAAGAATGAGGGAGAGAAGGAGGGAGGGCGAGAAGGAGGGAGGGCGGGAGAGAGGGAGGAAGGGAGGGTGGGAGGGAGCCAGGGAGGGAGGGAGGGAGGGAGGGAGGGAGGGAGGGAGGGAGGGAGGGAGGGAGGGAGGGAGGGAGGGAGGGAGGGAGGGAGAGAGAGAGAGAGAGAGAGAGAGAGAGAGAGAGAGAGAGAGGGAGGGAGGGAGGGAGGGAGGGAGGGAGGGAGGGAGGGAGGGAGGGAGGGAGGGAGGGAGGGAGGGAGGGAGGGAGGGAGGGAGGGAGGGAGGGAGGGAGGGAGGGAGGGAGGGAGGGAGGGAGGGAGGGAGGGAGGGAGGGAGGGAGGGAGGGAGGGAGGGAGGGAGGGAGGGAGGGAGGGAGGGAGGGAGGGAGGGAGGGAGGGAGAGAGAGAGGGAGAGAGGGACGGAGGAAGAGAGGTGGAGGGAGGGATGGATAGAGAGATGGGGGATATGCATAAACCTAGCTACCAATAATCAAAACATATATACAACATACAACATAAAAACATGTTTCTAACAGCCGATAATAGTCATACACCAAAGCGTATGTTACGGATTTTAGATAAATAATTTATTCGTGGTTCGTGTACAGTATATTGATCGTTTGATGAAACGATGCACAAGTAATGTGTACACGTGGTGCCACCTAATATCCCTTGCGGTTGTTTTGAGGTTGCATCTGGCGAACAGTTTTGTGTCATGGCGCTCATTCCTCTTAGACTTAGAACATAGCAACTATCGTATCCCTCTTAGACTAGGCCTGTATATTATTTCATCATGATTACTAATCATGTCAACCTTATTATTAATGGCATTAGGTGTAAGACAGTTATATTAGATGTCGGCGAACATGTACACGTGTGTATTGGCCATATTTCACAACGAAATCATGGTTCCGAAGTCTTTGTATTTTCACCTTCTTGAATAACAAATAAACACATTTTTTATTTAGAAACTGGTGTTCGGCCATATTATTTTAGTGCTGGTGTGTTTCATTAGATACACGCACGGTGCAGTAATTTCGGTATCATTGCTAATAAATATGCGCATTCACAAATGACCATTAATTATAGTGTTTTATACTGTGTGCAGCTAAACACGACGCAGTAGCATAATAATAACATCTTGTGAAGTATTAATCAAGACCCGGGACATTAGGGTCGTCTATCTCGCTCATCTGATGACGTGTTTCAGTTGATTCATGCTAACAGACACCCGAGTACTCTCATCTACGTTCACGGTGACCTGTCCGCAATAGGTCATACCTTATCGTACCAGATACAACGCTGCAGGTGTGCCTTGGAAGACCCGATCCTAATTGAGTTTACCACAGCCGTGGGCTGCGTGAGTAGACTTGAGCGTATCCAATCTAGCAGCCAAATTAACAGTGGCATCACTCACCCGGAATCCGCGGCCAGTTGGTGCAGCCGAGGCCGCTGTTCAAAGCACGTTGATTTGTCGGCGGTTAATTGGTTTTATTGAGAATTGACCGTAGCACAGCCGAGACAGCGCCAAATATTTAAGTAAAACTGTTTGTTCATTTTGTGTTTTATGTTCTTAAAGACTTGTGGCGACTTGCCACATAGCAAATATTGGCGGTCTTAAGCGCGTGCGCGCATGACGTAGGTACGTCGCATGTACGCGTGCACGAAACAAGAACGTTACTTTTTAAAATTCATTCGACTGCCGTCCTTCTAACTAATAAGTAGTTCTTTAAACCTGTTCAATAAAGTTGTCATATTCACGAGTGGTGTTGTGCTACATTGGTGACCCTGACGTGATCGCAACCCACACACGACATCAATATGGCAGAAGCGAACAGCAACGTGGCAGCCGTTTCCTTGAAAATTCCAGTCTTTTGGAAAACCAGCCCGAACGTATGGTTTGCGCAGGCTGAAGCACAGTTTGGTATACGCAACAGAACCATCGACCAAACGAAATACAACTTGTCGCAGCTCTCGATGAAATCGCTGCCAATCGAATGGCGCACGTCATACTACACCCGCCAACAGAAGGGACGTATGAACATTTAAAAACCGCGTTACTGGCCTGCTACGATTTCACGGAAGAAGAAGCAGCGTCTAAGTTGGAAGACCTAGACGGTTTAGATGATCGCCGACCAATGCTAATGTTGAACGGCAATAACCAAGTGGGTACGATTTTTCGAGAACGCTTTCTTAGACAACTTCCTGACGATGTCCGTGTCACGTTGGCTGCACTTCATTTGAAGTACGTTAATGCAGTCGCTGCAGCAGCAGACGCTGTGATGGTTGTCAGAGGACAATCACACTTGTGTGCTGTAGATGATCTATCCACTTTGACATTGAGTGCTAAGACAAAACGACGACAGCAAACCACCGCCCGAGACGATATCTGCTGGTATCACGCCAAATTTGGATCACGTGCCAAGAAATGCAGAGCTCCCTGTTCATTTTCGGGAAACGAACAAATCAGTCACTAAACGCGGCAAGTGCAACTGGTTTACCGAGCCGCGTCCTATACGTTTGGGACCGTTATGTTGGCCATCGATTCCTTGTCGATTCGGGAGCGGAAGTCAGCGTTCTTCCCGCCACGTCACGTGATCGGCGGGAACGACAACGAGGTGAATCTCTCGTTGCTGCAAACGGCACGAAAATTACGACTTACGGCACGAAAACTATTCCACTGAACCTCGGTTTTCGGAAAATGCGTTGGACTTTTACACTCGCCGATGTCGCACAGCCTATACTTGGTGCTGACTTCTTTCGAAACCAACGACATCCACGGGCGACGCCTATTCGACATTGACACGTACGTCAGTGTACCTGTACGCCACATGAAAGCTACAACGCTCGGACTTCACTCTCTAGCTTCTTCCAATAACCAGTATGTGCAACTGATGGCCGAATTTCCAACCTTGTCTACTCCAAATTTCTCCGCAACAGAAGTCAAGCACGGAGTGGAACATTTCATCATGACGAAAGGCCCACCCGTGCACTCACGAGCTCGACGACTGTCTCCGGAGAAACTCACAATCGCCCGACGTGAATTTGATCATCCAGTACATGGGCATCACCACTTCATATGGTACCTAAGAAATCTGGCGACTGGCGACCGTGTGGTGACTATAGGCGCCTGAATGACGTTACTATTCCTGACCGTTACCCTATACCACACATACAAGACTTTGCTGCACAGTTAGATGGCAAAATTATATTCTCAAAGATCGACCTTGTAAAAGGGTACCACCAGATACCTGTAGCTCATGACGATATACACAAAACAGCAATCATCACTCCTTTCGGACTTTTCGAATTTGTTCGAATGTCGTTCGGATTGCGAAATTCAGCTCAATCCTTTCAACGTCTTATGGATAATGTACTTCAAGGCATCGACTTTGTGTTTGTCTACCTCGATGACATTTTGGTCGCCAGTTCATCTGCGACTGAACATCAACAACACCTTCGCCAGTTGTTCGAGAGATTGACTGCTCATGGACTCGTGGTAAACACCACCAAGTGCAATTTTGTCATCAATGCGGTCGATTTCCTGGGCCATCATGTCACAGCTCACGGTATTAAACCGCTGGCTGATCGCGTCGAGTCCATCACTCACCTAACAAGACCTGTGGACAAGAAGACATTACAGGAATACGTAGGAATGCTAAATTTCTACCACCGTTTCGTGCCACATGTCGCCAACTTGCTACGACCTCTCCACAATGCACTGAAAGGTAAAAACAAAGTATTGGTTTGGACTAAGGAGATGAACGATGCTTTCGAAGCTTCTAAGAGTGCGTTAGCTACAGCATCACTCCTAGTTCACCCGAAACACACAGCTATGACTAGCATTACTGTCGACGCGTCATCCACAGCTGTCGGAGGAGCGCTAGAACAGTATATTAACGGACAATGGCAACCACTCGCCTTCTTCTCGAGAAACCTCAAGCCAGCTGAGACAAGATACAGTACGTTTGATCGAGAGTTACTTGCCATGTATCTGGCAGTGCGCCATTTCCGTTATTTCTTGGAAGGTCGATTGTTTCATATATATACCGACCATAAGCCAATTACCTTCGCGTTTCACAATAATGCGGATCGATCTCCGAGACAGACACGACATCTGTCTTTTATTGCAGAATTCACGACGGATGTTCGATACATACCCGGAAAGACTAATGTTGCAGCAGATATGCTGTCGAGAGTACACACAGAAGACGAGTTATCATCACCTTCATCACCCTCGACAGTCAACACAGTGACATTTAACGACTCTATCGACTACACCGACATGGCGCATGCGCAATTAGATGATCGCGATGTACAAACATACAAAGATAACATAGCAACTACGGCACTTGCTCTACGCGATGTGGAACTAGAGAATGGCGACACCATTCTTTGTGACGTATCCACCTCTACTCCACGACCCATAGTACCACTGAATTGGCGGCGGCGCATTTTTGATGCAATTCATGGTACATCACATCCATCTGGACGTACGACGAAACGTCTTATGAACTCGCGTTATGTCTGGCATGGCATCAACAAGGACATCACTGCCTGGACTAAGACGTGTCTGGCATGTCAACGAGCAAAGATTCATCGCCACGTTTCTGCGCCGTTACAACAGTTCCCCACACCAGATCATCGTTTTGATAGCATACACGTGGACATTGTGGGCCCACTGCCATCATCGCAAGGAACATCTTACTTGTTCACAATCGTTGATCGTTTCACACGATGGCCAGAAGCCATACCTATGGCAGATGCTACTGCCGTATCCTGTGCACGAGCTTTATTGGAGAATTGGGTGTCACGTTTCGGCGTGCCCACTGACATAGTATCCGACCGGGGTCGACAGTTTATTTCCGGACTATGGTTGGAACTCGGGAAACTACTGGGCATGCAACTTCATCACACGACAGCCTACCATGCACAATTAACAAGAGATTTAACAAGATTTCCACCCAGAGAATTAACTCTAGGTAGCAGGTGGACAAGGAAGCCCTTGGCTTATCGAGAGTCCGACCTTTTTATTTATGTGTATCCCGCCCGTCTGAGGTATGTGTCGATTTTATTTTTAAACATATTCACGCTACTAGCACCCACACAATCAGCAGGTAATCTGTTCCATTCATTTACAGTCCTTTGTGAAAATGAAAACTTTCTTATATCCAATCTACTCTGCTCCTTTGCTAATGCAAGATCATGTCCTCTAGTCCTTCTATCTTTCTTAACTGAGAAAAACATATTTCTATCAATATTTTCATAACCCTTCAATATTTTAAACACTTCTATCTGATCTCCTCTCAATCCCGCATTTTTTTAGGCGTATTTCATAACTAAGATCCCTCAGATTTTGTATCATTTTAGTTGCTCTCCTCTGCATTCTTTCTAGCATATCTATGTCCTTCCTGCGATATGGCCTCCACGCTTGAATACAATATTCTAAATGAGGCCTAACTATTGTTTTGTACAGCGGTATTATTAGCTCTTTTTCCTTATACGTTATGTTTCGCCTAATTAATCCAAGGATTTGATTTCCCTTTGAAGCTGCAATTCCGCACTGCTCTGAAATCTTCATATCAGCACTAACGGTTAACCCTAAGTCCTTTTCTTTTACAGTAGTACTTAGTACAGTACCCCCCATTGTATATTCTACCTCTTCGTTCCCATGTCCTATGTGGAGGCATTTACATTTCCCAAAATTGAACATCATTTGCCACTTTTCAGACCATTTGATCAACCTGTCAAGATCATCTTGTAAATGCTGTCTATCTCCATCACTTTTAATCCTTCTAAACACTTTTGTATCATCCGCAAATTTCAACACCTTGCTTGTTATTTCATCATCCAAATCGTTGATGTATATTAAGAATAATATAGGACTTAATACTGATCCCTGTGGTACCCCACTCAATACCGATTTCCAGTTTGAAGCCTCCCCATCAACTACTACACGTTGTCTTCTGTCAATCAGCCATTGTTCTATCCAGTTTATTATACCATTTCCTATGCCATGGGCCTTTAGTTTAAGCAGTAATCTTTGATGTGGTACTTTGTCAAAAGCTTTTTGAAAATCTAAGTAGACGATATCTACTGGTGATCCCTCATCTACCCACTTAGTGATGTCTTCCAAAAAACATAACATATTTGTTAAGCATGACCTCGCTTTAAAAAAACAATGTTGAGATGGGTTTATCAAGTTTTGTTTAACAAGAAAATCCACCATGTGATCTTTAATTAGTCTTTCTAATAATTTACAAATCACTGATGTTAAACTCACTGGTCTATAGTTCTCTGACTTGTTTCTCGAACCTTTTTTGAATAACGGTATAATATTTGCTTCTTTCCATTCTAAAGGAACCACTCCCTCTTCTAATGACAAGTTGAAAACTGTTGCAAGTGGTATGCTAATTTGTTCTACAATTTCCAATAGTAGTTTGGGTGGAATACCATCCACTCCAGGTGATTTATTCTCCTTCATAGCCCTTATTTTCTTAGCTACCATTTCCGGGGTTACAATTAATTGTCCTAAATAGTCTGAATCTGCCCCCTTGAACTTAGCCTCTGGTATTGGCAGTGAACTAATATCTTCCCTGGTAAACACTGAACTAAAGTACTCATTCAGGTCTTCTGCCATTATGAATCCCTCTGATATTATATTTCCAGCACTATCTTCTAGAGGACCGACCTTATCTTGAACTTTCTGTTTGCTTCGAACATACGCATAAAAACTCTTGCTGTCATGTTTTATATTACTAGCTAATTGTTGTTCATAGCTTCTCTTTGAATTTCTAATTTCAGCTGTAGCTTGGTTAAGTGCTTCTTTATAATTGTTGTAGTCTTCATCATTTCCAGTACATCTATATGACTTCCACATCATTTGTTTATACTTAATTTTTCTAATGGCTTCTTTCGATAAGTGTTTCTTTTTGGACCGTTTTCCTTGTTTTTTGAAGGGTACAAATTTATCGATTATGCACTTAATTTCACTCTTTAATATATTCCAGCATTCTGTTGCCGTCTTATTTTTCAGTGTCTTATTCCAGTCTATCTTTGCTAAATATTTCCTCATGTCCTTATACCTTCCTTTGTGGAAATTTCTCCTATACTGCTTTTTGCTATTCCTTTCTTTTTTTACTTTGATGGTAAAATGTATCTGGTTGTGATCGCTACTCCCCAGTGGCTCACATATCTTGACATTGTCAACTAATTCATTCTGTGAGGACAAAACTATGTCTAACACATTCTCACCCCTGGTTGGTTCTAGCACATGTTGAGAAAGGAATGTATATTGAACTAAAACTAAAAACTTGTGGTCCTCTCTCCCCATACCCTGTAGAGATTTCCATTGTATATGCCCATGGTTAAAATCCCCCATAATAATACAGTCCCGTTTGCTTACTTCCCTTATAGCGTTTTGTATTTTTTCATTCTCTTCTATGCTTATGTTTGGACTTCGATAAACTAACCCAACTGTTAACGTTGAGTTTCCTGTAACTATGTTACACCAAACAGCTTCTTCGCAATCTGCTTCTCTTTCTAATTTTATTTCATAAGCCTGAATAGATTTAATATATAAAATAACTCCACCTCCCTTTCTTCCTATTCTATCTTTTCTAAACATTACATATCCTGTCAGTCCCAATTCAGCATCTGATATATCGGTGGTGGTCCAGGATTCGGTTATACCTATTATATGAGGGTCAATATCTTCTACCATAATGTTTAGTTCATTTCTTTTGTTTACTATACTCCTTGCATTTAAACAAACACATTTATATCCAGCTTCAGAAGAGTTTTCCAGACTGTTATTTGTTGATTTATTTGTGCTGTCTTTATCTATGCCTCCATTTTCAGGCTTTTCTGTGAGTCCCCCCTGCGAATCTAGTTTAAACAGATGCAACCTGTCCCACTGTCAACAGATTGCTGCAGATTCTCTGAGAAAACTGCTGCCCCCTTTCCACTAAGATGGAGGCCATCTCTCATGTACATATCTTCCCTCCCAACAAAGTATCCCCATAAATCTGTGAATCCCACCCCCTCTTCTTCACACATCTGCTCAGCTAGTGCATTGATCGCCATCCTCTTGCAGTTTCTATACGTTGCCCCCCTTCCTCCCATTACTGGCAAAATTCCTGACAAAATAACCTGTTCGACTCTCGTCTTCTTTAGCTTCCTCACTAACTGTCTATACTTCTGTACTATCGCAGTTGTTCCCTCCCTGTCTGCATTATTTGTTCCTACATGTACCAGTATAAACCCCCCCTTGCCATGTCCCAATACCTTCTCTACCCTGTCAGTTACATGTTCAATCCTAGCCCCCGGTAAACAAACAACGATGTCCTTCCCCTCACTCAGTGTCTTGTCCGTCTTTCTCATAATGGAGTCACCCATAAACACCCTCTCTTTCCTCATTGCCCCCTCAATCACTGCCTTAGAATAGCGCCTTCTTCGGTTTGCATCTGTCTGGTTGTTGTCTTTCCCCCCTGCCGTCTTCTCTCCTGTCACATTCTCTTCCGATCCATTCTTTCCTGTCGCTTTTTCTCTTGTCACCTTTCCTCCTGTCAGCGTCCCTTTTATCGACTTCTCTTCTATCACATTTGCTCTCACTTCCTTCTTTCGTCCCTTCTTCTTTCGTCCCGTCTCATTTTCCTCTCTTCTCTCCCGTTCCATCTTCCCTCCCTCCTTCTCTACAGTCACTTTCTTCCCTGTCACCTTCACGCTTGTCACGTTTTCTGTTGTCGATTTTCCAATTTCTTCCCCTCCAATCACCTTCTCTCCTCTCAATCTTCTTTCCTCAGTTTTCTTGCCACTGCTATTCTCCTTCAGTCTTGCAGTATCCTCACCTCTCTCCCTGTCGTCTCTTTCCATTCGACCTGCCTCCTTGCTAATTCCCATCTCCATTCCCTTCACAATATCTGTCAACCTAACTATCTCCTTCTGCAAACACTCCACCTTCCAACATCCAATGCACTGAAAGGTGAGTCCTTCCTCCATGGTTTCTGCCCATGACTTTCCACACCCGGACAATGCAAAATCTACCCAGCTGTGGCAGTGATCGCACACCAAGTGTCGCTTTGCCTTGACTTGCCGCTTGCAAAGCGCCATATCCCGATCAGAATTGATTTAATAACTTAACTAACTTAGTCTTTATAAAAGACTGTTTCCTGTGTACTACAGCACACTTTAGGTTACAAATTTCAATTACACAGCCGACTATTTATCCTAACACGAACGCTAACATCACCGGTAGTGACCTAATTTAAATACAATAAATTACGTTATGTTAGGCTGCTTTATTTATTTAGGTTACGCCGCCCGACTATCGCCCTTGCTTAATTTTAACAACGATGCTACCTAACCAAAATATATAGCAAGTACTGGCTTACACAGATATTATCTTATGTAAGTAGTTTGATGGTTGTTACTTTATCTCCTATATATTCTACCACATAATCAGGTTTGTTAAATCTTGTTTACAACTTTTCGAAGGCTAAGCCGCCTAAATGAGTTACCCTATTATCACTCACTATACTAAGGTGTTCTAAAATACTTTAACTAACTAACTTTAAGCACAACTGCTACTCAATATATGTTTATTGCAACTTTATGAATGATATTAAGGCAAAAATAATACTTATAAATCAATAATTCCACTTGTTTATCCACTTTTTTACACCACCAATTTCTACGATCTATCTCCGCCAAATATAGCCTCGAAAGAACGGCTTAGTTGAGTGATTCCACAGACAGCTTAAAGTGTCACTCAAAGCTCGTCTACACGGTCCGGATTGGCGAGACGAACTGCCCATAGTTCTACTGGGCATACGATGTTCCATCAAAGAAGATTTGGGGTGTACTTCCGCCGAGCTTGTCTATGGAACAACACTCCGTCTGCCGGGCGAGTTTTTCGAAACTACTAAAGCATCGACAGAAGTAACCACAGACGCATTAGCCCTACTCACACGATTGCGTAAGACCATGCGCAGCCTGCGAGCGAAATCGATGACTCATCACGGCCGACAACACGTTTCTCGAATACCAACCGCACTCCTGACATGTACGTTCGTCTTCGTACGCAAAGACGCTCATCGCACACCTCTGGAGTGCCCATATGAAGGACCGTTCAGAGTGTTAGAGCGTAATGACAAGTACTATACGTTGGACATTCGTGGTCGAAGAGACACGGTGTCCATCGATCGTCTGAAACCAGCATTTGTGAACGACGACTTCGACATCGCAACCAGTTCGACTATTGCAGTCAAATGTCAACGTGAACCTGTAAATAATAAATAAACATCCTCTCACTTGGGGGAGGTCATGTGGCGACTTGCCACATAGCAAATATTGGCGGTCTTAAGCGCGTGCGCGCATGACGTAGGTACGTCGCGTGTACGCGTGCACGAAACAAGAACGTTACGTTTTAAAATTCATTCGACTGCCGTCCTTCTAACTAATAAGTAGTTCTTTAAACCTGTTCAATAAAGTTGTCATATTCATGAGTGGTGTTGTGCTACAGACTAATTGAAGTGACATTTTTAAATGGCAAGACCTAGCATGGTAGGAGCCAAAACGAGCACGTCTGCATGAGATGGCACTTACTAAACAGCAATGAATGCAGCTTTGTTCATATAATATCGTGGTGATGACGAATAACGCGGAAACTGCATCTCACGGCACTGACATCACTCGATTTTGCACGTCCATACAAACAACTATTTTTCGACCTGTCGATCGATGAATCTGGAGGGCTGAATTCAGAATTCCAAGATGATACACAGGCCAGCTTATTGTGGATATACCACGGTTTCACTGAAATAAGAAAACCAACATTAAAAACTGGTGACTGTCTTTATGAGGGGAAAATGAGGGAAATAGTAAAACAAGTGTACAAAACATATTTACGTATAATACAATAGTTAATATGATACACTATCGGTAACTAGTGGTGGAAATATTATGGCATAGTTATCTTTTATGGACAAAAGAGTATTTAGCAATTGATAACAAGAAAAGGTTGTTAACAACAGCCCTGATTAAGGTTTACATAGTAAGTAAGTAAATCATTTATTTCCAATAATATTCAACATTACACGTCACAATATATGCATAGAGATTTTGTGCAGTGCCAGTGGCAACTTTTTTCTTGACTTAATCGAGTATTATTAATGTAGCATATGTAAACATTTTCTCAGAGGTTTCGTCAGGTTCACTGTCAAATGTAGCTGCCAGTTCAACTTTCAGTTTTCACCAAAGCATTCAAATAGTAGAGAAAACACGACAAAATACCAAGGCGCAACCGAATTTGACGATGCACGAACTTTGCACAAACAACCAAAAATATCAATGAGACAATGACGAGTCCTGCCAAGTGATGTGTTTAAATTCACAATAACAACATAGTCTAGTTCAGCAGTTTTACTAACACAAAGAGTAAAGTTAATTGCAGAAGTGCTTTGCATGACTGTTGGTAAACTCTACTTTGTGAAATATCGTTGATCAGACGCCAATCCCAGGCCAAGGTCGTGCCTGTGTGGGCGTGGCCGTGTCGCTGATTTTAAATTGCAGGCAAAAATATCTGGTCATGATTCTCACGGTCTGAATTCACGATATCTACTCGATGTATGAGGTGTGATCGGCTGGGTGGTGCAATTTGTGACGAAACATAGAAAGCCCATGAAAGTAGAATTCCTTAGGACGAGACAACAATAAGTCAATATTCCTTTCGCCGTGGGGGCAGCCATGTTTACGTGAGATGACGCAAACGAGCCCTAGGATAGGTCCAGATTCAAAATTACTCCTCACAAACGAAACAAACTAGTCCAACATAAAGTTGATAAACACGAGTTAAACTTTTAAACTGGCACACATTTTGAGTTAAACGTTTACGTGGAGGTGTAACTTATTGCGTACTCTGATTTTGAATGTTTTTTTTAATCCCCGAGAGGTCGGAACGGGACTAAACAAAAAACGGGTTCCCCTTGCGGCCCATAAGGCACGAAACACCAACCGGCGCACTATGCTGATTCCTAGCGGGGCTACCTGTGGTAATGTCATCACTACATGTCAAAACAAATTGTGCAGAAAATGTACGGAAAAGCGCGACCAAAAGGGGCCTTGAACAGGGTAAAGTAGGGGTTAAAAATAGTTGAATATCAGGACACTACTTTTTAGAGTATATTTCATTCAGACTAGGAATAAAAAAGTTAATTTCGCTAAGTCTTTAAAACTAGAATAAATATGTTGAAGGTGTATTACGCCAAGCTGTTTTAATATGCACGAAACAGTGTTCGCAATGTGAAAGTACCTCCCACAAAAACTGAACGGAACAGACAACATCCTGTTCGACGTGAGCTAAAGCTCGTGACATGGACTGCGAGCTACAGATACAGATGGGTTGTCATTTGAACAAAGAAGCCATTGACATAATATCGTCGGATTAGAAACCAATAGTCCAGGAGCCAGGAAGGTTTTATTTTTTAAGTTTTATTAGCCAAAAGGTCTGAGGGTGGTTTCTGGGGATAAAATGTACCGGGGAATCCGTATATCCATTTCTTACATAATTTTACTCTGAATATTTCTCAGAATTTGCACCGGAAGTGGGGCACCCTCAAATTACACCTAAAATGTTTCGCCTCGCAGTTTCAATATTATGAGCAAAAAGAGCGCGTAGCCACAACCGATACATACAATTGAGATATCAAATGAAAGCCAAATATATGGTTATTATGTACGAATGCTTGAATTTTTTCTCTCTACATAATATTATGCCGTACGAAGTGGTATGGTCCCGAGTAGACGTTCAAAAAAAGACAAATCGATGTTTTTCGGTTTTTTAGTGGCAAGAACTACTGTTCCAAATGACACAAATTAAAAAGTAGTCTTATTCAGCTAACATTTGCAACCAATTTCATGTTGGTCTGACATAATAACGCCGAGAAATTATGTTTTAACGAGAGGGGTGGTAACCGCGAAAACGTGCAGTTTTTGTGTGAAAGTAGACATGAAATGGTGTGAGAGGTTTGCCCCCAAAATGATATCTACATATATCTAGGATCGTAACCTAGGTGGGCAACCTTGAAAAAAGTTACTGGAAACAAGTAAGCATCACTTAAACAACATTGGATTGTCATTTGAACAAGGAAGCCATTGACATATTATCATCACGAATGTGCATGTTTAACGCGTTATAAATGGTGTTTATAATGATTGTATATTTGTGAAGAAAAACAACAATAGCACAATAATTTTTGTTCATTTCTTATCATCCGACCATGACACAATTGTTACTTAGTACTTATGGTAGTGTATTAATTGTCCATTTATAGTTATTGATTGCACGTTGTATCTACAATCAGTCTACCATATAAACAGGTAACTGCCTTGGCTCTGCTGCCTACCAGGAATTGTATATATTGCATATTCTTCGTTAGTCATGTATGTTATGAATTATTCAATTCCGAATTAAAGCATTTATTCATTCGTTCGTTCGTTCGTTCGTTCGTTCATTGCTCATTGCTGTGTGCTCTATAAACATTTTGTAAATATTGCTATCAAGGCTAAGTTCAAGGGGGCAGATTCAGACTATTTAGGATAATTAATTGTAACCCCGGAAATGGTAGCTAAGAAAATAAGGGCTATGAAGGATAATAAATCACCTGGAGTGGATGGGATTCCGCCCAAACTACTATTGGAAATTGTAGAACAAATTAGCATACCGCTTGCAACAGTTTTCAATTTGTCATTAGAAGAGGGAGTGGTTCCTTTACAATGGAAAGAGGCAAACATCATACCGTTATTTTAAAAAGGTTCGAGAAACAAGTCAGAGAACTATAGACCAGTGAGTTTAACATCAGTGATTTGCAAATTATTAGAAAGACTAATTAAAGATCACATGGTGGATTTTCTTGTTAAACATAACTTGATAAACCCATCTCAACATGGGTTTTTTAAAGCGAGGTCATGCTTAACAAATATGTTATGTTTTTTGGAAGACATCACTAAGATGAGGTAGATGAGGGATCACCAGTAGATATCGTCTACTTAGATTTTCAAAAAGCTTTCGACAAAGTACCACATCAAAGATTACTGCTTAAACTAAAGACCCATGGCATAGGAAATGGTATAATAAACTGGATAAAAAAATGGCTGATTGACAGAAGACAACGTGTAGTAGTTGATGGGGAGGCTTCAGACTGGAAATCGGTATTGAGTGGGGTACCACAGGGATCAGTACTAGGACATATATTATTCTTAATTATATATCAACGATTTGGATGATGAAATAACAAGCAAAGTGTTGACATTTGCGGATGATACAACAGTGTTTAGAAGGATTAAAAGTGGTGGAGATAGACACCATTTATAAGATGATCTTGACAAGTTGATCAAATGGTCTGAAAAGTGGCAAATGCTGTTCAATTTTGGGAAATGTAAATGCCTCCACGCAGGACATGGGAACGAAGAGGTAGAATATACAATGGGGGGTACTGCACTAAGTACTACTGTAAAAGAAAAGGACTTAGGGTTAACCATTAGTGCTGATATGAAGGTTTCAGAGCAGTGCGGAATTGCAGCTTCAAAGGGAAATCAAAACCTTGGATTAATTAGGCGAAATACAGCGTATAAGGAAAGAGAGCTAATAATACCGCTGTACAAAACAATAGTGAGGCCTCATTTAGAATATTGTATACAAGCGTGGAGGCCATATCGCAAGAAGGACATAGATATGCTAGAAAGACTACAGAGGAGAGCGACTAAAATGATACCAAAACTGAGGGATCTTAGTTATGAAATTCGCCTAAAAGAATGTGGTTTAACAACACTAGAGACAAGGAGATTGCGAGGAGATCAGATAGAAGTGTTTAACATAATAAATGGTTATAAAATATTGATAGAAATATTTTTTTCAGTTAAGAAAGATAGAAGGACTAGAGGACATGAAGTTACATTAGCAAAGGAGTAGTGTAGATTAGATATAAGAAAGTTCTCATTTTCACAAAGGACTGAATGAATGGAACAGATTATCTGCTGATTGTGAGGGTGCTAGTAGCGTGAATATGTTTAAAAATAAAATCGACACATACCCCAGAAGGGCGGGATACACATAGATAAAAGGGTTGGACTCTCGATCAGCCAAAGGGCTTCCTTGTCCACCTGCCACCTAGAGTTAATTCTCTGGATGGCATTCTTGTTAAATCTTGTTAAACTGTCAACTACCAAGGCATCCCGTTAGGGGACGAGCATTTTTGTTAGAATCTATAATTATATTTGTAAGTTTATTTGGCCTGAATTTTTCGAGTTATCAAATGCATCGAGCGACTTTCGTGTTCTTATTTCATAGCACTGGCATCATTGGCCAGATAGTATACTCTGACAGAGCCTGTCTGAGGGCGTTACTGCCCCAACAGTGGCGCCTCTCGTCGGATTAGAAACCAATAGTCCAAGAGCCAGGAGTGTTTTATTGTTTAAGTTTAATTAGCTAAAAGGTCTGAGGGTGGTTTCTGGGGAAAAAGATACCGTGGAATCCGTATATCCATTTCTTACATAATTTTACTCTGAAGATTTCTCAGAATTTGCACCGGAAGTGGGGCATCCTCAAATTACACCTAAGATGTTTCGCGTCGCGTCGCGTCGTATTTAACAATTTCAATATTATGAGCAAAAAGAGCGCATAGCCACAACCGATACATACAATTGAGGTATCAAATGAAAGCCAAATATATGGTTATTCTGTACGAATGCTTGAATTTGTTCTGTCTACATAATATTATGACGTACGAAGTGGTATGCTCCCGAGTAGACGTTCGAAAAAAGACAAATCGATGTTTTTCGTGTTTTTTTGTGGCAAGAACATGGATGCAACTACTGTTCCAAATGACACAAATTAAAAAGTAGTCTTATTCAGCTAACATTTTCAACCAATTTCATGTTGGTCTGACATAATAACGCCGAGAAATTATGTTTTAACGAGAGGGGTGGTAACCGCGAAAACGTGCAGTTTTTGTGTGAAAGTAGACATGAAATGGTGTAAGCGGTTTACCCCCAAAATGATATCTACATATATCTAGGATCGTAACCTAGGTGGGCAACCTTGAATAAAAGTTACTGGAAACAGGTAAACATCACTTAAACAACATGCCCCTATACACTAAAAGGTGATTTTTGTGGTCATAAGTCAATGTTAAATTGTGCCAAATGAAAATTAAATCAACTTGGCCAGATAAAAATGAGTCCCACATGTCCCATTTGTACTAAATTAGTTCCCTCTATGAATCTATTTTACAGACGAACGAAAGATATTAGAATCCATGACTATTAAACCAAAATTTTGGCGATTTCCTTCCCATATCCCCTAAACACAACTGTCAAGCAAAATAAAGGCAAATCGCCGTGTTCAAATGTTAACAGGTTTTTTGTTTATAATTTAAACATTGCTTTAAGTAGCGCTAGTTTATGAGTAGTCTGACAACATTTACCTCTAAATTAACAGAACATAAGACAATCTTGTCATCACTAGGTCAGATAGCGTGTAAACAACCATTTCTCACACGTAACTATAAAGTGAAAGGGATCGACTTCTCCCTTGAAGGTACTTATCGTTGCTCAGCAAATACAAATTTAACAGAACGTTAAGGACCATTTCTGCATCCCTCGCCCCACGCGTTTGACCACATTCATTGTGTGGATTGGCGGAGTTCAGGTGCAGCATCAACTTGAGTTGTGCCGACACAGCGGCAGTGACATACTTTGTGTAAACCCACTAGGGTGATGCCGTCAAGGCCACTCTTTTCCTTAGCATCTGCATTGTAGGTTTGCTCTAGGAGCATGTCAGGAGATACGCCATTGTGATGGCCGCCACATCTCCGTCCAACAAATGCTCCATTTATCTTCAGCTTCTTCATCTCTAATAAATGCAGGCGGCAGAGATTGCTGACCGTGCTTGTAGTGACCAGCTGTTGTGAGAAAGGGAAGCATCCTTGACTATTCACATAGATGCCCCGTCCAGTTCCCTTCCCGCTGATGGTAGATGAACCGGTGTAGTATGTCGGACATCTCCAGAAAGGTCAACCAGAATACGGATGTTGGGTGGCACTCGATGGATTTCTGGAATTCCAGCACCTGGTCCTGTGTGTGAGATGTTCTGATGGACTGCAGTTGTTCTGTTACATCAACTTTGTTCTCAAGCAGTGCTTTCAATGCCATTTCAATGGGTTGCTGCCACTGCTCAGTGTCTTTCTCTGATGCCCATGTTTCGAACGCATCCCAGTACATACGCCACATTGCCTCACTCAGGATTCGAACGGCGTGTATGGATTGGTAGTAGTCTGCTTTCTCCCCGAAACTCTTCTTTGCCATCCCCTCAAAACAGATACCTTCAAAACAGTCTTCTGCACCGGAGTCCCTCATTATTTTGCAGATGGCCTTCACATAGTTGTGAGCTTGGTGAAAGCCTCCCAGAAGCTTTGTGTCTATCCCGGATGGTCAAGGCAGGTTCGTATGTTGCTTGGTCCCCTGTAATGACAGTCCATGTATCACCAAGTGCATGCGATGTCTTCACCAGTCGTGTCATCTCCTCTTTCAACACAGCAGGGTATGTTGGAGATGCTGGGATACCTTATCTTGCTTGCCTCTTTGTGTTGTAGCAACCTGGCACAGAATGCAGAAAAGCTAATCAGGCCAACATCCCCTTCATATAGCACATGCAGTAGCTGCGATGTTGCAGCATATCACCCAAGTCGCCAAACTAGCAACATATGTTCTGCGCTGTTGTCGGATGTTGTTTCTAACGCCGCGACGCCATCGATGTTGGTGAGTTTTCTGGATGAGTGTCTATCCCTGGCAGAAATGTGACAGATCGTAACAGTTGTGTCGGGAATGATAGCCAGGGTTTTTCTCGGATGTGATGTTGTGATGGGAATACTGACACCCTCGATTTGTCTGACTTCCTCTGCAGATGGCACATGGCCGGGATTTTCGACGATAATTGCAGTTGTTGCATTGAAGTTTCCACCCTCTAATGTTTTCCTTTTCCAGTCCAGATTGTCCATTGCAAAGACGTGCTGTGTGCCGTGATTGTGAGACATGTTCTTTGGGATGTATACCCCATCTTCCTCAATCTGTTGCATGATGTTGGCACGTTGTGAAGTTAGTTGACGTTGCAAACTGTCATAGCAAATCCCTGTACCAAGCCTGTTGTTCAATGTGATCAGTGCCTTGCTACGCGTCTTGTTGTATACATAATAAGCAGTGGCGATACCCAGTGGCGTGGTTATCCGGGATACGATAAGAGCCGTTTCCTTGGTTGGTTCATAACTTGGTATCCGTCCTGAATTGTGAGCCTCTTCTTCTCTCTGTGGTAATCGAGTTTTATTGTAGAGAAGCATGTCAGTGACGTTGAACAGAGAGGTCGGAACCATCTTCTCTGCAGCAAAGAACGATACCTCAGTTGATTACTCACGTCGTCTGTCTCTCCTTCTGTGGTCGATGTCTATTCTCAGTATTTTGGCTGCACGGTGTAGAGTATGGTCCTTTTCGTCAACATCAAGATACGCAAATGAACCAAGATCCACTACTTTGGTTACAAATTTAAATGCGCTTTCCAAAAATTGTGTTATATTGACGACATCGAGGTGGGCCCGGATTCAAAACATTGCCGAAACATCTTATTTAGATGATGTACAAACTTATAGGACACGCAACAACACATCTGCTTGCTAGAACCTCAATCTCATATGCCTAGTTTTCCTATTTAAGAAGATTGTAAACATCCACCTACTGCTGACTTTTTGACATGTTTGTGATACGAACCTGTTAATTTTCGAGCGTAAACAAACCGGTGTTATCGCTCAAAAAAGGACAACATATCTAAACGGAAAGTGTTACAATGCTAGTTCGTTGTGGGTTTGGAAGGGCGTCTTTAGGGGCTAATAACGTTTTTCCAGTAACGTTTTTTTCAAGGTTGTCCACCTAAGTTGTGATCCTAGATATATGTACAAATATTTTTCGAGGCAAACCTTTTACAGCATTCCATATATGTTAAACCCACTTGGCGATAACTTGTAAAGTCAACGTCATGGGTAGAATAAAAGCGTCCAAACACGTACCTACGGGACTGAGAGCAGGAGTACGACTTGAATCAGAACATTACTGGAAATAATATCTGCCGCTTCGGCAATTCCATCAGTTATAGCGTAGTATAAGCGTTTGAAACTAACTTGGCCACAACTACATCAGACAAGAATTGTACTACGCCAGGTGGTATACACTAAGTCGCGGGTATGTGCACAAGATTATCAAGAGATAACTACGATGAGAGAAACGAGACATTGTCTGGGGTGGTACCTTTCTTGATACTGTAGGCATATCTTACAAACACATCGAAGACGAAACTATATTTTCAATCCAAAGATATGATGGAGAGAAAAATGTTGATCTTTCTCCCTGAGACTCAGCTTCACAACACGAAAACGTCTGCAAGCTGATTCCGTGTGATACCACTTTAGTGTCTTATTGGAAGTCACATATCACAGTATTCCATTATGAAATTCTTCATATGTCAAGACCATTATAAATCGCCAATGTTGAGCAACGAGACATGTTATGGTTGAGGTGTGTTGTTCTGGGTGAAACGCCTATATGTGAGTAGGTTGGAACTCGTTGGTATCGGATGATCCATTGCCAAGAAAATGGCCTACATGGATTACCTCAACCTACCCCCGTCCCCAACAAGGCTAGATATGTTGGCAGAAATCCTCATAATTTCACAAAAGATAGCAAATGTACACCTTCCAGGTGGACAGGATCGCATCGTGCAACCAGATGTACACAGCCAGAAGTCGTATATAATGGGGGTACTGTACTAAGTAGTACTATAAAAAAACGTCTTAGGGTTAACCGTTAGTGATGATATGAAGGTCTTCAGAGCAGTGCGGGATTGCAGCTTGAAAGGGAAATCAAATCCTTGGATTAATTAGGCGAAATACCGCAGTACAAAACAATAGTTAGGCCTCATTTAGAATATTGTATATAAGTGTGGAAGCCATATCGCAAGAAAGACATATATATATATATACTAGAAAGATTACAGAGGAGAGCGACTAAAATGATACCAAAACTGAAGGATCTTAGTCATAAAAAATGCCTAAAAGAATGAGGTTTGACAACACTAGAGACCAAGCGAGTGAGAGGAGATCAGATAGAAGTGTTTAAAATATTGAATGGTTATGAAAATATTGGTAGAATTTTTTTCTTCTCAGTTTAGAAAGATAGAAAGACTAGAGGACATGACGTTACATTAGTACAGGAGCAGTGTAGATTAGATAAAAGGAAGTTCTCATTTTCACAAAAGACTGTAAATGAATGGAACAGATTATCTGCTGATTGTGTGGGTGCTAGTAGTGTGAATACGTTTAAAACTAAAATCGACACATACTTTAGAAGGGCGGGATACATGTAGATAAAAGGGTTGGACTCTCGATATTATGCCAAAGGGCTTCCTTGTCCACCTGCCATCTAGAGTTAATTCTCTGGGTGGCAATATCGATTGCTACACAACAACAATCAATGGAATTTTTATTGTCTCTAGCAAGGCTACATTTGCTTGACTTAATTTGACTTACACGATTTTGGTGTGATTGATCCTAGAGGATCATACCTGTATACGACGGGCATCACATATGCCACTCCCCAAAATTGCCCCACAATCTCTGGCCTGTCACTACATTGAAGTGCTGTAAAACCTGACCATTAGCATCAGATCGAACGACAGGTGTCATGGTCATGCATGACTGACTAATATATATATATATATTTGTGTGTGCGTGCGTGTGCGTGTACGTGCGTGCGCTTGTGTTTGTGCTTGTGTTTCTGTTTGTGCTTTCTCTCTCTCTCTCTCTTCTCTCTCTCTCTCTCTCTCTCTCTCTCTCTCTCTCTCCTCTCTCTCTCTCTCTCTCTCTCTCTCTCTCTCTCTCTCTCTCTCTCTCTCTCTCTCTCTCTCTCTCTCTCTCTCTCTCTCTCTCTCTCTCTCTCTCTCTCTCTCTCTCTCTCTCTCTCTCTCTCTCTCTCTCTCTCTCTCTCTCTCTCTCTCTCTCTCTCTCTCTCTCTCTCTCTCTCTCTCTTCTCTCTCTCTCTCTCTCTCTCTCTCTCTCTCTCTCTCTCTCTCCTCTCTCTCTCTCTCTCTCTCTCTCTCTCTCTCTCTCTCTCTCTCTCTCTCTCTCTCTCTCCTCTCTCTCTCTCTCTCTCTTCTCTCTCTCTCTCCCTCCTCTCTCGCTCTCCTCTATCTCTCTCTATCTATTTATCTGTCTGTCTGTCTCTGTCTGTCTGTCTCTCTCTCTCTCTCTCTCTCTCTCTCTCTCTCTCTCTCTCTCTCTCTCTCTCTCTCTCTCTCTCTCTCTCTCTCTCTCTCTCTCTCTTTCTCACTCTCTCACACACACACACACACACACACACACACACACACACACACACACACACACACACACACACACACTCTCTCTCTCTCTCTATCTATCTATATATATATATATATATTTATCTCTCTATCTCTCTCTCTCTTTGTGTGTGTGTGTGCGCGCGCGCGCGCGCACGTGGGTGTGGGTGTGTTTGCGTGGGCGTTCGTATTTTAAAGACACCCCTGGTAAGAATACCAGCTACAAAGTAAACACCATATTATTACCAGTCTTCTCGAGTTTGTAGCAGGTTTTCAGTATGTGCTTATTTTGATTTGGTTCGAGCACGAAAAGCACCACGCCATGTCACGAATAACCGGATGTTATTAGGCAGGGCGTTGGCAGAATTCAGCACGAAAGTCATTGCTGCTGTCAGTGTTTACCACCGTACATGCCACAGCCTCGCGTAACGTATGTCACCAAATGCGAAAAGCCATCTGAACTGACAACGCTATTGCCGCAACATCATTGAACATTTTGTAAACGTACGTGTTTATCTACGGCATTAAGTCGGTCGATTTTCACCTAGTACATGTTGTCCCTTTCAGTTCCATTAATTGTTAGTTACAACGTTAAGAAATTAAGACCTTATCTTCATAACATTAGTCTAATAGAGAAATGCTGTTTTGCCGGTGGACCGTACAGTGTTCAAGGTTGCACGTTGTCAAGACCTCATTGCAAGCTTTCCTGTCCGATTGCCGGACTACTTGGGAACAACTGTCCATAATGAGCATGCTAGCTTGAGGTTGATACTTTGTGTTTATTCTTTCATACGAAGAAGTATAGATTTCACGCAAATCTGCAAGTGAAATAGATAGTGCATGAATATTACGATTTTGGCACACATACGTAATCATAAGCACGAGTGTGTATGCGTGCGTGCGTGCGTGTATACGTGCGTTCGTATGTGCGTATGTGCGGAGGTGCGGAGGTGCGTAGGTGCGTATGTACGTATGTACGTATGTACGTATGCGCGTATGTACGTATGTACGTATGTACGTATGTCTGCATCCACAGACGCGATACAGACTGCAGAATACATCCGATCATTAGTACACCGATAATTACAGGAAGGAAAAACCAGCGTCACACGCATACATACGACGGACTCGACAGTGCTCACGGAGGTAACATTGCCACTGCTGAGTCCCAATGATGCAGTCCCCCATGACACTCTCTCCAAGTAGAGAATCGCCCTCGATTCCACCCACGAGCGACAGGTCATCAACCGCCTCACGGGGTTCCTTAGGCTGTCGGCTACCTAGCTCCGTCAGTAACATCGTAAACGGTCACCTCAAAGATGCCGGACTGGGGAACCTGAAGGAGGAGCCAGGACGGAGCCGATACAGGTGGACCATAGTCGCTGCAGTCGCCCCGCTCTTACTCGTATGCTGCCTGCAAGAGATCGTCTTTCTCGTTAGGGCTGTCCAAGTACGCCAAAAGGCACAGACCCTGCGGGTGAAAATGGCGACCTATGAGGTGCTGGCACCTGTCATGTGCGCCATCGCCGATGAACGGACACATATGTGGCTGTATGCCGCAGGCTGCAGGTGAGTGACGTCATAGTCAGAGGTGCCAAGTTTACTGCATCGGCGGCAAAACTCATGTTTTGTTCAATGTTTCGGAGATATTCTCACGGTCAACCGCTTTAGTGCCGAAATCTAATTTCAGGGTATATATTTTTTCTGATTTGAAATCTTCGTAAACCGATGTATGTCATGGTTTAATAACATAAAGCTCACTTTCCCCCATGCCTCACCCTCGTGACTGCAGCGCGAGGCACGTGGTGCCAGATCCTCATCTACCACGATCGCATCATGACAACCGGTAGATCTACGGCTTTTAGGACGATGTAACTTGGCACCTCTGTCATAGTTATGTTACCACCGGTTTCTTAAATCAAGTGCCTCACCTGACAAAGATGCACAGTTAGCGTCCTTCCAATGGTCATTCGCCAGTTGGTCAGTCAGTAAATCTGTCCAGGTGTTGTCTGTGTTAATGCGATGTTACGAATTCTCCTAGGTAAGAATGGCTTCCGTTTCATTTAACAAATTGCATATATATAAGTATATATATATTCCTGTACATGTATATTTATATTATGTATAAGTTATCATCGTCTTCCTCGTGATCTCAAGCGGAGTGGGGTCCATCACCGGCTCGGTCTGTCCTTCTTCTGCGATGGCCTTCCACGTTCGGCTGGTTGTGGCCGCCCTTCTTCTCTCAGACCTCCGTCTTATGCATACCCTGCCAACCTGTAAAATGGTAAAACTACTATTTAAGAAATAATGATGTGTTATATATTTTCTGCGACACTATATAATATATTAGTTTACTATTGCTGCTCTCTGCATAGGGCTTAGCTGTTCAACTGTTATCGCAGAATGTCGGGAAGCAAAATGCGCCGATCTACGGTCCACAAATAACAAGGTTCAGTGGAGTCACGTTATCAAAAAAGAATACACCATCAATTGTTGAGTTCTAATAACGCAGACATAGCACCAGAACTTACTTCGTTATTTGCAGCAGCACTGAGATAGGCGTACGGCGTGTTAGAGAGGCGTACACCGAGACAAACAAGTTGATAGAGAAAGCATCCATGACGACGGACTTCAGAACGGAGCTTCTGCGCGCGCGCAATCACCGGAACAGTGGCTCCACCGCGTGGTATTCCCGCGTAATGAGAGAACTGACAATGAACGTGACGGATGGAGTGAGCGGCACCTGGCGGCACAGCTCGGTGATGATGAACTTTGACATGTACACGTCACTGTTGTTGGCTTACGATGCATCGGGAGTAGTAGTCATGTGGCTGAAACCCCCGTGCAAAAAGGTCACGCACTCAAGATCAAAGAAACATCAAAGAAATAGGCTCCTCCCCAAAAATTTTTCCTAAAACTTAGCACCCTATGCGCGCCTATACAGAAAAAGTCAACATCAAAGGATTTGTACTTTTTCCTAAAACGTCAGACCTATACAGAAAAAGTCAACTGATTGATGGGCCACCCATAGATGTTGACCTGTTGCCCTTTTCTGTTCGACCCGTTACCCTTTAGTGTGTGTTCTCTATGCGTGATTGACAGACCCAACAACAAATCAGAGGCTGGAACCCGCCCAGCCGTATTAATGATTGGCTACTAAGCCTACTATATAGTATGGGCGGCCGGTGACGTGAACAGTAGCAGCATGGCGATGACTCCCGCTATACATTTCCGTGGGAGTGCGTCGTTCCTATCGAACTGGTATCCGTGTCGAGTGGCGGCGTATGGTCGGGGCTTCAGATCCGTAGAGCACGCTTATCATTATAGAAAAGCGATGTTTCACGACGATACCCAAACTGCTGAGTGTATCAAATGGGCGTGGTCGGGGTATTGCGCAAAACGCCGGAGTTCCAGAATCGAGAAAAGGAGAACGGACGCCGACTGGTACGCCGTTAGGGTCGCGTGCATGAAGTCCCTGCTGAGGAGCAAGTTCGGGGGGTCCAAGAAGTTGAAAGACGCCCTATTGGCTACCGGGGAAGCCGAATTGGTGGAGTGGGTGCCGTCGCACGATGGCTTCTGGGGTATTGGCATTGGCGGCAGAGAGGGCCAGAATATGCTCGGTAAATTAGTGATGGAGGTGCGCGAGGAGCTTAGAAGAAACGAATAAAGGGGGCGGTTGCGGCCGCGTGCGCGACAGTCGTGGATATGAGCAGCGTGCCGTTGAAGCATCCGTTTACGTGTATTGTGGCCGGCCCCACGGGGTGCGGCAAGACTACTTTCGTCGCTCGCCTAATACGGCATTCGGATGTCATGATCGAGCCGCCGCCCGAGAAAGTCCTGTGGTGCTACGGCCAGTGGCAGGACGCCTACAAGACGATGCCGCCTACAATAGAATTCGTAGAGGGTCTACCGGATCCGACGCGCTTAGACGGTAAAATGAGGACGCTTTTAGTGCTCGATGACCTCATGGAGGAAACCAATAGTCGGGTCACGACCCTGTTTACTAAAAAAAGCCATCACTGTAACACGTCCGTCGTACAGTTGCTGCAGAATATGTTTCCGAAAGGAAAAGAGAGCCGCACGATTAGTCTGAACGCTCAATATATGGTACTATTCAAGAGTCCCCGGGATGCCGGTCAAGTAGGTCACCTAGCAAAACAGATGTATCCGCGTAAGGTTGACTACATGATCGAGTCTTTCAAGGACGCCACGTCGGACGCGTACGGCTATCTTTTCGTAGATTTGAAACAGGAAACGGAGGAGTCCATGCGCATGCGCACGTGTATATTTCCAGACGATCGCCTCCAGTACGCCTACGTGAGGCGATAAAAGGAGGGCGCCGTCACTGGGCGCGTCATTCGCTTTAAGGATGACGGACCGTGTGAAGAGGCATGTCCTGGCGTTGCAGCTGCTGAGCCGTACTAAGAAGAACGTCGCACTGCGAAAGGCCGTAATCGCCCACGCCGACGCCGACCTCGTGTGTAGTCTGTGCGATTGCGCCTACAACATTCTTATTGGGAACGTGACAATATCGGCGAAGCAGAAAAAAGTACTGGCAAAATACAAGAATCATTTGCGTAAGCTGGCGAACAAAAAGGTGCCCGTCAAACAGAAACGGGCCATTCTGCAAACGGGGTCGGGCGCCTTTCTGACGGCCCTGCTGGCACCGTTAGCAAGCACCGTTTTACTGCCCCTGCTCAGACAGACTTTCGGCGGGAAAAAGTGAGAGGATGCAGCACGCAAAGAAGATGGCGTTGGTCGATCCGCGATTGGTGGAGAGCCTACTGCCGCTCATCGACCAACCGCCGAGCACGACCCGGTCGCGTGCGATGAGTAGCCTGGACAGTGACATGAAAAACGTTCTAGAACGATCGGATTTATCGGATTACGATAAGGCGGTGTCGTACAATCAGCTGTTGGGCCGCTACAACGCGCTAGAGGCGGCCCGAGCGGCGCAGCCAGTACGCGTGTCGGTGGTGAGCGAGTCGACGCCGGCGGCAGAGGCGACAACGACGGCGGCGCCGCCCTCGGACGCCATAGAGCGCGAAATAGTGGACAGCGTGCCGAAAACCCTGAAAGCGAAAGCCGGCCGACTTATTGCAAAAATGAAATCCGATCCGCTGTGTCGATGGAACGACCGCGGCGAGTTCGTGTACGACGGTCGAACGGTTAAGGGGAGCAACATGGTCGACCTCGTGAACGACCTTATGCGAACACGAAAGAAGATGGCCCCTCCTGTAGGGTGGCAAACGTTCGGGGAGCGCATGAGGGGACTGAACGTTCCTATGGAGTTCGTCGGTAACCCCCGGTATCGGAAGGCCATGCAGCAGTCGAAACGGGTAGAAGAGACGGCGTCGACGCCGGCTAAGCCCATTCGGCTCGGCAAGACGTGGACGCAGCAACACAGACGGACCGCCGTTAAAAAACGCCGTAGCGAAGCGCAAGAGTGGGAGACGTCGTCTTAAGATCAGCAATGCGAAGGTCGGTGATCGTCGTCGTAGCCGCCACAGTGCTTGTCCTCGTCTACGTCGGCATATTGGCGTGCGTCAATCGTGATTGTTTATCAACGTTGTCATGGTGTCCGGGTGGACTCGTGGCGCTAAACGAAAGCGTCGTCAACGAGACGATTCTCTTCTGAGGCGCGCCTATTACGACCCGAAACAGGCGGGCAGCTATGGCGGCGTCGACGCATTGTATAGGGGGGTCGCAGCACGCAAACCGGTCGTCGAGCGGTGGCTTGCGGCCCAAGATACGTACACCCTGCACAAACCGGTTAAACGAAAGTTCAAACGACGCTGCGTTATCGTCGGTGGTCGAAACCAGCAGTGGCAAGCCGATTTGGTCGACGTCGCTACACTGAAAAAATTCAATGACGGCATAACGTTTCTATTGACGGTTATCGACGTCTTCTCGAAGCGGGCGTGGTGCGTCCCGTTGAAGAGTAAGTCGGGACCGTCTCTCGTCGCGGCCTTCGAGACCCTGTTGCAGGCGGAACGACCGCCGCACGCCCTGCAGACGGACAAGGGGATGGAGTTTCTCAACGCCCCCCTACAGAAACTCTTGAGGAGCCACGGCGTTCGTCATTTCGTGACGCATAACGAGGAGACTAAGGCGAGCGTCGTGGAACGCTTCAATAGGACGCTGAAGACGCGCATGTGGCGCTATTTTACGAAGCATCAGACGCTGCGACACGTAGAGGCGTTGCCGCAGCTCGTACGATCGTACAACAACGCCTACCATCGAAGCATCGGCAGGACGCCGGCGAGCGTTAACGCCGAAAACCAGGAGAGCGTATGGCAACGACTGTACGGGGGCGCCTCCGGCGGTGGTAAACCGAAACTGCAAGAGGGAGACCGCGTGCGCATCAGCAAGGTGAAGGGTCGGTTCAGAAAAGGGTACATGGCTAACTGGAGCGAAGAGCTCTTCACCATCGTAGAGGCGCATCCGTCCGAGCCGCCCGTGTATCGGCTGGAGGACGACGCCGGGACGCCGGTAGAGGGCACCTTTTACGAGGAGGAGGTACAACGCGTGATCGTCCCGAAGGACAAACTGTATCGCGTGGAGGACGTTCTACGGCGCCGTAAGGGGGGTACTGAAGTGCTCGTGAAATGGAGCGGCTATCCGGCCTCGTTCAACAGCTGGATCGACGCCGGGGCGCTCGTGGACTATAAAGGGTAGGGGCGGTCGCCGGACAGTCATCATCATCATGTGGATGCGCCATATGGGGTGCTGGCGCCTACACGAGGCGGGCCTATGCAACGGTTTTTCGTTCTTTTATAAAGGCCCCTGCTGCATTGAGAGACCGCAGTGGCGCAACGATGACCGACGGGGCGACATCCAACGAGACGCCTACAAGCGGCGGCGGGCGGCCTACACACGGGGAAGCCGACGAAAACGACTCAAGCGCCTTCGCGATCGACGCCGGCGCGGACGCCGTCGACGCGTCCGCACCTATCACCCCCTCCGTCCACGAACACGCTCCATGGCATTTCTTCGGGAGCGACTGCCCTAGATCCGAGATCATCTTCATATGCCAGGTCGCCATTCTGTACGCGGTCATCATCGTGAGTATATACAATCTGTCGAGAGGTCAGGGCGACTCCAACCTGTGGACGGCGCTGCTGAGTAGCTGTCTCGGCTACCTGCTCCCGAGTCCGTCTATATGATGGCGACGGCGCCGTCTGACTTTTACCTGGTACTGCCGAGCAACGCGTCCATGAAAGAGCACCCCGAAAACACGTTGACTCACTACACCACGAAGCTGCCGCGGCGCATCGACCTGTCGGGTCAATGGGAGTGCGGTATGGTAAATATACAGTACCCGCACACGTGGTACAACGTGAGGGTCGCGGACTCGTACTTTCATCTGTCCTGCAGGACGGCGTCGCCAAATACACTGTTTAACTTTGGCGGCGAGCCGGTTTTCCGACAGGGGCAAATTCCTTACGGGTTTTACAACAGCGCTTACGAGCTGACGCGAGAGATCAACGAGGAACTAGTTAAACTGAGCACCGACCCCGTCAAGGCACGCCTGACGTACAGCACCATCACCAACCGGATGATGCTACATCTATCGCAGGGTGTCGAATTTCGCTTGCCGCCCGATAGCCGACTGAAGAACGTGCTAGGTTTCGAATCGTCCGTTATCACGAGCCCCATCTTGGGACCGATGGCCGGCAGCGGAAACGCCACCTACTCCTACGAGCACGAGGGCGCGCATACGGTGGACCTGAACGCGGGTATCGACACGCTGTACGTGTACACCGATATCGTGGAGACGCGCATCGTCGGCGACACGTTTGCCCCGCTGCTTCGACCCGTCGCCATCTTGGGGCTGAACGGGGCCACTATTGCGAACTCGTTCGACCGCATTCAATACGTGCCCCTCCTGAGGCGCCAATTCGAGACGGTCGAGATCGATATAAGGGACGACTTCGGTCAACCGATACCATTCGAGGGGGGAAAACTCGTGACGACGCTTCACATCAGACGCTGCAAATCTAAACTGTTTTGACGATGACGACGCGCAACGCGTACGACGACTACTACCTTCGTCAGGTCGGCGGCTCGCTACCCGTTTTCGTCGGTGGCCGAGGCCAGCGGGGTCACGGTCTGGGCAATCTCTTCGGCAGCCTGTTTCGAAGCGCCATGCCGCTTATTAAGAGGGGCGCCGTGGCGCTGGGGAAGCGCTTCCTTAACACGGGCATACGTACGGCGCAGGACGTCGTCGCCGGCCAGAATCTGAAACAGGCGGTAAAAAAGCGCGCGAAAGAGGCCGGCGCCGACCTACTCGACGGCCTACTGAATAAGCCGCCGCCGAAAAAACGCCGCCGCCGCCGAATAAAACCGCCGGGTAAGGCGGCAACGGCCAGTAAGAAGAAGGGGCGCCGCCCGAAACGGACGTCACCGCCGAGCGATATATTCAGTCGTTAGGAAACACAAAATGGCGTTCGTGCATCGGCAATCGTGCGAGGGCGTCAAGAACGAACTGGACCTGTTCGACATGCCGATGACGCAGACGAGCATCGTGAGCGGTCAGTGGATCGACTATCAGCCGCTGACGTCTCTCGACGCCGGCGGGCCTATCGAATTTCACGTCCCGGGTTCGGGCGAAGACTACGTGGACCTGTCGAGCGTTAGACTGTACGTCCGATTCAAACTGGTCCAGGGAGACGGCACCGATCTCGCGAACGATTCCGTCGTGGCGCCGGTCAATAATTTTCTCCATTCGATGTTCAGCCAAGTCGACGTATCGCTGAATGGAACGCTCGTAACGCCGTCGACCAATACGTACCCGTATCGGGCGTACCTCGAAACGCTGCTGAGCTACGGCAAGGAGGCAAAAGAGACGCAGCTCCAGGGGGCCCTGTGGTACAAAGATGCCGCCGGCCATATGGAGACGACCGACGGCGGGGGGAACGGCGGGTATACGGCGCGGGGCCGCCTCACGGCGAACAGCAACGAGGTGGAGATGATGGGACGCCTACACGTCGACGTGTTCATGCAAAACCGGTACCTGGTGGACGGCGTCGACCTGAAGATGCGACTGGTGCGCGCGAAGGACGCCTTCGCGCTCATCGGCGACGCAGTCGATCCGGGGTGGAAAATCGTGCTGTTGGAGACCTACCTGCAAGTGCGAAAAGCTAAGGTGAACCCGACCGTCCACCTCGCCCACATTAAAGCGTTGGCGCGCGGGACGGTCAAATACCCGATACGTCGCGTCGACACCAAGGTGTTCTCGATACCGCAGGGGACGATGTCTCACACGCACGAGAACGTCTACCTGGGCTGCCTCCCGAAACGCGTGTTCCTGTTCCTGATAGACAACGACGCACTTAACGGGACGTACGTTAAAAACCCGTTCAACGCGAAACACAACAACATAAACTTCGTGGCGCTCTACGCCGACGGTCGTCAGATACCGAGCAAACCACTGCAGCCGAACTTTACGCAGCGGCACTACATACGAAGCTACATGAACCTCTTCGCGGCGACGGGAAAAGGGTACGAGGACGAGGGAAACGACCTGACGCGCTACGACTTCGGCAGCGGCTACACCATCTTCGGTTTCGATCTGACGCCCGACTGCTGCGACGGGGACCACTTTAACCTCGTGCGTAAGGGGGCGCTGCGTGCCGAAATACACTTCTCTGCCCCACTACCCCTACCGGTGAACGTCATCGTGCACGCCGAATTCGAGGGGGTGGTGGAGGTCGACATGAACCGGAACGTCGTGCTCGAATCGTTGTAGCATGGACACGTTTCAACTGATGCGTCGCCTACGAATCGACCCGTACACTAGGAGAGTCGTCGACGGCGTCACGCCGCGAGACGGCCTACCGAAAAGGCGACTCACCGAGCTTCCGGCGGCATTCGTGTGCAACACCGACGACGGCGGCGAACCGGGGGCGCACTGGGTGGCGCTCTACGTCGACGTCGACGGCCGCGGCGACTATTTCGATTCGTACGGCCTGCCGCCCCTGCACGACGACTTTCGCGCCTTCCTGCGCCGCAACTGCGGCGCCTCGTGGACGCACAACGACAAGCGACTGCAGAGCGTCGTATCTAACGTGTGCGGACAATATTGCGTCGCCTACCTGCTATTGCGATGCCGCGGCATGCCGCTCGAGGGCTTCCAGGCCCTATTCGGACCCGATAGGGTGAACAACGACTGTCTCGTATTCGACTGGCTAAAGCCTTGAACATTATTATTATTGTCGCTTTCCGCTTACACTGTATTCGCACTAATAAATAAAAAACGATGAAAACGTACATGGTGTGTGTGTATACATATTTTATTAGTACATCCGCCGCCGCCTTATAGGCGGCGCGCGCCCAGTCCCTAGCTAGGGCCCCTAGGGGGGCGCCTATAAGGCGCGGAGGGGGGCCGGCCCTCCTACTATACGCGTATCGGCGCCGTGGTGACGCCGTCTTTGAGCACGCGGCGCTTAGCGTAAAAGTAGCTCAGCGCCGCGCGCTCTTGAACGTACGTCAGCACGGACGAGTCTTTCACTTGAAAGCCGCGGTTCCAACCGACGCCGCTCCGCTGGTCGCGCAGCACGGCCAGGAAGGCGTCCTTGTCGATGGCGTCGTTCTGCCGCTTGCTCAGACCCTTCGTGCTGTACTTGTCGGTGGCGCCGAAACAATAGTACGTCTTGCTGCAAAGCGCAATGATGCCGTCGCCGGACCACTCTTCTTTGAAGAGGCCCGGCGTGCGCTTGTCGAAGCGGCGTCGTTGCGCGCAACAGAGGGGCGGCGCTTCCCACGCGCGTCCGGCGAGACGGCATTGCACGTACGCGTCCGCGTGCGCGTCGCAGCACTCGGCCGGAAACCAGGCGCCGCGTTGACGAAAGTAGCGCTCGCGCAGGGCCGGCGTCACCAGCTCGTCGACGTCGCGGCCAGCGAGCGCTATGTAGGCTGAGTCGGTGTCCATTGCGCAGTACTCGAACAGAGGACGCTGGATGTAGACGGCGACGAAGTCGTAATAGAACTCCAGCATCCTCAGTTTCGCGTACTGATAGACGAAGTAGCCGATCTGGACGGGCAGCGCGTAGCGGACGGTGCGCTTGCTCAGCGCCACCTCGTAGAGGGCGTCGGGCACGACGACGTCGAGCTGACGGAAGCGACGATCGTTGACGAGGCGGCTGGCGCCGACCGTAGTACAGTATTTGATCTCCCGGTGGAGATCGACGCGCGTAATCGTCTTCCCGTACGAGCTGTTCCCGAGCAGCTTAAACGTGTCGGCGATGATGGACTTATCGGGGTCGGCGTCGCCCTCGCGGCGCGCGTTGGACACCGTGTCGCCGAAGCGACGAAAGCACGCAATCGGCGCGTATTCGATCACCTGATAGATGCGGTCGACGACGAGGCCGTGCGCCAGATACCACCGCAGTAGCGGCGTCGCGAGTAGAATTTTCGTACCGAAAAAACTACCCACGAGGGTTCGCTGAGGTCGGGTCAGGAAGTCGTGCGTTTCCGCGTAGCGTCGCATGAAGGGGCTGAGAGCGTCGCGATCGATGCAGACGTTCTTAAAGATGGGCTGCATCTCGGCGAAGGTGGCGCGCAGCGCGGCCGGCACGGCGATGTCGCACTCGATCAGGCCGAACAGAGCGCCGTCGCGTACCCCCTCCAAGATCGTCGAGCGCGTAGGGGTGACGGGGGGCCGCCACCGAGATTCGTCGGGCGGCGCAGGCGTCAACGGGGGCCGCGCGGCGCGCCACTGGCACTCCCACATTTCGACGACGGTGACGAAACGGCGCAGGTAGGTCGTCACGGCGCGCGTCGCCTCGTACAGCTCGATCATCGGTCTTCCGTTGACGGCGTTCGTCGGCTTTACCGTGCACGGACAGCCGTGGAAGTAGCAGCCGTGGAACTGGTAGGCCGTTCCCGTTTCGCTACACCAGCCGTCGACGCGGTACTTGCCGATGCGCTTTTCGCGGCCGTTAAGCAGGTGCCGTATGCGCACCCCCGTCCGGTCGGCCACCCACGTCAGCCACTGCACGGCCATACGACCGTAGCGGTGCACACGCTCCGGCCGAAACGCGTTCTCCTCGCGGCGGCGCGTGTACCAGCCCGTCGGCATCTCTTGCGTGATCGCCCACAAATAGAGGGCGTTCGCGTCAAAGCCCACCACCGAGCGACAGGGGTGTGCCTCGTCGCGTCGTAGAAAGGTCACGTCCGCCTCGTGATGACGCGCGAAGATGATCGAGGGGCCGCCGACGATCTGCGATTGCAGGAGACGGTGCAGGTCCTTATTCGACTCGTTGAAGAGGGCAAAGGTGATCGAGGCCGGCAGATCGTTAAACAGATACAGTAGCGTCAGGCCGGGCACACTGATGGCGTCCTTGAACATGTCGATGCGACGCTCGCGATAGAACGCGAACTGTTTGGCGACGGCCTCGAGAAACGGCACCACGTCTCTATTGTTATACCACACGAGGAAGTCGCGCATCGTCGTCATGCCCTCGTCGCGCCAAGCCGCCACGCAAACCTCGTACGCCGCGGCGGAGATGCCTTCCTGTTTCAGGTGGCTGTAGAAGGCTTCCCGTGGCGGCAATTCGGTATCGTTCAATTTCGCCACGTCGATGTACTCGTACGGGAAGTAGCCCTTCGTCACCGCGCAGCCGTACGCCTTCAGAAAGCGGTCGTAGCTGACGCCGGGGGCCAGGTAGTTCGTAATGTCCAGGAATTTCAGCGTCGACGTCGCCAGACACATATAGTTGTTCTGGCGCTTGATGGCGAACGCCGACGACGTGTGCTGATCGACGGAGGTCATGAGAAGGGGGGCCAAGTACTTTTTGACGACGTTCATGTCGTACTTACCCGAATTAAATCCGAGGACGGGCAGCTGGCGAAGGTAGGTCCACAGGCGTTTGGCGAGCGCGCTGTACGGCGACTTGGCCGCGTCTTCGGTGGGAGCGGCGCGCCGCCAGTCGTCGTCGAGCGCATCGAGTGCGTCGAAGGTCGAATCGTACAGCGGACGCAGAGCCGCGCACGCCGCCTCGCTTGTGGCCTCCAAGGCGGCAATCAGGTGCCGCGCGAGGTCGGCCGAATCGCCGGTCGTGACGAAACACTGCGCCGCCTCGTGGCCGGGCACGTTCGACGCGATGCTCACGCTGAGCAGCTCGTGACGGGCTAGCCACCGGCACTTGGCGGTGTCTGGCGGCAGGTCGGTATCGTCGAAGTAGCATTCAAAGTCGAACGTCGCCCTGAACGGGTAGTAGCGCAGGCTGTCGTCCACGCAGACGCCCTCGTCCTCCAGCTGCTGGAACACGGACGGCGCCGGATGGTAGAGGCCGCCGGGGAAGACGTGGCGAACGCAGCCGTCGCACGTCGCCTCGTGGCGTCGCAACTCCCATAGGGTCGGCCACAGGGCGTTGGCGCACTTGCCGCACACGTACGTTTTCGTGTACATCGAGACGTCGCGTATATAGGAATAGTGTGCGCCGCATACGTTGACGTTCAGGGTCGTGGGGTGCGCGCCGAGCGACCGACGGGCCAGCTCGGCGGTGTCGGCCCGCGTCAGACGATAGGCGACCACGTTGACGCCGAAGACTGCCTCCACCCGGTCGAGCGCGCTGAGGGGGATGCCGGCGGCGTGCGTCGTGCCAGTGGCTCTACAGTAGTCGTCGTATAGGCGCTTGGCGGGGGCCGTCAAACGATCGATGTCCGCCTCTGGGTGCCGCCTATGCAGCGCCAGACAACGGAACAGGCATAGGTTATCCGCGTAGGGGTCACCTCGGCGGTTTTTCGTCAGCCCGATGACGGCCCTGTTGTTGCGCAGGAAGGCCGGAAGGTGCGGCGCGCCGTCGACGCAACCGATAGGATGATTTATGATGGCGTTCAGAAAGTAGGTCGCGTTCGTCACCAATTCGGCGACCCAGCCCGAGTCGGGGCGCTGCGCGATCACGTACTGGAGAACGTCGCGCGTACGGACGTCCTCGAGAAAGCGCTCGAACGAACGCGCGTCGGTAACGAGAGCGGGCACTTCCAGGAAGCGGCCGCAACAATTACACGATGAATGAAAATAACGGAGGCGCCCCGTCACCTTGTGGCGTAGAATAAACGCGTAGCTCACGTTGATCTTAAAGGAGTGCGTTTGCGCCTCGAACATTCGTCTTAGACGGGGTTCGAGGGCGCGCGTGTTCGGACAGTCGGTTAATTGGAAATTATAGCGGGATTGTATGCGGCCGCGCGCCACCGACGTCTGTATGCTCGACCAGTGCTCTTCGATGACTCGACGCAGTCCAACCGCCAGGTCGCTGGGGGGCGGCACCTCGTCGTCGTCAGGCGGTGGTGGTGGTGACACTACGCCGCACCCTCTCAGATGCCTCAGCATTGGGTGGCGCCTAGCGAAAGAGCGACCACATTTTGGGCACTCGCGTTCGGTCCCCCTGTCGCTGCCGCACGTTTGCGATGTCTTCGCGTGTTTCAAAAAACTATAGCGTTTAGCGAAATAGGCGCCGCAGTTTGGGCATTGCGAACGCCTACAGGAGTGGCCCACCAGATCCTCTCGGCCACACACGGGACAGTTCGGCATAGCTGCTTTTATTTTTAGCACGACGGCGCGCCGCCTCTTATACAGGACGGCGGACCATTCTGATTGGCTGGCTGACTTGACGGAAGGCCTTTTTTGGGACCCTTCTGTTTTGTTGTTGTAGGATGTGCTTTATTAAGCGACGACAACGCACGCCAGCATTACTTGCTTTGTAGGCGGAACATTCAACGCTTTTATTATTGCGAGAAAGGGATATAACAAATGTTTATTAAGCGAGGAGTGTTCGTTTAAGCAGGTTCAACTGGCCGGCGATGCACTTTTTTAGGACCCTTCTGTTTTGTTGTTGTTGTAGGATGTGCTTTATTAAGCGACGACGACAACGCTGTTAACAGCATTACTTGCTTTGTAGGCGGGATATTCAACGCTTTTATTATTGCGAGAAAGGAATATAACAAATGTTTATTAAGCGACGAAACGAGGAGTTTAAGCAGGTTCAACTGGCCTGTGATGCGGGCGACGATTTTTTTTTCAACGCTTTTGACGAACAACCGATATAACAAATGAATACGTTTTATTCACCAACGACATACAAACAGTATTGTGTTCAATTCGACGCGAGAAAGGGACATAACAAATGAATACGTTTTATTAAGCGACGACACGATATTATTAAGTATAGTGTTCGTTTAAGCAGGCTCAAGTGGCCTGTGATGCGGGATATTTTTTTTTTTTTCGAAAGAGAGAGAGAGAGAGAGAGAGAGAGAGATTTATTAATAGTGTTCATCAAACAGCGACGACCCCTGTTTATTACGAGACACCGATATAACAAATGAATACGTTTTCAACGTTTTATTCACCGACGACATAATTCGCAAGCATTATTGCGTTCAATTCAACAGGCAAGAAAGCGACCTATATAGAGATCTATTTATTATTAATAATAATAATGTTCATCACGCGCTATTCAGCGATATAGTGTTCGTTTAGGCGCGTTCAATTCAACAGGCAAGAAAGCGACCTATATAGAGCTCTATTTAATAATAATAATAATAATAATGTTCATCACGCGCTATTCAGCGATATAGTGTTCGTTTAGGCACTCTTTATTATTAAGTATAGTTTAAGCAGCATAATGTTCAGCGATCGATGCCTTCCGCCACGTCAAGGCCGCTCCTCCGGATCAAATACTCCTGGGTGGCCGCCTCCAGCGTGGCGCACTCGATGACGTCGTTCCAATCAGTGGTAAGTAACCAATCCGACACATATTTGACGAGTACAATCTCGGCACTCCGATTCGGGGCGGCCTGCCTCATGCGGCCGCTCAGGATGTGCACTAATTGTGTAAAGCACGGCAACAAGGAACGCTCCGTATAATGCGTCAGGACGGCCTGAAAATGCCGCCTAAGCAGGTCGCCCACATCGTCGTACACGCGCGGGTAGTGACGTCTCGGTCGGCCCGCACGGTAGCCGGCCATGTGAACGAACGGGCATCCTTCGTTGGGGGCGCACTCACCGCAGCTGGATCGTCCCCGTTCCAATATACCGTCGCCTATCCACTCCGCAAAGGCCTCCAGGAGGCACCTCTCGTGTTCCGAAATTGACGAGATGGGCGAGACCGGTCGCGGCGGTGGCGCCATCTCAGGCGACGCGGTGGACCCCTCCTCGATGACGTACGGAAATAAACTTGCGTACGTCGGTGGCGTCGTCGTTCTCATCGTCCCGCCAAAGGCATCGGCGTATGATCGCATAGCGGCGTCCGACATAACCAGTACCTTCTCCAACACGGAGTCGAGTGCTCGATCGCGCGCCGCCGGATTGGCCTGCAGAATAAATATTATTATTATTATTATTATTATAGTCACACGCCGTTTAATCGGTCTTTGGCAGAGAACGCTTCAATGTCCGATAGTCGGCCGCCACATCGAGCAGGGCCTCTATGACGGGGCCCGCCAGATCAGGCCTGGAGCTGGCCAGGCGTGCCGCAGAAGTGATCGCTTTTATGGCACCCAAGAGACGATGCACATCCTGCGGGACACAAAGAAAGGGCCGACCGTTAATGGCGCACGATGCAGAATCCCACGAGCGGCCGTCGGCCATTCTACAGCACGAAGAAGCGCAACGGGTTAATCACTCACGTCGTATTTTTGTGCCGCTGCGTAAACTGTATGGTGCTTGTCTGACTATCATAGGACGACGACACCGCCCATTCTGCAGCACAATAACAAAGCAGTAAACAAACACTAATCACTTATTTTTTTCACCGAGCGCACTGTATAGGAGGGCACCCCAACCCACGTGGTCTTCTGCAATTCCACATCAATGACAGTGCCAACAAGCGCAAGCACCGTGTCACGCAATTCGTTGGCATCGAGCTCGGCCAGATAGGAGGCCTGGTAGTCAACGAGGCACGTCATAGCCCTATCGAAAACAATTACCCACGTTTCGTCATCCACCCCCGATCCGTCCTTCAGCATCATTCGCATAGAAAAATAATATTGCACTTCATTCTGGACCCCATGCGACATGCACATCATATCGCCGTTCATAGTCGTATATACTTTTCGGCGACAGCGCTTACAGCCTTCGTACACGCACTTATCGCGCCAGCAAATTGCTTCGATAGTGGGATAATCTCTTATCCTATAACAGCCGTCCACGACCACCTGCAGGGCGTGCAGACTCACCGTCGAAGGTAACAATACAACGGCGCCCCTCTCAGCAGGTGGCCGGTGGGTGCTTGCCGCCGCCTCCGGCTCACGTCCCGATACCCCAGGCGTGGGCTCTTGGGCCGGCCCTGCGTCGCCCTCCTTGTTGCGTGCAGGCGCCGCGCCGGGCAACGGTGCAGTCGGCTGAGGTTGCGCGCCGCCCCGTGATGCTGGGATGATAGGACGCAGCAGCACATCGTCCGGCGCCGCAGACGGGCGCCCCTGTACAGTCGATGAGGCGCTGCGAGTGGGCAGGCTCGACATCGCCTGCTTTCTGGCTCTCTTCCGGGGGGCTGATGAGTCGTCTGCCATTACGATGTCACTGTGAACACAACACACATATAGTTTGCCTGCCCCTTTTATACAGAACTAGTAAAGGGTGCGCGTGCACCTGATCACGTACGCCACACAACAGGCAAGTCTGCCAAGGCTATTGTCAATTGAAAAAAATAGGTGGTCACGCGGTACATGTTCCGTAAAAGCGTCTCTTTAAAGCGTTTTTCTTTATTACGACATCACCACGTAATTCCTGACCCCCGACTGATCTTATAACATGCTTAGGCTCGATTATTTAGAATTTCATTAAACGATTTTGAAACATTACGCACAACAATAGTCAACAACTTACATAACGCCGAACGTGACGTCTCTCGAGGCGCGCGCAACCAAGGGGGGACATTCAACAACTTACATAAAACTAATGCGTCATTTACCGCCACGTAAACACGCCTCTCGATGCGTGCCGTGCGCACCCCTCGGGCGAAGTCAACAGCCTACATAAACTAATGCGTCATTCGCCACCGCGTAAACAGGCCGTCATGTCAAGTCGCCCCAAAACAGTCATCGCACAGCACAAACGGTACGTCACACTCTTTTATTAAATTATAACTATTTATATTCACGGGTGCACCTAAAATGCAAGTCCTATACAAGAATCATTTATTTATTTGGGTGCACCTAAAATGCAAGTCCTATACAAGAATCATTTATTTATTTAGTCATTTCTATTCACGATGAGTCACAAACATTCATACGCAACTATAAATATCCATGCAACTCGGTGATGTTGCGGCTGAAATTGTTGAACGTAAGTGTGCACCTCCTGTTGTGTTTGGTTACTTAACACAGGCGAGATTTGAACACGCCACACACGACACGTCTTCACCATAAACTGCACAACTCAAACGGCTAAACAAATTATGTAAACATATTTATTTCTATTCACTGTCAAACAAACATTCATATACAAGAATATTTTCATTTATTTATTCAGTCGCTTCTATTCACAGGTCGCCCAATGAAGGGCCCCTCAAAGGCGGGGGACGTGGGCAGTCGCTCCTCGCCATAGCAGCGACCTTTCCGCCCCGACCACGAAGATGCGTAACGCCGCCCCCTTTAGAGCCGAGACGGACCGCTCGGCCGGTTGCCAGGGTACGCGGCGTCATTAGACCAAAATGGCGCTACGACCCCGACACCGATATATGGATGTCAATCCCTGATCTGCATCGCCCACGGACCGCTTCTGACCCACGGGCAGTGACAGAGCGGCTCGCGTCACCCCCTCTACGCACCCCAGCAAGCTTGCCTAGGGGCCCCGTACGGCGCCAAACCCAGAACGGCTTTGGATTACCTTTTGACTACGTCGAGCCAGATCGCCCTAGGGCACCGAATGGACTACCCTATGCCATCTTTCGCAGTTAAACTATATAACTCATTAAACTAATTAAACATAATAATAATAATAATCGTTTGATTCTTTCCAACGCACAAAACCACTGTATGTCCCTACGAACTATAGTAGGCTTGCTTATAAACGAAACACTGTACGCTATAAATACACTAGAAGGCGTCACGACTCACGACAAAGCAGGAACGTTACAGCTGTCGCTTTACACCAGTGCCTGTATCAATTTTCACAACAACCCAGCGTAGAACTCTTATGCGTGGTTATGTACATGGTTATGATTATAGCCACTTTCGGCCGCCTCAACGTGGCTCCAATTAACAGGCAACTCTTTAATACAGTGGCTTTGTGCCGGCACCAATGATTATAGGCAATATTCAGTTGTTTTAGGCCTACCTTAGCGATCCAAAACAGCGCCAGAGACACATTACAGCGGCCGGCCACTAGCAGCGTCCGGACTTTCACCCGTCCATGTATCACGTTTCACAACAACAACACAGTCGAGCGTAGATTTCACAACACAGACGCCTAACAGCGTAGAAGTTTTATACATGGCTATGTACTGGTAAAGTAATTATAGCCACTCAGTACTAATTGCGTACTCATCAAGGGACCCCCAATTAGCAAGCAACTCTTTTTATACAGTAGTTTTATGCCGGTAAATGACTATAGGCAATATTCAATTATTCTAGCCCAGAACTCTTATGCGTGGTTATGTACATGGTTATGATTATAGCCACTTTCGTCCGCCTCAACGTGGCTCCAATTAACAGGCAACTCTTTAATACAGTGGCCTTGTGCCGGCACCAATGATTATAGGCAATATTCAGTTGTTTTAGGCCTACCTTAGCGATCCAAAACAGCGCCAGAGACACATTACAGCGGCCGGCCACTAGCAGCGTCCGGACTTTCACCCGTCCATGTATCAGGTTTCACAACAACACAGTCGAGCGTAGATTTCACAACACAGGCGCCTAACAGCGTAGAAGTTTTATACATGGCTATGTACTGGTACAGTAATTATAGCCACTCAGTACTAATTGCGTACTCATCAAGGTACCCCCCAATTAGCAAGCAACTCTTTTTATACAGTAGTTTTATGCCGGTAAATGACTATAGGCAATATTCAATTATTCTAGCCCTACCTTAGATCTGACGATCAAAAGAACGCAAAGGGCACACGGGGTCAACGCTGACCATCCCCTTAATACAACAGTTTGAGGTCTCAAACTCATTCTAAGCCTCTGATTTGTTGTTGAGCCTGTCAATCACGCCCCTCAAGTATAGAGAAACGAAACACATACATTACACGCACTAAGGGCAACAGGTCGAACAGAAACACACGCTAAAGGGCAACAGGTCAACATCTATGGGTGGCCCATCAATCAGTTGACTTTTTCTGTATAGGTCTGACGTTTTAGGAAAAAGTACAAATCCTTTGATGTTGACTTTTTCTATATAGGCGCGCATAGGGTGCTAAGTTTTAGGAAAAAATTTTGGGGAGGAGCCTATTTCTTTGATGTTTCTTTGATCTTGAGTGCGTGACCTTTTTGCACGGGGGTTTCAGCCACATGACTACTACTATCGGGTGCGTATCATGCATATTGGATTTGTTAAAGATAATCCTATCATAAGGTAGTCTGAATATTACATGCACAGCAAACCAATGTTTATTTGTAACGTGCACATGGACAAATTAAGTTTTACATTGGTTTTTCCTGTGCAGTGCAGAATGTTGCCTTACTCTAGACAATTTCGCTTTTCGCTGTCTTTGGCTTCTTTTACCCAACATGCTCCATTACGTCTATACTGATGATAATAATACAATATAATAATAATACAATATACAAGTGTAATAATAATAATACAATATACAAGTGTAATAATAATAATACAATATACAAGTGTAATAATAATAATACAATATACAAGTGTAATAATAATAATACAATATACAAGTGTAATAATAATAATACAATATACAAGTGTAATAATAATAATACAATATACAAGTGTAATAATAATAATACAATATACAAGTGTAATAATAATAATACAATGTAATAATTGAAATACATTGTAGTTATGTTTTGCAGATATAGAGGCTGAACATTATGATGGTTCATAAAAACAAAAAATTATCAAACAATTAAATAAAGTAGATTAATACACATTACATTTTGAGTATTGAATATATATAATGTCTGACTTCTATGTTTTTTTCTGATGACGTTGTGTGTACAACGCCTTTGATATTCAAGAATTTCTTTCTATGGCTTTGGGTTGATTTTATTTTATTTTTACCTGCTTCGTCGTTAAATTCTTTTTTAATTTGTATGTCACAATGTGTAAGATTCATGAGTTCTAGTAATACACGAAGTTTGCCTTCCCTGGCATCTTTAAAACAGGTCCAACCGTCTGTCATCCTAGTCATGTTTTATTTTGTTTTCGATAATTGATTTGTTGATGTCTCAAGACGCTATTCCGTGTGTTTCTTTAGCCACTCATTGCGATATCCTGGCCACCTCGGTCGCGAACGGATCGATGACTGCAGACGTTCGACGCATTTTTTCAGGTAAGTGGCACTTAAATGTTCGATATATGTGCAATTTAGGGTGAACATATAATATTCATCATATAATACAAAAAAGCGAGCTTTTTCGTATCGGTCTAACGAATTTATTGGTGCATTTTCGCCAAAGAATTGTAATTATAAAAAAAAAACTCAAAAGACTACCAACTAGAACGTATTTTCTCAGTAAAATGAAGAAAGAAGTCCTATCGTACTTATTGAGAGCACGTAATATGAAATACACATATTAGGCTTTTTCCGGTACACTTCTTGCAGTGAAACTCTGTTGTAATGTTCTGTTTGGGATACGTAATTATTCATTGTTCTTTAGTTTACGGAGCGCCCTGAGCCCACTGTTATTTATCGCAATAGTGGATCTGATAAGCAGGAAGACTGGTACGAGAGATCCTCCGGAAACTAGCGTATGCAAACGATCTGGCAGTGGTAGCGGACATGGAAGCAGATATCCAAGAACAACTGACAGAGTGGAAGGATATGTTCAGCAGACATGGACTGAAAGTTAGTTTGGAGAAGACGGAGGTACTATGGGTGGGGCAGCAAAACAAAGAGTTGGAAATACACCTGGAGGGGAAGAAACTAAAACAAAGATATCTTTTATATACCTAGGTGGAGCGATATGCGGGGACGGTAACTCAGACACCAACATTCGCAGGGAGATTAAGACAGGGGCAAACGCTTTGAGGAAAGTAGAAAGTGTGGTGGGAGACAGGCACATATCACGTAAATTCAAAGGAAAGGTGCACTGGTCATGTGTTACCCAGGCATACCTGTATGGCATAGAGACGATGGCACTGATAGAGAAACAACAAGAGAGGGTGCAGGTTTTGGAAAACAACTGGGTAAAAATAATTGCGGGAGTGAGAAGAACAGATAAGTGAAGCATGGAGGAATTGAGGAAGGAGATTGGAGTAAAAGAAAGCCTTAAGAAGAAGCTGGTGAGGAGTTGACTGAAGTGGGCTGGGCATGTGGAGAGAATGGGAGGAGAACGGCTGGCAAAGAAAGCAGATACCCAGAGAGTGGAGAGAAGAAGGAGGCGAGGAAGACATAGACTGCGATGGGAGGACTGTGTAAAGAGAGACTTGGAAGGATTTGGAGAGGGGCCATGGTAGGTAGGTGATCTAAGAGAAGTAAAACTCTAATAAAATCTGATAAAAATGCACTAGCCAGGGCAAGCTGCTGAGTGGCTATGATATCCCAAATCATATGATGGTACAAGTAATAGTGAACGAGAGAGCTACCGCGTCCGGGACAAACGACTCGCCGTCTACATTGGCAGCGGCGAGAAGACACCAAAGTCCAAGGGGATCGTCCGGCCGGCAGCGATCCAAATGTGAATTCCGGTTAGGTAGTTTGAATATCGGTTCAATGAGCGGGAAAGTAGTTGAGGTGGTGGAGATGATGGAGAGAAGGCGACTGGAGGTGCCGTTCATAGAGGAAACGAAATGGAAGGGGGATAGAGTGAGAATGCTGATGAGTGGATTCAAGTTACTCCACGCAGGAGGAGATGGAAGAAGTAACGGAGTTGGCATCATTGTATCAGAAGAGATCAGTAAGACGGTGGTTCAAGTGGATATATGGACGGGACGCATAGTGATGGCATGGCTGATGATTAGGTGATCAGCTGGTATGTGTTATGTCTGTATACGGGCCACAGACGGGAAGGATGGAGGCAGAGAAAGATGAGTTCAGGGATGCTTTGGAGAGGATGATGGGATTGGTGGAGATGGAGGTGATGTTGTATATTGCGGGAGACTTCAATGCACATGTTGGAGTAGCGGAATCAGGTGAAGAAGAGAGTGTTGGCAGACACGGGTGGGGAGTGAGAAATAGAGAGGTTCGTGCTATGGTGGAACTGATGGCTAGACATGACTTAGCAGTATCTAACTCTTTCTTCCAGAAGCGAGAGACATAAGATTACAAACAGATGTGGACAGCACAAGGCGGAACTGTATCTACTGATAGTCCGGAGACAGCAGCTATGGAACATGAAGGACTGCAAAGATGTAGATGGAGAGCATGTCACGACACAGCACAAGCCAGTGGTGTTCGTTGTGCATATACAGAAGAAGAAACAAACTAAGATCGTGGGCCGCAGGACTATTAAGTGGGGGCAGGTGCAAAGATGATGTCGCTTTTAATAAAAGGAGCATTGACAGTTAACAATGAAGAGCTCAGTGAAGAATTTGGCAGTCTGGGGGAAAAATGGAAAACGAACAAAGAAGCATTTGTGGGAACTGCAGAGGAGCTACATGGAAGAACATCGGGAATGGGCGGAGTGTCTAGACGTAGTCACCAAGGACGGTGGACAAAGGAAGTTGCAGAAGCAGTGCGTGAAAAGTAGGAAGCATGGAAAGAAACAGAGAAGACCAAGGAGAGGGGAAACCAACCGGAAGCAAGGCTGATACACATATACGGACAGAAAAAGAAAGCGACAAAGAGAGCTGTTGATAAGGCGATGAGTGACATGGAAGCAGATGTGTACAGCAAGCTAGATGAGGATGGTGGAAAGAAGATAATTTACAGAGTGGCCCGATACAGGAATGAGAATAGTAAGGACGTGAAGGGTGGGACGGTGATCAAGGATAGAAATGGGAAGTTAGTGACAGAACAAGACGCAGTGTTGAAGGTCTGTGAAAATACTTCAAGGAGTTTCTGAACCAGGAAGGAAACAACAATACCATGGAATTAACATCGTATATAGGAGGGAATGTTGGGTTTAGCTGATATTACTAATACAGAGACGCAAACTGGGTTCAAATGGATGAAGAAGGGGAAAGCACCTGGTATCGATGAGATGCGTGTGCAGATGGTAATGGCAGCAGGGGAGAGTGGAACCAGCTAGACAGAAAGGTTGTTGAATACACGTATGTAAAGTACCAGAAGAGTGGTTGACAGGGCTAATTGTCATAATATGGAAGAGAATGGGAGACGAGCAAGATTCAGGCAAATACAGAGGCATCACACTTCTAAGTCGCATTATGAAGCAGCTAGAAAGGATCATGGATGGGAGGATTGGAAAAAGAGTAGAACAGGACTTAGGTGAAGAACAACAGGGGTCCAGAAAGGGCAGAGGGACGACGGATGCGATGTTTGCATTGAGGCAGCTGGTGGAGAAGAGGTTGGAGATGCAAAGGAGAATGGCAGTGGGATTTGTGGACCTGGTGAAAATCAACAACACACTCCCAAGAGAGATGGTGATGGCAACAGTGAGATGGATGTGAGTGCCAGAAACAGAAGCCAGGATGGTGGGAGCAATGTATGAAAGAACAACAGGAAGAATTGTGGCTGGGTCTGGGATGTCGGAAGAGTTTCCAGTTAACATCGGATTGAGGCACGGAAGTGCCCTAAGCCCATTACTATTTATCATGGCGAAGGAACTAATCAGCAGGACGATAGCACGAAGGATGTTCTCAGAAAGATTATGTATGCAGACAATCTGGCTATAGTAGCAGAAAGCAAACAAGAGCTACAAGACATGTTGGAGGAATGGAACAGGGTGTTCAAGGAACACGGACTGAGAATGCGAGAGAGAGAGAGAGAGAGAGAGAGAGAGAGAGAGAGAGAGAGAGAGAGAGAGAGAGAGAGAGAGAGAGAGAGAGAGAGAGAGAGAGAGAGAGAGAGAGAGAGAGAGAGAGAGAGAGAGAGAGAGAGAGAGAGAGAGAGAGAGAGAGAGAGAGAGAGAGAGAGAGAGAGAGAGAGAGAGAGAGAGAGAGAGAGAGAGAGAGAGAGAGAGAGAGAGAGAGAGAGAGAGAGAGAGAGAGAGAGAGAGAGAGAGAGAGAGAGAGAGAGAGAGAGAGAGAGAGAGAGAGAGAGAGAGAGAGAGAGAGAGAGAGAGAGAGAGAGAGAGAGAGAGAGAGAGAGAGAGAGAGAGAGAGAGAAGAGAGAGAGAGAGAGAGAGAGAGAGAGAGAGAGAGAAGAGAGAGAGAGAGAGAGAGAGAGAGAGAGAGAGAGAGAGAGGCAACATCAGGTTGGATGGATAGAAAATTAAGCAAGTGGGCGGCTTTGTGTACCTTGGAGGAATGGTTACGGTGGATGGACGTTCAGATGTGGAGGTGCGACGCCGAATAGAAGCAGGAGCGAATGCTCGAAGAAAGACAGAGGGAGTCATGATGGACAGAAAAATCTCGAAAAAGCGGAAAGGGAAAGTCATGAGAGTGTTACACCGGCATGCCTGTATGGTCTGGAGACAGTGGCGTTGGCAGAACGACAACAACAGAAGCTACACGCTTGTGGGAACAACAGGATTAGAAGAATAACAAAAACAAAGAGGTTAGACAGAAGAAGGACGAATGACCTGAGAAAAGAGGTTGTAATGCAATCCAGTGTAACAGGAGGATTATTGAGAAGCCGGATGAGATGAGCAGGAAACTTGGCAAGGATGGATACAGACAAAATAGCGACGAGTGCAGAGGCGGAACAACATAAAGGACCCAGAAAAAGGGGAAGGCCACAGCTGGGATGGGGGAGGATGAAAGATGGAGAGAGGGAGCGATGGACAGAAGGCTATGGAAGGAAAAGACAGAGAGAGTGGTTCAGCTTTACTCTACCTGTCCCTCACCCTTGTACAGCAGGGAACAAGGACGAGAGCATCAACATACCTCCATATATCGAACTATCTGTGTTTGTCATGTCACGTGGTCATTACGATATCAGACTATGCATATATGTTCTTGAGTGCATACTAATTTATTTCCGGCAGCGAGAGGACTCACGATGCAGCCAGTCATCGACGTCGCAATGACAACATGTGCCGAGTGCGCCAGAATCTACGCCGACGGAGCGAAACTTTGGATGAACATCTCAGCCGAGGCGACGAAGCTGATGACGCCGCGCGAACCGCCACTCGATACCCGTCACCTTCACTATGCCGCCGTCAACTTGGCGACCGACTGCCGCATCTACAGGGGCGCTCTCGCCAGCGCAACGGCGGCGTACGTGGACAGCATTATGACGTCACTGGGTCACGTGACGTTGTCCGCGGACGGACGGATCGCGCTGATGGCGATAATGCTGCTGGTGACGCTCGTGCTGTGCCCCGCGCTGTGCATAGACTACATCCTCGCTGCAGAGAGGACAATGGCCGCCTTGCGACAAAGTACGACATTGATGAAGAAAACACTGGGAGATATCAACGAGGAGAAGTGTCGTACAGACAAACTGGTGCATAAGGTGTGTAGTCATCTCTTTGGTCGGCTACCCAAACGTCTCATTTGTCAATGACATGTCATTAACTTCTTCCTCAACTGTCCTTGGCCCGCATTAAGCAATCACTTAATCGTCGCATTGTATGAAGTTTTGCTTCAGGTTGTAATGATGTTCACTTCCAGGCTAGCTCACTGTTTGGTGTTTCCTTCCACGTTATCCTGTAACGTCCTCCGAATCAGCCATAGGACATAAATTATCGATGATATAATAATGGGATCTTAGTTTTGATCGTGTTATAAAAGCTTGTCAACAATCTAGTTAGATTGTTGAATGCATGCATCATTTGCTAGGTTATATCAGTACAATTAGCTATTGTTCCCCGAACGCTTTTGGCAAATTAGAAGAATATTTGTATTGTTTTTCAATTATCTAGAATACGCAATGAGACACATCTACCGCAGTATATGTGATAATTGATTTACTATAATGTATAACCGAATCACTAATATAATTGGGCCTAACTTAGTATACACATCAAAAATGTGTTATAGCTTAATGTATTAATGTATCCTGCAGTGGTGCGTGTTAACGGTATATATGTTACCTTTGCAGCTGCTGCCGCCAGCCATCGCCATGGATATGGTGGCGAAGCAAGAAGTACTGGCTGAGAGCTACGAGTCTGTGACCATCTGCTTCAGCGACATTGTTAGCTTCACGTCTCTGTCCTTCCAGAGTACACCGATGGAGGCGAGTGGAGGTAGTAACGTTGTCGTATAGACACAGGGATGAACAGCTCTAGCGATATACTGTAACCTCTGATTATCAATCGAGGGGACTCTTCCAGCTACTGCCGTCTCAAAACGTGGAGCATTTTGTTCATACAACGTTGCCGTTGTTTTTTTAAGAAAAAAAAATTCGTCCCTTTTTTTTTTTTTTTTTCTGTTTTGATGCAGTTACCTATATGTTACCTATATTTAACCTATATGTTACCTATATGTTACCGATTCGTTTAACACCCAAGGAATAGGACAATGGGAAATGTATTTTTTTCAATATTGCAAATCAGAGATCTCTCCTGCATGGTGTTTATGCCAACAACGTACAATACCAATTACTAAGTACATAATGTAATATGCCATTGACTGCCATTCTGTGATACATAGTAAATGTTGCATTCATCTGTTTGAAACACATGATGTCGCTGTCGTTGACATTCTCACTCGTGCCGCAATGACATATATGATGTCGTTACATCGAGGTATAGAGTCCCACCACATTGACGTATAGAGTTGCGCTGTATTGACGTATAGAGTTCCGCCACATTGACGTATAGAGTTCCGCTATATTGACGTATAGACTGCCGCCATGTTAACGTATAAAGTCCCGTCATATTGACGTATAGAGTTCCGCCACATTGACGTATAGAGTTCCGCTATATATATATATATATATATATATATATGTATAGAGTGTCGCCATGTTAACGTATAGAGTCCCGATGTCAGAATCTGCGTTTACGATGAAATCGTTTCAGCACACCGCGCTCGTAACACAATTCCTCGCTAATACAGCAATGCTATTAATTTATGTTCCACTTTGTTGATGTTTTCGTCGATTCCCAAGAGTACTTCTGTAATGATTCTTATTCGTTCCCCGTTGCCGTTCTCGTCCCAGGTGGTGACGTTCCTTAACAAGTTGTACACGGAGTTTGACAGCCGCATCGACCTGTACGATGTCTACAAGGTGGAGACGATCGGCGACGCCTACATGATCGTGAGCGGGTGTCCGCGCACCAACGGCATCCGACACGCCGGCGAGATCGCCACGCTCTCACTCGACATACTCAACATGGTGCAGAACTTCGAAATCCCGCATCTACCGGACGAGAAACTCACCATCCGAATCGGCGTACATTCGGGTGAAGTGGCTACGGTTTACGACAGTTTACAACAACGATAATTTTAATGCTACTTTAACGTTGACTTGTTGAGTTAATAGTTGAACTGTTTTGTGCAATACTGACGGTGTGACGCTGTATTTTGAAAGTAGCTCTTGTCGAACAAAAAACAAACTGCGATACGAATAAACTATCATAATTGCATATATGTCTGAATACCCACATAGGTATTTAACAAAACAAATAACAGTAATACAAAATAAAACAAAAATAAACGTTACTTGAATAAAACATAAATTTGTTGCAGCAGTAGTGGTTGCCGAAACAGCAGCAGCAGCAAGAGTTGCTGTAGCTGTAGAAGCAGATGTAATGGCAACAATCAACTTTGCAGTAGTAGCAGGAATAGCAACAACAGCAGCAACAACAACTGCATCAACAGCAGAAGCAACAGCAACTGCAGAAAAAGCTAGCTACCAAATAACCAATCATACAAAACATGCATCCGTTGATATGTTGCAGGGCCGTGTCTTGCAGCAGTTGTAGGAAACAAGATGCCACGGTACTGTCTATTTGGTCAGGCCGTCAATATCGCAAATCGCATGGAATCAACTGGAGAAGGTGGGTCTACCACAATTGCCTGGCTTCCCCATTTTAGTCGACTGCTCATGCTTTGCATGTGACATTAACGTATGTGTTAGAAAGTCAATCGCCTACAACATATCTATACGATTTATATACTATTATTCCACCAAAAGCAAAGCGGATAAAATGTTGACTCGGGGTACATGTGAGGATAACGAATTATCGTTATAAGCTACGACGTTACAATTTATTATTAAATTATTATTAGTGGCTGTTCAGGGGCATTCCGTGACGATTCACATATGAATGAGCATTCCCGCGAACGTATACACATTTCAAAATCAGTCACAGGGCAGGATAACAATTTAAAAATGCAGGTAATATATGGTTTACTTTTTTGTTTTTTGGGGAACCCTTGGATCAGTCATTTACAATTCGAAATAGCACATTATGTGAGAAAATGTGTAGTTTCTGTTTGCTTCTATCGACAGCAGCAAAGCGAATTATTAGAAATAAGTGTTTTCAGTATAATATAACGCTCACACAAACTCTCTCTCTCTCTCTCTCTCTCTCTCTCTCTCTCACACACACACACACACACACACACACACACACACACACACACACACACACACACACACACACACACACACACACAAACACACACACACACACACACATTCTAACACATACTTCTGTCATTGGTGTCTGACAACTGAATGTGTCTGTTTCGAACAGCGCTGCGGATTCAAGTGAGTGAAGACAGTAAAATATTACTGGATTTACTCGGTAAATATGATTTCAAAGATCGCGGTCAAATCGAAGTGAAGGTACGTCGCACTGAGTTTCTGTTGGAAAATGTTGCATATATATCCGCCCATCTTAACTGAAAAAAAAGCTGAACAAAATAAAGCTGTTCCTTTTCTACTCATACGTCGTTAGTTGCCCGGAACTGCAAGATGTCACTAGAATCGCCCGCTTTGAAAATAAATTTTGAGTAAACCACATGCACGATATTGTTGACTCTAGTTGCAAATGGTTGGATCGTATTAAGTGCTTTATGTGAATAGGCTCACACAATTGCCTTTCGTTTCTCTTTAAAAATCGTGCACACGAACACAATAACAAAGTGCATTGTTACTGCAAGCGTATGCTTGTGTCTACGCAGGAAGGGATCTTTGTGAAGTCCCACTGGTTGACAGGGAAAGACGGCTACAACTTCCAAGTGAATGTTGACGTGTGCATATTCATTCCAAAGAAGGTGTGTCGCGTAACATCTAACAAACATAAAATGTCCATTCCACAATCATTGAGATATGAATTAACCATGACACAATGACGTACAATTACTGCATCCCAAGAAAACCGCTGCTAAATAAGGGATGCTTGTATACGCTGTGGTATTTGGGGACAAGAAGATTTTCATTCGGCACCAATGGATATATTTGCTTGTCTATGGCTAAGCTACCTACTATTGTCAAACCCAAAACATCCAACATTTCCCAATTAAAAGTGTTATAAACCTGTACAATTTTTCGTAATTAACAGAGAATTTAACTATTAACAACTAATAACAACACATTTCAAATGCGCTAACGCAATGCTGCAACATGAAGTAAATTGTCGCCTTCATAATTACATTTGGCGAACCAAAACTGCAACATTCGACAACGTTAAGCAAAATAACGTTAGTTTGCACGGTTGAATGTAAAACAACACAATGGCATCATCGGCTCAAATTACCATAAGATGAGTTAATGACATCGATGATTATGATGCCCCACTGTACACGATGACCCGGTCCCACTACTAATGGACACCTGATGACTTGCAGGTTACACTGGATCGTGTTATTGTGAAGAGGAATGCGTCGGTCAAACATAAGACGCATCCGGGCATTTAGGTTACTGCATCGCCGAGTGCCCGGATATTGTCGCAATGCCCTGCGTGGAGTCCGACGTTGCGTTGCTCTCTGAGATATCGGCCATCACTGATGTCAACGACGCGCAGTTTTCGGATGCTGAACAAGACAAGAACGCTGATCGAGTGTATGTATATGTCCGCGACATCCGGTAACAAAATACCACACAAAAAAGTCTACCGATTCAACAGTGGAATGTGTCCAAATACCAAACATTCACATCGCAATTATGAATTAAATCCTATAAATAGCAAAAAAAAACGCAGAGAGTAAGTTCTGAAAACGCCATTAATCTAAGACGACGTTCATTCCGCACTCTATTCGAATAGCCACGAAACATGTATTTGGCTGTTGCTGTAGAATGACTATTTATATTGTGAAACTATCAGCGCTGTAACATGTGTTGTGTGTTCGTGGGAGTTGTTTGTATATTTTCATTGTAGCATTTCTTGAAGAGTTACGAGCTATTAAAGAGCACAGTAGGAACAGGTGTCGCCTATAAAACGGACTATAAATGAATGGAACAGATTTCTGCTAGACGCGGGAATATTTAAAAAATCGGCTAATACCCCAGAATGCTTGAAGCAAAAACGTAAACGCAAAACGATGGACAAAGGTTTCCTTGTTTAATTTCCACCTGGTGTTAATTCTGTGGGTGGCAATCTTGTTGAACCATGCCATGGTCGCACGCCCCATCTACTTGATATCATTGTCATTACGCTACTGTTTTCTTTTTAACCCTCTTCGTTCAAACCGGAGCTTAGGGTGGAAACAATACTTGTCTAACGAACTTTACATGCGGCTGATTTCATCGTGTCCTTCAAGATGTTTCCAAAAATTGTACTGTCTAATTTTGGTATTCCTATTTTTTCCTTTGATGGTTCCATGCAAAATCATGTCTTGTGAATTCGGTGGTTTCTTTCGTGTCCCCTAATTTTATACTTCCTTTATCGATCTATCTCCTGAAGTTTTGATGGTATTTACTCATGAGCTCTTAGCTTGTAATCCCGCTGTAGGGTAAAAGATAACATGTTGGGGATGCACTGACCCTAAACAGAAGGAAAATGAACAAATCAGTTGAGGTTTGTCGATAACAGAACACTAACATATTGGGGTCATCCATAGAGGACGTCACGCTATTTGTGGGCATGTTTGTGCCCTCCACCCCTTGCACGCTTCGTAACCCTATCATGTACACACCACTCAAAGTACGTTCATTTTAAAAATGATGCTGGCTGTACTTTATACACATACACGCACGTATATATTATTACTCATGGATAATGTTTAGGGATTATAGCATTAGAGAGAGACAATAGAGAGTGTCTGCAACAATCCCGGTCTTGACTCTCTACCCCCTACGCGCTAAGTTCGATTGTTGGACACTCGAATTGAGCACATGACTGGAATGGATAGGGAGTCGAGATCTGGATTCGTGCAGATACTCTCCTTATACACTGTTCTTCCTCTATTGTTATGTTTACGTTATTGTACAGTATTTGGCTTCGTTTGATTTTTGTAACTGTAAATGATATTGTAAAGATATACAATAAATGTGATTTGATTTGATTTGATCTGAATGTTCGTCGAGCGCTCGGAACTTGTTCGTATGAGAGACGGAAACATGAACGACCTATTTGACATTTAAAACTTGTTTTTACGATTTGTATAATTCAACCACATCACGCGTTCTTCATCAGCAGAATTATGTTACCGGTGTGTCACATGGCCACTCTTGAGAAGTAAATATGTCAAATAATAAGAACTAAGAAAGCAGATCGTCCATCCATTCTAAGATGTACAACTTAAATACTGCATTCGACACCACGTGACTCGACGTCACACCACGATACAAGCGATGACGTGGTGCACAAGAAACGTAACATGGTGACTGCACATATTCATTGACACAAACATTTAAGTGGTAGATGGAATGGCATCGCCCCATGGTCTCTCGCTTGCGTAGGTAAAGAACATAATGGTAAACAAGGGAAAGATCATCGCCCTGGAAGCCAGATGCTGTTCCGATACTGTCTGTTAATAATCGGCATTGCAACAACGCGTGCATGAACGACACCACGTGTATGTACACGGCGACATCAGACGCCACCATTTGTATCTACCCACCCCCATACGAACAACTGTGGGGCTATGAATGGTGAATGTAAGGAGATGAACCTGTGCAAATACGTCGGTACCTATTTATACAATGCAACATCGAAGACCAGCCAATGTGTCTGTCCGCTGACGTTGTGTGGGACTACGTGCGAAGAGATGAACACACGTAGGAACGGCGGTTCTTGCAAGCACAACACAACCTCCACACATATCAAACGCCTCTGTCCACTGGCCTACTGTGGGGCCAACTGTGAACATATGAACATATGCATGAACGGGGGCACCTGCACAGTAGATCTGGCTACGAAATCTCTCTTGTGCAGGTGCTCCGCTGGTTTCACCGGACCCACATGCAGACACGTTAGTGAAGACACAATAAGAGTAGCACACCGCGTGGAAGTAAATCCGAATCTAAGCGTCGCGATATTTGTTGGCGGCAGTCTTCTCTTTGTTCTTGCTATGATCGGCGTGGCAAAAGCCGGATTCACAACAAGAAACAAGTAGAAGCGGAGCAGAACGAACACGCGGCTCAGCTGAACCTCTTGTAGCAGTATGCATCCACGGAGCAGTACCTTCCCGCGGGGCAGAGTGGACCAGCGGAGCGGAAAGCTTCAGAACAGGAGAAACCAGAAAGGGAAAGCAGGCGGGTGGAAAACAAAAAGGAAAACACGACGGGAGACCATTTTCATGAAGCTGTCCCACTGTACTTTATGAGCCCGCTCAGCAGCATGAGCTGGCGGAGCAAAAAGACCCCGGTTAGTAGCATGAGCTCTCGGGGCATTATGAACCAGCTGGCCAGCATGAGTTCGCGAAATAGCATGAACAGGAGGAGCAGTATGATCTTGCCGAGCAGCGTGAACCTGCAGAGCAGTATGAATGTGTCGAAGAGCATGGACCCGCAAGCACAAGGAACCAAGAACAAAGAGCAGCCGGTGGAACAGGGGGAAACGACGGCGAACTGTTCCAAACATTTACATGACAGAAGAAGCCTGCCGACCGGGGCGAGTCAGTCGACAGAGGAGGTCCAGAAATGTTTTGAGTTTTTAATTAAATGTTCACAGTTGCACAAGTTAATTACTGACTGTGTGTCTTGATCCTCTGAACAGTTGGACCGGTGGCGATGACATGTTGCAGTACGGAATGTTTTTGAAGATACTAATGTATTTTTGTGGCATTACTCCTGTAACACCGGTAAGGATATTCATACTTTGTGGTGAAAACAACCCCTTTGGCCGATACGCCCGTTTGCAGCAAGTTTGTCGTAATGGCAGCAGATGCCGCGAAGTGTTAGAACTGTTGGTAGAGACTTGGACTCGTTTTTGTATCATGTACGTTAACATCCTGACTAATGGGATATTCAACTGCAGTTCAGAAGGAGTAGAAGAAACCAGAAGTGAAAAGCAGCTCGGTGGAAATCATACAGAATATTCACATGAACATCTTGTGGGAAGATTGAGCTCAGTATAGGTGAACAATCTCGGCGTGATTATATCACGGTTACCGAGGGAATCGCGTGAAATTAAGTAATCCGAGATACACCAAATAAATTTATCGGCAGATGATATTCAGTACGCATGTCGTCCCGTCGTGTTAGTAAAAATTACGGCAAAATAGAGCTGTATTATGTAATGTAATTTATTTGGATAACTATAATTCATCTTAATAAAGAATTTAACTCGTACGGAGCTAGAAAGAAAATGTGTTTATTAAAATGCTTGTTGAAAGTAATAATGCTTGATTCTATCATATATTGCTATCCTCTGAACTTCTCTTCGGTAACCCTTTCACAGGGTAAATGGTAACATGTAGGGGGATCACTAACATTGTAGATATCAAAAATATACCAACCCTTAGATGTTTGCTGATAACAGAACATATTATATACAAAAGGGGCCTACACGTCAGGCCTTTCCAGTATAGATATATATATATATATATATATATATATATATATATAATAATAACAATATTATACATATATATATAATATTATTCGTGGATTATGTTATTTGAACTTTCAGGTCCCAACATTATGATAGCTAGAAACACGTAGAAACTATTTATTGCGCCGGACAACAAATCATGTGACGCGACGCCATACTACGAAACAACGATAATGTTGTAGACAAATACTTGACGTGGTGACGGCTCACACGTCGATAAAAACATAAAAATATTGGATGAAATGTCATCGATCGACGACCTTTGGCTAGCTTAAGGAAATAACATAATGATAAACACGCGCAAGAGGATCGCCTTGTTGTCGATCATGTTAGTTCTTGTGAATGGCGGGTTCTGCAAAATCCGTTACACGCCGAAGGATTGCTACGATATGCAACGCTACCCAGTTTCTAAGGTGAAAGGTGGACCTCATACAATCTACCCGGGTAGACCAAGTCTCAGCAACTTGTCTGTTTCGTGTGACCAAACAGCGCCCGGAGGGGGGTGGATGGTGTTCCAACGCCGAGTAGACACAGGTACCGTCAACTTCGACAGGAACTGACTATAAAGAAGATTTTTGGTTACCAAGAACAAGGTGGGCCAGACAGAACTGTGGCTGGACAACGAAAATGTTCACCAACTGATTTTAAGCTACAATGGTAAACCACACGATCTTCGTGTTGAAGGTTATGGATACGACGGCAGAAGTTGTTCTCGGGAAACTTCAAATTTCACTCTGGGATCGGAATCTGAATACTACCGAATGCAGTTTGGCGAAGTCGGGTCCGCTGTCAATGCGTATGCCGGTAGTTTGAGTTATCACCGAGACAAACGGTTTTCTACGCCTGACCACTATAACCAGCAGGAATCGACAACCTGCATTACTGATAACGGTAGCAGTTACTGGTGGTTTTGCGGTTGTACCCAGATCTATACAAACGGTCGTCATATGCAAAATGGAACTATTTCTTATCACTCGATATTTATAGAAAGTTTTGATAACTGGACTGTTTTAAGAGGAAGCCAGATGCTTTCCGACGGTCTGTTAAATTTCGGCAATGCAATGACTCTTGCTTGAACGGCGGCACATGTACATATATGCGGCGTCATCAACAACGCACCTGTGCGCCTGTCCACCTTCATTCTACGGAGAGAATTGTGAGGGAACAAACCAATGCAAGAACGGCGCCACTTACGAGTACGATACGGCGACAAGAAGCAACCGTTGCCTCTGTCCACCGACCTCGTGTGGGCCTACATGCGAGAACATGTGTCCATGCAAGAACAACGCTCGTTGTGAGTACAATACTAGTTCCGGAAGCATTATGTCCGTCTGTACGCCTGAATGTTATGAGGCAAAATGTGAACACACCTGTGAAAACGGTGGCATCTGCATGGAAGACCTCGCAATAAAGGTTGTATCGTGTAATTGCCCCGCTGCTTTCTCCGGGCCGACGTGCAACATTAAGCAATCGTCAAAAGCGGCCCCCGAATCCCAAACCGTTGATCCGTGGCTAAGAGTTGCGTTGGTCGGCGGAGGGGGATTTCTCTTGGTTATGGTAATCACCTGTGTGGCAGCCACCGGATTGTATATTTACAACAAAAAGGAACTAGAGGCAGAACAGAACGAACTATCCGTGCATATGGAATCGTCAGAGCAATATGAACTCGCGGATCAATATGAACCCGCGAAGAAATATTAAACCAGCGGAGCAGTCTCCTCCACGTGTGCGATTGTGCAGCAGCCGTGTTTAACGCTATCAAGGTAATATTGACATTATTGCAAACTATACGCTGTATTGAACATTAATTCTACACTTAATTTGATCATGAACTATGGGGTTAGGACACTGTTAGAATTCCTGCATGGTTACAGACGAAAAAAAGTGCAGTATATTTTTGAGAAATGACTTTTTACAATATTCACTTGTTCTTACATAAGTGCATTTCAGTAGTCAGATTTCTAGATGTGATTGTGGAAGCTGTTGACAGTAAAATGGTGTCTTTTTAGCTGATTTTACTAAGCGGAAGGGTATCTGGCAGCAATTTGGCTAGTTGACACTTTAGCCGGATTACTGCCTGCATCCATTTGTAAATATTGACGGGTGTCATACATACAGGCATTTTGCAAGAGCTAGAGATATTAGATTTTGACTAAACTCGACCAGCATGTCAATGAGATGATAATAACAGCAGGTGAGACGTTTAAGAAACTTTATAGGTCACGTTTTCTTATAATCACACAAAACATTAACAAGGTCGCCAATGGGAAAACTGACAGTGAGTTGACCCCGTATACGGACGACTGTAACGTCATCAGTTTCAATGTGAACATTTTATCTTTCCGGATTTTAGCGCTTTTATAAGACAGCACTGTGCAGTTGTAGGGCCATCTCCAGTGAACCGTGACGATCACCATGGTGATCGTGTTTTCAAGCTTTCAGCTGAGATAACTAATGCAACATACTTCTAAATCTGGCCTAGCGACGGACTATGGCCAACGTTGCCCAATACAGATACGGATACCCACTGTAATCGGTCGTCGACCACCACCAACACACCATAACAATACTGTGAGGTATATTCCTAGGCGCAAGTGCATGTCAACATAAACAATTCAGTGCCCATGGTCATGGTCAGATCACTAGTGCATTAAGTGAAAACAAGGACAATTTGGTGCGGATTAAATGCGACTATGTACATGCACAACCTGCGAAGAAGTCTCTTCGGGTATGTTGCCTTAATCCAAGATCCATCAAGAACAAGGCTTTGGCTCTGAGCGACTACATCGTTACACAGGGCTATGATGTTGTTTCTCCCACAGAGACATGGCTGAGGACTTCCGTAGACAAGAAATGCAATGGTGAGTTGGTCCATTCTGGGTATACCATGAAACATGTACTCCGTCCCGGCAGTAGAAATGGAGGTGGTGTGGCATTGCTTTATAAGTCTGCCATATCATTCCGCTTCCATGGCTCCAGTACCATTGGCGACTACACAAACATTGGACACTAGGATTGTTATATAGATACGGTTGACACAACTGTGCGTCTGGCCGTGGTGTATCGACCCCCACCATCAAAGCATAATAGCTTGACCATTCCCGAATTATTTGTCCAGTGGTCTACATTTCTCGCCGGCTACGCTACCCACGACAAGGAGATTCTGATAGTTGGAGATCTTAACTTTCACGTTGATGTTCGGCGATTTATGGATACAATCAAAGCGTGTGGCCTACAACAACATGTACATGAACCGACCCATGTGCTCGGCCATACTTTGGACGTCGTGATCAGCAGAGACACCAGTCACATCGTATCTGACATCATCGTCACTGACCCCGGACTTTGTGACCACCTTGGGAAATTTACACGTGACCACTTCGCTGTCGGTTTCACCACAACCCTGGCCAAACTGTTCCCATACAGAAGATTGTTTCCTTCAGGAAGCTAAGTGCCATAGACGTGGAAGCTTTTAAGTTGGACACTGTGGCTTCCCCATGTTACAAACTACGGATGGTGATGTGGATGGTTTGGTGAGTGCTTCTAATGAAGGACGCACATCGCTCTTTGATAAGCACGCACCACTTCGTACTAAACCATCACCCAACATGCAGATTGCCCACGGTACACTGATGAGTTACACGAGACTAAACATTATTATTATTAATACTAGCATTTCTATAGCGCTATATCTCCGGGACCAGCCCGTTCATAGGCGTGTACACACATTATAAAACGTACTTGGAAGCAAATGTAAAAATAGATATGTATAAGGATGCCGGTAAATATAATAATTATTAAGATTTACAAGATTGTATATATATAATATGACTAAAATACATTACATAATTAAGTAAAAGAATATATATTATAATATATAACATTTTATTAAAAGAGAAGTAATAATACATAAATTAAAATATATTATATAATATAAATAAATTAATTGATTAAATACATGTTCATAAAACGTGTCCTACAGCACAGTTCCTCAGTCGAAGTACGCCTGCTTAAATATATAAGTTTTAAGGCAGGTTTTTTTATTTATTCAAAGTGTCTATTTGATGAACGTTTATTGGCAGAGCGTTCCAGAGCGTAGGTCCAGACACGGAGAATGCTCGTCTGACGTAGCCCTCAAAGTTATAGCGCGGGACTACAAGCAGATGTAGATCGGCAGATTGGAGGTTGAGGTTGGGCGTATACGGTATTATAAGATATTGGATATACGCTGGAGCAAGACCATGTAAAGCCGTGAAAACAAGGACCTGCAGTTTGTAGTGGATGCGCCAGCAAACAGGAAGCCAGTGCAGTTCGACCAGCACAAGTGTTATTTGCTGGTGCTTTCGGTGTCTTGAGATAAGTCTTGCCGCCGAGTTCTGTACCATCTGCAACTTGTTCATAAGTGCCTCGGTGATGCCATACAGGACCCCGTTCCTGTAGTCCAGTCGCGAAGTCACCAGGGCGTGGACTAGTGTCTTACACGCATCAGTAGTAAGACAATGTCATATTTTTGGAATTGCGTACAGGTGGTAGTACGCTGACTTGTTGACTGGACTAATTATCGTGGAAAGACTGGAAATAAAAACTCAAACGACTTCTCTTATCTCTTGCACGTCACCAACTTGCAGCAGCATGTTCGTGATCCAACACACACCATCGGCAATATTCTGAACCTTGTAATTTCACCATCGTCAGGAAGTGTTGTGACATCAGTGACGGTGGGATCCCTGCTCACCGATCACCACGCTGTACACTGCCTGCTCCAAGCACCAAAGCCGAACCGAACAAAGAAACGGGTTTCTTATCGAAAATATGCTGCAATTTATCCCACGAATTTCAGATCAGATTTCGAACTTTCACACCTGGCAACAATCCTGTGTAACAACATTGCAGACCTGTCGCAACAATATGACACTTCCTTGCAAGAACTGTTAGACAGCCACGCTCCATTGATCGCACAGTCAGTTTGCTGTGCGCCCCAACACGCTTTGGCACACAGTGGAATTATCGCTTGCTAAGCGAATACTCCGACAAGCAGAGCGGAAATGGAGACTGACAAAGCTGCAGATTCACCGAGACATCTACACTGGACAACGTGAAATTTACAAACAGCAAATACAGTCTGTGAAAGCCAAATTCTACATAAAATTTTTTTTGGAATGTGCACGTAACAACAAAGCACTGTTCAGGAATATGGATGACCTGATGAAGAGAAAAACTACTCCAAAACAGCCCAGCCTTGTGTCTGATATAGCACAACTGGCAGATGACTTTCTCGTGCACATCACACGCAAATCGTTAGACATTCGCAGCCAGTTAGCGAGTAGACGCCTGCAAACTGTCAACACTGAGTACGTGCATTGTGAACAGTCTTGCACAGTCAATGCGTTTTCCGGCATCACCACAGACGGCGTTCTCTCTTTGGTAAGGACGTGTCCAACAAAATCAAGCGCGCTCGATCCACTGCCTACCTCACTCGCGAATGCCAACACTGACATTCTTGCGCCGACATCAGCTACAATCATCAACATGTCGCTCGAGTCGGGGTCCGTGCCGGCCAACTTCAAACATGCTGTGATCACACCTCTATTAAAAAAGAACTTAATTCAGACTCGATGAACAACTACTGGCCTATATCGAACTTGTCATTTGTTTCAAAGTTACTGGAGCGTCGCGTAGCAGTGAAGACAACATCACAGCACCGAGACAGCATTGGTGCGTATTCAGAATGACCACCTCCTTTCCCTTGACAAAAGAAAAGGTGTGCTGGTAGTGCGGCGTTTGATACTGTTGACCACTCGATGTTAATCAACCAGCTGCGCAGCGTAGGCATTAAAGGCATCGCACTGAAATGGCTGGAGTCATATATGTCGAACCGGACTCAGTCAGTGTGCATTAGTGGCCACAACTCACATAGAACATTGATCGAGTCTGGCATCCCACAGGGGTCTGTGCTAGGCCCAATCCTCTTTTCCATCAACACTCTGCCATTGGGTGCTATCTTCAGAAGGCACAAGCGGCAATACCACCTTTATGCAGATTCCGCCCAACTGTATGTTGACCTGTGTGGAACGCGGGATGGAGAAGCCGCTGATGGGGTTGACCGCATCGAGCAATGCATCGAAGAATTGAAGCAGTGGATGTCAGACCACAATCTACTGCTGAACGAAAACAAGACCGAGGCTATTATCATCACGGCACCAAATCGTAAACACCTGCATGACGGTTCGTGTGTTAGTGTATGCGGATGCAACATTGTTCCGTCATCGACCATCCGCAACATCGAGATTACAATCGACTCAGGACGTCGTCGTGAAAAGTTCCATGAGATTGGTGAACTCGGCCATAAACGTTTTGAAAGAAACTCCGCCTCGGCCTGTGGATGGAGGTCTGTAAACGAGTAATAAGCTGATAACACTTGGTGGGTAGCAAACACCACCTCCAGGCACTGGAAGGACAATGCTGGCCACTGTCGCGATAAGATCATGTTGATACACGACTTGTATAAAACACCGATTCCCCCACCTCGTCGGTCGGGCCGAGGTTGGTGGACGAAGTTGTATCCATCCGGGGTCAACTTTCTGGTATTTGGGATGTCCTTGGCGTCATCTGTCAGCCACGTCTCTGTAAGCGCGATGATGTCAAAATCATGTTCGTGGATATAATCGGCAGTGAGATCAGTTTTGTTCCTAACGGATCTTGCATTTAGCAGAGCAAGGTTTGTGCAGTTGCAAGGATTGCATGGTAATGTCAGAGTAATCAAGTTTTCACGTATTTAGTTCATTTGTTGCGTGCCTGGTTTTCCGATTGGAGGAAGCCGACGTGACGCAATGGTTTACAACTACACGAATTGGTCTTCGTTTGAGGTTGCCAGCCCTACAACCGCGGCGAGTGCTTGCACGCTTGACTTGTCGAGACCCGGGGTAAACTCCACTGACGTGTCCAGGGTAAAGTCCATTGTCAACGTTTATCAATACATTCCTGCTGTAAGCAGTCATTCCCAGAAGAATGGCAAGACTATTTATAGCCATGCACATCACACCGTGGCAGTTCAGTCAGTGGCACACATTCAGGTAGAATTTCAAGGTACATCCAACGTCTTTAAATACAAAAAATCACGATATTCGGGAAGCGATGTGGCATCAAGACCATATGACGTCGGCAGCGACAGTGTTTCAGATCTAATTGACACAAACTAATGTTAATATGCAATCGTAGTCATATACGCTTCAGTGCACAGCACAGCACCGCTGTCTGAACATGGCACGCCCAAATAAACAAATGTTCATAAATCACTTAAATCCGCAACATCAGCACTATTGGTAGTGCACGTAATACATGCCATTAATACATATCAAAAATTGAGATTAAAACGGAGCGGAATACTTGCTGCCCACATGGACGCACTGCATCCGGGCATAAACATCTCCGACGGAAGCTGGAGCGGCGATGGCAGAAGCATCGTCTGACTGTTAACCACCATATATATAGAGAGACCAATTTGTTGTGGTGAACAAACACATAAAACAAACCAGGATAGCATACTATTCGGAAAAGATCACCGCCTGCATTCATGACCAGATGGGCATCTGGCGAAATACTTGCTTGGTGAAAGGGGGTCTCCATCTCTTCCTCAAACGGCGTCTCCCAGTGGACTAACCGAAATGTTTACCTCTTTCTTTATGGAGAAAATATACAAAACATCCGAAGTGGCCTCTAGACGGACCAGGTGCATGGTGTTGACCAGGACGTTGACACCTCATCTGTAACTACACCACTGGAGAGGTTTACTCGCGCCTCTGATGATGAAGTGAAGACTCCCAACCTGAAGTCACCTGATACATTCTGCGACGTCGATCCGATGCCCACATGGCTTCTAAAGTTGTGTGTAAATGAGCTACTCCCTATTATCTCCGCGATTGTCAACGCCTCTATGGATAGTAGCTGTGTGCCTCGTGCATTCAAGTGTGCTCAGACGCGACCACTACTCAAAAAATCAACACTCGACCCAGACGTCCTGAAACACTACAGACCTGTGTCCAACCTTCCTTTCATTGCTAAGGTGTTAGAGAAGGTTGTAGATACACGGATTGAGCGCCACCTGGTGAGTAATGGTCTTCACGAGGAGCTCCAGTCAGCCTACCGTAGACCCCATTCTATTCATTCTTCCTCAAGGTGCAAAGCGATATCCTCGAGTGTCTGGATAATGGTTGTGTCACAGTGTCGGTCATACTCGATCTGTCAGCTGCGTTCGACACTCTCGATCACGGAATTCTGTTGGATTGTTTTGAGAGCGTATTCGGAATCTCCGGAGCTGCTCTCGGATGGATAGCATTGTTTCTCCACGACCGTTACCAGGTACTGGTCTTAGATGGCGAGCACTCCGATCCAGTTCTCCTGGAACATGGTGTACCACAAGGCTCGGTACTTGGCCTGAAGAAATACACCATGTACTAAAAACCACTAGGAGCCATCATCCGTTGGTATGGACTGTGCTATCACTTCTATGCGGATGACACCCAGTTGTACATCTCGTTCAAGCCGAAGGATGGTGCAGCCCAAACAGAATCCCTGGAACTCATTGAGAGGTGCCTCACGGACATTGAAAGATGGATGCACGCAAACATTCTGAAACTGAATAGTGAAAAGACTGAGGTTGTGTTGTTCACATCCAAGCATAATGCCAAGCCGATGGAAAACGTTACTGTGCGTATAGGCGACACTGACATTACATCAGTGAACAGTGTGAAAAACCTGGGTGTTATCTTCGACTCTGCCATGAACTTGGAGCAACATCTGAACGGTGTCTGTAGGTCTGGATATTATCAGCTCTGCAATATTGGGCACATTAGGCATTATCTCACAAATGATGCCACTCAATCACTAGTCAACGGATTTGTAACATCACGTGTAGACTATTGTAACGCTCTGCTCAGTGGAATGCACCAGACATCATTTAACAAGTTACAACGTGTACAGACCACCGCGGCACGGATTGTAACCAGAATATCACGCAATAGCCACATCACACCAATGTTGAAAAACCTGCACTGGTTACATGTTAACTATCGTGTGCAATTTAAAATCCTGATGCACACATATAAAGCCCTACATGGACAAGTTCCAGGATATGCATCGGACATGCTGAATGTGTACCAACCAAGAAGAACGCTACGATCCATGGATTCAGTGACACTAGAAGTTCCAAGGGCTAGAACAGTTACTTACGGCGACCGAAAATGTCAGTGTTCAGCAGCCAAGTTGTGAAATGTGCTACCGGCTCACATTCGTGAAGCAAAAACACTGAACACTTTCAAGAAGCTGCTAAAACACATTTGTTCCTGGCCCATTTTGGTGCTTAACTCTTTCTAGTAAGTTTTTATTACATTTTAAAACAGTATATATATATATATATTCATCTTATTATATCTAGTCTTCCATAATATTTCATTTTTTTAATTATGTTATCGTTTTTATGCTTTGTTTTTATTGTCTATGATTATTGTATTGATTGTGTACAGCTCGTTTGAGCAGGCTTTTATAAGTACGGTGTAATAATAATAATATGAATCCGCGGAGCAGTGTGAACCCGCGCAGCAGTATGAACCCGCGTAGTAGTATAAATCCGCGTAGCAGTATGAACCCGTGGAGCAATATGAACCGCGGCGTTTAAGGAACCAACGGAGCGGTTGAATCAGCGGAGCAATATGAACCGGCGGAGTGTAGGGAACAAACGGAGCAGTATGAACCCGCGGAGCAGTATGAACCTGCGGAGTTTAAGGAACCAGCGGAGCAGTATGAATTAGCGTAGCAATATGAACCGGCGGAGTTTAGGGAACAACCGGAGCAGTATGAATCAGCGGAGCAATATGAACCGGCGGAGTTTAGGGAACAAGCTGAGCAGTATGAATTAGCGGAGCAGTATGAACCGGCGGAGTTTAGGGAACAAGCTGAGCAGTATGAATCAGCGGAGCAGAAGGAACCAGTACAAGAACTCAGAACTCAGAAACAAACAACAGTCGGGTTGAAAAGGAGGACACGACGGCGGATCGTTCATTATATTTACACGACCATCTGAGCACTGGTCAAATTTATATTGTGGAGCAAGATTGAAAATTGTGACCTTCACTTGCTTTGCTGGACGTGTAGGTTGAAGAATGGAAATCGCTTGAATTTAGGTAATTCACGGTGTGCCTAAAATAAAATAAACAGGAATTTTACTTAGGACTGTTTCAATGCACATACCTTTCCGTTGGTTTACATTCTGTTACATCAAAACGAAAGATGTATAATGAATGTTGGTGAAGACATAATATTCAATAACTTTACAAAATGCTTCATATTTGAGCCATCATCCCCGAATAGAAGTAACTACAAATACGTATATTATCTTTCCAAACATTTTGATACCAACACTAGCTATGTGGCTCTGCTATTAGTACAGGTATAGTCTATTATGTTTGAAGAGAATCTAGTGTTGTTTTATTTGGAAATGAACTGGGATTGTTGGGATATAAAACATGATTGTCATGCACCAGATGTGTACAATTTAATAATTATTTGAACTAATACCCACCCTTCACGAAACGAAACGAAACTAAACTGTTAATATATCTTAGCACATATGTTGTGTTTTTCTTTCAACTTCGTCTACAATATCGCTGTACGCACTAACCACAAATATCGCTGTACGCACTAACCACAAATATCGCTGTACGCATTAACCACAAATACGTATATCATCATTGGATACATTCTGATACCAAAATTAGCTACGTACCTTGTAATTAGTACTTATATTGCGGATTATGTTCTTGGGCGACGGCTATACAAAATAAGGGGTTAGATTTTTATTTTTATTGTGTATGTCAGATAATCTAATTTTGTTTTATTTGGAAATGAATTGGGAAGTTTTTGATGTAAATATAGTTGTCATGTGCCACGTATGTAAGTAATTGTTTCGAACTATTGTACACTTTCGGTCACGAAAGCTAACTAAAATGTCAATATAATCTGGTATGTGTTGTGCTTTAATGTCAGTTATATATATTGTATTGATTTACAATTTGTTGCGCTTACATGACTTGTTTTGGCACACATAGTCTTCGCGCATTAATTACAGCGTGGCTGAGTGCATCCCAGAGAAGTCGAGATGGTGTTCGATTGAACATGTCTGCCAGGGAGTAAAGTGTTGCGCGCTTTGAGCAGTCCTGAGGACTGGGTACTGTGCGATATAAGAATTTACCTTTACTTTTACTTTACGTTTACATGCTGACACAAAATGTTGTCGTGTAGCCCTATAATTAGTAGATATAAAGCCGATTATGTACATGTTGAAAATCCTTCAAAATGCCCTCCCTCCATTTTCACAAAATAGCATACTACGCAGTAAAATCACAATAGAAATGTCATTCGGGCTGGTTATAACTGGTAAAGGTCATAGATAAATCCTGGCACGGATGACAGCTTCAAAAATTTAGGGACCCCGATGTCATTTGAGATTTTGGGCCTTGACTAGATGTTCTGGCATTGGTTTACGGCATGCATTTTCCATTTTCAAACAACATATTTACTGCCAGTGGTTGCGTGTCTTAAATATATATTCATAATCATATGTAGCATAACATTTACAATGGCATAATAACATTACTTGACATTTGAACGTGATTTTACTTGGATGTATAAAATCGTGCAGCTCTCTCGAAAGTTTTGTACGGTTATAAGGTACATCCGAGATAAACTTCGTAGTTTAACCTAGCTTCTAACGATATCACTGACACATAGACAAAGACCACTCTACTATTCAGCATACTACGATATCAATGAATTGATTTTGTTGTAAAATCGCACACTCCCAACAATTTTTATTATGTCATAAACGAAAGTATCTGGAAATTTGGCAATTTTCGCTAAATAATATCGTATCGGTATTTCAGCTTTTATGATATAAAGTTAATTTTTTCATTGATTCTGAATGTTTTTAGGCGCTGAGTCCAAATCTGATGGCAGCCTGACGTACACTTGAGTATTGTTTTAATTAAAAAATCTAAATTATCTATAAAACACGGAATGCTCCTTTTGAATACCGAGCCACCGAGCCATGCCCGGCGACATAAAACATTAATTAAATTAGCTATGATGTTAGTGAAATATGTTAAATGACATATTATATGTAGTTTCTCAGTTTGTCTTGAATTTCACCTTTTCCATTTTATAAATTGTGCTAAACTTTTAATATGGTAATCTGTAGTCTTTTAGAAGTTCCAGACAGTTAAGTGAAGTCTATCTTAAGGTAGGTATTTAGGTAAACTTATTCGATATTCCCGCGTCGCTCGGGTATGCCTTTTTTCATAGGGGGGTCAGCTTTCTATTGAGTTTTGTTGTTTTGTTATTCTGAATAATATTAATTTAGTTCTGTTTTCTCAAATGTACAACATGATATATTTTGTTTGAATAAATGTTGTCACTCGCTGTAGTAGCCAAAACAACTGCATTGCCATGAAAGCTATATTCACTTCTATTTTGGACTGAACCAAATTTCGCGGTAAACTATGGCTAGGATCTAGAAGCGGCACTCTTATAAGGTTATTATACAAAAATGCTCACCGTTTGGTATCTGGCAGCAGCCAAATTTGGAATAAGCAGGAACAAAACGTCTTTACATCGCAAAACAGCGTTCGGATCGGTTAAATGTGGCATGCCGTTCTGAAACTGTTTGTAGAGCTCCGACTCGTATACTAATGACTGCTCCCTGTCTTCTGCGTCACTCTGCGCATGAATTTTTGTAATTTTCAAAGGCATGTCAGTTTTGTGTGAACGTTAGATATCCATTATTTTCACTAAGATTTACTTTGTTGTGTTTTCTCGAACGTGCATGGATATGTTTGCGTTGGAGTACATTTTGTTGATCGTAATTATGTGCAGCTACGGTGAAACAACTGTGTTTAAAAAAAACAATTTTCACTTTGTATTTTCTACTGTGCCGATGACCTCCTAGCGATGGCCTCCTGTTGGGCAGCTTTTCTTATTTGTACTTATCATATTTAAAATGCAAATTTTACAAAATGCTCACGTTTTCGTGCATTGCTGCAGACATATTTGAAATCAGCAGAAAAAAATACTGTTAGAATGCAGCAAGAAAACTACTTGATATTTTAAAAACAAGGATCGGATCAGTTTAATAGAGCCGACTCCCGGACTATACGTATTGCTTGGTATCGTCGACACACATGCACATTTGTAAATACTTCTTTGTGAACTCAAAACACTTCTGGAAGTCTACCGTTGTGTGACTCACCCTGCTCCGCTAGCTACTTACTTCATGTAAATGTTTGGAACGACCCGCCGTTGTTTCGTCTTGTTCCACCCGGCAGCTCTGTGTTCTGGTTATTCCTATTTGCTGGTTTGTTATGTTCCAGTATGCACAAGTGGCGCCGTTCTTGCATGGGTTATTGCACTGCCGATTACTAGTAGACAGTCGGAACATCATCTGGCTTCCTTTCAGTGCTTTCAAAAAATATTGCATTGTAAGACGTAATCCCATTTTGCATATGTCGGCCGTTCACGTAGATTTTGGTACAGTCATTAAGCCACCACTATCTGTCAATAATGCGATCTGTCTTTCATTGCATGTGGTGGTGATCAGGCGCTGAAAACCGTCTGTTTCGATGATAAATTAAGTTCATGGCATGTGCTTTGCAACGAATCCTACGTGGCGAAACTGCATTCGGTAGTAACCTGATTACAGCAGTAACCGGCAGCTTCCCGAGAACAATTTATGCCGTTGTATCCACGAAGATCGCGTGGTTTACCATTGTAGCATGTCTAGCTATTACTGTTCGTTGATTAATTACGTTCACGGATTCCGAGTTAGTACTGTAGTTCCAGAAGTTGATGGCTACAACATGTAGAATAAATGTTCTAGTACAAACTACTAGTTACTTCCTTACAATCCGTACAACTTACATCTTGACTACATCGAGAACACCTACCTTTTTGACCAAAACGTTCTTTACAGTCATTCCAGTTCCTGTTGAAGTTGAAGTTACCTGTCTCTACTCTTGGTACTTTGAACACCATCCACCCACCGACCGGCGCTGTTTGGTCGACGGTAATCTTTCTTGCGACAGTATGGCCGACGCGCATTTTCATGTGCAAATCCCGCCCTCTGGAACTCTCGTCCAATAGAGCTAAGAAACCAACGTGACCCTGGACGTTTTAGGAGAGACCTGAAAACCTTTCTCTTTAATCAAGCTTTTTCGTAATTTATTGTCCTTTTAAATACATGCAAATATACACCTTAATGTTATATATGGCCTACATAATAATCAAAATGTGTTGTTGTGTGAGCATATGCAACACATGTATTGTAATATTATAATGTATTCTTACATCATGTGTTAGTTTGTAAAGAGATATATGGTGTATAAATAAATCTGATTTGATTTGAAATTTGATTTGGTTACACGAAACAGACAACTTGTTGAGGTTTGGTCTGTCCGCGTAGGTTGTGTGAGGTTCATCATTCGCCCTAGAAATCAGGTAGCATTGCAGAGCGTAGCAATCCTTCGGCATGCAACTGATTTGACAGAATCCGCTCTTCTCAAGAAATAACACGATCGACAAGGCGATGACCTTGCACGTGTTTGCCATTGTGTTCTTTCTCTACACCAGCACGAACTCATCAAAATTACCAAAATCTTCGATTTTTGTCGATGTGCGCGTAGTCATCACATATCACTGTTTTGTGGATTACGTCATCGCTGTTATCGTAATATGACGTTGCAAAACGTGATGTTTAGCGCAATCATGACGTTGCTATGCATGTTACTAGGTATCATCAGAACGGGATGCTGGACGCTCAAAGAACAGGATCCGTAAGTGGTAGATTATTATATATATATATAATATGTTGGAATTACCTGATGTGTATAGGTATGGTTAAACAATTGTCTGATAAGAATACCGGGCGTTCAAACAAGAGAATCCACAAGCGATAATGTAATTATGTGGGAACTGACTGATGTGTATATGTTGCTATTCGTGATGTGGAAACCGTAACTGATAACCGCGCGGATTGCTATATATTCGTTCTCTTAGTTCACAGGTTGTGTACCAAAAATATCACGTTTGTGAAATGTTTGGGTAGAATTTTGCCAACAGTGTTTAAAATAGCTAAATATTGTTGTGAACTTGGAAACGATTGTTGCCATTTGTTTCTGTGAGGACTTAGTATGATTTGAGCTATTTTAAGGCAAAAATTAGATCATTAATTAAAAATAACAATTTAATTTTTGGTTAATTAAATATCATGCCATGAAAAATAGGAAATTATTCATTAGAAATAAAAATTAATATAGAAAAATTTGAATATCAATATAATAATTGTATATGATCATTGATCATCGTCATGCAATGGAGTATGATGGATATATAATATTATATGCATACTATTAATAATTATTAAGTAAATTAAGATATTAAATATATTGTACGTGTTTATGCAGAACTTTGATAATCTTAAAGACAAGGCCCGCCTTTCGTTTCCCGTTATGTTTGAGGTACCACAGACAAACACACACGAAGAGGATAAACCAACGCAACACCAAGACACGTAACGAACAAAGAAGTTCATTTAGATACGCAAATGTAACGTGGCAGGCCATCGAATATAACCCACCCGGAAAACAATTAAAGGATACTAGGGAAACCAACTCTAGACGGGAAGACCTGGAAAGGATATATCAAAAAATCAGCCACCGACTGAGTTCGTTGCAAAATTGTTGGTTTGTGACTAAGCGCCAATTTGAATGCGATTAATAATGCACACCCTCTGTGGAGACATATGATAGTATCATCGAGAAGAATTTGCCAAAGAGTGTTGGTGCCAGAACGCATCCTTGTTTTACCCCGCTCCGGATCTCAAAGGGTTCGGATGTAGCTCCGTCACTGCCCTTCCTGTTGCCATGGAAGGAGGAGATCACGCTGAGCAGTTTAGGTGGACAACGAATTTCTCCAGCAACTTAAATAATCCGCTTCTGCTAAGGAGGTCAAATGCCTTTGTTAGGTCGATGAAGGCAATATACAACGGTCTTCTTTGTTCTCGACATTTCTCTTGAAGTTGTCGAACTGAGAGTATCATGTCTATTGTCGATCGTCCGGTTCTGAAGCCAAATTGAGATTCAGGATAGATGCTTTCAGCCATGATCTGTACTCTGGCGAGGGAAGCAGACTTTCCCCACGACGCTCAACAGAGAGCTGCCACGGTAACTGTTGCAATCGCTGCGATCACCTTTGTTTTGGTCCAGTGTTGCTATATTCGCATCACGCATATCCGGAGGAACTGCTCCCTCGTGCCAACAGAGGCAGAGAAGTTTATGCAAATGTTGCAATAGTGCAGGCTTTCAAGGCTTGATGATTTCTGATGGTATGGCATCATTTCCAGGGGCTTTTCCATTGGTAGGTGAGTCAAAAGCTTTGCTGAGCTCTTCCACTGTCGGTTCCATGTCTAACTCTTCTGTAATGGGAAGCTATCAGTGGTGTCTAGTGCCTCCTTCGTGCCATCTGCCCTTTTGTTTATTGCTGTCAGTGATGACGTCTCCTGACTGTTTTCACTGGAGCAGACATATTTATGGGTGGACCTGTTGCCTTCTTAATTCCATCATACATACCCCTAATAGTCCCTGTGTCAGATGACACTTGAATGCTCTAAGTTGCAGCCAGTAATTATTGGCGCAACGCCGAGCAGTCTGTTGGGCTTTGTTCCTAGCAGCTCTTAATGCACTAAGATTCGTTTTGCTTGGATCTCTCTTGAACTTGATGAGAGCAGAGCTCCTTTTTGCCATATGCTGCGAGTGCATTGTTATGCGTAGCCCCACGAAGAGTGTTACATTTTGCTTGCGCCTTTTGTGCTGTGTTGTTGGGGTGCACCGCTCCAACTGAGGCACAAAACAGTTGATTCTTCTCTGGGCAGGCAGTGTGGCTGCCGTTGATACGTGTACGGCCGTTCTGTTTGGAGTGGGATAGCTTCTTGGGTTCTAGTCTAACCCTGGAGCAAACCAGGGAGTATAAGTGTCACAATCTTATAAGTTATGCTATATTTAAGAACAAAATCGACAAATACCTATGAAATAAAATAAAAACAGGTTCGATAAGATGCCCACTTGCCACCATTCTCTGGGTGGCAATCTTGTTCAATTTTGGTAAATCCTCATTACCGAGGATCCGTGATGTGGAGCCACCGTTGTGTCGCACACAAGTGAGCCAGGAATCTGAGCGTACTTAGCTCTGTGACGACGGCTTCATTTGGTTAAAATGCTAGCTGAATGGTACTATATATTCATCGTATTCAATCTCCACGATTGCACGGGAAATCATTCATTATTATTGCTATTATTATTATGCCGTAATGATTGGGTTTAGACCGACATTTTGTGTTGGCGTACAATGACGAAAGCCTTAGAGAAGTCATTGACAGCATGATCCACTTGGATCCTGCTATCTCTGAGTTTCTTACTAATCATGTGGAGTTTTTACTATAACCTACAGCTGTGGAGCGCGATAGCGTAGTGTTTAGGCCGTCGGACTATCAATCGAATCCTTTTGCAGCCGTATGAAACCTTGGACAAGTTCAGTCACTCTACGTTGATCCAACTCATTCAGCTATGTGAATGAGCATCTGGCAGTAGACAGCGGTGGATATTTTTGTATACGAATAGTATTCGCGCAGTAGTTATTACGTGGCTGAAAGCTTTCTAGAGAAGTCGAGATTAGGTTCGATTGAATCCTCGCTTTATGAATACCAATTCATTACGTTTATCCGCCGAATAGGCGCTAAACACGAATACGGCAGTTATCTGCTTGCCATGTATACCGCCCCACATCTGCCACGGAGTAAAATGTACAGCATGTTAGCAATCCTAAGGAGATATACAACGCCGTATAAGAACTAAATCTTAACTTTACAAGTTTACTTGAATGCTGTTTTCTAAAATCACGTTAGAAGGGAGTTCAGACATTATATTCATCAAGATGTCTTTCGGACATGTTAGAAGGTAATATGCTATATAGCGTACATGCTACATATCGTGTTCGACGCCAAAGACGTGCTGGTCATTGGACAAGCAACTACAAATCGTTACTGGTCCGGCAGCAAAGTTAGTGGTCCGAATTTTACCATAACAACAGCAATATACGCGAGCAAAAACGGCCTGCAAAACAATATTGAACAAAGTACAGTTGTATTGCTTTGGGTTAGCAATGAGTACTAAGAAGTACAATCAATGCCAACGGAATATTCATAACTAATGTCAGACAAACCAGAGTCGCTGTCATCAGAACGACCGGACGTGTCAACTCCATCATTTGGGCCAGCAGGAGTGACTTCCAACTGTCCATGTAGTCCTCTTCTTGTTTCTCATTATCACTTCTGAACCCGATGAAACTGGGCCAGCTAGGTCTCTCGGGAATATTGGTAGCGCTTGTCAGTATCCTAGGCCCGATTTTGTCGCGTTTTTTTAACACTTTCCCTGGCAGATTTTGATATACGCGGTTTTTTCTCAAAAATAATATACCATAATAATTTTAACCCCTTCGTTTTGATATGTTAATAGGCCCATCTGGGGATGTCATATTACCAAGACCATTTTATTTAAATCCCCCTATTTATGTGTATTAGCTGTCCAATATATAGTCTACCCTAACCATAGTCATTTCATCTTCACCCTCTTGTTTTGTTTACAGGTTCTAGCTTATTCTGTTGTAGCGTATTTCGTTATTTCCTTTGTAATATAACATGCACAATAATGCATGTGTTTGCTATATATGCCTCGCAAATGCAGGAAAGGGTTGGAGACAGTGTGCCTGTATACGGTAGGTAAACCTCAAATTTCAGAGAACAACTGGGTCCAAGAACAATTAATACGGCGAATGGAATGATGGTGAATGGAAGGAAGAGGTGGTTGCCGAGCTGTTGGAGAGGTCACGGGAACAGCAGTAGACTGCAACTTAAATGAACGGACTTGGTAACGAGGCAGAGGAGGATAGCAAATGGGGGGGAGACTGCCAAAAGGGAAAAGTGGAAATGGATAAGTATTGGGGCAGCGCAGCAGTACATGAACTAGCCGCGTCCCTCTATATAGGGTGCCGCGATGAAGAACACAGTACGTGTCCCCAACTTTCAACAATCATGTACAACCTCTGTATGTAAAACGTGACATACTTTTTGTCGACAAATATTTATTGTTTAACAGTCTCTAACAAGTTGGGTCTGCTAACCACGGGACAGCCTTTCACTGATGTGTCATGCTTTCTACAAGAAAGCTGATTCCCATAGGGTATGGCTGTGACAACCTTCGGCTAGGCAAATCAGGCACGAAACATGCTTTAAATGGATGACCCTGACAATATATCGAAAAAAATAACTCCTCGTACGCGGAGTTTCTACTTTGGGCCCACTTTCACGATCCGTAAAAGGCATGCTCATGAATATTCGGGACTGTCTGTCAGACTTCGATTAGCTACGCCGAGTTAAATACGTCATCAACGTGTGTGTATATGGATTAGCCACCGCATTGCGATTGAGTCGTGAAAGATAAAATTTTCAAAATGAAACGTGGACCAGCTGCTGGTTATGTCACAGATGCAGCAAATAAAAGAAGGAAATTATATGGAATAAACGGAGAATGAACATAGCGACAGTTCATGGCAGACGGATTGATTTAAAAGAAAAAACACCACCTCTTCATGCACGAAGCCGCCGATGGCGACGCCGGTGTCATATTGAATGATTGGCATTGTTTTTGTTGGAATATAAAAACTATGGTACTATCATGTTCCTTTTTCTCCAGGTACATCTGGCTATACATTTTGAAGTGAAGTTTGAATGAAACGTTTAGATAACATAAACTTACTGAAGCCGAGAAACATTCAATAATGAAACCAATTTATTTGCACCATAAATCCAGCTGCTATTTCCATAAGCATTATAAATACATTAATCATCACTACAGAAATGTACGGTATTGAAATAGGGTAGGTGGTTATGTACTTTCCTATCTACATGAGGTTTACTTTTAGTTTGAAAAATGCAGATATATAAAAAGCATAACATTACTGTCGAAAAAATACCTAAATATATTGCATCAGTATAAAAACGTTTAATTTGTACTAGGAGTGCAATAATTATTTGTTCTATCCATCATTTAGAGTAAAATATATTGAATTTGTTTCTATCAAACTCCTGTTTCGATAACAAATAAAATGGCCATTGTATGATGGAAATAAAGTTATAAAATTACAAAACTTTAAAAGTAACACATATTTTATAACACTGTCATCATTGGTGTATTTAATTCAAAAAGATACATAAAACATTTTGAATTTTGTGGAACATTTATATTTTATGAATTTTCAAAATGATTGTAAAAGCAACTTTGTCGACATCTTTTTATACACTACTCCCAGTATAGGTCATTTAACACAAACTTGTTTCAACAAATTTTGAAGAATATGCTGTACAACAAAATCAAAACATGATGAGCATAAGAAAGCATAAATGTTATTATGTACTCAGCAACATAGTGGTGGGATGATGTGCATTTGGATGCACAAATCAATATTCGTTGCACAAATCCATTTGAAACGTAGTGATGTACATATTCCCAGCAGAAGCCACACGGAACTAATATGGCAGAACAAAGTCAGATATCTTCTTCACTACTGTGTCGGTTAATATATTGTCCTATTAATAGCACTGCTATGCATTTTGATACACAAAGCTATCAGATGCACACATCAACTTGAAACACGAAGTGAGGTACAACTTCCCAGAAGATGTCGCACAGAACAGAATGGGGCAAAACATAGTCAGACATCATCGTATGTCAGGTAACCCATTGTCCAATTAATGGCACTGTTAAGTAGAGCTCATCAATTTCCTCTTTCCATCAGCTCAGCTTTTTCCAATGTTCCTGCAAATAAACAAAGTTGAATTTAGGAAACTGAGCCTAAATATGAGTTAACTAACTCAACACTGTGCAGATTAATTCAGTTTAGATATTGGATTATGGGACTTATCACCAAGTGTACAGCTGGCTAAATGGAAAAGAAATACAAGAGAACCTTGTTATGTTGATTCAGACTAAAATCCCGATCCATTACTTTGGTCCACTTTTAATTTGCTTCTACATATATGCATTGGTTATATACAGTGCATTCCAGATAACTCGAACTCACGTAAGTGAATTTTCGCTAAGTTAAATTACTCTTTTCCTCGGTCCAGGGCAAATGTCCCAAAAAGGGGACCTTCTGATAACTTTCTAGTCATCATAAATTCCACTTATCAGAATTCCGTGGCAACATGGTATTGTATACTTTTTAACAAATCTAAAATATTTACATTGAATGATGACATGCCAGCCAGGTTTACTAACAATTGTAGCTGTAGCATTAAAAGCAGTCTGCGAACGTACGAATCTCACATTTTTATGTTTCGGTTCAAACAAGTGGGAAAACTGGGACTTTAAACAAAACGGCTAACTGGAATTTGGAAAGGCAACACCCGTAGACACACATACCAAAATCCTAGATTTAGGCAACAAAATTACCTCCACGACCAGGTTAATCCTCTTGCTATCGTTGCATATACTGATATTTTAGTATGCATTTTCGTTCACATCATGTCAAATACTTGGCAATGCAGTTTTACTGACTAGAAAGGCGAGACCCTTGCCTAAGGCTATGTTAGTTACTTACGACATACCCAGTGACAGGGCCAGCGGCAGCTGACACCGACTGCAGCCGTCCGCGTCGGCGGACGTCATAATTTAATTAATATTTAATCGAAACGTTACTCGACTGACGGCATTGGGAAACAGGATAAATGAACAATGCATACGCTTCCTACACTGGTAAAAATAGCTGTCAATATACATATGTCTACAAATTGCTTATTTACAATGCCATTGTTTGACTCAACTCACCTCGGAATCAGACATGTTAGCTGTGTGTGTGACATCAACGGTCTTTGTGTGGGTCACTGCGCGTGGATGAATATTTATTATACTCGGGCTGCAGAATTAATCATCCACGTGGCAACAAGCTCAAAATTATTCCCGTAAACACAATTGCATACATGTTAAGTCTCCTGCATTCGCCGGGGGACTCCTGGAAATCCATCAAATCCCCCGATCTCATGGAAATGAGAACCAGTCAAGAACCTGGATTTTCAGTGAAACCAAACAATTTTGTTCTATCTTATTTTCCGAACTCGGCATGGCCTAATTGGGGTCCAGTATGTTTTTCTGGGTCAACAGAAAGTGGTCAATACCAGTGCCAATGAATTAATTGCAATCGATCAAACACCGAGCTAAATCTCATGTCATGATGATGAATAGGGACGTTGGCCCGGAACAAGGCCGCTCGGACAACAAAGTGAAAAGGGGTTGTTTAAATCATGCGTTGACTAGACAACAATAACTGTTTAATTATAATCTTCTTAGGTCTTGCTTGTGGTTGATATTGCATATAAGCTTTAGACGAGCACAGTGAACCGCGCTAGCGGCTGCAGGTTCCATATTATCGTCCCCCGTCAGCTTGCTGATCTTTTAGAACGAAATGTAATCCGTTTCAATCTATACTCAAATAATGTCAGTCGATCCATCTACAATATGTGCACGTTTTAATTAATCCATATATAGCTGTAACTGTTAGAAATGGAACACAGTATAAATGAAAAGATGTATTTTATAACATCAAATGCTCCACCAGCAAGGCCAAAGGTCACAAATAGTAAATTCATCACGCATGCCTCCGTCACCCAGGCCATGGTAACAAACTTTGAAGCAAACACAATGCTAAGTTGTGGTTCTTATACTTGTGAATATAGTATATGTTTGTAATAAAATATTTGTAATAAAAGAAGATCTATTTACTGCCTATATGCAAGGTTCTTTGCACCATAAAAATATATATTTAATGTATGAACACATATGCCTAGAACATCAAATTAGTAAACTTTTTCTTCTTTCTATAAAGCCACGTACATTTTAGTTTATATATATAATTTATTTAATTATTTTATGTCCACGTATAATTTATTTAATGTAACACATTAAATACATATTAACATGTTGTTATGTGCCATTGATTTAAGAGCACATGTGCAATGCATTTGGAAATAAAGCTGATCTGTGACCATTTTCATAACATGAAATATACTCAGATTTATACATGTCATAATACCCTGAGACCCCCAATTTACACAAAATTTCCTGATATTACAAGACCCTCCAATTTACGCATAAATCTCATACATTGGCATTTCTTAAACTTAACGTTTTATTATTATGATTATTCATGTCTATGGAAAGTATCCTTGTTTTGTTATATTTTAATCCGATTTATGTATAAATGCCTGATTTTCCAAGATTGTCCGATTTATGTATAAATGCACGATTTTTCGAGACCCTCTGATTTACATATAAATCTGCTGGATTGGCGTTTCTGAAACTTAACATGTATGCAATTGTTTATTGGCTTTTTCGCAGATAACACCCACATTATGCATAAACATGCAATACATCAGTAGCAGAGAAAGTACTTATGGGAAATTAATGCGTTTTGATACGGTACACATCGAATGAATATTAGCTGACAAAGAATCCTTTTAAAAACAGTCCAAATATTCATGAAGGTTTTATTCCACAAGTCACTGTTTACAGCAACACGACAGACACCGTATGCTGACTCAAGTATTGGGGGTCACGTTACCACTGGGGGAATAAATATAATATTATTTTATAATATTATAGTATTTTGACCTGGGGGTAACATACTATGGGGTCAACATACTATTTTTAAAATGTACGGTACATTTGCGACATGTATATCGCTGTAGCTACACGCGACGGTATGGGTTACCCAACAACGTGTGTTAATGTGTCACCATCTCGTGCAATTTCAGTTCCGTGCGATTTGCAAATGTTCTACTTTATATACAGTTTGATTACATTACATCATGGAACCTCGACTGCCAGTTTAATGTTACATTTTTCCTGGTAGGAGCTGGCGAGTGGGTTTATTTTATTGATCCGAAGTCTACAAAATAGCAAATTGGTAAATTACATTATTCACATTTTCGAAATAGCTCATGTGTGAAGAGAACACTTTATACTGAAAGGAAAGTGGAAAGAACGAAGAGAAAAAGTGAAACGTGCTCGGGTGGTACAATAGGCACACAGCAAGACGTGATGGAAATTTAAACAATAAATACTTCTACAGGTAGATGTGGTGGATATTCAAAACTGGCAGCAACAGGCTGATTTGAGAGGAAATTAATGAAAGAGGTTGTACATGTATTGCGTTCTGCGTACAAAGTGAACACTGTGGCGCCTTCGAGAAACCGAACACGAGAATTTGGGAAGTGCCGGCACGTCTTCGTATCATTTATGCATACACCGAAATAGCCAGACGTCTAGCTTTTAGCAAAAGAATCGGGTGTTACTGTCATTTGATGCGGTTCTGAAGCGTTTGACGCATAGTGTGATCCTTTCGCACTATGAGACATCATGGTTCTTGTAGAATGTCGAGAGTACACACAGTAGCATTGATTGACGACAGCCAAAACAGCAGAGAGAACGAGAGAGAGGGGGGGAGACAGAGAGACAGAGAGACAGAGAGACAGTTGCAAACGTTGCAAACAGTATTAAACCATCTCTCGTCATGATGTCGCCTTGAAATCAGTTGGAAAAACGACTTGAGGAAAATTGCACTTTGCCGTGACGGGATACTAGTTGACAGGTTAGCGCCGTTCATGGTGCGTGGTAATTGATACGTTGTGTGTTAACAGAGCAGAAGTAGATTGTCAGAGCGCAAAACACATAAGTCGTCATAAGCACGTACAACACGTGATGAGAATGGCCGGTGAACGCGATCTGTGTATCTGTAGAAAAGGAAAACGGACCCTGAGCCATTGGTTAAGGCTTCTTGCCGGTTTTAGGGTTCTCCTCACGGACATTAGGTGGACGTCAATCGATTGTTCAATAACGTTACGCGTGTTGTCTGTCATTGATCCGAGCTACGAAATCGGTCCACCGATCAGTTGATGTGAACGTAACTTATGTTGCAAAACACTGCTGAAATATACGCCATGTGACAACATCGAATCATTCCATGTACGTATCGATTCGACTCATATCTGCACAATAATCCGATAGGAAAATCCTAGACGTGACGTTATTACAGCGTAATTTCTGATTCCATCATTTCCGTTTCTGTACATATGGAATCCTATCTTAATGTCGAATCCTGTGAAATGTGAGCACAAGGTATTCGAGAGACCTGTTAATTAAAATATACGTTTAGAGGGTGCCTCCGTTGCGCTTATAGAAGATATCCAGTGCTATATATATATACATATATATAGCACTGGATATCTTCTATATATATATATATATATATATATATATATATATATATATATATATATATATATATATATATATATGTTCATGCCAGGCATGCAACGCGCCAGAAGAGAGTCACTTGACTGACGATAAAATCGGCATTATGTTTAACTTGTAACGGTAACTTATAAAATTCCCAATGCCGGACATTTGGGTGGCGCAACGCTCATGACGGCGTCCCGGAAGATTTGTGCATGACGTTTCGTTTGACGTAAATGTGCGCAGTGTTTCGAGAGTGAGGTTACGAAAGAAGTCCCCAGTTTATATATATATATAAACTGGGTGCCTCCGTTGTGGTTGTAGAAGATATCCAGTGCTGCCGCCACGGAATCGGGAAGAATGTCACTAATTTCTGTATTGTCTTATGAAACAATTACACTGTCTGGAAGATCCGGATTAATCTTTAACACAGGTAAGAACGATAAAACATGTAGGTATTATATGTAACTAGCAAAGATGTCCGTCACCTGACATCAACACCATAATGTGTTCGCATGTAGTATCTGGTTGTTCAAAACAACGAAGGTCGGAGAGAATACAAAGATCTGTCGATAGCCCCTAGTCGTGATAATGTAGAATTGTGAAATAATATTACATTACCAGAAATACCGAGCTTTCGTAGACGCTAGGTTCATGCCAATCGCCCGCGTTAATTGACAGATATAATTGTTTTTGTCGCAGCGCAACGCACTAATTGGGTTTTTGTGGCAACACGCAGCCAATTAAAGCATCGCCCGAACATCGTACGATCGGTACACGCGTAAAAGACATAATTAAGTCATATATTAATCACATGCGCTTATAATAACTTTTTCATTACCAGAAATACCGAGACAAACTAATTACGCATGCGTCACCGATGCACCCTTTCTGCGCGCGGCGGCGATATTAATTTGCAACCGCGCATGGCACGCGAGTAAAGTACACCACCACATCTGCCGCCCCCACATCTGATCCGTGGGTATCCTCTGCATATACTGTGAAAATATAATCGAAATCGGAGAACTATTTTTTTAACACCCTATACTTGAATGATTAGTCCTATGTTTACAATGTAAGTGACAGCAAAAGATCGGATATCTAGGAAATGGCACGTTCAAAAGCCTGTATATGACATGCTGCCGCAGACTGGTCATTTGCCGACCCGGCATTCAATCTGTAGGTATCTGTGGCATATATACTGTGAAAATATAGTATAAATCGGAGAAATGGTTTGGTAAACCTGCTTGAATTATTAGTCCTACGTTGGTAGTGTAGGCTCTGAATATGTTCAGAAGTAGGTACATGTGTGTGAAATGCTACAGCTGTCCGGTCATCTGTGAGCCTGGTATTCGATACGTAGGTATCTTCGGCATCTTCGGCATAAAATGTGAAAATATCATCGTAATCGGATAACATTTTTTTAACATCCTGTGCTTGAAGGACTAGTCCTTTGTTGGTAGTGTTGACCCTAAATAGTAGTAATAGATTATATAACTTCAGTAACCAGCATTTTCAAACGCCTATATGAAATATTGACGTACAATGTAGCACCAACACATGAGGTTTCAAGGCATTTGGAAGTAAAATGTTGGTTTCATGGTGGTCTGGAAGGTAGGTTGAAATTATTGTAACACATAATACATTTTTAGGTCCATCCACATCCTTCCCCCGTTTTGTTTTTAGAAGTTGTCTTTGGGGAAACTGAGAACACCAGAATTATTTTTAAATTATAGTAATGTTATAATGTAATGAAAAATCACTAAACAGTTCAAATAGCTTATTTAGGTTCGTCCACGTCGCTTCCTCCGTTTTATCGTTTGGATGTTGTAATTCTCCGGGGAACTAAGCATACCCAGATTCATAATAAAATTACAATGGTCTGAAAAATATCTTAACAGTTCTAATAAAATAGCAAATTTAACACAAACATTAGTTCTGCTTTGAGACAGCAATTACTGAAAAATTAAAATTAAAAAATTTGCTACTAGATCTAGTAAAGGTACGATATATGTTACTCATTCATACATTTCGTAGGAGTCGCAAGGGGTTATGGGGGCTAAACCAACCAATATTTCGAGTGGATGGTTATGCACCACCTCCAGTATTTTGTGAATGTAAACATATCTCCACGCTTCGAAAGTAATGCCCGACAGCAGCGGGTGCTGAAGTTCCGGCTCAGACCCCGATATACAACTCTTTCCGACTTATATGCATTTACTTGCTGTTCTTCTACTAGAATAAATACGATGACGGTTTGCTGTCCGCCAACTGTCGTTTTATAGTCCGAAACATTGTACGCAACACGAAATATTCGAAATATCTGTCAACAGGCAGATAGATACAGTAAAATAATACTCGCTGTTGCCTCTCATTATCATATATTGCAGAGCCTGACGTTCCTACCGTTGATGTGTTTGGTTCCTACGGTCCTTACACACACGAAATGACAAGTCTTGTTAATAAGTATATATTGTAATGACTATTAACCGGTAACTGATCCTGGGTAACAGATATACGACGTTCCTTTAAATGTTCGGGTGCTTCAAAGACTGAGTTAATATATATTTCTCCTCTCACTTATATTACAACATTGAAGCTTAAATTTGCTCTACAAAATGACTACTGTACAGCATCACGTTTGTAAAATCATGGAACTTCATTTTGAATATGTAAGTAGTTTTAATTGTGTGTTTATTTATTGAAATTATAAATGAGAATATTAATATCAGCAAATTAGTAAAATATATATATATATACATATTCAAATTTCATTGATATTCATAATAATGTATACATTCGTTTTGTGTCCACTTTAAAAAAGTGTCCTCTTCAAAGCACATAACTAAACAAAATTCCTAAATTAAGAAAAGGAAATATCTTTATTGGTGTTACTATGTAATTACTATGCTATTTTCACTAGATACTTAGAAAAAAAAACTATTGATTGTACATGGTTGTGAAATAGTATGAACTAATTCATTTTGGATTAAAGAAAAACATATAAATACCATAAGCATAACATATTCCACTAATTCCGATATCTCAAAGCAACAGTAAGGATTATATTACTCATGTCTGATGTAGAAGTGAATTCTGATAACAAATTACTGTAAGCGCGTGCGATGAATATATGACTTAAATGTGTCATTTACGCATGTACCGATCGTACGATGTGCAGGCGATGCTTTAATTGGCCACGTGTTGCCACAAAAAAGCAATTAGTGCGTTGCGCTGCGACAAAAACAATTAGATCTGTCATTTAACGCGGGCGATTGGCACGAACCTAGCGTCTACGAAAGCTCGGTATTTCTGGTAATGTATCAGAATTCACTACTACATCAGACATGATTAATATAATCCCTACTGTTGCTTTGATATATTGGAATTAGTAGAATATATTATGCTTATGGTATTTCGATTTTTTTCTTGAATCCAAAATTAATTATTTGATAATAATAATAATAATAATGCCAAACTTCTATAGCGCCTAAATCCACAGGAATCTGAGCTCAGAGGCGCAACATACAAGAAGCATTGGGCAAAATCGTTAACAGGGACAAGCAAGAGTCGTCAGTAGAGCAAAGGACCGCCGAAGGTTAGGGTGGGAACGTAATTAAATTAGTCTTTAGATTTTTACGGAAGGTATTTATAGTCTCAGATGATTTTAAAACGATAGGGAGTTGATTCCAGATTTTTGGGGCAGCGACAAAAAAGCACGTTTGCCGATATTAAGCTTGGCTTTCGGAACAAAAAGTCGTTGTGAAAGAGATGATCTGAGATTCGTGGGGATATCGGAAAAACGAAGGAGACTAAACAAATAGGATGGGTGTTGCGTAGAAAGGGTACGATATGTGATGGTGGCTAATTTGAATTGTATTCGATATGTAACTGGAAGCCAAAGCAACGGTCTAAGTAGGGGCAGAGATGGTGAGAAAAGAGGTGCTTTTAGTACTACACGTGATAAACAATTATGTACATGTTGGAGTTTAACTAAGTCCTTTTTAGCAATATCGTTTAGGAGTGAGTCAAAGCGCCTGCTAATTAGAGATACTAATGTTGTTTTTAGCAATAAATAAAGACGACTAATGCCGAATTCGGCGGAAATCACGTAGATGGTAGAAACACGATTTACATACTTGAGAAAAGTTCTGCATAAAGCTGAAATCACTGTCAAAGATAACTCCTAGATTACGAACAGTATCTGATGGTGATGTATCATTACCAAGCAATTATTTAACTGGAAAGTAGTTAACAACCTTGTTTCGTTGTTGTTTTGTGCCAATAATAATTAGATCAGTTTTATCTGGATTTAGTTTCAATTTACTTGCTTCCATCCACAGCAAGTCAGTGAGACAGTCTTTTAAAGTTGATAGAGATGTCTGTGTATCAGTTGGTGAAAGTGAAATATACACATGTGTGTCGTCAGCATACAAGTGATGATTTATATTATGATTAGTTATGACTCCACTAAGGGGTGTAGTGTATAAGCTAAACAGAACAGGGCCAAGGACAGAGCCTTGTGGGACACCAAATGGAAGATGTTCTGGGTAAGACAGTGAGCTAGATATGTCAATGCTTTGGTATCGGTCTAAAACTATGAACTAAACCAATGAAGAGCCATGCCAGATATACCAACATGTCTATTAAGGTGATGTAAAACAATGTCGTGATCTATTTTATCAAAAGCAGCTGATAGATCTAGTAAGGTGAGAGCAGTCAATTTGCTATTATCCATATTGCATACAATGCCATTGTGTATTTTAAGAAGAGCCGTCTCAGTTGAATGAAATCGTTTAAATGCAGATTGTAGATCATTTGATAAATGCTGTGAATAAATGTGTTCATGGAGTCGATTTGTAACAACCTTCTCCAATATTTTCAATAGAAAATTAAGATTTGAGATATGACGGTAATTTTTAAGGTCATTTTTGCACAGACTTTGTTTTTAATAAGAGCATTGACAACATATTGCTTGAATTCGTGTGGAACAACACCATCCTGCATTGACAAATTTATAATATTTGTAATAGGATAAACCAGTTGATCAATGCAACTCTTCAGTAGAAATGTTGGAAAAGGGTCAAGACCTCACGATTTGTTAGGACACTTTTGTATGATAGTACGAACTTCACCTGTAGTTGCAGGTGTAAAACATTACAGTGTATTATCAACAATCGGCTTTTCAGTAAACTTGTAATCAAAGTCATTAATCACAAAACATGATCGAATGTAAGCAATCTTATCCATGAAGTATTTTGAAAACATGCTGCATAATGTATCCAATGAAGAGGTATCAGGCAATACTTTAGGTTTCTTTCGATGAAGGACACTATTGATGGATTTCCACATTTGGCGAGGGTTTTCAGAATTTTTTGATATAAATTCGAATAATAGTCGGATTTTGCTTTGCTTTGGATATCACGTGGTTGCACAGATGTAACTGCTTAGTATAGCGGGACCGATCAAGGGGTGAACAGGTACGTCGCCAAATTCTTTCAAGATATCGACGGCGATGTTTTGCTTGTACCATGTCTAGTGACATCCATGGTGACGGTGGACGAATTTTTACTGTTTTTGTTTGTTGGGGGCATGTTTATCAAGAAGATTACGCAGTATAACATAGTACTGGTTTACTAACTTACACAGTGTAGGTTTTGGCTGAATTAAGATATCTGAATTTGCAAGGTCCTCACGAAGAATGTCTATATTAATGTCATGTATCGGTCGGAAAGTAACAAATTGTTGTGCTGGTCTTGACTCGACTTTGAGACACAGATAAATAATTACAGTATGATAATCCATCAGTGACAGATACCGCCTTGATGTTATTGCAATATTGACCTAGTGATAAACAAGTCGAGCCAATGCCCATGGATATGTGTAGGGAACGTGACATGCTGTTGTAAGTCAAATGTTTGAAGTGCCTCCATGAATAACCTAGAATTAAGGATAAGTAAATCAACATGGATATTGAAATCACCTACGATATACAATTCTTCATGAATTGTAATGTTGTTTCATGAAAATCTTGAAATTCATCAAAAAATGTACTTGTGTTTCCAGGAGGACGATATATGCAAATACAATTAACAGACAAAGATGAACCTTTCATAAGAATACATAATGCTTTGAAGCTGTAGTGTACAGGTGAATGAAGGATTTCTACCTTGAACAAATCAGAAACCAGAAATGCAACACCACCACCCCTACCTGACTGGCGTGGATGATGGTGTAGAGAAAAGCCAGGAGGAGTGATGTCAGCAAGGCAGGAGACAGAATCATTTTTTGTCAACCATGTCTCAGTAATTGCTAAAATATCAATATGTTTTGATGCTATTAAAACAGAAAGGGCAGCAGATTTGTGACGAACCGATCTAAGATTTGTAGTCGCAGAGCGTATGCTGTAAAACGTTTTTGGACCAGGATTAATAGACACATTACCTGCCAGAAGGAAAATAATATATATAATTAATTTAAAAGATGGAATACAACCTGATTTTAAAATGTCCATATGATAAACAAATATATATAAAATAATCGTTAAAAAGTCTGTAGAAATTGCACTAAAAAGTAATAAAAATGTAAATAAATAATTTAAAAAGGTCAATTCCATGGATTCATATGATGCTTTCTTATTTTGAAATGGCCAGCCGCAATTGTCGCCACTGTTCACGGTCGAGTGCGCGCAGAGCGTCGACATCGGCACGGCAACGTAGCGTACGGCCTATGCGTCGCAGGTCCGCGCTCAACGTTGTCGGCAGAGTCGTTCGCGGTCGACCCATGTATGTCGTGACACCTGTGTCCACGGCGAAATAGTTGTCGATCGCTATTATAACTATAGTAACACATTCTATTTCACAGTCAGGTACTATCCATATTTTTTTCTAAATATCTAGTGAAAATAGCACAGAAAATTACATATACTAATAAAAAGAAATTTATTTTTCTTAATTTAGGATTTTGTTTAGTTATGTGCTTTGAAGAGGACACTTTTCTTTTTTTAAGATTATTAATAAATGTCATAATGAAAAGTGGACAAAAAACGAATGTATATTATGAACATCAATGTAATTTGAATGGGAATATCTTTTTACAAATTTGCTGTTATTAATATTCTCCATTTATAATTTCAATAATTAAACACACAATTAAAACTACTTATATATTTAAAATGAATCCCCATGATTTTACAAACGTGGTGCCGTATAGTAGTCATTTTGTAGAGCAAATTTAAGCTCCAATGTTGTAACATAAGTGAGAGGAGAAATATATATTAACTCAGTCTTTGAAGCACCCGAACATTTAAAGGAATGTCGTATATCCGTTACCCTGGATCAGTTACCGGTTAAAAGTCATTATAATATATACTTATTAGCAAGACTTGTTATTTCGTGTGTGTAAGGACCGTAGGAACCAAACACATCAACGGTAGGGACGCCTGGCTCTGCAATAAATGATAATGAGAGGCAACAGCGAGTATTTTTACTATATCTATCTGACTATCTATATCTGACTGTTGACAGATACTTCGAATATTTCGTGGGGTGAAATACAAATTGCGTATAATGTTTCGGGCTATTAACCGACAGTTAATGGACAGCAAACGGTCAACGTATTTATTCTAGTAGAAGAACAGCAAGTAAATGCATAGAAGTTGGAACGAGTTGTATATTGGGATCTGAGCCGAAACTTCAGCACCCGCTGCTGTCGGGCAGTACTTTCGAAGCGTGGAGATATTTTCAAATTCAAAAAATGCTGGAGGTGGTGCATAAACATCCGCTCGAAATATTGGTGGGTTTAGCCCCCATAACCCCTTCCGACTCCTATGAAATGTATGAATTGGTAACATATATCGTACCTTTACAATAATTTCAACCTACCTTCTAGACCACCATGAAACCAACATTTTACTTCCAATTGCCTTGAAACTTCATTGTTGGTACATTGTGCTGGCAACTAGTCTGCCCGATATATGCCAGCAGTTCATATGGGCGTTTAAAAATGCTGGTTACTGAAGTTATCTAATCTATTACTACTATTTAGGGTCAACACTATCAACAGAGGACTAACCCTTCAAGCATAGGATGTTAAAAAAAATTGTCTCCGATTACGATGATATTTTCACATTTTATGCCGAAGATGCGGAAGATATCTACGGATCGAATGCCGGGCCGACAGATGACCGGTCTGCTCTAGCATTTCACATACATGTACCTATTTCTGAACATATATGTGAAACGTTCGTAATAAAATATACGTAAATGCTTCTTATACTGTAATTGTGAGATCACATAAAACAATTATCTTGTGTTATCAGACAAATACTGGGTTTATGTCATTTGTATGTATGTCATGTATAGTTTCTAAAATAAATGTTCCTTCACCTTAGAGGGTCTCTCATTTTATTTCAGGAATATAACATGAAGTGATATAATCGGTTACTGCTATTTAGAGC